>CM069904.1:169381485-170023985 GCA_036172215.1 Camellia granthamiana
GCATTTTCATTTTTTTATTTCTTTTGCTATTTTATTTTTTTGTTCTTTTTCCTCTCTTGCTTCGTTTTTTTGTCTCTTTTTATTTCTTTTTTCTTTGCTCTAACTTTTGCCTGGGTTGCCCTTCCGGGTTTTCGGCCTAGCGAGCCTCTCAAAGGGTAAAAGTGTAGCAAGCCCATGCCAAATGGTTTTGAGATTGAAGCCTCTCTGTGTCCAGGAGAATGACTGTTGCGTTGATTTGCAGAAAAGTCCGTCACGGTTGCTTCACGAGTCTTGCCGGGTGGGATCTGATCTCCTTGATCTGACTTTGATGCCTCTTGCTCGAGGGCTGCCTCAAAATGGGCCACACAGGCGTTTCATGGCACTGTTGAACCTTTTGAACGGATTCCGGTTTGCAACAGATAAATTGAATCTTAAGGCTGAGAGTGATCCTGGGCTGCACAATCTCAAGAGCGATTCCACACAGGTCTTCGTAAGACTGCGCGAAACATTTCGTTTTTGAAAGTTTTTAAGAAAGCGACAAATCGCTCGTGCAAAAGATAGTGTGGAACCAGTCTGGATCAAACCAGGATCCTTCTCAGTACTCACGCCGACAAGCATGATTTCATTCATTAAAAGCTTAGCATGCCTCTCTTTCTCTCAAAATAATCAAAATTTTGCAAAACCCGAGGAATTCCTTCCTCTTCGTTTTTATCGCCGCAGTGTTCAAAAAGGGTTTTTATGAAAAGCTTAGGTCATTACAACGATGTTTAAGGCACAAGAGACTAGGTGGTATGTACTGTCGTTCCATTCACATCCTCTGGCACGGCTGATAGCAACAAGTACGGAACATGATAGCCACAGCTGTTTCATTCAGATTTGTTGGTATAACTGGCTCCTCGGCAGCAACAGACTCAAAAAGCAAAAACAACTAATTACAAGACAAAACGGTGTTTGAGGCAACAACCCCGAAATCACCTGGTACACTATACAAGAGGGACTGACTCATTACAACAAGACAGACCCTGTAAGCAAAAAGACTGACTCAATACAGATAAACAGGCTCAAAACAAAACAAAAGACTGACTCGACACCCAAGTCAGAATTTACAAAACTAGCATTGGCAGATGCTCAAAAATGCGTGCCAAACGCCACATCCAAAAATGCACCAGGCACTGCCCGCAGGCGGTTCACCTTCTGATTACACATTCGCAGTATCTGTGTCCTCAAAATCCAACAACTGGGTGGTGACGGACTTTGCTGAGGTGGGGGGGAGGATAACCTCATTGTCAATCAAATCCTGTACCTCATGACGAAGGCGGAAGCAATTATTAGTGGCATGGCTGGTTTGCTGGTGGTACGCGCAGCACAAAGCAGCATCATGAGTAGCAGGGAGATTCTTCGGTAGGGGTCGAGGTTCCAAGGGTTTAAGATGCCCCTTTTTGGCCAAAATCAAAAGTGCCCTAGACAAAGGCATGTAGAGAGGATGGAAGACCCTATGCCCTCGGGGCAGGTACTTTGGAGCTGGAGCACTCTTGCCAGATACACTAGCGAACGGGTCGGCAGGTGCGGCCTTCATTTTCTGATCTTTCCCGGGTACAGGGTTGGGAGCGGGAAGAACTGTTTTGGCATGACGGGGCCTATCCCGGTTTTCTGATTGACTGGAACTGCCCTCAGGCGGAGTGGGGAAAGCGTCCTTCACAGCTTTTGTCATGACTGCAGATATCTGTTGCTCGTTCATCCCCCCGGCTTTCATAGCCTCGACTGCCCACAGCAGCTGTTCGATAGGGTCGGCATCTGTCTTCATTTTATCTTTACCTCTGGCCTCGGCCTAATTGAGGGTTTGGGTTGATGTTGACACGTCATTGTTATAACTGGAGGCCATCTCCGGTTGACTAAGTTCAATAACAATTCGGCCTAACAGCGGGGGCTCCTGGGGTACAAAGCTCCCGGCGTACGGTGCAGCTGACGGTGAAGCTGACATCCCATAAGCGAGATCTGCCACAGACCTCTGGAGATCACCTATCATCCCTATTAGTTCAAATGTAGTAGGCTCACGAGCCTGATATAGCTGAGGGGCCCAGATTGGGTGTGCAACCAGCGATCTGGGTGGATGTGGCATATCAACAGTAGTCTCGCTGTGTAGGGTGATTCCTTGATCCAACGCGGCCGTCATGACCACGATCTCTTCTGAATTCTGTGTCATGCTAAGTCCTGCCTCAGCGAGGAGAAGGCACTAGCTAATCAATTCTCTGAATCTCCGAACCCCCCCTGAAACCGAAAATAAGCAGTATTTCAGGCCCAAACAGATCAAACACAGGTGTAGCCGAACAACTGCACTCTACTACTGATCACTGTTCCCCAGAACCACTGTTTGAAACTGAACTGATACCCGCAGACATAACTGATTCTTGACAACATTGATACTGGTGCCCTCAGGCCGGATACCCAATCTTGCAAACTGACATGCGCATTCCCCTGTAGAGATACACTCTAAAAGGCACATAGCAGGTAAAAGAGAGCCAAAACACCCCTATGCTGGGGTAGGGTTTCCCTGTCCTATTTTGTCAGGAGATAGGGTTTCACTACGCACACAGCGGTTTCGAACAACCTATATCGGGTAAGCAACCTGTCCTAGTTTGGAATGGTCACTATGGATTCCAATATGCACTAGGTTGAATGGTCAAAAGGGGTGCCCCGGTAAAACCGGGGTTTGTGTTCCCATACTGGTAGAGCCCGCAACCGGTCAGCCTTATGGTCATGCCTTGACAAGACAAGCCTCCAGCAAACCACTCAGGAATAGCAGATGGCCAACACGGTGTCCTAGGCGCACCAATGCACATGCAATGCAAAGAAACACGTAAGTGTAGTCAAAACAGGATATCACAAGTTCGAGTCAAGCTCTCTAAATTCCCCAACAGAGTCGCCAGAAACTGTAACAAGCCTGCGAGGGACCTCCGCTACAGTTCGAACTCCCCTTTTTTTTTTTTGTGGTTCTTAATCTGAACCAAAGAGTCCAACTCTGGCAAATCGTTTTGAGAAAAACAGATTTTTGAAAAGAAGTGCCAAACATAGACTGCTTTGCCAGATACAGAGTCGCCACCTAAATATTTTTTAAAATGGAAAATTTAGGAAACCCTGACTCGGTGCCGAAGGCCACGTGTCCGTCATCACCAAAGTTGTCTTGGCTCGGGAGCTTGGGTACGATCGGGGAAGGTCAGCTATGAGCACCCCCTTTCGCCCGGTCCGAAGACCGGCCTCTACTAACCATGATATCCGATTTTGAAAACGTTATGTGTTCTTATTCCAGTTATTAGCCTAGAATTACTATGTTATGCGCACAGCAAACAAGTATAGACTAGATTGCCTAATTTGGAAACAAGCATTGCATATCCGTTTGTTTTGAAAAGCGCTTTGGAATTTGCTACTCGCAAGTAGGCTAAAACACGGATTTCAACGAGTTTTTCCAACTCAAACAATCCAACCTTCACCCACAGGCATTCAAACAGTTTATCTCATATAAGCACTTAGCCACATGGTAAGCATACTATCATGGCAACATTCACACGCATGCGATATGCTAAAGCGAAAATACTTACATCGTACTCTGTGCCAAAACAATAAACCAGTTAGTAAACATGCATGGTCCTAGTTCATGTTAAAATGACTAATGCAACACAAGCAAAATGTGATTAGGATAGGCTCGGCTAACCTACGATGACATGTGAAATGCTACAACTAACACGTATTCAATTTGGAAATTGAAATACAGATGCAATTAGAATGATGCGCCGAGCCCGGTGCATGTAAGACAAATGAATGGATGCACGCATGCATTGCATGAGGTATGCTAATTTAAACGTGCCCTAATACTAACCATCAAAGCAGGTAAGTAAAAGGGAAGAAAGAAGTGGGGGTTGGAAGACATGCACACCACTCACACACACTTATTACAGATTTGCCCTCGCCAGGAGGGACCAAATAAATAATACAAATTAATTAACTACGCAAGCTAATTAAATAGTACAAATTGCCTAATCAGTTAACAAACTAATTAAACTAGGAAAAGCAGTAAACCGCCTCGAGAGGAGAGCCAGATGCAGCGCATGCTCGGGTCCTGCTCGGAAGTGCACGGCCATGCATAGTCTGCCTCTGTTTTCCCTGCTCTGCCTCTCTGAAGACTGCCAAAGTCTCAAGGATGCCTCTCTGGATACTGGGAATCACCACCGGCTGAGTAGAATTACCACCGGCAGTGAATTGTGGTCACCGGCACAAAATGAATCCATCGGCTGGTGATTTACTACCGGTCGGCAATGTATACTGCCGGTCGGCAAAGAATGCCTGCAGAACTTGCAACTCACAGCAGCAGAGGACAGAACTTGCATGGCAATACAATTCAAGCAATGTATGCACCAATCATGTCCCCTATCATGTTTATGACTCAAAGGGGCATGTGTCTCGATTCTCGGACCACCAATCACGCATTTCCATGCATGATGGCCCAAAGAATCAAGTGTGCAACTTTCATGTCAAATGAAATACAAATCAAACAAACGAACCAAGGCCCAATTCCTATCACCAAGTCAAGGAACAAGGCATGCATGCAAGATGCAATGCAACCTAGGCATGCAAACTAAGGATGCAACATGGCATGGCAAGACACTTATGCAAGCATACAAGCAAACATGAGGCAATGCAAACTGATGAAAAGGTGGACTTAGACATGATTTAGGCAACTCTAAATAGGCCTAAAACAGTGGCCAAAAACCAAGGAATTGGGATCAAACATACATACACACATGCAAGTAAGTTGGACCAACACTTAGGCATTAAATAAGCAACTCTAAGGCACACTTGAAAGGGGATATCATGGACAATTAGCATCAACATAAGCTCTGAAAATCATGTTAAAACATGGTGCCAAACCAAGCAACAAGACAAGCTAAACATGCAACAATGGTCCAAGCATTCAAGGCTCACCAAAGAGGCAATGGACTACACTTAGTACAACCACACATGGCAAGACTTATGCAACCAAAAACAGAGTTTTAACACATGAAACTAAGCCCAAAAGACCAACTAGATAGCATCTAGATGGTTTGAATTTAAAGGCATGCATAAATGCTAAAACATGGAGCATGCAAGGCAAGCTTCCAAAGCTTCAAAGAGGCATCCAAGGCAAACATATGAGCATGTCAAAGGGACTGAAATAACATGTAAGGGGGTTCCAAACCACCGAAATGATGCAAGCAACACATACTACACATTCACATACTCGAAGCATACGAGCTCAAATACAAAGGAGCTATACTAAGCGTGCCAAGATCGACCCAAACAACTATGGACAGACCTAAAACATGGCAAAATGAGCACAAAACCTTCACAAGGCCAAACCTAAAATATGCTAGAACAAAGGCTAACAACCTAAGGTATATTAAGGCAATAACAAGGCATTACATGGTAGGTATGCTAAGCATGCATGGTGTACCAAAATCAACACACAACAAGGTTATATCATGGCATAATAAGCATGGAAAACAGCCAAGACATGATCAATACACACTCTAACGTGATGCTCCCTAAAGAGGCCAAAAAGGGTCCCTTTCAAGGACAACAAGGAGAGGGGGTGGCCCTCCCCTTTTGGAGACTTCAAGGCACCATCTCCACCACTGAAATCCCTCAAGATTTCAGTGGTGAAGAGGCCCAAACACCAAAGTCTCGAAACTTGCACAAAAATAGCACAAAAAGGAGCCTTACAAGGCTTAGGAGGGGTCAAACAAACCCAAACCACAAAACACTCTTAATAAACAATCAAGAGGGCTAAAAAACAGAACTTTTTTGTATTATACACCAAGCACGAAAACAGCTCTAAGATAGGTAGAAAAGCAATGCAAAAATGGAGAATAAAAGGGAAGTTTCTCACCCTTGTAGATCACCTTCACAAATGATGCTCCAACAGCCCTCCTTGGCTTGAATCCAGCTCCAAAACACCAAAACCAGCCCCTTAGAACCTCAGTAGCCAAAGGAAGGTGAAGCACTAGGTGTTTGTGTGCAATAGTATGGACTAAAACACCTAGAACACAAAGAGAGAAAAAGAGAGATAGGAAATATGTATGAACCCTAACCCTAAAACCAGAGCTTCTCTCTGTGTTTTTCTCTCCAAAATTCTCTAACCTCTATGCCAAGAGAAGAGGCCCCTCTCTTATAGGCAACCAACTTGTAAAGCTTATACAACAAGCTTACAAGGAGGGCATCCCTCCATACACGTGTATGGAGGGGAACCAAATGCCACACAGCTGTTCTAAAATATCTGCAAAAGCAGATGAACAGTAGTCGGCTAGCCAAAAATGTCATTTTGACAAAAATGACTGCCAACCTGCAACAAAGAGTGCCGACCGGCCACATACATTGCCGGTGGCAACAAAAACCAGCCGGTGGCCTCTAGCCACCGCTGGTGGTGTGTGGGGATGCCTCACAAGGCATTCCCTGCCCCTCCAAGGCAAAACACAAGTGTTTGGTGCAAAACCAGACACAAAACGGTCGAGTTCGGAGATCCTGAGGCAGGGCGCGTAGCCGAGACCTCTGGGAACTCCAAACGAACACAAACATGGATAATCACCGAGTGTTCAAACGGTGACGTCCAAGTCTTGAGGACGGTCAAAAATGGGGTGTCTACAACGACTCAATATGAAATGAATGCACATATAAACATAACAAGACCGAGACTCCATCATGGTTAATCCGGAGTGTCGGCGACTGGGAATTGAGACACGTTCCGTCACTTGGAGTACGAAACGTACCTCGTTTCCCGTGCTCGGGCTAACTCCTATCCTAAACACAATGCAATATACATGACATGCATAAATGCGACTAATATATATCCTAGCATACACAATGCTATGAAATGGCATACACAATGCATGATATAACATGGCATACACAATGCTCTAACATACAACCTAGCATACGCAATGCTGTGAAATGAAATGGCATACGCAATGCATAATGGACTTACACCAACATGAGTGGACCTCAACCACACTCACATCAGCGGCCATGAGATGAAAATGAGACACTCGAGGTGCGCGCACACACGCACGCAAACCGAGGACCGAACCTAAGGCACCAAATGCCACTCTAACAAGGCATGGCAAGGCATGAAATATGGCATACAAACATGCAAGTTCCAGCACTGAAATGTGATGCAAATGATCCCGAAACATGGAAACATGGCACCCGATGCACGGAATGGCCCCGAAACACAAAACTAGGCACATGCATTGACCTATAGCTATACAAAGCATGCATTATTTGATCATGAAGCATGAAGACAGAACCAAGGCAGTCCCGAAACATGAACATTTCTAGTTCAAAGCATGACCAAAAGATGCTAGCAAGATGGACAAAAATAGTATGCAACTTCGACTAGCAAACATGGTTTACATGGCATGTATATGAAGCAGGTGAGAACTTATCAAACCAGCAAAAATCAGTGAATGAAACATGCCAAAACATGCCCAAATAACCTCTGAAATGCAGCCAACATGTGCACAAATAATGAGTTCCTTTGAAGGGCCATACAAGGGGTTATTAAGCACATGCAAGATAGACATGAAGCATGGAAAAATTAACTCTGAAAATCAAATATGATAGCCCTGAAACTCACCAAATTGGCCCTAAAATCAGTCAACTAGGCATGCAAGATAGGGCCTCTTTGGAAGGCCAAAATGACCATTAAACAAAACAAGGTGAGTGGGGGGTCACCCCCCTCTGATTTTGAGGCTCAAAATAGTGTATTAGCCACTGAAAATCCACTGGATTTCAGTGGCTAGAAGGCCAAACAAAGCATGCAACGAGGGCTTAGTTGTAAGGCTCAAAATAAGAGACAATCAAGCATAGAAGGAAACATATGACCTTAAAAAAAAGAATGCCCTTAATCAAACATCAAGAGGGCCTTAAAAAAAGACTTTTTTCAGTTTAGGTCGAGGTCCGAAAGGGCTCACAAGTAGGGCTAATGTATCATGCAAAAACAGCCCTAAAAGAGAGAATGAACAAATAGGGCAGTAAATGACCTCAAACAAAGAAGAGTCCTTCAACAAAGTTGAAGAGGGGCTCAAAACAAGACCTTTTACAGTTTATGGAAAGTCTCAAATATGCTCACAAGTAAGGCTACCATATGATGTAAAAAAAGGCCCTAAAAGAGAGATAGAAAGCAAGAGGCAGTATCTGGCCTCAAACAGTGAAGAGCCCTTCAACAAAGTTGAAGAGGGGCTCAAAATAAAGCACTTTACAGTTTGGCTCGAAGCCCAGAAATGCTTATAAATAGGGCTAATATATCATGCAAGAAATAGCCCTAAAAGAGAGATAGGAGACAAGAGGTAGTAGAAGACCTCAAACAGAAAAGAGTTCTTAATCAAACATGCAGAGGAGCTCAAAATATGATCTTTTTCAGTTCATGACAAAGTCTAGAAATGCTTGCAAGTATGGCTTATAAATGAAGCAAAAAAATGCAAGTTTAAGGGAAATAGGTGCTTACCCTTGAAGATCAGCAAACCAGCAGCTTTTGGACCAAATTCCTGAGCTTTCAACCTCTTCAAAAGTCCTCCAAGGTGCTGGAATGAGTGATGGAGGTGTTGTGCTATGGGTTGGTGTGTAAATGGTGAAGAACCAAGGTGTTTGGAGGCTTGGATGAGAGGGAGAGGGAAAGTTGTATACAAAAGCTCCAAGAGGATTTTTTTTAACCCTTGAAAATGAAGCTTAGGTGCTGGCTTTATAGAGGGAGAGAAGCAAAGAAAAGGGGGGGAAAAATCAATTCAAATTTCCCCCCAAAAGGGCAGCCCCTCGGACAGTGGGTCAAGTGCAGAATAGCTGACACAGCTGTAATACACCAGGAGAGACAATTCTGGCCGGCCAGGTGCAAAAGGTTCAAGTGGCCGGCCGGCCAGGCAAGGTGGCCGGCCGACCAGGTCAAAAGGGTCAAGGTGACCGGCCACCCCCTAGGATGAAGCCCCATAAGTTAGCTTTCCAATGCCGCAAACCTTGCATCAAAATTCCTCCTGTGCAAAAAGTTATGCATGTTTTGGTGAAGCCGCGCAGATTCGGTCCAAACGGATTTCAACCAACCATATCTCCTCTACCCGGACTTGGCTCTAGGAGATTCTTGAGTGAAAAATGAAGCCCCGGAAGTAAGCTTTCCAACGGTGGTGGCTTCATATCTTAATTCCTCCTGTGCAAAGAGTTATGCCCGTTTCGGTGAAGCCGCGCAGATGTTTTCCTCCTTCCCAGATTCATGCTGAACCACTTTTGACCAAAAAAAGCTGGTCGGCCATCTGATTTGCTTGTTCTCCATGTGACCACATTGAAGCCCCGGAAGTTAACTTTCCAACAGCGCCAACCTCGCATCAAAATTCCTCCTGTGCAAAGAGTTATGCCCGTTTCGGTGAAGCCGCGCAGATTTGGTCCTACCCAGATTCATGCCGAACTTCTCCCAAACTAGTTTTCCTTTCTCTTCTCCTCTTTTCTTCAACTCCAAACCCCTAGACAAGGTGTTTCGAAAGATTTTTCAAAGATTTCATCTCTCTTTCATTCATTTCCACTTTGCCCTTGCTCGGTTTACCGAAAAGTGCAACATTTGACAAAATGCAAGCCTCGGAACATCGTAAAAACTTTATTTCAAAAACGTTTTGAAAGAGAGGGTTTTAAGGTCTAAATATCTTTTGATCAAGATTGTTTTGGTCTAAAATCTTCCAACAAAATGAGGGTTCGGGGGCCAAAACGCGCGGCCCGAGGCCCTGAAAATAAGCTGTTAGGCACCGGAGGTGGCGTGCGACCATGAAGTTGGTCTCTTGGGCCACAATGTCCCTAAAAAGAGAGGAAACAAGGTGTGTGCCAAAAACCAGAACAAACAGAGGTAGTTAAGCGGTCCCGAACCGAGGCACACGGCCGACGGCTCCGAAAACCGGAAACCAGGCTCCAAACGGGAAAAATGGCCTACGACCATGAAGCGTAGCCTACGGCCACTGAGAGATGATCTACGAGACCTCTCCCTCCCTTCAGGAAGAGAAAACAAAGAAAACAGGGCCTGGTTCGCAAACTGAGGTGAGGCACAAAAGAGTCCAGAAGTCCGGAGGCAAGGCTCGCAGCCGTGACTCCGCAACCTCAGAACGAGTACAATATGCAACATCACCAAGCGCTCAATCGGTGACGTCTGAGTCTTAAAGTCGGTCAAAAATGGGGTGTCTACATCTGCCGTATGCTTATAGCCGTTACCCATTTCAGGTGATGAGATGTAAGAAAGACCCGTAACCTAGTGTAGTGGAAGCATAAGAATTTGATGCTGATCTATTTTTTTTTTTTCCTTTTTTCTTTTCTTCCCTTTGTTTTTTTCTTAATGGCTAATCACTGAGTAATAAAATAATAAAAACCCTATAGATGTATTCTCTCTTACTAAAATGGTATAATGAAGTAAATTTTTTATTTAATTGTTTTTATTTGCCTTCGCCTGCGCCATTTAATTTGCTATGATTAGAATAAATTAGTAAATTGCAATTCTAAACCTATGCCCCTGGGGTTGGGTTGTGACAGGTGGTATCAGAGCAATGATTCTTTTTTATAAAAAATAAAAATAAAAAAAAATAAAAAAAAAAACCTATTTTAATTTGATCAGAATGTTCAAAAAGTTATAAATAAAAATATAAATAAAATGATATAACTAGATACAGATAATAAAATAAAATGACTACATAATAAAATAATAAATATTTACCTGTGACGTTGGTCATTTTATGTAAAATCTCACGGTTATTTTGGTGCTGTAGGAATGTCCGAGCTTAACTTTGATGAGGCATTTTAGAAGGAGCTTGGGGCTATCAATTTGGAAAATATTTTAGCAGAGCACCCAGCCCCCGCCTCACCGGAAGGATAGGGAGACTCGGAGGATGTCGTTAGGAGACTACACCCAGGCCTTGCCCAATTGATGGGTCGACGAATATATATACAGACCGATCCTACTGATGTCCCATAGTTACTATGGAGGCAGAGCCGTGCCTGTATGCACAGACGCTTTCTCAGACCCACTTGTGTCTTCGGCCTTGCCCCAGGATATGATTGCCTGCACTATACCATTGGCCTTTCGCCCCCAGATTTTGTTGCAAGAAAGGGAAATGTGTACCCCGAGGACTATATCTTCACTAATGTCCCTAACCCACTGGAGATTTTTAATATCAAAATGTTGACTTTACTAATGATTTGTTATATATCGAGACACCCAGCCGGATTGTTAATTGAGCGTTTTTGGGATACATATAATTTGTCCCCATTTTCACAGTCTAGGTAGCGTGGATGTGCTTTGGTGTGGTCTAGTTAGGATGAGAATTTGAGCTTTTCATGCAATACTACTTTTCGTGGTTGTTTGACAAGTTTGACCCACCACTCTAGATTTTGGAAGAATGTTTTTGTAAGCTAACCATGATCGGTTCTAATCCCTCTTTTGTTTTGCATTACAGGGATGAGACACTAACACAATTTTGGATTTTGGAACAAAGATGTAATATTATATCTACAAAAATAGTAAAGTTGGTATTTTAGATATGCAATATATATATGTATGTTGCGTTATGAATGTAATGCCTCGTTTATTACTTTATAAAATGTAATGCCTCATTTATTACTTTGTAGAATGGCCAATAATGGTAACAAAAGCCAATCATCAGTCAATGGCACTGAATCGATGGAAAGAATCATGAAAAGAGCAGTTGCTAGCCTTTTGCAAGCCTTGAAGACCAACATCAACAATGGGATGCTAGAACAGCGAGAAGAGCCGGTTACCATAAAACAATTTCAAGATCTAAAACCCACCATATTTACCGGCGGTCCAGACCTAATGGTAGCATATGCTTGGGTTAAAGACATGGAAAAGATTTTTCATGCCTTACTCTGCACCGAAAGATATAAGGTAACTTTCGCCACTTTCACTTTCAAAGACAATGCGCAGGAATGGTGGCTTCTCACCCTAGGGAAAGAAGAAATTGTGACTTGGGCAAGATTCTTGGAAGTATTTTATGCAAAATATTTCCTAGATTCGTTGCAAGAACAAAAGGCATTAGAATTCAAACATCTAAAGCAAGGAACCATAACGGCGGTCGAATACAAGAGCAAGTTCACACAACTCGCTCAATTTGCAACATATGTCATTCCCATCAAAGCTCGAAAAGTAAGGAAATTCGAAGCAGGATTGCATACTGAAATCGAAGACAGGCTTGAGGTTTTGAAACTACCAATCTACGCTGAAGTGGTAGACCGGGCGTACATTACAAAGAAAGGGATTAATGCCTCACGCTTCGGGGAACCAAGCCAAAAGAAACGATTTTGGGAAAGAGATAACAGAAGATTCGGTGTTGCGCCTCCCATGAGGGTAAATACGGGCACAACCAGTTTAGGTAATCAAGGTCCTACTAACCCTCGAGGTCGCACTATTCCAACTTGCCCTACATGTGGAAGGGCTCATTAGGGACGATGTCATCGAGACATAGGGGCATGCTTTAAATGCGGTCAAGTTGGCTATTTGCTCGGGATTGTCCAAAGCTTACCACTCCTATAGCCGGCCCCTCTGAACCAGTCAGAAAACTAGCAGGACTTGGAGGAGAAATGAAGGAACAAAAATGCTAAGGAATGGCTTTTACCTTAGTACCTGGAAAATCGGAAGTTACCAAAAACGTTGTGTCAGGTACACTTTTTGTCTGTGGCCATTTAGCTCATGTCCTCATTGACTTTGGGTCAACTTATTCTTTTATTGCACCACACTTTACTACCAAGTTGGCATCAACACCTGAACCCTTAGGATATATATTGTCTGTGTCTTTTCCATTCGGTAATTACAAATCTTGTGCTATATCCCTAAAAGGCAAAACCTTATATGTTGTCTTGATTCTCCTCCGCATTGGGAACTTTGATATAATCTTAGGGATGGATTAGCTAGCTGCCGACCACGCCTCTATCGATCGTAAAACCAAAAAGGTCTCCCTCCG
The DNA here is from genome assembly GCA_036172215.1 of Camellia granthamiana. Taxonomy (NCBI): domain Eukaryota; kingdom Viridiplantae; phylum Streptophyta; class Magnoliopsida; order Ericales; family Theaceae; genus Camellia; species Camellia granthamiana. The sequence goes on from CM069904.1 coordinate 169,394,487, forward strand.
GTTACCAAACCAACTTGAGTTTGTATTTGATAGGACTGGAGTTTCCATCCCTCCATGTGTCATATCTTTCATGACAACCTAATGACTTCTCAGAAAGGGTTGTTGTAGTTATATCTGTTATGTGATCGATACACAAAAGGAGGCCCCTACCTGTAGACACCCTATTTTTGACCGCCCTTGTGACTTGGACGTCACCACTTGCACGCCCAATGATGAATGTATATGCTTATCAAGTGCTCAGAGTCCTCAGCTGAATGCCACAGCTTTAAGCCTTCAAACCCTATACACCTATTGCCTTATTTTTGGACCAAAACTATAGATTTTCAAGCCTGCAGCCTCTTATGGCCTGCTGGCCACTGCTTCTGGTTGCCGGCTACTTGTATGTTTTGTAGTTATTTTCTGCCAGTTGTGCTAGCTGTTGGCACAAATGCATACACCTTCTTACACGTGTATGCATTGATATTTCTGAGGTAGTTGCTTGGTTTTCTATATATAGAAGGCCTCCCCTTCCATTTTTAAGGTTGAAATTTTTAAAGCAAAAATTCTCTCTATCTCTCTCTACAATTCTCTCTCTCTCTCTCTCTCTCTCTCTCTCTCTCTCTCTCTCTCTCTTACAATTTCTTAGCTTTTTGCAAGCTTTTGCCTATATACTCTTAACCAAACCTCTTCATCTTTGAGCTGAGGTACCTTTATGCCTTGTTTGAGCTCTTGAGTTTGTGTTTGCCTTGATTTGTTGCCTAGAATTGGTTCTCCTCTTCATGTGGTATAAAGCTTTGCTTCTCTACTTGCTTTAATCACTCTTTTTCTTATTGCTTTCCCACTGTTTTTGGGTTGTATAAACTCTGTATTTTTGGGCTGAAACTTGTGGTTTAAGGCCAATAAGGGTTGAGGGGTGGTTCACTCTTCTTTACACCTTGCTTTCAAGAAGAGGTAAGTTGTGCAAACAAACCCTTGAGAATACCATGTCCCTGCTCTGTTTGTTATCTGTTGTAGCAGGACAATCGAGTCATCAGTGGCCGGCAGGCCATCACTTCTAGCTTGCCGGCCACCTGTGCAAAAATCCAGCAATGTACTTTTGAAGCAAAACAGAATTGGTCTTGAGGTGGAAAATAGTGCAAGTGTCCTATTGCATGCACAATAGAGGCATTTGGCAATAGAAACAGTGGCTTTTTTGGGGGGGGGAAAGTCCGTGCATGCATGAGCATTCCGTGTTTTCCGAGGCGGAGTAATTAGAATAGCTAGCTTAGCACCATTTTCATGTTGTATTAATGTAAATAATTAGTTCGTTTTGATTTGTTGCAATAATTAGTTAGCTAGAATAGTTAATTAATTTGTTGTAATAATTAGTTAAGTAGTTTAACTAAATTATTCATTTGGGTTTGTAATAGTTAATTAATTAGCTTAGCATTAATTAGTTAGCTAGTTAGTTCATTCGGACCCTCCTTCGTGAGGGCGCAATGTTGTAATAACGTGTATGTCTTCCAACTCCACGTCTTTCTCCTTTTTATTTACTTGCTTACAATGGTTAGTTTCAGAACATCATGTTTCTTTTAGCATACTCCATGATTTGCATCCACTTGTTTTGCATGCACCGAGACTCGGTTCATCACACTACTACAAAAATAGTTAAAGATCACACTTTGACAAAAAAAAAGATCTCACTTTTATTGGAAGTGTGATAAAAAAAATTAGATTGATATTTTAATCACACTTTATTTGATTGAGTGTGATAATATTTATTTTTTATGTCACTTTTCAATTAAGTGTGATTATATATATATATTTTCAATCACACCTTCTAATTAAAGTGTGATTATATATACACTACTACTTTTTAATCACACTTTTTAAACAAGTGTGATTATATATATACTTTTTAATCACACATTCTAATTAAAGTGTGATTATTTATATATTTTTTAATCACACTTTCTAATTAAAGTGTGATTATATATACACTACTACTTTTTAATCACACTTTTTAAACAAGTGTGATTATATATATACTTTTTAATCACATATTCTAATTAAAGTGTGATTATATATACACTACTACTTTTTAATCACACTTTTTAAATAAGTGTGATTATATATATATTTTTTAATCACACATTATAATTAAAGTGTGATTATTTATATATTTTTTAATCACACTTTTTAATTAAAGTGTGATTATATAAACACTACTACTTTTTAATCACACTTTTTAAATAAGTGTGATTATATATATATTTTTTAATCACACATTATAATTAAAGTGTGATTATTTATATATATTTTTTAATCACACATTCTAATTAAAGTGTGATTATATATACACTATTACTTTTTAATCACACTTTTTAAATAAGTGTGATTATTTATATATTTTTTAATCACACAGTCTAATTAAAGTGTGATTATTTATATATTTTTTTAATCACACTTTCTAATTGAAGTGTGATTATGTATACATTACTACTTTTTAATCACACTTCCTAAATAGGTGTGATTGTATAAAATATTTCAAACTGGTTTTTATATAAAGTATACAATTCCCAAATTTTTAATCACACTTAATCTGATTGAGTGTGATAATATTTATTTTTTATGTCACTTTCTAATTAGGTGTGATTATATATATATATATATATATAGGGTAAATTACACTGATACCCCTTAAGGTTTATGTTTATTACAGTTCCCCCTTCACGTTTTGGAAATTGCATCTCCCTTCCTGAGGTTTAAAGTTTAATTACAAATTCCCTCCTTAGCAATTTAATTTTTTTAAATACTAATTTTGCCCTTACTGGATAAATTACATTGACACCCTTTACATTTTAGAAATTACAATCCCCTCCCTAAGGTTTAAAGTAGCATTACCAATTGCCCTCTCGGTTAGTATTAGTTGGAACAAAAATTCATTGAAAAAAATTAATTGGAAAAAAAATATTTGAAAAAAAATTAATTGAAAAAAAAATTGTTAGTAAAATTTTTAAATTTCTGTTTAAAAACCAATATAAACTTATTTTTTGAATTTACGTTTTTTTCTCAAATTTACAAACTGAGACAACCATTTATAAATCAAGAAAAATATCAAATAAGTTTTTATGATAATTTTTTAAATTTTTGTAAATATAAATTGAAAATTGAAAACGAAATGGTTACCAAACAAGTTTCAGATGGTAAAAATATCGTAAAATTAACAAATAATTAAATAAGTTACCAACATAAGAAATGACTTATCAAAAAATTCTTAGGCTATGTATGGTTTGATTTTTAGAAAAAAAAATTAAAAATTATTTTGGTTAAGAAATAAAAAATAAAAAATAATTATCATTTTTATATAATTTTTATCTTTCGAGTGGTTAGAAATAATTTTTTACAAATTAAATTGAAACAGCCATACATATGTATATAACATGCCCAAAAGTTAAAATGATAATTATTTTTTACCCTTAAATGATAATTATTTTTTAGTTTTTATTTCTTAACCAAATTAATTTTTAATTTTTAAATTTTTTTTCTAAAAATCAAACCATATATGGCTTAAGAATCTTTTAATAAGTCATTTCTTACGTTGGTAACTTATTTAATTATTTGTTAATTTTACAACATTTTTACTATTTAAAATCTGTTTGCTAAGGTGCCATTTGGTAACACTTACGTTTTCAGTTTTCTGTTTATATTTACAAAAATTTTAAAAACTCAAATAAAAACTTGTTTGGTAAATTTTTTATTTATAAATCAGTGGTCTCAGTTTATAAATTTGGCCAAAAAATGTGTTTCCGTTTTAGTTTGTAGTTTTTTTTTTTTACCACCCAACACTAGCCACCACCCGCTGCCATTGTCCACCACCGTCTTCCGCCACCACCACCCACCACCCATCCCCCACCACCCACCTGCCACCCGCCACTACCATCCACCGCCCGCCACCTACCCGCTTCTACCACTCAGCACCCATCTACCACCATCATTCACCACCCGCCACCACCAGCCACCCACCACCACCACCCACCTGCCACCCATCCGCCACCACCACCCACCACCACCTACCACCCACCCGTCACCCACCTGCTACCACCCACCACCACAACCACCCACTCGCCACCACCTGCCACCTTCACCCACCTATAACCACCACCACCTACCACCACCCGCCATCCGCCACCCACCTACCACCACCACTGACCACCCACCTACCACCACTACCCACTAACCGTCACCAACACCCACTTGCCAGCCACCATCACCCACTACTCACTCGCCACCACCACCCATCTGCCATCTACCCGCCACTATCATCCACCGCTCGCCACCTACCCGCTACCATCACTCAGCACCCATTTACCACCACCCGCCACCACCAGCCACCCGCCACCACCACCCACCAGCCACCCACCTGCCACCACCACCCACCACCCACCTACCACCCACCCGCCACCCACCACCCACCTGCCACCACCACCTACCACCACTACCCACTCGTTACCACCTACTACCATCACCCACCCACCCACCCACCACCACCACCACCACCACCACCACCCACTCCCTACCACCTGCTACCGTCACCTACCCACCCACCACCACTACCGCCCGCCACCACCCACCACCACCCGCCATCCGCCACTCACCTGCCACCGCCAGCCACCACCCGTCACCGCCACCCGCCACCTACCTACCACCCACCATCACCACCAGCCACCTACCTGCCACTACCACCGACCCGCCACCCACCTGTCACCACCACCCACCACCCGCTACCACCACCACCACCACCATCACCACCCACTCGCTATTACCCGCTACCGCCACCCACCCACCACCCACCACCACCACCACCACCGTCACCCACCCACCCACTCACCCACCTACCCACCCGCCACCACCCGCCACCACCCGCCATCCGCTACCTACCATCGCCCACCACCCGCCACCACCACCACCACCACCACCACTCATCACCATCACCCACCCACCCACCACCACCACCCGCTACCTATAACCCACCGTCACCACTTTCCACCACCGTTTTCCGCCGCCACTTGCCACCACTTGCCATTTCTTACTATTTTTTGTGTTTTTAAATTTTTTAAAACATTTTGTCAATTACCAAACGCGTTTGTAGTTTATGTTTTTTTAAAAATAAGTAAAAAATAAACAAAAATCAGTTTATAAAATTTTTGTAAATATAAACTGAAAAAGTAAACGTTACCAAACAGACCCTAACCATTTCATTTTTAGTTTCCAATTTATATTTACAAAAATTTAAAAAACTGTCATAAAAACTTGTTTGATAATTTTTTTGGTTTACAAATGATTGTTTCAGTTTGTAAATTTGAGGAAAAAATGTAAATTCAAAAAATAAGTTTACGTTGGTTTTTAAATAGGAATTTAAAAATTTTACTTGCAATTTTTTTTTTCAATTAATTTTTTTTCAAATAATTTTTTTTCCAATTAATTTTTTTTGGGTAAATTACACTAATCTCCCCTGAGGTTTATGTTTATTACAGTTCTCCCCTCACCTTTTAGAAATTACATTTCCCCCATAAGGTTTAAAGTTTCATAATATTACAGATTTTCCCCTTTAGCAATTTAATTTTTTTAAATACTAATTTTGCCCTCACTGGGTAAATTACATTGACATCCCTCACATTTTAGAAATTACAATCCCCTCCCTAAGGTTTAAAGTAGCATTACCAATTGCCCCCTTGGTAAGTATCAGTTGGAAAAAAAAATCATTGAAAAAAAATTAATTGAAAAAAAATTAATTAAAAAAAATTAATTGAAAAAAAATTTATTAGTAAAATTTTTAAATTTCTGTTTAAAAACCAACATAAACTCATTTTTTGAATTTACGTTTTTTCTTCAAATTTACAAACTGAGACAACCATTTATAAATCAAAAAAAAGTATTGAACAAGTTTTTATTACAGTTTTTAAAATTTTTGTAAATACAAATTTTTTTTCAATTAATTTTTTTTCCAAATAATTTTTTTTCCAATTATGTTTTTTGGCTAAATCACACTGACACCTCCCTGAGGTTTATATTTATTACAGTTCCCCCTTCACCTTTTGGAAATTACATCTTCCTCCTAATGTTTAAAGTTTCAGTACAAATTCCCCCCTTCAGCAATTTCATTTTTTTAAATACCAATTTTGCTTCATTGGGTAAATTACATTGACACCCCTCACATTTTAGAAATTACAATCCCCTCCCTAAGGTTTAAAGTAGCATTACAAATTGTCCCCTTGGTTAGTATTAGTTGAAAAAAAAAATTATTGAAAAAAAATTTAATTGGAAAAAAATTATTTGAAAAAAAGATTAATTGAAAAAAAAAATTTGTTAGTAAATGTTTTAAATTTCTGATTAAAAATCAACGTAAGCTCATTTTTTGAATTTACGTTTTTTCCTCAAATTTACCACAACTTTATTACTAATCTCCTTTGCCATCACCTCTTATCCACCACCTTCACCACTACTGCCACTCCCTCTCCTCTCAAAAAATTAGCTCTTGATTTTTAGTGACAAAAAAAAAAAGGGCCACTAAAAAATATTTTTCATTGACCATAAAAAAATAACTTTATTTTAATGGAAAATATTTTTCATTAAAATATTATCCCTACTTCTACCAAATAAAAAAAAAAATCATTAAAATAAAGTTAATCTGTGTGTCTCTATCTCTCTACATGTCTCTATCTCTCTAAATTTCATTAACTTTATTTTAATTGAAAATATTTTTCATAAAAATATTACCCTGACTTCTAGCAAATAAAAAAAATTCATTAAAATAAAAATAAAATAAATAAATTTTCAACCTTAGTAACTAAAAAAAATTAAAAATAAAATAAAATTCATTAACTACAAAAAAAATATATATATATATATATTAACAAAAAATAAATAAAACTACCGCCTATCCTTACTCTCCTCTTCTTTTCTTCTTTTTATTTTCGTTTTCCCGCTCTTTCTAATTCCCTCCTTTCTTTCCTCCCTTTGTTTCTCACGATCTCATCAAATCCCCAATCCCTAACAAAAAAATCCCCAAAATACGATACTATAGGGAGGGAGAGAGGGAGAAAGAGAGTTGATCGGAGATTCTCAAAAATGGCGAACTATCACTTCGTGTACAAGGACGTGGAAGGAGCTTCGACTCAATGGGACAATATTCAAAGAAAATTAGGAAACCTCCCTCCGAAGCCCCCTGCATTCAAGCCCCCATCCTTCAAGCCCGCCACCGCGACTGCGACTACCACCGACGACTACAACTATCTGTTAAGTTCTCTCTCTCTCTCTCTCTCTCTCTCTCTCTCTCTCACTTGTTTGTTGCTCTCACTCTGTCCCTTTCCCTCTCCTTCTAATTTTCGAAACCCTAGCAAGTGATTTTTTTAAGGCTAGGGTTGGTCAAAGTCGTCTATCTCCTATGTGATTTTGATTTTGATTCAATTTGTTCATTTCCAAGTTCTTTTTCTTTAATGTAATTTATGTGTAAATTATGCACACCACCTGTTTGCTAATATGCCTCTAAAAATAGAAAGTATAAAATCTGTTATGCTGTGTTTGGTTGAGGGATTTGGGGAGGATTTAGAAAGGGAAAGAGAAAAGGTGTGTGAAACTATGTGAAATGTAGGTATATTTTTTTCACATTTCACCTACCTTTTCCATTTCTCTTTCCAAATCCCTCCTCAAATCCCTCAACCAAACACAGCATTAGTGTCTCAACCATGAATAAAGAGGCATTCTAACTAGTTATGTTAATTTATGTAGGACAGTATCAAAAGGATTATGTTATTATATAAGTTCAGGGACTGGAACCTTTTTCTGTGCATGATATGCTTCACAGCATTGGCTGGCTAACAATATATTGAGCCTTGCATTTTGCATTCAGGTTAGTTAGCCTCATTTTTCAGAAGTTTTGTGAAACTCCACCTTGATCTGGTGCTGTAATGTTTTTGTGTTTTTTTACCAGTAAAGTCACAACTTATTAAACAAAAACAATCAAAATTGAATTTATTAAAAAGAAAAAAAGAAAAAAAAGGAGATGAATAATAATAATAATAATAATAATAATAAATCAACATATTGTATGAGTTGTGACCACTTGCAATGAGAAAAGTGCAATGATTATTTCACATTTAAGTGTCCTATGGTTCAATTAATAAGTGACTGAAAAAACTGTCTTACCACTAGGAGTGATCTTTTTCAGTTTTTATTTCATGGCAAATGTTTGAATAAGGGCGTGGGAATTTTACACTGGAGCATCTATAGAAAATTAAAGATATGATGAATATTATTATAATTCCTTGCAATCTACAAGCTACTTATTTTCATTTTTGATGATGTCTTGGTCAGAATTTTTAATTTTCTTTTTCTTTTTCAGTCTCTCTTTCTGATTTCCAGATAGGATTCAGAATCAGAAGATGCTGAGCCAGGATTTGCCTCAGCTTACAATGGAATTGAACCGACTTGAAAATATTCGCAGTTATGCTGGTTAGTTTTTGATTTGTTGCTTTGCTTATTTTACATTTTTTTAATCTATGCTTTGTATCTTCTATGTATGTATTTACTTTTATATAAATTTGGTTGTTGTGACATCAATCAATCTCTCTGATTCTGAAATTTTTGTTCTTAAGAAGACACAAATCACCATGGTTGGGATGTACAATGCCAAAATATTTACTTTTCTTGGTTTGTCTTTTTGATTGATGGGTTTGCTCCAGTGGACTGACTTAACTTCAATGTTTCTTCTTTAAAATAAAAACTAAAAAATTTGGTGCTAGAAATAGAACAAAAATAAACATGTCTATTTCTACATATTTTGTCTATTTCAAAATATTTTGTATATTTATAATTTAATATTTTGTATATTTATATTTATATATTTTATATATAAATATGTCTATTTTAATGTTGTGTACTTGTCTTTCTGTTTGATGCACAAGTGAATTTTCCATTCCTGACCTTTTTCTTCATGTTAGGTGCAGTTGAGTACAAGTTGTTTGTCGGATCGCTGAACAAACAAGCTACAGAAAAGGAAGTTGAGGAAGTATGTTCCACATGTAGTTTGTTTTTTCCCCCCTTGAAGTTTTCTACCCTCCCTGGTGGGCCTAAAAATGAAAAAAAACGGCCCCTTTTTTCTTCATATCCTTTTTCAATATATTTTGCCTAAAGCAATAAAACTTGAATACTGACAACTGATTCTTCCTTTGTCAGATTTTTTCACCATATGGTCGAGTTGAAGATGTTTATCTCATGCGTGATGAAATGAAGCAGAGCCGTGGTTTGTGTTTTGCTTTTATAATTTCATTGTGTAGTTGTTTCAATCTTATGATTAACCTTCCTATCATTTGAATCATGGAAGTGGAAGAAAACCTACATCCTGTCCCTGCTTCTTACATCAGAAAAAATGCAATCACAATCACAGATGCTTTGTATGTCATCATATGGCACACATGAATTTAAATTCTGATTTACTTCAAAGAGAGAAGAAAATAAGAATCAATAATTGGATGATTATGTCCTCTATTCAATTTTAGTTCAGAAAAATTGGGTCAACATTTATAAAAAGAAAAAAGAAAAAGGAAAAAAGAAATTGGGTCATCTACATAAAAGGCGCTGATCCAAGTATTTCTTTCCAATCCTTGTGAAATTGTATAATGCAGGTAATGTTTAATTTTCCATCGATTTTTAATCTAAATGTCCAACTGTTTTGAAGGGTGTGGATTTGTTAAATTTTCAAGCAGAGAAATGGCGATGGCAGCTATTAATGGACTTAGTGGAATATATACTATGAAAGTAAGCTTACTTTGTTGTTTTGATTGTGTTATGTTCTCTGTTTCTGCTAGTATCCATTTACCTTTATCTCCTTTTACATCTTAGGGGTGTGATCAACCATTAACTGTTCGATTTGCTGATCCTAAGAGGCCTAGAGCTGGAGAGTCGGGGTATTTCCTTATACTTCATCCTTACCATATCCTTTTCTGTTTAAGTTACTCTTTATCACAATTAGAGTTTGAGTAGATAATATTACCAAGATATTTTATTGTTTCTGACAAGAGGGTGTGAGAGTCCTTGCAACTTCATGATTAGAATTTCTCACATACAACTTTGGCTTGTGTAGTAATTAATCAAGTTAACTTTTGAAGGTATATGCATAGAAATGCATTTTAATATTTTTCCCTTAATAATTATTTGGTGACCTTTTTGTCATACTCATCAAGCTAGAAATTACTTATTTCCTATGATAAGCATATATATGTTTGTAGATAAAAATGAATATTTTCATATATATGTGAATAAAAGTTTACTTGTTGCCGTGCCTCACTTTGTATGTGTCTTAATCTTTTGAAAATTGCTGGGTTTGTCCATGTTGTATCGGTATTCCATGTCGTTATCCTTGCTTCTTAGTATGCAATATGAACTTAATTTATTTTTCTTTTGCAGGGGTGGCCCTGCATTTGGGGGCCCAGGTTTTGGTCCTCGATTCCAACCACCAGGACTTAGGTAATTCATTTACTAATTTTCATTTCTCTCGTATTATTTTCTTCCACTTGTCAAAAACATTATTATTATCTTCCTCTTCCGATTTTGTTCCCTTTGAACTGTTCTTTTTATTTTTCTCAAGAACTTCTGTTATTGTTACTCCTGCAGACCAACAACAAATCTTGGTGAGCCTATGCATGGTCGAATACCACCTAATGCTTGGCATCCAATGAGTCCGCAGAATATGGGGCCATCTTTGAATGCTGGCATGCAAGGTTTTGGGAGTCAGTTGCTTCCCCGATCTAGGGATTTGGCAATGCCTTCAACTCTGCAGACAGTGTAAGAGCTTTCTGAACTATCCTTTTTGCATATCTGAGAAACTAAAAATTGTGTTCAGATTAATTGTTTTTGTTATCAATTTTACTGAGGAAGAATTTTGGGAATCTCAGGTGGGCTTCAGACAATGAACTCACTGGTAGCATACCTGAATTCATTGGGAATTGGTCAAAGCTTAAAAGCTTGTAAGCAATCTTCTATGTTGTGTTCTAGACAATTTTACTGTTTATTGCTTGAACTAATTTCTTTATGCCCAGGTTTCTTGGGAATAATAAATTAACTGGTATCCTTCCTGCACAAAAGAGTACACCTCTCCTGAATATGTAAGTACATCTTACATAACAACCCACAGTTTAATTAGAATGTAAGTGCTGTTATCGAAAAACTATAAGTTGAGAAGTTCTTTCGTTTTCTGGCACATAATGATTATCAAAAATGGTTTTTTCTTCCCAAATATGAAGGTTATATAATTTCTGAAGCATAATGTACCTTCAAACAGGTCTATGATGCAGCACAGATTTAATCCATTTTGCCATAAGTATTCTTGACAGCAGCATATTTGTCACACAACCCTGCTACCACATGCTAGAAAATCATGTATTAAGCAAGACAAAGATCCAAGAATACATGTATGTGTAAATGTAAATGTAGAGATGTATACAAAAATAGCCAACATTAGGGAACACACTAGGGGAGGTAAATATTAAATATTTGGACATATACTAGATTTCTGTTTGCATATTGATCTGCCTGTGATAATTCTTTTTTTTTTTTAATTTTATTTATTTATTTTTTCTGAGAGCTCTGGCATAGCGGCTTAGGCGTTTGGGTGTGTTACGATGAAGAATTTCCTGAGAGCTCTGGCAAAGCGGCTTAAGCGTAATACTACTGCCTATGATAATTTGAGAGAAGTGAGTGGATCTATAAGTGACACTGAAAAAACTTGAATGGTGTAGACTGTATTGTTTTAGACTAGCACAATACATTGATCTATAAGTGAGTGGATGTATACATATTACCCCTACTCTCTTTGTTGTGTCGTGCTTAGTATCTAATCTTTTATTAAATGTCTTGTTTCTCAAATAATATTGTCATTTTCTACAAGTGCACATCTTGAGTTTTAGATCACTTTTTTGTTTTATTATTAAATTATTCTAGCTTAAGAAAGTTTGAAATCATTCATGCCTTGATGATTTATTTTGGCTTCTACAAGGGTATTAATATCTTTTGTAGCTTTATACTATTTTTGCATAAGAGTATCCTTATTGTATGATTTTTAACCCTCAGGATAAAAGATGGAAATGCTAAAAGGATTGGGGGCAGTTTAACAACTGGATAAATTACATTATTTTTGGTGTGATCTAAATGTAAGTTTATAAATTAATTAGTAAGTTTGTTCCTATGTTTCTAGCGGTTTTTAAATTAATTTGTTTTTTTTTTTATTTTTCAGGTCAGAAATTTCTTGGAGATATGCAAAATATGGTCAAAGAATTCAAGAATTTAGTTTTTTCAAGTTTTTTTTATTTTATTTTTTAATATATGTAATCACAGTTAATTTTTTTTTTATTAATTTCTTTGTATATACTTTTAAATATTTAACTTTTATTTATGAAATATATGATGTTATTTCATTCAATATATGGTTGTGATTAGAAATATAGTATATAGTGTGTATTACATTCTTCAAATGCGCGTACAAAAATAATATTGATTATTCTTCAAATATGTCAATTTTTTTTATCACAAGTTTTATTAGTTATTAATCACATTTAAAAGGTGTGATCTAAAAGTTTTTAATCACACTTAAAAGGTGTGATCTAAAAGTTTTTAACCACACTTAAAAGATGTGATTTAAAGTTTTTAATCACACTTCAAAGGTGTGATCTAAAGTTTTTAATCACACTTAAAAGGTGTGATCTAAAGTTTTTAACCACCCTTAAAAGATGTGATTTAAAGTTTTTAATCACATTTCAAAGGTGTGATCTAAAGTTTTTAATCACACTTAAAAGGTGTGATCTAAAAGTTTTTAACCACACTTAAAAAGTGTGATCTAAATGTTTTTAATCACACTTAAAAAGTGTGATTAAAAATGGCCATTTTTAATCACACTCCTAAAGACCACACTTTAATAAAATTTAAAAGGTGTGATTAAAAAGTATACATCACACCAAAAAAGTGTGATCTTTATCTATATTTGTAGTAGTGTCATTTTAACTTGCATTGTTAGTTTAACGCTTCGTTGAAAACGTGCTTAGACCGCATGCTATCAAATTGATTCACATGTCATAATTAGTAGCCGAGCCTATTAATTACATATCGCATGTGTTGCATTCGTCACATTGCATAGTTAGGATCACGCATTTTTCCTAACTCTTTCATCTTTTTGGCTCGGAGTACTAGGTGAGCTTTTATTTGCTTTAGCATATTGCACGAATGTGATTGTCTCCATGTCTACCATGCTTGCCATGAGGCTAATTGCTTAAATTGAGATAGACTGATTCATGTACATTTTAGCCCACTTTTTCAAGTGGTACATTCACAAACTCTTTTTTAAAAACAAACATGAGATCAAGTGTTCCAATTTTGGCAAAATAGTCTATACTTGTGCGAGTATCACATAGTAATGCTAGCCTAATAATCGGAACAAGAGCATATAATGTAGATAAGAATCACATCATGATTAGTAGAGACCGATCTTTGATCGGGCGAGTGGGGGTACTCAATTCATGAGCTTCCCCTCTTGTACCTAAGTTTCCAAACCGAGACAATCTTGGTAATGACAGACATGTAGCCTTTGGCACGAGTCATGGGTTTCCTAAATTTTCCCAAAACAAAAAAACATTTAGGTGGCGATTCTTTATTTGACAAAGCAGTTCATTTTTGGCATTTTTGATTCAAAATTGATTTTCCAAAAATTTGACAGATTTGGACTCTTTGGTATTTATCTATTTCACATTGCACTTGTGAGATCAGATTCAGAACCGCAGAAATTTGATACTGTAGGGCTTATTCGACTTCCGAAAGGGGGCACGAAAAGTCGAGCTACAGTTTTTGGCAATTCTGCCAGGGAATTAGAGAACTTGACTTGAAATTCATGTTATGAAATTTTATCTACACTCATATGTTTCTTTACATTGCATTTGCATTGGTGCGCCTAAGTCACTGTATTTGTCCTTTGTTATTCCTGGACGGTTTGCCGGAGGCTTCCCTAAAAGGTTGCCAAAAGGTTGACCGGTCATGGACTCTACTATGATGGGAACACAACCCTTGGATCTGGACTACTGCTATACTGTTTGATCCTCCTTTCACGTCTTGGTGTTAGGTGTGAGAGGTATATTAGGTAGTCTTGCTGAGGTACCCTTCTGATCATTCGGCCTAGTTACATATCGAAAAGCCATAGAGACTCTTCCAAACGAGGACAGGATGCTTACCCGAATACAGGATTGCATGAAACCGCTTTGTTTGAATTGTGCACCCTAGTTCCTGATGAAACTAGGACAGGGTAACCCTACCTCCTCATAGGGGTGTTTTGGCTCTCACTTACCTGGTATGTGCTTTACAGTGAAACTGTACAGGAATGTGCACATTAGTTACAAGTTTGGTATTTGTTTTGGGGGCAGAATTCTGTGTTGAGTATAGTCCTATAGCTTTGATTACATCTGTGTTGGTAACATCATTAGCTGAGGTGCTGTACGGTTTCTGATTATTGCTTTCTTTTTGCTTTATTTCTTTTTGCTAGGTAGTTTAACACCATAGCTTCAAAAAGTTTGGATATCCCTCAAGTACTCTGGACCCGAGTCAAAAGGCTTTGCAAAGCTGGGGATCTTGTTCGGGGACAGCCCGTGTTTACTTCACTCCCACCGGTTACAAGACGGAAGAAAATCAGGCAGAGTTCACCGGTCTAGTTTTTATAATAGTTGCCCTTCAATTCACCTGTATTCAATCAGGTTCAGGGACAGTCTTTTACTTCTAGTCCAGCACGAAATTACTCGTCTATTCTGATGACACAGTATCCCCCAGTCAGTATGGAGGAATTGATACATTATCTTCAGCAAACAATTGAAACCCTACAGCAAGGTACTGCCCGTCAGGCCGACGTCATAGCCCGTCAGGCTGATGTAATAAACAGGATACAACAACGGCAACCATAGCCAACAGCGGCCTCTGTATCCCATGCACCTCCCACGAGCATCCCAGTACCCGGAGCCATTGCCCATACTATTAATGTCCAAGAAAATCAAGGCAACCTGGCAGAGCTGATTCCAGCACAAGCCCCCAAAGGTTAATAAATTGAGGTGGACCCATTTGAGTTTGAGATGGACCCGACTGTGCTTAAGGTTAATAAATTGGAGGAGCTATTCAAGAGAGCACAAGGTGTTAACTTCATCTTAGGTATACCGACTCTGCAGTGACATTACCAGAACGGTTCAAAATGCCGCAAATTAATCGATTCGACGGCTCCAGTGATCCCATGGTTCATCTACGGCTGTTTTCGGACATCTTGCGGCTGATGGGCTTGACTAGACTACAAAAGCTGTCTCTCTTTGGCCGGACCATGTCGGGTATAGTGGTCATATGGCATGCGAAGTTGAAAGATTCTGTCAAGTAGAATTGGGAGGAGATGGTCGAGGCCTTTATTGCTCAATACTTGTATAACACACAAATCGAGATCATAACTCGTGATCTTGAAGTAACGCGCAAAGAGCAGAAGGAGGGCTTCTCGAAATTTGTGACAAGGTGGAGAGCTAAGGCCTCAATGATGACCACAAGGCCTTTTGAGAAAGATCAGATAAGGATTGTAGTCCGCAATCTGCACGGGAAGTTATTATAGAAGATGATTGTCTTACCTCTGTTCACATTCACTGAACTCCATGAGATGGGGGTGCAAATTGAAGACGCCATGAAACAGGGGTTGATTATAGATGAGAAGGAGCTGACAAAAAGGCTTTTTGTGCGTAGTTCCAATGCTACCACCAGTGGTACCACAGCTGCAAGGCCGTCAGATGTGAGCGTTGTCACCACCACAACCAAGACTGCTAATCCCTTTGCCAACACAGCTCCACAAACTTCAGCTAACCTTCTCCGATCCCAAAGGACCTTTACCCAACTTTACATGACCCTATCTCAAGCCATGAAGGTGCTAGTCAAAAAAAGGCATCTCAAACCATTAGAACCCTGCCCATTACCTGATCCTCTTCTACCCAAACACAACCCTGCAAAATATTATGCGTTTCACCAACAGCATGGTCATGATACCGACCAATGCTTCTGACTACATCATGAGATTCAAGACCTCATCAACAACAAGGTGATCGGACCACCCTAGAAACCAAATCTAACTACAAACCCACTCCCGGCCCATAATCAAGTTCCGCTACCTCAAAATCTAAACTTGATCCATACACTGGCTATCCCCTATGACCCCAGCGTATATATTATCCCTTCCCACCTACCAAGACCAACGTTGTTCATTCCCTAAAGCACAGATCTGTGCATGATGGACACGTCCACACTTCAAACTAAGCCTGTGGTGGTGACAGTTGCAGTGGAAAGGAGGTCGACCTTGGAGGAAGGTATGAGTCCGTTGCCGGAAAGCTCTGAGGACTTGCTTAATGAGGTGTATGATCCAAGCTACTACATTGTGCTGACTAGTTAAGTCAAGCCTGAATTGGTATTGCCAACTGTGGTAGAGGTTAATGTGGTTAGGAAAGTGTAGCTCGACTTTTCGTGCCCCTTTTCGAAAGATGAGAAGACCTACAGTATCTAACTCTCACGATTCTGAATCTGATCTCATAAGTGCAATGTGAAATAGATAAACACCAAAGAGTACAAATCCGACAAATCTTTTGAAAAATCGATTTTGAATCAAATTGTCAAAAATGGACTGCTTTGCCAGATACAGAGTCGCCACCTAAATATTTTTTGTTTTTGAAAAATTTAGGAAACCCATGACTCATGCCAAAGGCCATGTGTTCGTCATCACCAAGATTGTCTCGGCTCGGGAACTTAGGTACGAGAGGGGAAGGTCATGAATTGAGCACCCCCGCTCGCCCGATCAAAGATCGACCTCTACTAATCATGATATGAATCTTATTTACATTATATGCTCTTGTTCTGATTTATTAGGCTAGCATTACTACGTGATACGCACACACACAAGTATAGACTAATTTGCAAGAATTGGAACACTTGATTCATGTTTGTTTTGAAAATTGTTTCGAATATGTACCACTTGAAAAAGTGATCGCATCTGAACATTACTCAAATTATTCCAATTCAAGCAATTAGCCTTTATCCACAAGCATTCAAGCAATTATAGCATTTAAGCAATTAGCCTTATGGAAAGCATGCTAGACATGGCAACAATCATACTCATGCAATTATGCTAAAGCGAATAAAGGTTCACCTAGTACTCCAAGCCAATAGAGAAACTAGTTAGAGGAATGCATGATTCCTAGATATGCAAGATGACTAATGCAACACATGCGAGATGCAAATACTAGGCTCGGCTACTAATATGGCGTATGAATCAATTTGATAGCATGTGGTCTAAGTACGTACTCAAAGAAGTGTTAAACTAACAATGCAAGTTAGAATGATGTGCCAAGCCCAATGCATGTAATACAAGTGAATGCAAACATGGATTATGCTAAACAAAACATGATGCTCTAAACTAACCATCATAAGCTAGTAAATAAGATGGAGAAAGACGTGAGGTTGGAAGACATACACATTATTACAACATTGCGCCCTCGCACAGGAGGGTCCGAATGAATAAACTAGCTAATTAATTATCTATTACAAACCCAAATGAATGAATTAGCTAAACTACTTAACTAATTATTACAACAAATGAACTAATTAATTAACTAATCTAGTTAATTAAAATGATTACAACATGAGACGAATTAGCTATTCTAACTAATTAATTACAAAGCCACTACTTTAAGCACAACACTAATATTATTACAACACGGATCTCGTGGATTGGTGGAGGGCTTATGCATGAATGCGGTTTCCACTCGAAAAAGCCACTGTTTCTGTTGCCAAATACCTTTGTTACATAGTAGAACACTTGCACAGGTAGCTTGCCGGCCACTGAAGGTAGCCTGTCGGCCATAAATAGTGGCCTACCAGCGACTGATGACTGGATTGTCCTACTGCAATAGAGAGCAAACAGAGCAGGGACAGGGTTTTCTCAATGGTTTGTTTGCACAATTTACCCCTCCTTATCATTTGAACAGCTCAAAGGAGTGGCAAAACTTGATTCACAAACCATCAATCTATGCAATTTCATTGCATGATGGCCTATGAACCAAAGTGTGCAAGTTCAATAAATGCAACAAAATAAGACTTTCAAACCCCCTCTCTATCATGGATTGATCAAGGGAAGTGGTTGACAATGAATCTTGAACTGTTTTCATTACTAATGAGTATGAAACGACTAGAGACTCAAGGGTTCAATTAACGTCCGGTTGAACCCAAAATCAAATTATTATCTTGCTCTTTTTTTAGTCTCCAATTTTATTATTCCATTTTAAGTACCTTTTAACTCTGTAATCAATTAAGTCCACAAGTGAATTTTAAGTCCTCTAATGGAAAGAGTGCTCAAACCAAGTGTTGCTTTGGGCATGAAAGAGACATCATACTGTTGGTAATGAACCGCCAAAGGGATTAAGACAAAATAATGATGACAAAAGTTAGAAACACACCAAGATAAGAAAGAACTAAGTTAATGATTCTGGGTGTGTAATTTAATACGTATCTGTTCTATGTTTGTGTAGGTCACGTGCCATAGACGGTCTGGTTTATTTGCTTAATCTGTTTTACAAGTGGAGCCATCTGTGAGTAATAACTTAGTAAAGTTATGTTTAACTTTAATTATTTTTTGAATGATATGAATTAAGATTTGTTTTATGCAATGTTCTATTATGTACAATGAATGATTGTCTAAGTTTCTGAAATGTATTCGTGGCATCCTTAGCACAAGGCCCTTGCCCGGGGGTAACAATACCGTAGTCTATGAGCATAAGGCCCTTGCCCGGGGGTAATAATACCGTCGTTTCAAGTCCCTTAACCGGGGATAATAATACCGTGGTTCAAGCATGTTATAAGTTCCTGGTACCGGAGATTCCTTTATAGAACTGATAAGTATGACCTTTAATGCTTTGTATATGATTTGTTAGCGCTAATGGGTGTACCATGTATGACCTTATGCAAAATACAAATATAAATATCAATATGAACATGTATATGAATCTGTTTCTGATCTGAAATCTAAATATGCAAAAGAATCTGTTCCTGATATAAATTTTGATTTTTGACTCTCTGATGGATATCATTCATTTAAACCCTTTACTCTGTTATTATTCACTGGGCTTTAGCTCACTGTAATTATTTATGTATGTAGGTGACCAGGCGCGTGATCAGGCCCAGAATTAAAGGCATAAGTTCTGTTTTGTTAAGCCATCCACCGTGCCTCACGGGAAGGTTCCCGTGTATAGAAGTCAAGTTTTGTGGACTACATCAAGAGTTATTTTGCGTATCATGTTAAGAATATTTATGTTTTTGTCTTGTTTGTTTATCTGTATTCTAGGGCTAAGCCCCATTTGATGATGTTTGCACGGTGTTGCAAGACTTATGTGGACATGACATCTTATGTATATATATTATAAGGTTTCAAATTTCTGTCCCATGTATGTCTGCACGGCTCTATGGACTATGTATATTTTGTATATTTGCTTCCGCAGCCCCTAATTATATGTCATTTTGTTAAGAGGCCTTTGATAATTCAAAAATTACTGGCCGGTTAAGACACTAAACCTATACAGGTAGGTTTGAGTCGTGACAGGAGGGATGCTTTATTTTACTTTAAATTATATAGTTTTTAGTTTACAAGAATTTCACCAAACAATACTAATAACTAGACAAACCTAACAATCACACAATGAAAAATACTTCAAATAAGATATAAAGAGAAAAGTCAAGTAGAAGATGAAACTTTTGACTTCCTAGTGAGATATAAAGCCTTTTGATCAACAGTTTCACTTATATTGCACCATTTATGTTTTATGTGGTTGATTTTGTGATCCATTCTCTATATGTAGATTTATTATATTAATATTTGTATATTTTTCTATGTTTGTACCTTTTTTTGGAAAATTAATGACAAACAAAAACAAAAAAGGGAAAAAAAAAAAGAGAAAAATACAATTCAATGTAGATTTAGAATTTTTTTTTTTACATATAAGTGATAAATTTTATAAATAGTAATAATTAAAATTTTTAAATTTGTTCATATATTTATAAATATTTTTGCAAAGCTCACTGAATTGTAATTCTCCTAAATTGTTGAAGATTGCAAAAAATTGTGGTCAAGCTTATTATTGAAGTCCAGCTTATACCATTGATTTAGCTCACTTTGAATTCTATTCAATTGGTACTATGAAAGAGTTTCATGCGCCATGTTTGGTTTTTGTTTCTTAAACGATTTTTTCTGTTTCTGTTCAATTGGTACTCACACTCACTACTAGAAATCTGCTTTTTAGGGACAAATTTATTCTGTCCCTAAAAGTGTAATATTTATTGGAAAAAACTTTTGCCAACCAATTTTCTCCGTTGCGAAGATTGCCCCAAATGGCCCGTCCGGAAAAGTCAAAAAATGACTTTTAGAGACAAAATTTTACATTGGTCACTATAAATAGACTTTTAGAGATAAAAATATGTGATTGCAAAAAGTTTTGATTTTGAGACCACCAAAATTTGTCTCTAAAAGTCCAAATTATAATCCAGACAAAAATTAATTTTTGAGACAATAGAAATTGGTCTCTAAAAGTTTAGTTTTTGGGACAAATGAAAATAGTCTCCAAAAGTTTTAGTTTTTGAAACAAATGAAAGTGGTGTGTAAAGGTTATAATTTTTTTGAGACAACTAAAATTGGTCTCTAAAAGTTTGATATTTTTATTTTATTTATTTTTTTTTTTTTTTGGTAACAATTACTCTAAAAATACTAGTATGAACATCAACTTATATTCCTTTCTTGATTTCTCAACAACCAAACAGAAAATATCAAACATATCACCAGACTATCTGTTCATCTCCAAATTAAAATTCAACCACACGAAAAAAAAAAAAAAAAAATGCTCATCACATTCAAAGAGGCTTAATCAAAAGATATTTCAATAACAAAAAAATACCATGCTCTGATTCATTAGTATGTAATATCTTGATTGTATACCATAAACTGACAGAGATTTCAAAAAGTATAATTTCCAATTTATAAGGCTAGTGTCATAAGCATTGTTTGTAACATTCAACTATGCAATGAACAGATTGTAATTGGAGTCATATCTATCTACATAACAAAACAACTAAACTCATCGCATCTTCTTCTCAAGGACTTCATTGAAATGGCATTCAAAATCTAGCAGAGAGCTCGCAAGTTTCAAATCGACACAAGCTTGCAGAACCTGCATAGAATAGGCCAAACTCTCAAATAGATTACCAATTAAAAATTATCCAATGACAGATTAATTTAATAGATTGCAATTTAATGTGCCAATTGTAGTATCTACAACAATCACACATAAATCTTAGTACACAAAGCTGTCCAAAATTCACTATCAATATTCAAAAGTTAACAAAGATTAAACTAAAATCCAACCCTGTGTTAGGCACAAAAAAGCAATTACTAACAATTAAACATTTAACCACTCTTCTTACCAAAAAAACAAAAAACCCCATCACTCCTTAAATATCACAAGATCAAACTGCTGATAACTGAAAACCAATAAACACAAACCATAGGCAAATCATATACCAATCAAATTATAATATAACAATCTATGGTCAAAAAATTAAACTCACTGTACAGAGTTAACAAGCGTTAGCAATGGAACTCACACTGCTATAAGGGTAGAGGGTTCTTGAAAATTTCAGTATACGTATCAATCCACCATTGTAGGTGTGCTGTTAATGTGGTAGAATGCGCACAAGCAGTCACCTGCTGTGCTACCTGATGCTCACTAGACTTGCATGCCCGGTCTTGTTAGTGGAGTTACCTAGAATCGACCAACAACATAAACATGTTCATTCAATCCACGGTCAAAACAGAGACTACAATTTTTACCACAAAAATGCTATCAATAAGAAATGCAGATCTGTAGGGTCATATACACTTTCATAAACATGTTCATTCAATTATCAGAGGACAATGCAGAAATGCCCAGTTTCTTAAAACCTGAGATGTTTATGGGTATAAATTTATTTAAAAAACAGAAATCTAATTCTGAAGAGAAAATCACTTTTAATGATGATGTGCATAAATATTCATTGAAGTTGGTAATTGTTTCTATTATAGCCAATCAACCCATATTGCAGTTCAAAAGCACTCTAATTTATATTATAAAGACTATTGCATTTGCCTCCTTGTCATTAGTTGCACATCATCTCCTGCAAAATAACACACCCATATACTTAAATGTACACTCACATCCATGACCACCACCAGTATAGACTAGGCCTGTAAATGGATCGGATTCGGATCTGTTAAAACTCCAACCCCACCTACAAAACCACGGCCCACCAATATCGGCCCAAGATTTTTGAGACCATAGCCTAAACATCAAAATGAGTCCTCATCTTCTTAGGCTTTTGAAAATTTGGAATCTTTGGTAGCAAGAATTTTTGAGATTCTCTTAATGAGTTTCAGTGATAGTTTGTGAGGCAATCTTTCACAAAACTGACTTTCAAGTTTAATGTATCTTTCTTGCAAGGGCTTTTTGACTTTCTCTCAATCTAAATTCATGATCTAAAAATAGAGCCTAAGACTACGTCTAACCCCTGTTGTTCTCTAGATAAATATTCAAGAAAAGAAAAACAAAAAACAAGATTGTAGCCTGAACTTGTGTTAGGCAACATGAAATGGATTTTAAAAATAAAAAAAACAAAACATGAAATGGATAAAGCTTTGGTAAAATCTAGAACTATTAGGCAGCAGTTGTTCATCCAATGGCTAGTTGCTAGAGCAGTCACCAAAAGGCATAGTATAAGAAATGGTTAGGTACTAGCCTGAAATTACAGATTAGAACCAGTAAAAAATCCCCAGTGAGGTCTGATAGATGAATGAGGATATTAGGGAAAAGAAGACATGACATAGCTGATATTTGACTAATTATTTTCTGGGAATATTCACAGCTCATTGCCAATTGAAGATTATAATGAATAATATAGTACGAGAATGCATTAAAATGAAAGGGATATTGGGTATTACCTTCAAAGGTTGAGCTGAGTAAATGTAAGATGGAAAGGATCTGCCTAAAGCAATGCCCTGCCCTGCCCTGCCCTGCCTATACATGACAAGCATTCAGGGACTGACATTCATTTTAAATACTTTATGAGAAGAAAAATAGATCACTGGCCACCTATTAATAAATAAGACATACCCACGCATCCAATAAACCAACCAACCCAAGGCCTCCCAAAAGCAATACCCAGATTTGGGTAATCACCCGAGGGAAAGAATTTTAAAAGACTTGTTTCCTTTTTCCACAAAAAAAAAAAAAAAAAATCCAAAAATACATGAATCCTGGTGCTCATTCGCGTATAAAAAAAATAATTAATCACATTCCATACCTCATTCTCAGATATTGCCCCTGAAGGAATAGGACGATAAGGTTCATTAATAGCATCAATCTCTCCATCATACCAATCATTGAGCATCTAGAAAGGTGGAGAGGACACAAATTTAGTCATTCTATCAGGAACACACACTAATTTCCATTCATGAGAAATGTACCTGTGTATAGCCAGCTTGGCATGGGCTAGACATTATGCAAACAATTGATTTGGCAACATCTTCCAAAGTCCAATGGAAGTTTCCTGCAACATGAGCAGAAGTGAACTAACAGACAGAGAGAGCATTGTGGAAGTAATATGATTATTTGAGCAAGCATATTAAGAAAGCCATCCATTAACCTCCCAAAGATAACCTCATTTGTGAGCTAACAGCCAACAACATTCTATACCTAGGAGTAGAAGAGATGCTATTAAGGCTACATTTGGATAGATATATTTTAAATGAAAGAATTTGAGCTTGAAATTTATAAATACATGAGTGATGCAGACCAGGTGGTTGTCATTTGTCAGGTGATATATTTTAAAACTACCCCCCCCCCCCCAAATTGATAGACAAACCCGACCCTCTTTCTTGGAGTCTACCTGATGTCACTGGTGTAGTCCTGACAACAACACAACAAGGTACCACAAGTTTCAGTTTGTCATCCTTCCTGTGGAAAGATAGACAACCGTCACACAAACAGGATCAATGACTCAATATAGTCATTTAAACTTCAGCTGAGAAAATTATGGCAAATAAGATAATACATGCTATTATAAGATAATTTTTGTTTTCACCAAACTAAACAGATTTTGAAAACTGCTCAACCAAACAGAGCCGTTGAATTATTATGATTAAGACTAAAAGACAAATCAGAAATTCAATATTACTTTCAAAATGAAGTAATTTTGAATCAAACACTCACAAATATAAATTTTGTGACAAATGCAAAATGAATCAAACACTCACAAATATAAATTTTGCATTTGTCTCTCTCTCCACAATTACGGCTATTTCATATCCACAATTACCGAATCTAACACTCACAAATACGAATTAAAAACGAATCATATTACGATAATACATCATCAACACAAAAACTGCACCGATAAATTGATTAATCACACTGGATGCTGAAATCAAAAACCAAATCAATGAGACTGAAATCGATTAATCGATCGAACCTGGATGCTGAAATCACAGTGGAGAGAGATGCTATGTTATCCCTTAATTGTTGAAATCAACGAGATCAGAAGAACACTACGATCAGTTTGTGCTCACAGCCATTAGGGATTCGATCGCGCGAGAGAGGGATTGAAATCAAAAAACCACCGAGAACAATGAAATTAGGGCTTCGATAGAGAGAGAGAGAGAGAGAGATTGGTGTGGAGAAGGAAATGAAGTTCCGACTATTGAAATTGAAAGAATGAAAATAAAATAAAATAATGCATGAGTTTAGTTTATTGGGAACGAATCAAAATTGTAGGCAAGAAGTCATTAACTCTTTTGCAACTAATAATTTTGTCTTAAAAATATAATAATATGATTATTTTTATTTTTTTATAAATTCTTTCATTTTGTCTTTAAAAGTATAATTTTTACAGATAAATTATTTTCGTTTTTAAAAATTTGTCTTTAAAACCTTAATTTCTTGTAGTGACTATTGCTCAAAATGAACGCTTTGGGATATTATTGTTCAAAGGACTTACATGAATTCGGTATAATGCATGGATAGATTATGAAATTATATAATTTTTCAAGTATGTTATGTGTATAGGAAGAATTTCACATAATTAAGTTACATATATGACCTAAGTCGAGTTGATTTCATACCGGTCTCAAAGTCTAAGTCCGCTCATATAGCCTGTTAACTAATAAAAATAAAATTATTTTTAGAGAAGAAAATATTTATTTTTGAAAAATCTAAAATCTCCAAAATATTGATTCGTGATTATGTTTCAATTTAAAACAATAAATAACAATCATAATCAAACAATCAAGACAAATTGACACAACGATTTAATGTGAAAAAAATCACATTTGAAGTGCCTCTAATTGTGATAAAAAATCATGAATCAAAGTCACAAAATAATTCACTAAGAAGACAAAAAGAAATTACATAAGAGTACTCTCAATTACCTAGCGAATCCACACCCAAATTGAACCACACCTGATGTGCCTCTTCTACCATCGTCTTCACCTCGGAATTGTCTTGTTCAACGTTGAATCCACAATGCTGATGTCGAATCTACGATGATGAGTCACTCCGAAATCTACCAAAGCTTCAGGCTTAAGTTCCTCAGAATCCACCGAAGAACACCTCTTTCTTTTGTGAACACAATAGAAAAAACAACCCCTTCATGAATTCAATATGAAACTCGTAAATTCATTGATCACTCTCAAATCATCAAAGAAACACTTATAAAAATAACCTCTTATATAGAAAATCTTGGTAGCTCTGTTCTTTCAAAATTTGGATGGCTTCCACCCTAAAAATATATAGTAAACGGCGTACTTTATAGAAAACAAAATCGCAAACACCGCTCGAGCATACACTTCACCACTTGATGCTCGAGCGGTGTGAGTAAAGATAGTGCAGAACATATAGGCTGGCAGCTCGAACAAACATTTCATTGCTCAAAAGGTAAAACTTTTTTCCCAGAAGTTCAGTTTGCAGGCAGAGATATTGGATGCTCCTATTCACCGCTCGAGCACACAAATGACAGCTCGATCCCTGTACATAGTTAGCGAAGCGGTAAATATGAAAGTCTCAAGATTACAAACTCCTCTGCATAGGCACAATTAGGGTTAAATTCGCATCTAAATACTCACATCCTCATTAAAACTTAAGAGCGAATAAAATTACAATTGAAAAATTTTGTCAAACAGAATTACCATTTATAAAAATCTAACAATTTCAAATCTTGTAAAGCAACTACCTAAAAGATGTGAATCTTGAACCTTTTTAATCTTGAAAATATTGAAGGCCATCTCAGCCACCACATCATTTATCTTAAAATTGTAACATAAGTGTTTATATGGTTAAAAAAGAGAAAAGCTTTTGGATTGTGTTTGGTTGAAGGATTTGGAAAAGAATTTGGAAAGGGAAAGAAAAAAAGGTAGGTGAAATGTTAATAAAATATACTTACATTTCATCTAATTTCACACATATTTTTTATTTTTCTTTCCAAATTCTTTCCTAAATCTCCCAATCAAATACAACATCGGGATTATATGAATGAACTTATTTCGTCTGGCAGCTCGAACAAACATTTCATTGCTCAAACGGTAAAAAAATTTTCCCAGAAGTTCAGTTTGCAGGCAGAGATATTGGATGCTCCTATTCACTGCTCGAGCGCACACATAACAGCTCGATCCCTGTACATAGTTAGCGAAGCAGTAAATATGAAAGTCTCAAGATTACAAAATACTTTGCATTGGCACAATTAGGGTTGAATTCGCATCTAAATACTCACATCCTCATTAAAACTTAAGAGCGAATAAAATTACAATTGAGAAATTTTGTCAAACAGAATTACCATTTATAAAAATCTAACAATTTCAAATTTTGTAAAGCAACTACCTAAAAGATGTGAATCTTGAACTTTTTAATCTTGAAAATATTGAAGGCCATCTCAGCCACCACATCATTTATCTTAAAATTGTAACATAAGTGTTTATATGGTTAAAAAAGAGAAAAGTTTTTGTATTGTGTTTGGTTGAAAGATTTGGAAAGGAATTTGGAAAGAGAAAGAAAAAAAAGTAGGTGAAATGTTAATAAAATATACTTACATTTCATCTAATTTCACACATATTTTATTTTTCTTTCCAAATTCTTTCCTAAATCTCCCAATCAAATACAATATTGGGATTATATGAATGGACTTATTTCGTCTATCTTTCTTTTTGACGAGTTTCAGTCTACCGTTCATTTTTACTATCCTCTCTTGAACTATATTTTCTCAAGATTTAAATTTTATTATAGGCAAAATTTCTTCTCTATCTAAATCATAGTATTTGATGTTTAAAAAACTTCACTTTCTCCAAAAAAAAATTTATTTATTTATTTATTTTTGTATGCAACTATTATAGCATTTGGTGAAGAAAAATGCTAAGAATACTAGCAATCTTACTAATACACTTACAAGTTGATATAAATTCCATGTCAAGTGACGATTGATCTTATCAAAACTTATAAATTTGTTAATAAGATTGTTAATAAATGTGTAAATATTCCTAACATTATTATTTGGTGAAAGTGAGTTAATATAGTTACTTCTACAATTGTGATAATCTTTTCTCTCCTAATGCCACTTTGCTCTACCCGTTTCTTTTCATTTATCCTTACTCAAATGTTGCGTTCAAATATTCAGTTAGTCCAAAAAATAATAATAATAAATCACAATTTTATTGACCACCTCTCTATTGTACGCATTTTTTCATACACCAATTTTGTATTCATAAAAAAGTTTAGGTCTCGTTTGACAATTATATGTTTTAGTTAAAAAGTCATTATAAATTATCATATTATTCTCTTTATTTTTTTACACATTTTTTATAAAAAAATTAAAAAATTATTAGAACAACTTATTTTCAAACTAGGTTTTATAGTCAAATATGATAGTTGTCTGCTTATCTTTTTTTTCCTCTTCAGCGACAACGTGGAAGGTCGAACTCAAAACCCACGCACAACAAATGGAAGAATTTAGTGCTGACTTTGCTAGTGACACAGAAACTGTGCCACAAAAAGCGCCCAGTACACTCACATGTCTCTTTACCGTTCAAAAAAAAAAAAAACTCACATGTCTCTTTATGATTTCTTTTATTTTATATTCTTATGATTTCAATGCAGTTACTTTAATACTTAGAAGGTGCTATGTTTAATGAATTTTGCTCGCTATGATTGATTGGATCTCTTCCGTGTGTGTAGTTAAGAGATTTAGAAAATGATTTGACAAAAAAAAAAATATGAAATTAAGTAAAATATAAATATATTAGTGTATGTCCGTACTTAAAGGTACAGTATAAATAATGTTGATATCACATACTTTATAAAAATTAATTAATTTATAATGATAATAATTTCAATGCTACAGAAATCAGTTATAATAAATTAATTCAAATGACAACAATTTCACTACAATATAAAAACTTCACACACAAGAAGTCAAAATAGCAAATTACGGTTTAGCAAACTTCACACATAAAATATCTTTTAACAAACTTCATAATTAAAGTTTAAATATCAAATTTATAATATAAAAATATTGTATACAACATAAGTAAAGATATCCACATCAAAATGATACATGTATAGTGAGTTAGAATGGAATAACATTCAATAAAAGAATGTTTCTAAATTAGCATTATAATTGAGTAACCTTTTTCACTTTATCAAATTTCAAAGCTTCAAGAAATGGTGAATGAACATTTTGGTTTTTCTTAGGTTTTTCTTAATGTTGCTTGTGAAACTGGACAAAACTTAGGTTTTTCTTAATGTTGCTTTCAAGTCAAAATATTTGTTCTGCACTATACCCATTAGCAATATAAACTTAAGTTTTTGCTTACTGTTGCCCCTAAGCCAAAATATTGGTTCTGCCACTAAACCCATTGGTAATATAATTCAATTATGAGGCTAGGCTTGATTATTCTAATGCTATGTCCTGAAACCATAATGTTGAAACTATAATAGAAATATAAAATTAAAAAATATTGTTCTAATGTTATGTCCTGCGAAAACTAAGATATTGAAACCATAATAGAAATATAAAATTAGAATAAATAGCACAAAGAACAAAGAGATTATCATTATGTTTAGGGATCAAGTTTAAAACATTAACCAGCTTTTAAGAAGAGTTGTCTCAATTTACGGGTGATGCTACATTTTCTCCTAGCAAAAGAACAATAAGGAGGATGTGCTCCTAGTAGTACTTGATCTACCCACTTGAGTAAACGATCTTTGACAAAATCCTAGAATCCAAAAATCGACTCAACAAAAGCAACTAGCTTCAAGCAACTGACTCCATCCTATTGTCAAGCTGCCAATTGGCCACATAAATATTATATTTAGTACAACTCTCTACATGAGAACCCCAAAATCATAAAGAAATAACAAACATCACATGAAATAGAATGATCAAATTAGAGATTAAAATCCATCACTTATGTATGTAATAACAAATTAGATTGATAGTGCGTAAGTTGAAAAAAAAAAAAAAAAAAAACAAAGTTAGAAATTACTATAAAACTTATCCTAACTTAGCGTCGTTGGTTGATCTCACTCCACTTGTCTGCACACATGCACTATCACACAATGGTTTCTCTTTTTAATAGACAATGACATTGTCAAATGAGAAAAAATAACAACGAAAATGAGTAAGTTTAACAATGTATCAATCAGGGACCCGATTCCCATGGGTCCATTACCGCCATGGGTCTTTTCAATTATTGTAACTAATGCTTTCCTCTTAGCAAAACCAACTAACATTTGAGTGTGAGAGTGCAATCTAACAAACAATCAAAGTAAAATACCTTTTCGGATTCTAGTTGAAGATTGACATTGGTTTAGTACCGAGTAGGCATCACTCTAAGCCAATCTACTGTCACCGATTGGTACCAAAATGTATTGATTTGAGACTTAAAAAACCAAAAACAAAAAGAAGAAGAAGAAGCTACTAAAAGGAACAGTGTAGAAACAACATCACTACTCTAGAAGTGATAAAGAAAAGAACATGATCATATCATAACTTCATATTAGATACTAACCTTATTGAATACCCAAATTTCACCATTAACAGTTGGTTTTGGTACACCATGTCCATTATAATGGAAGAGAATTCTATCAGAATTGGCATTCAAGCTCATTTCAAAACCTTTTAAAAAATTAAATAAATTTAAAAAACAAAACATATTTCAAAACTCATTTCTTATTTCAAAATCAAACCTATGTCAGAAGCCAAACTGTAAATAGAAATCCACACAATGACCAACCTAACCCAACACCCACAGATGTCAAAAAGATTTATGGTTTAGAATTGATGAATTGCAATTTCAACACCAATGCACAATTCACAAAAATAAATGATCTGAGATTCAACAAAATGAAAAAATTTCCAAAATCCAGATTTGACCAAAATAACCAGATTAAAAAATATTCAGATTCAACTTTACAAACTCATAAAAGTATCCAGATTCAAGTAATCAGAAACAACCAAACCCACAAAAATATCATGAATTGCAAAGGTTGGAAGTTCTAGATTCAAGCACAAACCAAAAAAAAAAAAACCCAATTTTAATTCATATTTCCAATCACTAGTGATTTCTCTCCACAAATTACTCTCCAAATTCAAGATTCAAGCACAAACCAAAAAAAATCCAATTTTAATTTTTCTAATTATTCCACTACCTTCAATTTCTAAAACTCCCAAAACTTTTGCATAAATACACATATGTAAACAAAAAAAAATCCTAATGGGTTAAGCAGCTCCATAATCCCCACAATACATATCTATCAATATGTATACCAAACAATCAAAATACATAAATACACGACCAAATTTGGTTACTCATACATAAATACCAAACAATCAAACTACACAAGCAGGCATTCAAATACCCTATCTTTTAGAGAGAGATTAATCTGATTCAGTGGGGAAAAAAAACAAAGAACTTAACTAATTAAAATACTTGTTTGGGATCTCTTTGAATATTGACAACGACGGAGTATCGATCTCTCTAGAGACGGTGGTGGTCCAACGAAATCTCCCATTTTGCAATGGCTCCTTTCGAAATCTCTTCTATGGCTGAAAAGGTTGTGTCGATTATGGTGGAATACGGAGTTTGGCTTGCCACTATTGATGAAGATTGAGATGGCAGAAAGAGGGAGGAAGGAAAAGAGAAAATGAAGAGAGTAATAAGGGGTTCGGGGTTAAGTCTTTGGCAAGGGTTGGGCTTTGATAGGGAATTGAAGAGAGAGAATGAGAGAGTATTGACTGAATCCAAGCGAGAGAGAAAGAAGAAACGAATAGGGGTTGGGGTAGAGTATCCCACACCAGGATGGGCTCCAATGGAGGTATAGAGAGAGAGAGAGAGAGAGAGAGAGATTTTCTTCCATTTACAAAGAGCATTTGGGCGGGGAATGAAGACATTTCAACCGTTGAAGTTTAGATAGGACAATTTGACCCATTGATACAAAATGTATCTCTTAGACATTTTGAGACATTTTCAAAAACCCTTGTGCCATATTATATAGATTTTATTCACATTTTACCTACATTTTTTTATTTTTCTTTCCAAATCTTTCTTTACACTACAAAAAAAAACACCTTTAGCGACTAAATTTTTAGTCGCCAAAAGTCCCTTTTTAGTCGCCAAAAGTCGGCTTTTCACTTTCCCCGACTAAATATTTTCATCGCCGGTTTTGTCGTGAATATGTGGTCGCAGATGGTATTGGCGACTAAAAAAGTGTTAGTTGCCAAAAGTCAGGTGTTCAGCGACCAACGCATTTGTCGGCAATACTAAATTCCTTTTTTGGAAATTATGCATTTGGCGACTAAACTTTTAGTCGCCAAAAGTCAATTTTTTTTAATTTTTATTTTTACCTTTGCTGACTAAGATTTTCGTCGCCAAAACCCCAATCTTTTGGCGACCACACAGTTTAGTCGCCAAAAGCATTAATTCGAAAAAAAAAATTTAGCCTCTGCTACTCCCAAGTTTCAAACCACCAACGTTGTAAACCTTTCCCAACGCTGTAAACCTTTCCCAACGCTCGCCCCACTACGCCACAAGAACATCACATGTATATAAATGCAACATATATTATTTATATAATATATTCACCGGTATTAATAAAAAACTATATATATATAAATAATTATTTGTATTTAATATATTTTATGTAAAAAATAAAGTATTTATTAAAAAAAAATAGGTGAGCACTTTTGGCGACTAAATATGAATTTTAGTCGCCAATTCTATGCTTTTTGGCTACTAAATGCTGTTTTGTCGCTAAAAACATTAATTTCCGCCCAAAAAACTACTTCCGACGACTAAACAGATTTTTAGTCGCGAAAAGCTCCACTTTTGCCGACTAAACTCAGTTTTAGTCACCACTTGTCCACTTTTAGCTACTAAATGCTTTTAGTCGCCAAAAACCGTGCCTTTTAGCTACTAAAATTTTTTCAGTCGCTAAAACTCCTATTTTCGGCAACTAAACTGACTTTTAGTCGCTGAAAGCCCTATATTCGGCGACTAAACTGCTTTAGTCGGCAAAAGTGCTCAAGTTTGGCGACTAAACTTATTTTAGTCGCCATTTGTACTACTTTCAGGGCTGAAAATACTAATTTTAGTCGCTAATTCTGCATTTTCTTGTAGTGTTAAATCTCCCAACGAAATACAATATTAGTGAAATGCTTATAAATCTAAAGAAATTAGATTTTTATTAGGTAACATATGTACTTGTTATGTATTTTTGTAATATAAGTTACACATTTCTGTGATAAATATTACATAATTTTATTTTTAAATAACAAATTATCGTAACTCTATCCTAAAAATGTATTATATTTATCACAATAATATGTAACATATATCATAAAAATATGTACTAAAGATGTGTACCACAACATTACCTTTTTATAAAAGACAATAGTCATGTTATTATTGGACAATTTTCACATTCATTCCCCCATTCAAATTAGGTGTCCCATGAATTCTTCTTTTTCAATTGATTTTAAGAACAGCATCTAAAGACTGCACTGCCTCTTTCACACATATAACCTAATGAAATCCAAACAGATCCGTACTGTACACCCATGCATTTCACCACTTTAAATAGGAAGCAAACCACAGTTGTGGGTGGGCGCTAAGAAGACGAAGGAAAGTTAGATTCTCATACTATTATATTTAACTTTGAAAAAATGTTACTGTTATTATTATTTTTTTTGTTGGGGTTATGATTTATATGATTTTTTATGTATATATTTATAATTGATTTCTTTCTTTTGAGTTAATTATAAAATAATTAATAAAAACAAGGATTAATTACACTAACACCCTTAACGATTAGTTAATATCACTTTACCTATTTTATTTATGAATTTGTACATTTTGACTCCCTTAATTTTGAAAAAAATACAAATACGTCACTTTTGAAGATAGTCTGTACAGGGTAAAAGCTTTCATAGTTGAAACAAACAAAATATACGGATTCATAGATGATAGGATAAGGTGTTATTTTTTAATAGTTGAGAGGGTGTTAGTATGATTAATCCCTAAAATTGTTAAGTTAATCAAAAGGTGGTAATCTATGCAGTTAGTACTTTGGTCATCAAGTCTCTCTTAAAAAAAAAAGTCTTATGTTCCAATCTTAGTAGTGGAATAGTACCCAAAGCTTCCGTCATTACAAAAAGATGGTGTGCGTTTAATTTCTTAATTTAATAGTTAACCACTAATTTTTGTCAATAAAAAATAATAAATCTTAAAAATAAATAACATCTTGTGGTAATGAAAAAAATAAAAATATATTGCTCTTTTAAAAATATCTAATTCAAAACTAAATATTATTCGATAGAGAAAACTATGAAATAGACAAATGAAATGAGTATGCACGAATGAATCAAAGCAGTTTAATGATACATCACATCATTAGTTTGAATCATAGCACATCTTTTTAACAACAATGATTCTTCCCCTCTTTTCCCCCCACCCCCTTTGACCCCCTCTCTCTCTCATTGGTTACTTTTTCTTTTTCTTTTTCTTTTTTTTCCTGCTCCTCCAATCACCCCCGCCACGTGGCAAAGGGGGTGAGGGGGTGACCCCCAAAAGGGGATCCCAAGTATTATTCTCTTTTTAAACATCTCTCTCCAATTGGGGAGAAGTCAATTTTCTCTTCTTTTTGTAATGGGCAAAAGAATAATAAGAGGAAAAAGAAAGTAATAATAATAAGACTTCTTCTTCATCCAATAATAATAATAATGATAAGACTTCAACTTAAAAATGATAAATGCTAACAAGTGATGCATTGTTTAAGGTTGGGAAAGGTATAAAAAATATAGAAAATGTTAGACTATAAATAATTTATTAAAATTTTCATATGGATATGAGTTCCATAGAAATTTGTGTGAGTCTCGCACTCATATGAGAAGTTTGATAAAAATTTTGATAGATTATTTGAAATTCTTAGCATAACTCAAAAAATATTTAAAAATATGTGAAAATGTTAAAAAATATATTAATTTTAGTAAAAATACATTGAATTTAATGAAAAATGTCTTGTGTTCTTCTACTAATTTTTTTTGTCATTTAACTGTGTCTTAAGAACATTTATACCTTTAAAAATTATGTCAAATAAACGGTAATATTCAATTTCAGATATAGAATTTTTAATTCAGCCTTTGTTTAAGATGTGGGTTAATTTTTTGGCTTTTCAATTTTTTAACTATTTTAATCTGAGGTTAAAAAGTTTTGTTTGGGATGAAATTTTTATTTTTTTAACTTTTGTGAGAAAAAAAATATTATAATTTGAATTTAACATTTTGTCTTATTAATTTTCTAACATATTTTATTTTTTTTATAACTAAAATAACCAAAAAAATTTATGCCAAACATAGCCTCAATCACGGGACCAACCATTGGTTCTGATTCTTAGAAAAGTCAATTTCACATATTGAATTTTTGAAAAAGTCCAGCTCTTCCGTAGTCCATTTTAGTGGATTGTAATTGTAGTATCAAATTTGGCTCGTCAGTCCCATTAGTGATTTTATTTTCATGATTTATTTTATTTATTTTTTAAGTTTTAGTGTGTAAGTTATTAATAAAAAATTAAAATTGATCCAATAATTATTCTTATATAAGTCTTAGTCATCATAAAAATAATACTAAATATAATTTTTAAAATAAATTTTTTATTATTTAAAAAAAATAAAGATGATAAAATTATATAATTATAATTATTAAATTTTTTTATTTTTATAGATGTTCTACCGATCACAGTGAGTCAATGGCTGAGTGTTGACCAGCACTGTGCTTACGCGAAGGTTGCACCGCCGCATTATGATCTTGTAGTTCCCATTGTTTCCTATTTAGGCAACCACTTTGCGTGTATACAATTCTTCTCTCACTAATTTAGATATTTTTTAAAAAGAGTCTGTTGATTATTACTTCCCCCATCCCATATTAATAAGTCTTTTTAGAAATTTTAAATTTTTTAAAGAAATATAATTATTACACTTTAAATTTAAATTTTAAAAAATTAATTCTGAAAATATTATTCGATTCTCATTTTTAAATATATTTATAATTATTTTATTAGGGACAATTTTGAAAATTTTTAAATTTAAAGTTTTGACTTTTCAATGTAAATATATATATATTTTAGGATAACAAAAAATGAAATGATTGACCAACAAAATGGGACGGAGAGAGTATACTTCAGGTTTATTTTAACAACAAAAATCATTATAAGAAAGTCAACTATTCTCTTATGTTTTTATAAAAAATTAAAAAATCAATTCTCAAAACAATTCTACTATAATTTTATTCAGTAGTGTTTTTAAGTTCAAAAATTAAATTCATTTTTCAAACTCATTAATGTGATAATCTATTAGAATTGAGAGGGAGATTTACGCCGGACAAGTACGGCCGTGCTACGGTAACGCTGGTTATAGCGGAGTGGCCGAGTTACACCTTTTGCTCGGTCAGAGCAGCTCCCCGGCCAATCATGCCTGGCCGAAAGTAGATTTGTCGACCGGAGCATGGAATCATGCGTGTACTAGACCGAGCTGTGGTTCGGCTGGGTATTCGGATTGGATCTACAATGGTGTGTCTGGACCGAGCCAAGCACTGCCCAGAATGAGTTTGGACCAAGATAGAGGTCGGCACGCCTCCCGGCCGGTTGGTCCGGAAGGATCAAGTTCTTACAGCTCAGCCGTGTTGATTATGGTTGTGTCTCCTCCCAAGGGATAGGTCGGTCATGACAACTGACAGCCTAGAATGAGTTTGGACCGGGATGGAGATCGGTATGCCCCCCGGCCGGTCAGTCCGGAGGGATCGACTTTACAGCTCGGCCGTATTGATTATGGTTGTGATTCCTTCCAAGGGATAGGTCGGTTATGACAGCCCGGTAGAGTGTGCCACCTGGACCAATGCTGTGACGGAGGGGAAATCCACTCCTGACACGCGTCAATACCGTTTGGCAGTTCCACACATACTGTTTGGAGGTTTTGGCTTTTACGCGCGTAGGATAATGAGAGGCGAGCACTGCCACCTGTCCAGGGAAGGACAGCAGAGGTAGTGCGCGCACAATCCCTGAGGCTGCATGGCCAGCCTAGAAAAAGGAAGAATGTGGGAGACGTTGGAGGTATGCAAACTGAACGATTCTCTCTCTCTTTAAATAGTGCTCTCTTCTTCTTCAAGTGGTCTAACTTGATCATCGGAGGGATTATCCGGCGACACACCGCCAGGCAGCTCACCGTTTCTCTGTTTCCAGGTCAGACGCCGTTACGAGAAGCTTAAGTTCAAGGAGTACGGAAAGCAAAGGATATTTCACTCCCGTACAATTGGCGCCGTCTGTGGGAAAACTTGGATATTCAAACCTTGCTCTTCAAGCTTTTCCAATTGACTCCATGGCCAACAACGACCGCTGTCCGTCGTCGATGGTGTCACACCAGAGTCCATTCGACGGATGGAAGGCCCCCCTGCTATTTCAGCCATGGCGGGCCTGGATACTTCTTCGAGAAGTGCGCGAGACAAACGCGCAAAGAGTACTGATCGCTCGAAAAGTCCAGAGGGCCGTCGACGGTGAGGGGAGTCGCACGCGCAGCGCTTGGAGCACAAACTAAAAGACCAAGATGCCCTCATTCGTAAGATGGCTGCTGAAATGGAGGTGCTGAAGCGCCAGATCAAGGGGAAGGGTGCTGTTGGAGAAGGCAACCTCAGTGAGCGCACCCCATCTCCTCACTCTGGCAGTCGCTGTCAAGAAAGGACGCACTCTCTCTCGATCACTAAGAGCTATGGGGTTGGGGACTCCGACCCACAGATGGGCAAATCTCTCACTCGCAACAGCACCTACCGTCCCTCACGCCCATCGTCGACGTCGCGCTACTCTTTTTCCGCCCGTTCCTGAGACCTGAGGGATGTGTTGGAGGAGAGGGCTCGCTGTAGGGAGACTCAGAGATTGCCGGCGTTGCGGAGGCTAAGCTCCCAAATCCATTGTAGTGAAGAAGTGGCAATGCCAGCGCCCAGAATGGTGGCTCTAGCGCTTGTGGACAAAGAGCTGGCGAGACTTACAGCTACGCCGCTGTCTCCAGAAATCGAGAGTACACCACTCCTTGCCGGATTCCACCAGCCTAAGTTCACCTTGTACGACGGCAAGACGGATCCGTACATGCACGTGAGCCATTACCGGCAAGTAATGGCTGGACACCGGCGCAATGACGCCTTGATGTGCCTCATATTCCCAGCAAGCTTAGGAGAACTGGGCCTGAAATGGTTCAAAAGGCTTCCGGAGGGGAGTATCGAGGAGTGGCAGCAATTAGCGGAGGCCTTCGTCACCAGATTCAAAACCAACACTCGAACACCAAAGGAAAACAAAATAATCATAACCACGATACAGAATGGAACAGAACAGATATATGGACTCAAGAGGTGGCTCGTACGAACTCTAGAGGTGGCTCCCATCATAGCATAGCACTTAGCTCCGTACAACACTTTACTCCACACCAGAAATCATAACCACAGTACATAATAGATGTATGGACTCAAGAGGTGGCTCGTATGAACTCTAGAGGTGACGCCCACAATAGTGTAGCACTTAACTCCGTACAGCACTTTGCTCCACACCAGAAATCAGAGTGTTAGTGGATTCATGACAGACAAAAGATCACAAAGTGACTAATCAGAGGGCCAATGGTTATTTAAGTCCCCAAAGACATGGGACCTCCGTAGTGATACTTATAAAATAATTACTCAAAACACATTTCAATAAATAATTATATTTATAGATTTTTCTTATTATATAAAATAAGGCTCATAAATTAAAAATGCTAATATAATTTATAAAACATAAATTACGTAAAATAAATTATGATAACTTAAAACATACATAAAACATATAATGGGTAACTTAAGAAATAATATAACTCACCTTAATATTAATTTTTATTTTTATTTTTCATTCATTACCATTCACTAAATATTCCAAACTATACTCAAAATTTTATTTATATAAACCAAACAACTAAGAGAGAGAGAGAGAGAGAGAGAGAGGCTAAGAGAATTTGGGAATAAAAATGATGCAGCTCAAACGGGTCAGCACATCTAGATATATATATATATATAGTGAGGAAAGCGTAGGCTGCAAGACATTTGCGGGGCACATAAGTTGTTGTACAGAAAATATTGTATTTTAGTATATTTTGATTTAGAAAAAATATAAAGAAAAATATAATAAAAAT
This sequence comes from Camellia granthamiana, assembly GCA_036172215.1. NCBI lineage: Eukaryota > Viridiplantae > Streptophyta > Magnoliopsida > Ericales > Theaceae > Camellia > Camellia granthamiana. Next base: position 169,433,355 of record CM069904.1, read on the forward strand.
ATGATAATATTCAAAAAATAATTTTGAGTAATACTATAAAATTTAAGAAATAACTTAAATTTTTAAAGTATTACATATATCATTTCATTTCTTTTATTTTCTCTCCCAACAACTCCATCCCAACATATATAGAGTTTCATTGTTTCATTTCTGGTGCTAATCGTCAAATAACTCTCTCTCTCTCTCTCTCTCAAAATATATATATATATATATATATCTTCTGTGGGTGTGAGGGAATTTAGATAGACATTTTTTTGTTGTCTCTTTAAAGTTTAGAGACCACAGAAGATATATATAATGCAGCGAGAAAACAATAGAGCATCTAAATATGATCGAAATGCAATGGAGAAAAAAAGAAGAATAGAAACGAAAAATCTCTATTCCAAGCTTGCTTCTCTCATCCCTAGTGAACCCTCAAACTCAAAGGTACAACACCACCAACTCTCTCTCTCTCTCTCTCTCTCTCTCTCTTTCTCTCTCTCTCTCTCTCCCTCCAAGAAGTCTACTTCTTCCAGCTCTAAAACACACAAAATTATACCAGAAAGAAATAAGGATTGGCCGGGTCCACGGTTTAAATAGTGCTTTGGTATCAAGAGTATCAAGCAGTACGTGATCAGGTGTTGTAGTTGTTAGGTTTTTTTCTTTTTTCTTTCTTTCTTTTCAATCATTAAAAAAAAAAAAAAAAAATCAACTCGTTTAATTGACTATGAATCAAATCAATACATATCAAAAACTGATGGATACATCATGCTTTACTTTCATACAAAATGTCAAAATGGTATGGAACAACATGCCAACCGATATTTAAAACTAATGAAATATTATACATAATCTCATTTTGTTATTGTAATTTTTCATTTTTACATATAAGACAATACCACCCACCACATTAATAAATCCACGCAAGACTCTCACTCATTTGTGTTTAAAACTAAAAAATAAATTAAAATTATGTCACATTTTTCTTAAAACTATAGTGGACCTATATGTATGAACCTCACCTCTTGAATCTTTCTTTTCACATTATGGGTGTGTTTGATTTGGTTTTGGGAGATAAATTTTAAAAAAAAAAATCTTGGGAAAAGAGTTTAGAAATTTTTTTGATTTGTTTGGTTGTATATTTTGAAAATAATTTTAGAGTATAAGAGTTTGGGATGATTTGATATTTTGTTGTAATTGAGTAGATGTATATGAGAGAAAAAGTAATTGATTGATATGTAGGAGAAAGAAAGTAATTTTGAAAAAAAATTTCAAAAAATTTTCAACCAAACAAAATTTTAGAATTCTTTTTCAAAAATTATGTTTTGAGAGTCAAACCAAACAAGGCATGTGCAACATAATATCTTGAACCTCATCTCTTGAATCTTTCTTTTCACCTCTTGAATGAACCTCACCTCACCTCTTGAATCTTTCTTGCCGATCAAAAAAAAAAAAAAAAACCTCTTGAATCTTTCTTTTCACATTATGTGTTTCATTTATGCAATCAGTATGAATACATAATAGCTTCACAGCATGTGTGCAACAAAAGGTGAGTCCCTCACACCGTGAAACCACTCTATATCTCAAATCTGTATCTTATTCTGTGAAAATTATATGTGCATTAAGATTTACACTTATGTAAAAGTAGCACAACTCCTCTCTCTCTCTCTCTCTCTCTCTCTCTCTCAATGAGTGAATGTTTTAGGTACGACCACCGAAATCTGATATGTTGGACCAAGCCACTAATTACATAGTGCTACTGAGAAAAAATGTGGAGGAACTGAAGCAAAGGAAGGAGCTGATGATCAAATGTCGTGATGAGAGTGGTCGTACTACTACTAAAGATGATGAGAGAAACAGCTCGGTGTTACCAGTTTTCACAATCAGAGACATGGGTTCGATTTTAGAGGTGAATTTGATAACTGGGTTGAATACTAATAATAATATTAATAACAACTTCATGTTAGGAAAAGTTTTCAGTGTTCTTGAGGAAGAAGGTGCTGAAGTTGTCAAAGCTAGCTACTCTACAGTTGGAGATAAGATCTTCTGTAGTATTCATTCCAAGGTATATATATATATATATATATATCATTACCCTTGCCTGATTGGGGAATTTGTGAAAGAATTTAAAAAAAAAAAAGTAAAATATAAATAAAATACATATATATTTTAATTAATTATATATATTTATATATTTTTCCTTTTCAAATTCCCTCTTAAATTTCGCAGTCAAACCCAACATTAATGTGTTGTGATGCATGAATTTTCTTGGGTGAATTTTGATGCCTCCTCATATTTAGAAGTGCTCCGTACATGGAGGGCCGACTTTGGGCATAAGTGGCGGAAGCTGCCGTTTTGGACCTTAAAAAATTGACCAAAAAGAAGGTTCCGAAATTTTGTTAAAATATCAAATTTTCTATTAAATAAATAATTAAACATTTTATATAAGTTATTTATGTGAGATATTTGATAATTTATTTCGTAAAAAATTTGAGGCATGTAACATTTTTCATTTGTTAATTATTATATTAGTCTAGAAAAAAAAATCTCACTAGAGTTTAAAAGGTCTCAACAAAATCTAATTATGATTTAAAATTAATTTTAAACTAATAGATGGTTGATGTGGTAAATTGTTTAAAATTAGTAGATAGTTGTTTTTTATCGGAAGAAACTAAAAAACTTATTAATGTGGTGAATTATTTAAAATTATTGAATGGTTATTTTTTGAATATTTGGATTATATGCAGAATATGAGTAACTACACTACTTACAGTTACTATTTTCAAATTAAAGTAGATTTAATTTTACTTTTGCTCAACTATGTCAAATGAAATATTAAATGAATTAGTCCTCTCTCTCTCTCTCTCTAAAAATTTTCAAAAATCTCTCTCTCTTAAAACCTCCTTCCCCGGCCTCTTTTTTGGCCGGCTGGCCGCCGTCTTTGGCTATGGCGGTCGGCTGGCCTTGCTCGTTTCGGCTTGCCTGTTAGTTCTTTCGTTCAATAAACTTGAGTCCCCCATTTTCTCCACCTAGGTGTGTCTTTCTTTGCTGTCCAGGATCTTCCTATAGGGCCGCCCAAGTTTGTCTTCAGTCGTTCAGGGTTGTCATTCGTGCGCTTTTGGCGAGTAGGAGCTTGAGGGGTGCATTCTGGTCTGTCCGGTTGTCACTCGAGCGCTCCAATTCGTGTAAGAGTTTGAGGGGTGATCTTCTTTCTTTTGTATGGTGGTGATCTGTGGGTGTGGTGTTTCGGCAGTGGGTGTTGAAGCTCTGTCGTCAGCAGCAGAGTTGAAGCAGCTTGGAGTTTTTTTTGTGTTGCAGCAGGGGTGTTGAAGCATGGAGTTTTTTCCCGGTGGTGGTTTGGTGTCCTCTCGGCCGGTGTGGGCTTGGGGAGGTGGGTGTAGCAGCAGCCTAGGGGTGGTGGCAGTGGGTGTTGTGTTTTCAGAAGGGTGTGGTGATCTGTGGGTGTGGTGGTTTCGGCAGTGGGTGTTGGTGTAGCTCAGCGGAGTTGAAGCAGCTTGGAGTTTTCTTGTGCTGCAGTAGGGGTGTAGAAGCTTGGAGTTGTTTCCGGTGATGGTTATGGTGTCCTCTCGGCCGGTGTGGGCATGGGGAGGTGGGCGTAGCAGCAGCCTAGGGGTGGCGTGAGCTAGCAGCTGAGGTGTGGGGCTTTGGGAGTTGTAGCAGCAGGTGGAGTGGTTTTTGTCAGAGGCGTGGTCTGTGGTTTCTGTTTTGGTGGGCTGACTAGATTAGTTTAGACTTTGTCATGGGTGGTTGGGGCTGCTGGAGTGTTGTCTAGTTTCTTTTTAGTTTGTTTTGGGGGTTTTGGTGGGATGATTATGTGGGGATTCATGTAGTTTAATTTTTCAGTTAAATTCTTTTTAACTTGATTGTTTAAAATATCGAGAGGCTTAGGGGTTGGTTGTATGGGTGCGAGTAGCAGTAGTAGGGGTATTTTTATACTTCCGAATCTCTCTCGATGCATGTCATCTTCCTGTACCTTTAATTTCATGCTGTTAAATGAAATTTTTCTTTGCCGATCAAAAAAAAAAAGAAATATTAAATGAATTAGTAATTTTATTCATCGAAAATGATTTAGTTTATAAGTTGGATTATGCGAACTAGATTAGTAATTTTATAAAAATGCATGAAGAATTATGTTTAAGTAATTTTTGTTACAGTTTATTTACTTTTTATTTGATACTGTTCAATTTGGATTATTTAGTCATTTTTCTTATTATAAACTTTAAAGCATATTTAAGTAGATTCTAATAGATATATACTAGAAATAACTTTTTTACGAGTACTGTCAAATACCAAAAAAATAAAATAAAATTAGATAATTATTTTATTTTAAATATATATAAAAGGTCCCATGTTGAAAATTTAAATCACAACCAGCTTTGCATACATAGCTTTCTATGTGCCATGATGCCATGCAGAGCAGTCCTACAATCATGGAAATATTCAATTATCGAAGTTACCGACTCTTCATGAATTTCGTAGCTATACAAGTAAATATTTGTGAGGAATCAATGATTTTAGTATACCTTTTTATTTTTATTTTTTAGTGTGTATCTATCTCTATTTTCATATATAAAACTAATGTAACTAATAACAAAAACACCAATTAAATACACAAGATAACATGTCACTTAACGTGAGATTTTACGATTATCTTGGATATAATTTATAAGTTGACTTTTTTGTTTATTACGTATAGATGTGCAAAAAAGTAGAAATGTGATGTGATCCAATAAGTTAATAAGTTAATATGTAACTTACATCATTTAGTTTATTTATTTTTCATTATTGATATATTTGTTGATACATTATTTTCTTTTTCTTTTTGTTTTTTCTTTTTATATTTTTTTAACACAAGTTCATTAATCATTGCAGCCCTTTTATTCAAGAATTGGGATAGAGACTTCAAGATTGCATGAAAGATTGAAGGTACTTTTTCAATGAATTACTTCCAACTGCGTTCAGGCGACTCTTGTACACGTCTATACTGGAGGTTAAGAGCAAGTTCTTACCAAAGACAAGTATTAATTATTTTTTTTGTCATTATGAAAATTGTATTGAGTTATTTAATTATTTTGATTACGAGACGTATCCAAGTGACACGCCTAGAGGCACTAGTTGGGATGGGTTGATTTAGCAGTAATGCTTTTTGTAGGCATAATTTATCCAAGATTTACTCTAATAAATTAAAATTTTAAAGACAAAATTTGAGAATGAAATATTTTAATTGTCAAAAGTGTTATTATTATATTTTTAAAAGTGCGTATTAGCGACGTTTTCAAAATTTTGTCACTAAAGGTTATTTTTTTGACTTTTTGAGACGACCCTTTAATGATAACAAAAATTGATCTGATAATATTTTTTGCAACAAAATTTTTATGTTGGCCAAAAAGAATGATCCCTAAAGCCCTTAATGTTTAAGCTTGTTCTCATACTCCCACACTTTGTGACCTTTTGTTGATGTTGAGACTTCAAGACTTATTGAGTATGCAGTGATCCAGTCTCTTGTTTGTTTGAGAGAATCATCCCAATTTTAGCATCTACAATGTAAGTCTAGCTACCAACTATGTTATCTTCCATCCTTGTGACACAATTATGAGACATCATTTGCTTTTTTAGTTTTGTTCTCAAGACATTGAAAGGTGTGAGATAAAATTAACCTTTCTGTACGGGAAAGAAATACACCTTCTCGTATAATCCTGTTGATCAAATCTGCGTTCCTCCGTACGTCATCGTTCTGCAACCTGAAAATACAAACGTGAGCTGGCCGGCGGGTGTGTGCCGGAAACCTCTCCGATGCCTAAGTCAGCAAACAAGACAAATAGGCAAAAGCTCTGTATATTCAGGAATCAAAATTGTGTTACCTTTCCATAGGTGATATTTGTAAGTTTTTATAGGTTTCGTGTGGCACAATCCAAGTAGGACTCTTACTCCCCCATGCAGAGTCCTCCTAGAATTCATACTCTTGAAAGATAATGCTTATCTCTCAACACCCCATCACTGCTTAAACCAAGTGAGATGATTTTACCATGGCCGGATTATCATACGACCGAGGTAACTGTTAGTTCGGCTATTACTTTACTTTCCCTTACCTCGGCCTTCACATGCTAAAACCGAGCTATCCATAAGAGAGTTGAGCCAAACTATCCTCAGAACCAAATCCTTAAAAGGACTTAGTATACCTCGGTTCCATATGCCACGACCGAACTAATGAAGACCGAATCATCCGTAGTACACTTCTCAACCGGACTAGAGAATAAGGCCTTATGCGACCGGACTAACCATTACGATTCTGGGACCGGACTAATTTCAAAGCCTTTTTATGGACCGGAGTAACTTTTCGGCCATTTTACGCTGCCATTCGTACCGAGGCCCATGACGGCCCAGCTCGGCCCAATTTGCAAATAAATTACCCTCTCACTTTCTAAGTTGGCAATGAAACTATTGCACCATGCCATCCACAAGGTTGTTGCCCAACAGAAAGCATAGAGGAAAGGGAGCAGACATGGAAGGGGGTTGGAAGCCGGTTCTACGCAGACATGGAAGAATAGGAAGAGGTTTCTCAGAGCAAAAAGCAGGCATGTATACACTTTTTGTGGATGAAATACCTTAATCAATGGATCCAAAAAGGCTATACTCAATATTCAACAACTTTGGGGTGGTGAAGGATGTTTACATAGCGTATAAGAAGAGGAAACAGTCACGATCAAGATTTGGATTTGTAAGATACGATTGCCCAGTTGCGGCACAAATGGCAGTACAGAAAGCAAATGGACTATGGTGTGAAAACAGAGCACTGAAGGTAAAACAAGTAGATTTTGAGAAGGACCACGGGACAAAACCAAGATTGCCATATGTCAAAGAGGTGAGAAAGGATGACAAGGTAACTTATGCGACTGATAATCTGGAAAATAGAAAGAAATCATATGCTCAGGTGGTAGATGAAGGGAGGAGGAGAGATTACACAAGCTTAACCATAAGGTAATGGTTGGTTGTATGAGAGTGCAATTGTTCGGCTGATACTGAAATGCTTGGAGGAGGATTTCATGAAGGAATTAACTAAGAGGAATGTGGAAACCGTTAAAGTCACAAAAGCAGGTGGAAGGGATATAATGGTATCTTTTCAATAAGTTCAAGAGAAGAAAGAAAAGTTCAGCAAGATGAGTGGTTATATCCAGTGAAAGTGTGCAAGGAACAAATTATTACCAAGGTGGTGATAAAGAAGATATGCAAATGTCATAAGAAACATGATGATGAAGATGTCTACAGTTCATATGAGCCAGGAGATTAACAGAAATCAGAACAGAGAAACAACTGGAGAGAAGATGAAGATGATGAGGTGAATATCCGGCAAAATGATGAGTTGGATAACATAAATGACATGGCAGTCGGAGATAAGAGAAGAGAGCATGAAGAGAGAGTTGATGTGGAAAGTAGAGACAAAGAATTAAATGTTTCACTAGTAGAGGAGACTGTTAACAACTTGGGAAAATCAAACAGTGGGGGCGCACGAGCAGGTGTGATGATGAGGGCTGCGCATAAAGAGAAGCGGGTATAGCAGGGGGATAATCAAATAGTCGATGGAGAGGTGATGACATCGGGTTTTATGAAAAGTTTGAGTGGGTCTATTCAATCCATACCTGGGTTGAATCTTGAAGTGGTTCTAAACAAGGCCCATGAATAGAACTGTATTTTGGGCCATGGTAATGGTGTTGCTGCCCAGCTCAACTGTTCTGATTCAAATCAGGTTATTACTAACATTTTGAACCAAGCCCAAACCGTAGAGAAGCAACAGTCAAACAAAAAGGAAACACGTGGAGATGTATCAAGATCTTATCAAGTAAGAAGAGCTAGCAGAAAAGAAAAGGCAAAAGGGGTTTCAGGTCATTATTTTAACTAGAAGGGCAACCTCCAGATTGGGAAAAATAGGAAAGAATTGCTGATGAATTTGAAAAAAGGGGCTGTTTTCAGGGCAGCAGTAGCAGCAATTTCACTCTCCATGTCAAGTCAGTCAAGAAGAAGGGTCCTTAATGAAGCTGAGACAAATTTGCAGCTCAGTAAAGTCCTAGGGAGGGACGACATTGGAAATGATGAGGAGATGATAAGCAAACTTAATGAAGCTAAAACAACCCTGCAGCTCAGTAGGGTCCTCAGGTTGGACTGCAATGGAAAGGAAGAGGAGATCATAAGTAAATTAATGGAGCTGGAAGAGAGAGATATTGAAAAGCTTAAAGAGAGGGATGGTAATGCTAACTAAATAGCATCCCTAGGAGGTATAAGGAGTTATGGTAAGTTTGAAATGAAGCTATTATCTTGGAATGTTAGGGGCTTGGGGAAGTCAATTAAAAGGAGGAGGATCAAAAAGGTGCTCTTTGACAATAAAGTTGATATAGTGCTACTGCAAAAGACTAAGAAAGCTGTCGGTAATGTAAAATTAGTTGGGTCAATTTGGCCAGGAGACAGGATGGATTTTATGGCAATGGATTCAGTAGGAGCTGCTGGAGGCTTACTTTGTGTTTGGAACCCAGAAGTGTTTCAACTCAAAGATTGTTGCTGCAATAAAAATTTCATTCTCTTATCCAGTACTCTTTATCATAGTTTTGAGTGTGTGGTGGTGAATGTCTATGGTCCTAATGATGTAAGGAAACGGAAGGAGGTGTGGGATATCCTATTAAATATTAAAGTATTATATCCTAACCCTTGGTATATGGGGGGAGATTTCAATGAGATCAGAAGAATATCAGAATAAAAAAAGGGTGCTCTAGAATCGATAGAGGGATGAGAGATTTCAATGAAATGATTGACCAATTAGAGCTAACTGAATTACCAATGTTTGGGACGAATTTCACCTGGGGGAATTCTCAGGAAGGGGATAGGTGGAGTAGATTAGATAGATTTCTCCTAAACCCAGACTGGTTGTGTAATTTTAACTTCAAATTGTGGGGTCTTCCTAGAAGGTTTTCAGATCATAGTCCTATTGTACTGATGGAAGATGAGAGGGACGGGGGCCCTAAACCCTTTAAATTTATTAATGCTTGGCTTCTTCATCCAAGATTCATGAAGATGGTACAACAATGTTGGTCAAAAACAATGATAGATGGTTGGGCTGGGTTTAAGTTTTTGAAAAAATTGAAAGCTTTGAAAGCTACATTAAAGCAATGGAACAATAAAGTCTTTGGTAATGTTGAATTCAAACTAAAACAAGTTGAAAAGGAAGTTCATGCTTTAGATTTACTAGCTGAAGAAAGGCCATTATTATCATCACAGGCTGCTAGAAGAAAAGAGGAAAAAGGAGAAGCACAGAAATTGAGCAAAATGGTGGAGTGGGTATGGCTTCAAAAATCAAGGCTGAATTGGGCAATAAAAAGTGATAGAAATACGAAGTTTTTCCACATTATGGCATGTAGTAGAAAGACCATGAATGCCTTATCCTCTATTTTGATCAATGGCTCTATTGTAGAGGATCCTCAAGTTGTTAAGACTGCTGTACAAAATCATTTCTTCACTCTCTTTTCAGACTCTTGGTGTAGCAGGCCAGGGTTGTTAGGTCCTTTTAAAATCATTGGAGAAGATCAAAGTGCAAAATTATTGGAATCACCTTTTTCAAAATTTAAAGTGAAGACAACAAATAGGAATTGTGAGGGTAATAAGGCTCCTGGCCCAGATGGGTTTAATCTTAACATGTTTCAAAAATGCTGAAATATTATCAAGGGGGATGTTCTTCAATTTATGAATGAATTTCACCAGAATGGGAAGTTGGTTCAGGGTATTAACAGCTCTTTTATAGCTTTGATCCCAAAAAATGAAAATCCATCTAGCCTTGCAAAATATAGGCCCATCAGCCTTATTGGTTCCTTGTATAAGATCCTTTCTAAGGTACTTTCCAATAGTATGAAGAAAGTCATGCCTAGAATAATCAGTGATACACAGTCTGCTTCTATAAGGGGAAGAAATATTCTAGATGGGATATTGATTGCAAATGAGGTTGTTGATGGGTGGAAGAAAGACAGAAAAAAGGGGATAATTCTGAAGCTTGATTTTGAAAAAGCATACGACTCAGTAAATTGGGAGTTTTTATTCTCAATGCTATCCAATTTTGGATTTGGTGCTAAGTGGGTGAACTGGATAAAAGAATGTGTAATTTCAGCAAATATTTCTATTTTGGTGAATGGTTCTCCAACTTCTGAGTTTAGACCATAGAGAGGGCTCAGACAACGAGACCCGTTATCACCTTTTCTTTTTAATATAGTAGCGGAAGGTCTTAACATTTTATTGAGTAGGGCAAAACAGTTGGGTTTGATCAAGGGTGCATTAGTGGGATCAAGGGTGCATTAGTGGGTTCTGACCTGAGGATCACGCATTTGTAATTTTGCAGATGATACTATACTATTTTGTGAAGCTGAATAGAAGGAGGTTTTAAACATTAAAAGAATATTGAGATGCTTTGAAATTATGTCAGGCCTGCAAATCAATTACCATAAGAGTGTGGTGTGTGGGGTGGGTATTCATTCAAATCTCTATCAAGAATTTGCTTCAAAATTACACTGTCTTCATCAAACTCTACCTCTGAAATACTTGGGATTGCTTTTGGAGGCCAATCCTAGTAGAAAGAAAACCTAGCAACCTGTGATAGAAAAATTTAAATTAAAGCTTCCCTCATGGAAAAGAAGATTCCTCTCATTTACAGGTAGACTAACACTAATAAAAGCTGTGTTGTCTAGTTTGCCTACATATTATCTTTCTCTGTTTAGGATGACATCAGGAGTAGCAAAGGAGATTGCTAAAATTCAAGCGGCTTTTCTTTGGGGAGGTTTAGCTCTTAAAAGAAAAATTCATTTGGTTAAATGGGGTAATGTTACTCTTAGTAAAAGTCAAGGAGGGTTAGGTGTGAAAAGAATAGATTTGATGAATGTATGTTTACTTTTAAAGTGGTGGTGGAGGTTTGGGGCAGAAGAGAAATCTCTTTGGAAGGATATGATTTGTAAAAAGTACTATGGGTCTATTGACTTGTGGTCACCTGAACTTGTAAGAGTTAGTAAGATGTCCAAAATATGGAAAGATATTGTGGGAATTGTGTTATCTAAACCTGAAGTGCTGGGTTTTTTTTATTCAAATTCTACAATTGTTCTTGGGGATGGTCGGAGGTCAAGGTTTTGGTTTGATAGTTGGGCAGGATCTGGTTGCTTGAAGGATGTGTTTCCTAGACTTTTCTTATTGGTGGTGTTCAAAACTGAATCTATGTTTTCGGTGAGAAATAGAGTTGGTCAAGATGATTGGAACTCATTGTTTAGAAGAAGTTTGTTCGAGTGGGAAATGGAGGAGTTAGACAGATTAATGAGATTGTTGCGTACTATACCGGAATTAAGGGTTAATGTAACTGATAAATTGAAATGGAATATGGATTCCTCAGGAGTGTTCACTGTCTCATCAGCATACCATTGGTGTGAATCCTTTCTTGGTCCTACTTATAGGGTGACAGAGTGTATTTGAAAGAATGTGGCACCCCCAAAAGTTCAATTCTTTCGCTAGCTTGCTTGGAAGAGAAGGATTAAGACATCTAATTATCTTCAAAGGAAGGGGATTCTCGATAATCATACTAATTTTCATTGTGTGTTCTGCAATGAGGAGAAGGAAACAAACAATCATGTGCTCTTGCATTGCCATTTTGTTTGGTTAGTTTGGTCCAAAATTATGAAATGGTAGGGTATTCAATAGGTGATATCAAAATCTGTGGATGAGCTACTACATTGGTGGTCAGGAACAAAGTTGAAAAAATTAGAGAAGAAGATTTGGAGAATCATTCAGTTTGCGGTGTTCTGGTCGATATGGAAATTAAGGAATGATTGTATTTTTAACAATGCCCAATCTAGCTTAAAAGAGCTCTGTGATTTGGTCAAAGTGAGAATTGCACTATGGATCAAAGCATCATGCTCAGGATTGTTATTCTCAGTGAATGATATTATCTTTAATATAGATCAGGTCAGAAATTGTTCTAGGTGAGAGGTTGTCTAGTAAGTTTGCTGATTGTTGTATGCTGCTGATTGTTCCAGGTGTATGGTGGTCTGATTTTCTGTTGTATGTTGCTAATTGCTGCTATGTGGTGTATGGTTTTGGGGATACTGTAGTGGTGAATCTCTTGTGTACATCTAGGAGATGCTGAGTTCTGTGATGGTTGTCTAATATACTACTGTGATGGTGAATCTCTTGTGTAGATCCTAAGAGCTACTGAGTTCAATGTTGAGGCTTGCTCTGTTGTTGTTTTTTGGGATATTATAGTGGTGAATCTCTTGTGTAGATCCTAGGAGCTAAGGCCTGCTCTGTTGCTGCTGTGTGGTGCTTAGTGCAGGGGAACTGAAATGCTGATGCTGCTGGTTTGTTGCTCTGATACTACTGCATGTGCTATTTTGCATTATGAACTGATGGGGTTGGTCTGTGATCTACCAGCTATTGTGCTCTGTGATGGCTGATGTTGCTATGGTTTGCTGGTGTTTTGTTGTTATGGCTGCTGCTCCGGTTTCTGCTGCTATGGATTGTTGTTTTGTTCTGTCTAGTCAATGATCATTCAACTTGGATGCTGCAGCTGTTTTTATCTATTGATTGTCTTGTTCCCTTACTGTTTGCTAGTTTTGGGTTGTATTTTTTAGTTTAGTTTTGGTTAACTTCTACTTGGGTGAGGTTGGCTTTGGTGTTTGTGGTTGGTTCCTCACCAACTCTCGATGGTGTGCTAGCATATGATTAGGCAGTCTTATCAGTGCCAACCTAGTTGGGATTGATTTGGCTTGCTATGATGCTTTTTGCACTCATCCTTTTCTTTTCTTTATTGATGTATATGTCTTCTTTTTAATCAATAAAGTTCCTTTTCTTTGCTGATCAAAAAAAAGTTGGCAATGAAAACAATCACTACAAGAATTTTCATTTTTTGTGACTAAATTTTTAGTCGCCAATAGTGAATTTTTAGTCGCCGAAGGCCTTTAGCGACTAAATTATTTGGTCGCAACATTAGTCGCCGAAGAATTGTCGGGAAAGCTAATTGGTGACTAAAATTATTTTAGTCGCCAAATGTATTCAATTGCCGACTAAATTTTTAGTTGCCAAAATGTTGGAAATAAAATTAAATAGCACATTTTCGGTGACCAATTTTTTTGTCGCCAAAAGCCTCAGTTATTGTTAACAACTAAACATTTAGTCGCGGAAAAAGTTTTTAGCTACTAAATACATTAGTTGCCTAAAGTAAATACTTATGTTTTGACTACTAAAATTTTAGTTGCCTAGAGTCAAATTTTTTTGGCTACTAAAGATTTAGTTGCCTAAAGTCTCACATTTTTTGCTACTAAAATTTTAGTCGGCAAATAGTTATTGTTTTGGCTACTAAACATTTAGTCGCATAAACTCCCACATTTTTTGCTACTAAATTTTTAGTCGGCTAAAGTGTTTTTATTCTTCAGCTTTTGTTTTTAGCTACGAAATATTTTAGTTGGCAAATGTTTGATTTTCTTTTGGCTACAAAACTTTTAGTCTCCAAATGTTTGCTTTTCTTTTGGCTACAAAATTTTTAGTTACCAAATGTTTGATTTTTTTTTTGCTACAAAACTTTTAGTCGCCAAATGTTTGATTTTTTTTTTTTTTTTGCTACAAAACTTTTAGTCGCCCGAACTATTTTCCCAATTTCTTTTTAACTACTAATTGTTTAGTCGCTAAAAACATGATATTATGTTTTATCGCAAAATTATAATTTCTCCACAACCTGTTCATATTCCATGCAACGTATAATACGTATATAAACAAAATGATACATATACTATCAATCATTCCACAATCTGCATCCATATACAAAAAATAAATACTTTAAATGTCAAAGTCCATACAAACCAACTATTATCCAAACTAAAATAATAATTCCATACAAAATATAGAATCATACAAAAATCAAAGCCCTCTATATACAAAAAATACATTTACTACCATGTGAAATGACCATTTGGCATGGTACAAATTACCATCGTAATCTGTACCATGACAAAAGGTGATGTATGTACCACGACAAAAGTACATCTATAGACCATGACAAAAGGTCATAGATGTACCATGACAAAAGGTTATATATATGTATGACGATTGAAGGTGATCTATGTACCATGCCAATAATTATCTGTTGGCTGCCAAAAGTTTTCTGTATCAATAATAGTAAACTAGACAAAAGCTGGGGATGACAAAAGTATTATATTAGTTCTATACAAAAGTAAAATTTCTTCACTATACACCAAAATGGAGTATCTACAAGTCCACGCAACAAAGCCATCTACAAAAAACAAAAAAAAAAACAAAAAGAAAACATTAGAATTGGTTACAAAATATCAATTTAGTCGGCCATAGGGAACATATTCTAACATGTATTTTAGGTAAAACGATCTAGAAATGTCTTCTTTGAAATAAAGGCATATATATATATATATATGTATCATGCAATATTTATTCCAACCAACCGCACAAACAATCTATTATATAATTTTTTCATCCTATAAATATACAAAGGCAATTATTAGAATATGTGGATGTTATTTTCATAAAGTTGTCGCTCTTTAAACTAAGTGTTACGTGTTTTCGACTAAAGGTAAGGCATTTTCGGCTCTAACTCCCAACCTATGGGTCCGAAATTTTTTTTGTCCGTTGTCACAAGTCCTCTTTGTCATAAGGAAGCTATCCATGTCAGCCATACTGTGGTTCGGGAGCTATTTTGAATTTTCGATCCACGCCATTTTTCAATTAAGTTTAAGACATTTTTGGGTCTAACTCCAAGCCTATGGGTCCCAATTACATTCCGTCTATTGTCACGAGTCCTAAGTGTCATGGAAAAGCTGTCCATGACAGCGACATGGTGGTTCTAAGGCAGTTTTGAATTTTTGCCCCAGAACGCCCTTTTTCGACTAAGTTAAAGCCGTTTTCGACTCTAACTCCCAATCTACGAGCCCAAATTACATTCTGTTTGTTGTCACAGGTTGTAATTGTCACAACTCAACCCGCCCCCATAGATTTAGTGTCGTAACTGGCCAGTAATCCTTAGATTACCGAAGGCCCCTTAACATAATAGCATATAAATATGGGGCTGAGGAAGCAAATACATGAAATATACATAGTCCAATGAGCTGTGAAGACATACATGGGACTGATAATTTTGAACTTTCATAACCATATGTGTGATCAAAACAAAATGCAACAATTAAGTCACTTCATATATACACAACAGAAAACTTGTTCGCAAATCAAAAGGAACAAAAACCTTTACATCCCCAATACACATCCACGAGGCTTGACTCAAACTGGAACCTCAAAAAATGAAACTCCAAGTCCTTAACTCTGAGCCTGGTCACTTGCCTGATCACCTACATACGTAATATAAATAGTGAACGGGAGCCCAGTGAATAATAACAGAGTAAAGGGTTAAATGAATGACGTCCCGTAATTAAATCTGTACATAGAACCAATTCATATTTGTGTTCTCATTCAATGCATATACAAAATTCAGAAATCATGTTTGATCATTCATAATTCATCCGTTAGCGCTAACAAATCATATACAGAACATCATAGATCATACTTGTCAATTCCATAGAGAAACCTCCGGCTGGGTACGGATAACTTGCCAGTTCCATAAAGGAACCTCCGGACTGGGTACTAACTTGTCAGTTCCATAAAGAAACCTCCAGCCGGGTACAGATAACTTACCAGTTCCATTAAGGAACCTCCAGTTTGGGTACATATAGCATGCTTGAATCTTAACATTAATGTCATAAATGTTTGCCAAGGCAGACAATCATTCATAGTGTGAACATAACATTTCATAAAACAAATCTTATTTCATATACAAAACATAATTTAACTTGAACATAACTTTACTAAGTCATTACTCACAGATAACTGGTGGCTCCAGATAGATGAGTAGAGTAGGCAATTCACTTAACGTGAGGTGCGTGACCTACATAACATGACAAATACATACATTGGAACACACGCTCAGTTTGTACACAACTTATTTCATTTGTTCTTAGTGTGTTTCTAACCTTTATCCTCATCATAGTGTCTTAATCTTGGCCTATGAATGCCTAGGATGGAATGAGGATAAAAAAATGTTTTTGAAAACATTTTTCCAAAACTTGCTGAAAACAGGGTCCACGCTCGAGTGTGGCTTTCCTCGGTTGAGTGAAAATGCAAAATGTGAAGGTTCGCTCGAGCGCAACTTCCTTCGCTCGAGCGGTCTGCAAACTTTGAAAAAGTACTGGTTGCTTGTTTTTCTCGCTCGACGCTCGCTCGACACTCACTCGAGCGTGAGAGACATGTCATCGCTCAAGCGCAACTGTTGTCACTCGAGCTTGCTGCAAAACGTAAGAACTTCTAGGAGCATGCATTTCACGCTCGAGCCAGCCCTTGGTCGCTTGAGCGGAAGTGTAAGACATAGAGTGATCGCTCGAGCGTGGAATCCGTTGCTCGAGTGTGGAAGCAAAATCCTGGAACTTCCAAAATTACTTCCAAGTTTCAAAACTCAATCTTAAAGCATCAAACTCAATTTTTTTAGGCCAAACTTGAGGAAACATAGAGAAGCTCATAAAATATCATGAATTAAGGATTATTTCAAGAAATCATGGCCTATTAGCTTGCCAATTGTGCAAAAATTTAACTTAAAATTTATGAATGTTCCATGAACATGACATGCATGAATTTCTTTGAACTTAATCTTCTCAAAACATGATCAAATGTTACAAAACAACATGAAACTAGATGATTTCCCAAAATTAAGGTGAATTCAAAACATGCATGAGGGAATTCTTGAAAATTAAACTCAAAATATGAGAAAATATGCATGCATGCATGGCATGGTTCAATACTCTTCATTTCTAACTCAATTCTTGCATTAATCATCTCAATCCTCTAGAGTTCATGTCTTACACTTCATAGTTTCTCAAACAAAGGGTTGAATTTTTACCTAAACTTGTCAAGATAAGAGCTAGGAGTTTGATTCTTGAGTTCCTAAGTCTAAATTCACAAGTTCTCTAGCAATCCTTATAATTGAGCTCAACTTCTCTTCTTTCTTCCTCTCTCACGTTTTGATGTTCAATTAAGAGGAAATGGAAGTGTAAAAACAATGTGTAAGAGTCAATGAAATGGCCATATATAGGCTTGACTAATAAATTCATTAACATGGGCTTAATTGAGCTCTAATCATTCTAATCGAATTTTAATTAAACTTACCACAATGTTCTAAAAATTTCAAATAACAAATAAATCAAGTCAATTTCTGAATCAAATGCCAATAAGGCCTTCAATTCGCAAACCGAATAAAAACATGAACAGATCTTTCTACGTTAAACAGATATAAACACAAAATAATGCAATGCACATGTAATTAATTCAGGATTTCTTCTTAATTACTTGTTAGGAATACTTAAGCATGAATTAGTGCTAATCATGGGTCGGGGTTGTTACAGTAATTGTCATGGGGAAGCTTTCCATGAGAGCCACACAGTGGTTCAAGGGCTATTTTGAATTTTCGCCCCCAGAACACCCTTTTTCGACTAAGTTTAAGACATTTTCGACTCTAACTCCAGGCCTACGCATCCTAATTACATTCCTTCAGTTGTCACAAGTCCTATTTGTGAAGAGAAAGCTATCCGTGATAACCACACGGTAGTTCGGGGGCTGTTCTGAATTTTCGCCCTCGAAAAGCCCTTTTTCGACTAAGTTTAAGGCGTATTCGGCTCTAACTCCCAAACTACGGATCCGAATTACATTCTGTCAATTGTAACAAATCCAATTTTTCAATGGAAAGCTGTCTGTGAGAGCCAGACGGTGGTTTGGGGGCCGTTTTGAATTTTTGCCCCTGGAACGCTATTTTTTGACTAAGTTTCAGGCGTTTTCAGGTCTAACTCCAAGCCTACGCGTCCTAATTACATTCCGTCAGTTGTCACAAGTCCTATTTGTCAAGGGGAAGCTGTTTGTGAGAGCCACATGGTGGTTCGGGGACTGTTTTGAATTTTCAACCTTGCAACGCCCTTTTTCGACTAAGTTTAAGATGTTTTCGGCTCTAACTCCCAACCTATGGATCTGAATTACATTCTGTTTATTGTTGCAAGTCTTATTTGTCATGGGAAAGTTGTCCGTGAGAGCCACATGGTGGTTCGGGAGCTGTTTTGAATTTTCGCCCTTGGAACGCCCTTTTTTGACTAAGTTTAAGGCATTTTCTGGTCTAACTCCAAGCCTACGCGTCCTAATTACATTCTGTCAGTTGTCAAAAGTCCTATCTGTCAAGGGGAAACTGTCTGTGAGAGCCACATGGTGGTTCGGAGACTGTTTTGAATTTTCAACCTTGCAACGCCCTTTTTTGACTAAAATTATGGCGTTTTCGACTCTAACGCCCAACCTACAAGTCCGAATTACATGCTGTCAGTTGTCAAAAGTCCTATTTTTCAAGAGGAAGTTGTTCGTGAGAGCTACACAGTAGTTCGGGGGCTGTCTTGAATGTTTGCCCCTGAAACACCCTTTTTCGACTAAATTTAAGGCGTATTCGACTCTAACTCCCAACCTATGGGTCCGAATTACATGTTGTTAGTTGTCACAAGTCTTATTTGTCATAGGGAAGCTGTCCGTGGGAGCCACATGGTCGTTTGAGGGTTGTTTTGAATTTTCGACCCCGAAACGCTCTTTTTCGACTAAGTTTAAGGCATTTTCGGCTCTAACTCCAAGCCTACGGGTCCAAATTACATTCTGTCTGTTGTCACAAGTCGTAATTGTCTTGGGAAAGATGTCCATGACAGCCATTTGATGGTTCGGGTGCTGTTTTCAACTTTCTCTCCTGGAACGCCCTTTTTTGACTAAGTTTATGGTGTTTTCGTCTCAAACTCCAAGCCTACAGGTCCTAATTACATTCCGTTTGTTGTCACAGGTCTTAATTGTTATGGGGAAGCTGTCTGTGATAGTCATATAGTGGTTCGGGGGCTGCTTTGAATTTTCGCCCTAGGAACGCCCTTTTTTCGACTAAGTTTATGGTGTTTTTGGCTCAAACTCCAAGCCTACGGGTCCTAATTATATTCCGTCTATTGTCACAGGTCCTAATTGTCATAGGGAAACTGTCCATGATAGCCATATGGTAGTTCAAGAGCTGTTTTGAATTTTCACCTGGAACGCCCTTTTTCGACTAAGTTTAAGGCGTTTTCGGCTCTAACTCCCAACCTACGGGTCCAAATTACATTTTGTCTATTATCATAAGACCTAATTGTCACAGGGAAGCTTTCTGTGTGAGCCTCACAGTGGTTTGGGGGATGTTTTAAATTTTTGCACCCGAAACACCATTTTTCGACTAAGTTTAAGGCATTTTTGGTTCTAACTCCCAATATATGGGTCCGAATTACATTTCATCTGTTGTCACAAGTGGGGTAGGTTACATAAATCCTTTTCTGCCATATCGTATAATCTTATTACATAGGATGTTGTAAATGATTAGAAATTTACTTTAAATTAAACAAGTTCTAAGAAATAGAATTTACATCTCCAATTCATGAAACTAGAAATGTTTTTTAACTAGCAATAAATGTGAGTATCTTCTTCTTTAAACATCATACAAAATTAGAGAACCTAAGTGTCAAAATTAGATATAGGTGTCGGACACATGTCCCACACCCTTACCTTTGTTTTATACGGTGGACATAGGAGCACATTGAGAGAAGTAGAAGAGTCCATGTGACAGGTACTAAAAGTTAACCAATTTGAAAAACTTAGTTATTCTATTACCATGTTGAAGTGCTATTAATCATAACTCTCAAACAAGCCTAGCATAATTTGCAGCAAGGGCATATTAGATGGTAGACACAATCATCCAGTAACCCATCACTACCCTACAAAACAGCAAAATTAACCAAATCATGTCAGCATGATTGAATTCTTGAAAGTGAGTACTTGAAAGATATTGAGTTCTTGAAAGTGAGTACAACTATGCACACATAATGGATTAGACTCGTAAGAACGAGTAACCAACATTGGTACAATTCCGATGATAAACATGTGGCATGTATCAAAAAGCAAAGCACTCATGAAACTTTGTGAATTTGTCAAGCCAAACTGAAGAACATCAAACCCTCTATCAAATGTCCACCAAGAACAACTGGTTTAGTTTGGCAGGACTTTTTATTGTTTGACTCATTATTTAAAGAAGAAGAAGAAGAAAAAGAGAAAGAGGCAAAATGATAGAAAAAGTCCTTAATCAAGACAAAAATGTCAAGAAAGCTAAATGAGGAAGAATGCAGTATACAAATAGAGTGAGTTCAACAACAAGAAGACAAAAGTAAATCATCAAGAATGTGAAATCTAATACAAGAACCTAAATTTCTAAAAGGACTAAACCAATATTGTGTTATACTATCTTCCCTTTCCTTTCCTTTCCTTTCCTTTCCTTTCCTTTCATTATTTTTATTTTTTAAAGTTTTTTCCATTGCCAAAGTTGTCATAGTCTCATAGAGCAAAGGTGGTTTGTAGACTTGGCACAAAATGGACAAATAATATGGAGTCAATTGTATTGATAAGAATATGTAGTCAATGATGCAACCAACAAATTGATTATAGAAATAAATATCATGAGGATGAGACCATTCATTGGAATCCTATATGCGGTGAAAATAGACAACAATCATTTTAACAGTTTCAGAAAACCACTCGGTCATCTCAAATAGTACAAAGACACACAACACCCTAATTCAATTTCTTGACAATGCCTAAGACCCCAGTCAAAAATTGCTCCCTGAGCGTCCCTCCATTCAAGATAAAAGAAATTTTACATAACCGTAGGTAAAGTAGCCAAAGGGGTAAAACTTGAAGAAGTTGTGGAAAAATCGAGAAATGGTGGAGGTCATGGGTCAAATAATCTATTGCTTCTTGTGGTGAAGTAAGGAAAATAAGTTAAAAATCCAAGCACAACATGCTCTCTTTTACTACAAAAATATTGGAGACTGTCCTGGAGTGAAACAAAAATAGGAAAAAGATATATTAAACAAAGGCCGCCTGAAAAACAGGAAGCAAACAATATAGAATCATAAACAACCTTAGATAGAGATGCTTACACTGATGTTAAACTTTTTCCTAATATGTGTACGGTAAAATCCCAGATATGTTCCCCAGATATGTTCCAACTGTGTATGGTCTAAACCTGTTTTAATTTAAATTATTTTTTAAAATTCAATTATGAAGAATGATACAAGGGGGCAGAATAGAAAATAACAAAAATAACTTAACATTGGACTCCATTACTCAGTAAATGATATTGTGCATAATCTTAGGTAGATAATCACTAGGTTCTGTTTGTGTGGAAAAAATATATCTAAACTACCTAATAAAGCAAACACCAAATTTAATTTGGTGTCCTAAAGCCTTACAAATTTTACACCAAACATAATTATCTTCTACTTTTGTCTAGGGATTGAGTTCTTCTTCAGATGGTTTTGGCAGAGTATCCACAGCAATAGTACATTCCTAGATATATGAAAATAGATCAGAAAACATAAGAAAATTTTAAATCAACTGATAGGTAATATATGTGGGCAACAAAGAGGCATGCAACTGTGCCTACCTCAACCTTAATAGACTTTTCCTTCTTCTTTTTAATAGGCTTTTCATCATCAGTTGTAGTCCTTTTCCCAAGTAATGCATATAAGTTTGCATCTATGAGTTGCTATTCCAAAAGACAACAAAGAAGTGTAACTAGAAAGATTATTGAAATACCTCAATAAGCCTTTGAAATTATGTCATCTGTTAAAAACTAAGAAAAGCATTTCATGTCAAATATATATACTACTATACATAAATGTTACCTTAACAATCTTTAGGTTAGCCCAAGTCTGCATCTTTCGTACATGACCAAATAATTCACCAACTAACAATATCACAATTCAATGTGTTAATTTGAATAGAGAAAATCACAAGGGAAGTGTAAACTGTTAGATTGCAAGCATCAAGAAAATATGTGTATATATGATTTGTTCAGATTCAGATTCATTTGCACGTGAAAGCCCATTATTCCTTCATTCTAGTTTAAATCATACATACAAAATTTAATTGGTTGAGTTATTCGTTTCAAAGGAATTCTGAAGTAATATGATTTGACAAATCATGAACACTTCCCTCCATATAAAGCACACTTAAAAATACCCTATTCTATCCATGAGTAAATTCTTAGTTGCCTATGTGTTTCTAGACATCCTATTCTATCCATGAGTCATACCATTTATCACTGGAACCCAATTCAAAAATGGCAGAGACTTTCCAAATTGTTGAGCCCACCACTCAGCACTTAAAAAAGAGACAAAATTAATATTATAGTGAAATACAACTATAAGAATAAAAATCCACTACAAGAAAAAAACACATTCGGCGACCAAATTTCCTGACTAAAAAGAATTTGGTCGCTGAAAGTATAGCTTTCAGCGACTAAAAAAGCATTAGTAGCCAAAAGTCTACAATTGGCGACTAAAAATAAGTTTGGCCGCCAATTATAAGGGTTTTACCGATTAAAACATTTTTAGTAGCCAAAAGTATAATTTTTGCCGACTAAAAAAAATTTAGTAGCCAAGAAGTCAACAATTGGCGACTAATTATAATTTTGGTCGCCAATTATGTGAGTTTTACCCACTAAAACATTTTTAGTAGCCAAAAGTACAATTTTTGCCGACTAAAACAAATTTAGTAGCCAAAAACTCTACAATTGGCGACTAATTATAATTTTGGTCGCCAATTATGTGGGTTTTACTAACTAAAACATTTTTTAGTAGCCAAAAGTAAGTTTTTTGGCGACTAAAAAAAATTTAGTAGCCAAAAAGTCTACAATTGGCGACTAAAAATATGTTTAGTAGCGAAAAGTGGTCTTTTTTACTGCGAAAGTCTCTTCGGCGACCAAAATTATTTTGGTCGCTAAAAGTTAAATTTTTATTTTTATTTTGCTACTAAATAATTTATTTTTACATAAATTATGTCAATAAAAATAATTATTTTTATACATATACTTTTATATTAATACGGGTCTATGTACTATATAATTAATATATATTATATATATAATCATGTGGTGTTATAGAGGCGTAGTGGGAAGTGTGTGGTACATAAGGTTTATAGTGTGGGAGGTTGGTGGTTCGAGTCTTCATAAGAGCGGATGCAGAGTTTAACAATGAATTATTTTTTTTCAGGGATGAAGCTTTTGGCGACTAAAAATGTTGGTCGCCGTTTGGTAGCTTTTGGCGACTAAAGATTTTGGTCAGCGATTCCTTGACTATTGGCGACTAAAACATTGGTCAGTGAATGTATGATTTTAAAGAAATATAATTGACTATTGGCGACCAAAATTTTGGTCGCTAAAGACTTGCTTTTTGCCGACCAAAGGTTTTTTAGTCGGCAAAACCATCCAAAACCTTTTCCCGACAGGGTTTTGGTGACAAATGTAGCGACCAAAATTTTTTGTCGCTGAATGGCTTTGGCGACCAAAAAATAGACAATTGGCGACCAATATTTTAGTAGCTAAAAGTGACTTTTTTTGTAGTGACCTAATCAATGAATGAGTTTTTTTTGAAACCTATTAATTGGTTAAAATATTTATGTCTATAATGAGTGTCTTAAATATGTGAAAGGGCTACTTATCAATATATGTATATACAAAAGGGTCATACCAACCATAGCAGTAAAGAAATGGACCACATATATTAGCATCAAACCCTCCTTAGGCCCATTTATTGTAGGCAGAATAAGGGTATCAGTGAAATAGCTGCACAATGAGAAAAATATTAATAACAATAAAATAAATGGCTTCCCATTGAAAGAAATCAATAAACTGAAAGCAAAATGTTATAATCGTAAGTTGAATCAAAAGCAACAGCGTCAATGTCGGAAAGTAAATTCTCCATCATCAAATACTAGAGCAATCTAAATGGGTTCCTTCAAATACTAGAACAATCTAAATGGGTTCCATTGAAGGAATTCAAATTTAGGCCTTCAGAACAAAACTACTAAACCAAATCATTTATAGCCCCCTGAAGAGGCAATGCACACAATACATTACCTTGTGCATACTGCAAACTTGTTCATGTAACAACCCTCGTCACTGTTTACCGAATAAGCACTGATTACCGATAAACCGAGCTAATTATGACTGATAAGTGAACTGAATAAATTACTGAACCGACTGACTGAAACTGGAACTGAATTGATCAAGTATACCTACTGTATTGCATGTTCTATCTGTTTGATTGATTATTTATCTGTTCATGTTTTAGTTTAAACTGCTAATTGAAGGCCTTATCGGCGGCCGAACCGTAAACTGATTAGTGTCTCATGATCACCATAATCTATGTGATTTTATAGTAGAATTAACTGAAAACTGGTTAGGTATGATTAAATTAGATTAAAATGAGTTAAATTGCATTCTTAGACTTATTTACCGAAATGCCACTCTAGTGGCCCATTATCTCCACCTTTTGATCTCCTCATTACACTTAGACACAACATTTGACTAGCCTCATT
The DNA here is from genome assembly GCA_036172215.1 of Camellia granthamiana. Classification (NCBI taxonomy): domain Eukaryota; kingdom Viridiplantae; phylum Streptophyta; class Magnoliopsida; order Ericales; family Theaceae; genus Camellia; species Camellia granthamiana. The sequence goes on from CM069904.1 coordinate 169,457,895, forward strand.
CTTGAGACCACCGAATTATAGAGAGAGGAAATAGGTGAGACTTGAGTTCATTTTGTTGAATTGGCTTGAATTGCTTGGAATTGAAGTGTAGATTGCTAATTAAGCCTCCATACCTCTAATTCAAGACTTAGGTAAGAGAATTCAACCTTTCATTAAAGTATTTGAGCTTGTTCTTGCTTAATTCTTGAGCCTCTAGTGATTTGAGTCTTGGATTGGTCCATGGGTGTTGGAATAGAGCTAAATTATTGCATGCATGTACATGTCTCTCATTTTTGAGGTTGTTCTCCATAGATTATCACATGCATGTCCATGTTTTGAGAATAAACCATGATTTCATCTTGTTTTTGGAACAATTGGCTCCTTAGAGCACCAAATTGAAGTTTGGAAATGATTTGAATCCATGCATGTTGCATGTTCATCTTGTTCTTGAAAAATGGTTTGAAGTTGGGTTTGAATTAAACACCCTTGGGCTTTGATTTCTCAAATTGAGCTTTGAATTATGTTATTCTATGTGTTTGCAAGAGTTTTTCTAGAAAATAGCCCAAGAGGATCGAAAATATTGCTTTTGAACTTAGTTTTGAGCTTGGGACTCAAATCTGGAATTTTCAGATTTTGGTTGTCCGCTCGAGCGGGGGAAGTGCCGCTCGAGCGGGAAAATCGAGCTCCCAGCATCTTGCACTGTGCATCAGTCCGCTCGAGCGGAGTATTGGGCGCTCGAGCGGAGGACTGGGTGACACGCTCGAGCGGGCGTCGAGCGGAGATTTCACCTATCTAGTACTTTTTGGTCCGCTCGAGCGGGGATGTTGCCGCTAGAGCGGGGACCTTTGTTTGCTTGTACGCTCGAGCGGGGAAACCTGCGCTCGAGCGGGAATCTGTTTCACTGAAAATTCTGCAAATGTTTTCTGAATACATCTTTGCATCCTCATTCCATCCTAGGCATTCCTAGGCCTAGTTTTAGACATCTTAATGAGGATATAGATGTAGAATACACCGAGGTATAATAGGGAGTTAATGTTTATCTTTCCCAACTGTGAAACTTAGAGTGTGTTCAATCTGTTAACTGTATAGGGTTGGCATTCCGAGGAACCGCGCTCTAGCCTACTGTAGCCCAATCTCTGTGAGTAGCAATTGTGTAAAGATATGTTCAAATGATTAACTTCTGAAATACTGAACTGAACTGTTTACTGAATTGATATTGTTGACTATATGAATGTATGTCCTATATTCTGAATTGTACTGTGGCATCCTTAGCAACTATTGTTTACTGTTACTGCTACTGTTTGAGAAATCTCTGCCATCGACGGTCTGTGAACGGATGGCCCCACCGACGGTCTATGAACGGGTGGATTTGTCTAATCGACTCGGTTCCCATGTTGGAACCACTACTGTTTACTGATTGATGGCCATCAATTATTGTTCGGTCTGTTAAGACCTATCGTTTACTGTACTGCTATGCTAATGGATGTACCACATATCACTGAATGACAGATATACTGAATCAATGAACTGTTTTCATTACTGTAAGGACATTCATTCTTAACTCCTTTACGCATTATGTTATTCACTGGGCTTTAGCTCACTGCTCATATATATATGTAGGTGTACAGGCACCGGATCAAAGCTAGAAGCGTCGGAGTAAACTCCAGTTTTGTCAAGCCAACCAATGTGCCTCACTGCGAGGTTCCGAGCCTATCATGCTAAGGCTTAGGGGTGTTTTAGTATTTCCCCTTTTTGCACTGTCTCACTGCTTTGTAATAACCGAATGGATTGTATAGACTGAATGTTTATTGTACTGTCGAGTGGGGATTAAGTCCCTGTTTCACTGAATGACATGTATATATATGTACTGTTCTGTAAATATGTATGAAAAATCTTTTTGGCATACAGACTGTCACAGCTCATTGGACATTGTTTACTTACTGTATTGGCTTCCGCCAGGCCCTGTACTCTGTTTTACTGTATTATTGTTAAGCAGGCCTTCGGTAATCTTGGATTACTGGCCGGTTACGGAGCTAAACCCATAGGGCCGGGTTTGGGTCGTGACAGTTCACCTTTTCATGTATTAAGGAATCATTTGAAAACTGACAATTAGACAAAATCCATATTCCTTTGCAATTCCTTTAGAAATGGAGGGACAACAAAATGACTTCTATGCAAGAATGAATCATCAAAGTCTGTGATAAGCCAAAATGTAATGAAATAGTATTAGTTGGACCACTTACTACTCCCATGTTGCACAATAAAATGGAACTGCTGAAATCACCCAAAACTAACAACTAATATTACTAACTGATGTCTACCTGTGTAAAAATATATATATATATATATATCCTAAGCGCGCCTTTAATAACACTGGTATACAATAAATACGATGATATAAATAACATTTTAAATTAAGGGTAAAATATTCATTACAAATTGTTAAAATTAAAAAATTAGAATTCATCTCCTAATCTTCCCTAATTTTCCCTAGGACTTTTCACTAATTTTCCCTTCTTCTTTTTTTCTTTTTTTTTTTTTTGGGGGGGGGGGGGGGTTGGTATTGGTCAATAACAAGATTGAACCCTTTGTTTGAGAATTTTTGCATGTACTTCATATAGTGGTTGCATAGCTCCTCTACTAAATGGTTCAGTTAATGTTTTAAAAACTGGACCGGTGAGTGAACCGGAAAAAAGATCGGGTGGACGGGTCACCGGTTCAACCATTGGATTGAATCGGAATTGAACCGTAACATCATAAATATATTCAAATTATATTTAAATAAAGATATAAGTAATAAAATTATAAATTAAAAAATTAAACAATCTTAAATATTTCTCGTAATACTTTTTTACTAAAAAATATAAAAATATATTTTAAAATATTATTAATTTTAATTTTGAATGAAGAAATCAAATATTCAATATTCCCTCCATATGATTTTAATTCAAATAATTTGATTGAAAGAAGAGCAAAAATTTTGGAGGGATATCAAAATTTTAAGTTTCCCTCCAATAAATTTGATTAAATCCCATATAGATTTCTTGAGTTTTTTTGAAAGAATTTTTTTTCTTATAAATAGGTAGAGGCTTTCACAATAATTTCAAGCTCTCAATGAGATTCCTCAAGAGGAGACCCTTGAAAGAGAGTTTCCAATTAAAATTTTCTTATATATATATATACATAGAGAGAGAGAGAAAGAATACAAAAAATAAAAATTTGATTTTATTGACCCGGTGAATTATCGGTTTAGTACTAGAATAAAAATTTGTTCAGTGGTTCAACCGTTGGTTTTCCCAGTTCTCTCAAAATAAGCCGGTTTTCCAATTTGAATGGTTTAGTGGGTCTATCCAGGCTGGAACCCCGACCAATCGACGATTCAACCGGTCGAACTGGCCGGTCCGATCCGACTTTTAAAACCTTGGGTTCAATTATAACTTTGGAATATATAATTCTCATATGGTGCACTAATAAAGAAAAATGTATAGAAAACATAATGTAAGCAATTGATTGTAAGCAACTCACCAAAATTAAAACCTAATGTGGTAATAAGGGCCTTATTGCAGATTAATATTGAAACTGACGAAACCACTGATAGACTCAGCACGCCAACGGTCCCGAGCTGAAACCACTTGCTCTCAATTATCTTCTCTCTTTCTTTTCTCCAATCACAACAACTTTTTTTCGATCTAGCAACAATGCAAAAAAAAAAAAAAAAAAAACAAACAAACAAACAAACAAACCTATATTTCACAGGAAATGAAAAAAGAAAATTACAAAAGAAAATCTAAAATAAATTACAAAAAAATAATAACTTGTTCTAGATATGCTCAAGAAGAGCACAAATTCGAAAGTGAAACGAACTCAAATTTTCAAATTAAAACCAGACAATGAAAAAAAAACAAATTAAAATCAGTACATTTCAGCCATTCATTCAAAGTACAAGATCTGATCCCTAAATGAATGAATATATGGAGAGATTGGAGAGACTTGCAGTTTGAGCTTGATCAACAGAAGGAGAAAAAATCAGGGGCTTGTGATTGCATGTTTATGAATATCTTTAGAGCCAGTGTAACCACCGAACTACAGATATATATATATAGAAATAGTATGTATCAAATCACCATTGACAAGCAATATTTTAAGATAAACCAAATCTCAGAAGAGCAGAATACAGAGAGAGAGGGGCGAAGAGCCTGACTGGCATTTAACAGAACTTCTAAATATATCCCATAATCGAATCGGAATCGTACTCTCTATTTTATTTATTGTATGGAACAATGGAGCATAATACAGATCATGAGTCATAATGTACACAATGATCAAATTTTCCACTTGAAGCAACAAAAGTGTGGAATTAAACACAACTTGGAGCTCATATCTGCTTCAAATGTAGAAAAAGAGTAAAACCCTAAAATGATTTTATCAAAATCCTACAATATTAATTATAAAATCAAACCCTAGATCCGCGATGGTGAGGGAAGGGGGGAGAGAGAGAGAGAGAGAGAGAGAGAGAGAGAGAGAGAGAAACCTGAATGTGGATGAGAGAGGGGAGCCACAATGGTGACCGACGGTAGCGAGAGTCACAATGGCTAGCAGTGGTGGCTGTTAGTAGGGATGGTGAGTCTATGAGAAGAATGAGAGCAAGTAACTGTAGGCTTTTGTTTGGGTGTAGGTAGTGTAGACACTGATGGAGAGATAAAAGAAGGGGGAGAGAGAGAGAAGAAAAGAACCCCTGTTCGAAAATATTGAGAAGAATTGGGCGCCAACATTTAAGGTTTCCCACTAAAATCTTATATACCTTTAGCGACTAAACTTGTTATTTGTCGCCAAAGGCTAATTTACAATGACTAATTTATTTAGTAGCCAAACATTTAATTAACAGTGACTAATATTTTAGTCGCCAAAAGTAACCATTTTGGCGACTAAAGGTATTTTAGTCACCAAAAAGAAATATTCACTGACCAATTTTTTTGTCACCAAAAATAAAAGTAAAATTTAAACTTTTTATTTAGTGACTAAATTATTTTAATAGGCAAAAATTACCTTACAATGATTAAAAAAAATTTAGTCACCGAAAATGAATATTTGCTGACCAAAACTTTGGTCGCCAAAGTTTAATAGCAAACATTATACTAGCTTTTTGGCGACTAAATTTATTTTAGTAGCCAAAAATTGGTATATCACGACTAATAAAAATTTTAGTAGCCTAAAACGTGATCTAATTTTGAGTAAAAAAATTTTTAGTCACCTATTGTGACATATTTGGCGACTAATTTTTTTTTAGTCGCCAATAATTAAGATACAGATACTAAAAAAAATTAGTAGCTAGAAACCATATTCAATGGCAACCAATGTAATTTTTAGTCACTTATTCTACAACTTTTTGCAACTAAAAAAAGTTTAGTTGCCAAATTTAGTCATCAAAAGTATAAATTGTTATAGTGAATTTTAAAGCATGTTGAATCTCATAAAACGAATTTATATAAATTAATCCACCATTTAATTTATACAAGATACAACTCATTTGACAAAAAAGGAATTATTCTATACTCATAAAACATTTTTAAATGACGCTGCAAATTAAATTAATGTCATCATTTAATATTGACGCTGCAAATATTAAGCAAAATGATATTTTTAACCCCCAGCCTTGTGAGATCTCCAATCTCTCAATCTAAATTTCCTGATTTTTTGATTTAAAAAAAAAAAACCTTAACATTTATTAACTTCTCCCAACCCCCAAGTCTTACCCTTATAATAACACTTTAATGCATTAAGAATAAGAAAAAAAAAAATTTGAAATCCAACACATATGAATTTCTTAAAAAGTCCCAACACGTACGATTATTATCCCTCATAATAACACTTTAATGCATTAAGAACAAGTATAAAAAAAAATTCTTGAAAAGTCCAACACATATGATTATTATCAAAATATTAAATTTTAATATAATATAAAAAAAGAAAAAAAAAAGACATTTAAAAAAAAAGATATTTAAAAATCACAATTCATATATATAGATAATTGTAAATACAATCCGTACATAGCACGGGTGACATGTTAGTAAAACATTATAAAGAAGAGAGAGAGAAAACTAAAAGGATTAAATGGAAAACATTTGAGAGTTTTAAAATATGAGTTTTAAAGGAGCTATAGGTGAACTCTAAAGGAGCTCTGTGGTTTCCTAGGGGCTGTTTGAATTTTTTTTTTAAAATTTTCACGTTATTAAAGTTTCAAAATTATAACAATGTATAATCGCTGAGGATAAAACTAGGGGTGAGCAGCGGATATACCGATCTGTCAAAATCGACCGAACCGAACCGATCCGCCGCATTTTGGACGGATGCGTGATGACGAGCGGACGGTTACGGATTGATTTTCTCCAATCTGCCAATTTGGCGGACGGATGGCGGATTTGAGGTTCCTTTGGCCGCAACCGAACCGCCAAACCGCGAACACCCTTAGTAATTTATAAGACTTTGTGTTTTCAATTTGTTTAAATATTTTGTTTGTATTGTATTTTCAACTGAAAAAAAGTTTTTAACTTGAATATATTTTTCGAATTGAAAAAAATAAACGTATTATTTATCTATATGTTTTGGTTTTTAAATCTAACTCTAAAAGTAATAAATAGAAAATATGATATATGATGGTTAGTTTTTGTTTTCAAAAACATATATAAATGTAACAATATAGAGACATATAATCTTTACTATTGCTCTGTTCATGGTTTTGGTGGTTTGAATTGTTTTTATATTTTAAGAATAACAGATGATAATACTTTATGTGGATGAGACATGCTGTGATTGTAATATGTGGATGAGGCATGCAGTGATTGTGATATTCTAAAGTTTCAAACTTTCTTTCTTTGGATGAGGCATGCAGTAATTGTAACACTTTTTTAAGTCATTGACTGTAATACTCTTCTTTTTTTTTTTTCTTTTTTTTTTTTGAGGAAGTGCACAAGTTGAACTATGTTGAAAATTTATAAAATTTCAAACCGCCAAACCGATTCGCATCCATCCGCCAAACCGCCAATCCGCTCAATCCGCATCCGCCGGATTGGCGGACGGATGCGGATTGATTTTCTCCAATCTGCCAATTTGGCGAACGAATGGCGGATTGGAAGTTTCATGGCCGCAACCGACCCGCGCCCACCCTAGATAAAACCCACCCACAGACGCCAAAAGAAATTCAACAGAAAAGCAAAAAAAGTTACCAAGTTGAACTTTAAATGGGCCTACTTCAAAACAAGAAATAACATATTATATTTTGAGTAAATTACGAACATATCTTCCCAGATTTATTTAAATTATAAATTATTTTTTATAATTTTAGAAATTATATTATATCTCTAAGGTTTCTAATTTCATAACAAATAAGTTATTTTATTAATAAATTATCAAGTTAATTAACAGTTTTTAATAATGTTAAAATTTTATTTCAATTAATAATTCAAATAATTTTATTATTGTATAGGTGAACAGTTAGAAATTTTACTTTTTCAATTAATTCTGTTAAATAAAAAATTCTGACAAAGAGATATGTGTAATTTTTTAAATCACAGTAGATAATTCGTATTTTAAGTAAACCTCAGAAGGTATATTTGTAATTTACCCTATTATTTTATATGTTCACTTTTAGGTTTCCTTAAAATGAAATTTTAAAAGATTTTCAAATATCATGTTTGTGATAGCAAATACTATTCGCACACATGATCCATTCAATTACGGTCTCCTTTGGAAAGTCAGTTATTTTAATTTTTATCTATTTTAGTATGTTAAAATTTTTATATTTGATAAGAAGGTTGGATTTTTTTATAGTTAAATGTGATGTTTGTGAGATAAAAAAATAATTATGGATTTAATGTTACATTTTGTTTTATTGACTATTTTAATCTATTTTATCTTTTTATGAATTTTAGTATAAAAAAAAAAAAAAAAACCTCAAATTTGACTTCCCAAACACTGCCATGGGCTGGATTTCTGCATTAAAGTGTTACGTAGTGAGAAACCTACAAGAAACATCCAAACAATCCCTGATTTTATTCCCAGCTTGTATAATGAAATTTGAAAAAAAAAAAAATGAAGTTGGTTTGGGTCTCGAATTTAATTTGAAAAAAAAATTTAAAATTAATGGACGTTGCAATCTCGAATTAATAGCATGAACTCAAGCTCACTAGAGATTGAGTAGAGGAAACCATAATTGATTCCTGTTGCAAATATAAAAACAAAAGCAAATCAACAAAATATAAATAAATAAATAAAAGAAAAAGGAACGATATATAATACTTACAAATAAAATAATAGAAGAAATATTTATGAATAAAACAATGTATACATTCATGTACATGTAAAATAGAATAGGGTAAAGATGTTAAACAACTTGGCTAATATTTTCAACTTAAACAACCATTTCTAAGATAAACTAATCGTTGTGGATTTGGCACTAAAAGGCCAAATTAGCATCACTTGGTTCCTTCTTGAAATTATTCTAAGCCTTTGTTTTCTAGAATGAATCTTTCATCCAAAAGAAAAAAAGTTATGAGGCCAATGGGTCACGATTAATTATTTATTTATTTAAACTGTGTTTGACTATTGAAATTATGGAAGTATTTGTAGAGACAAAAAATAAATAAATAAGAAGAAGAAGAAGAAGAAGAAGAAGAAGAAATGAAAAGCTGGTAGTGTTATCATTTTCTGTTTCAATTTTGAGGAATATATGAGAAACTTGTTTAAAGAATTATTTTTGAAAAGAAAAAAAACCCCAAATTTTTAGGATTACTCAAAAAGTTGATTTCCACTTATCATGTTTAATTTATTTTTATTGATATAACTGTGAAAAAGGAAAAATAATAAAATTATCATTTTTTTTTATTTAATAGATAAGAGAATAATTGCAATCATGAAAAATATTTACATAATCAAACAGACCACTAGCTCATAATAATTAGAAAGTCTAACAATCAATAAACAACCACAGCCCACCAAGTCCAACAACTAATCCATCAAGCTCAAATCCAACTACTACAAACAATCAACTCCCATTATAGAGGAGAAATGAACCACCACACCACAAAAGGTATTAAACTCTTCTCCATAGGATTTGAATTCGAAATCTCACACCATAAAAGATGTTATATAATCATTAGGCCAAATATACTGACTGTAATTACAACCATTCAATGTAATCCATTCTGTGCCAGTGGAATCATCGAGGATTGAACTTTGTTTCAGTGTGTTCCTCCAAAAAGTCTTGCTTGGGTGATCTCTGGAACTAGACGGAATCACGCCATAGAAGTTATTTTTAGACGGTGTTAGCCATTTAATCATGTATTGATAAGTCATGGATTCACAAACAATTAGGGATTGAAATTTACATTTTTAACATTAGGTACGATTCGCCTAAACTTGAAAAGTTTATATATACTGTCACTCAAAAGGCTGGGCAAAAAGAGTTAAACCTGAGACGTTAGTATAAATATGAAGGAAAAACCAGACAAATAATGGGGAAATTGCACTTTAGTGCAAGTTTTTAAGAAAATTACAAATTAGTAAAAAAGTTTATGAATTTTAATAATTAAAATTATAAGTTTTTCTTTGAATTTATAAATATTTTATAGAAATACCACTGATTTGCATTTTGCCCACAAATAATAAGCTTAGGGATGAGAAGAGAATATTGTAAGGGGAATTACATCCCAATAAAGCAAAAATATATAAATTAAAAGGGAAGCAACTCCCACAATTTTTAAGTCACATCTCACCATACAAGGAGTTGCACCTACGTTTTATAAACTTCTTTTTGATCTTCAAGCCTGCATTGTTATTTTCGCAGTATAGAGTTATTTTCAAAAATTGATTAAAAGTTAATTTTTTAATTTATTTTGAAAAAATATGTAAAAAAATAAAGAGATAATAAAACTTAAAATAAATTAAAAATTAAATTTAACTTTTAATCATCTTTCTAAATTAGTTCATAATAAGGTGTCAAAAAGTCTTGTGATACAATATTGGTTATCTTTCTTTCTGTGCCACTAGAAAACAGAGAATTTTATGAGGCTTTTGTTGTGGTATGTATTGTATTGTAAGACCAAAACAAAGATAGAGAGACACACAATACATGCATTCACAAAATCTCCAAAATTTCATCTACTCTTGTCGAGGGTACAATTTTTGTGAAGGACTAGATGTGGTTAAGAATTAAATAATTTTAAAAAAATTAAAATTATAATATGTATTTCATATGTTTTTATACAATTTTTAAATATTTTAGGTTGAGTTTGGTAATTATCTTTTAGCAATTTTGTTATTGACATTTTTTTTTTGTTTTTAATATTTTTTTTTTTTCAATTAAAAAAAATCCTTTTAAAACCTACTTGACTAGACAGACCTGAGACAAGTTTAGACAAAAAAATTCTAAAAAAATTTAACTTTTTAATTTTTGTTTTTATCTTTATTTTTAGTGAACATTTTTGGATTTTTTTAAAAAGAAAAAAAAATAACTTTTTAGATCATTCTAAACTGAATGGACCTAAAAAGTAAAAGGGGTTGTTTGGGATGTCCTAAATAAGTGCACTTTTTGACTTTTTAGACTAAAAAGTTGAGGAAAAAAATATGGTTGTTTAGGTTAACTTTTTGACTTTTTATGAAAAAATGTGTATTAAAAAATTGTATAAATTAGTGTGTAGGAGAAAATTAGGATTTGAAATTGTGCAGCCGTAATTTTGACTTTTTGTGAATAGTGATAACTTTTTAACTTTTTGACTTTTTAACTTTTTGACAACTTGTCAAACTTGGCCTAAATGCAAATTTAAAAGAATTTCACTTAACACAAGAATTATGAAAAAAATGAAATCCTAATTTTACGAACAACATTATAATTTTTAAAAAACAAATAACACAGAGCACATATAATAAAATATATATATATATATATATAAAGTCGTAGAAATTGAGAAAGTAAAATAAAATAAAAATAAAGAAGACAGAGGGGCAAGCACAGCTGGCACATGGCATTTTCCTAAGTTTTGGTGGGGCGTTGTAGGACCACCTGATTGTTGCCACATAATATTGTCTTGTGGATGTAGCACGGGGTGCTCTTTTTACACTTATCAATGTTTATCTCATAAATTAGCCTTCGTTTGACGTGTCTTTTTTGAATTTTTCGATTAAAATAATTATAAAAAAATAAAATAAAATAAATAGTTAATAAGATAAAATATTATATTCAAATTATAATTATTTTATTTTTTTTCCCTCACACAAGTTAAAAAAAGTCAAAAAAATCTATCTTCAATGAGAATTTTTAACCCTAAACTTAAAAAAGTCAAAAGTCAAAAAATCAACCTACATCCCAAACAAAACCTTAATTTTTAAACAAAACCATTTAACTCATCTGCATATCTGATTCAAAAATTAATTTTTAAATAAAAAAGTTTTGTTTAAAAATCAATATCTAGTTTAAAAATTATATATATGAACCGAAATGATATGTAAAAGTAGAAATAACCTCAACTTCATTCTATTTTGACTGTCTTTGTTTCTTCAAATAATTTGGCTATAGATAACCCCAAAATGAGGTATACTAGTGTAGTAGGGACTACACAAGAAAACAATGACAAAATGTAGTAGGGACTACATATGAAAATCCAAAGGACACACATAATGGATGTAGTGATTAATCCACATTAGTCATGCTTAATCACTTGTTTTATTATGATGATTTAAATTACGATAAATTACAAACACGTCTCCTGTGATTTACTTAAATTACAAATTATCCCTAGTGGTTCTAGAAATTATATTATGTCCCTAAGGTTTTTAATTTCATAACAAATATGTCATTTTATTAATAAATCATCAAGTTAATTAACAATTTTTAATAATGTTAAAATTTTATTTCAATTAATAATTCAAATAATTTTATTATTGTACAAGTGCAGTTAGAAATTTCACTTTTTCAATAAAAATTCTGATAGGTAGGTATTTGTAATTTTTCAAACTATAGGAGACAATTTATATTTTAAACAAATTTCAGGGAGTGTATTTGTAATTTACCCTTTAAATTACTTGTTTTGTAAACTTTGTGTATATATATATATATAATTTAAAAAACAAATATAATTTAAAAAATACTGTTTTAATAAGTATTATTTATTTTTCCTGAATATATATATATATATAACAACAATATATAACTGTGGAATATTAAAAAATTGAATGCTATATTCGAAATCTCGTAATGTACCTATCAATTAAACAAGAGCAATCACCAAAACTATATTCATTTGAGAAACTTTTTGATTCATTCTGAATTTCAAAGGGCTAACTACCCATAAAACTTTAATGTGACTTGCTTGAAGAAAGGAAAATTAAATGGGTGTCGAACCCGTGGCTTGGTTTTGTAACCCACCAGGTTCGAACCCAGCTTACAATCAATCAACAATAGTCCAAGTCATGTCATTTTCAAAGATCCAATGACACACCTCAATTTTGCCTGGACCCGAACCCAGAGCCAAGAAAGCTCCATGACCCGCACTCCACGAGGACGTATCCAAGTGACAGATGGCAACTCCATGATTGATCTTGGCCTTCGATTTTGGATCCAATAGATCCGCTTCATATACCCGAACCTTGGGAACCGAGTGGCAGTAATACAGTAAGTAAGGGAACAAGCTTTGATGACAAGAAACGGACTCGGTGACTTTCCCGCCCTTGATTCCTTTGACCGACCCGATCATCACATTTTGCATTGACCCATCGGTGTTTTGGGTGGTCCGAACCGCTACGTTCCGACCTAAGACCGAGATGACGAAATCGATCAAGTCCTCGGCCGAGCCCACGCATCGCTTGGTCTCGCCCGGGCTTGGCACCCGCTCGCACTCGCTCAACGTGTCCGCGAGTATAGTCTCCATGGTCGAGTTCTCATTCGCATGAAAGATTTGCTTCAAGTCAGAGAGCTTCGATGTCGAAAACGGTAATTTAGTCGAAATCACCCTGGGCAAAAACGACCTTTTCGGCATTTTATCACGAATGTCCGGCATTGGCATCACAGTCCCAACCTTCATCATCTTCTCCCTGAAAAATTTACCCGGCTCCACCCATCTATTTACGAATTTGCCACTGTCCACCATTGATGATCCAGCAGAGCTCTCATTGAGATATCTAGCAAACGAGACACCCTTTTTCTTATCATAATCTGCGAATGTATTGTTGACTCCGTAGGTTTCGAACCCAATTTTCTGACCCGACCCGCCTTTTCCATACCCATTGAACTTGTCTGTACCTTCGTTGAACGATTGTCCATAGTTCATAAATTTCACAGTTCCTGAATTCGAATTCTTCGCATACGATTGAAACGAATCGTCACCGACATTCGATTTCTCTCTGTAATTCATGAACTCGTCAATGGCGGCATTACCACCATCACCATAGTTCTTGAAATTGTTCTCAGGTACATTCCCATCAGACCCGTAATTCACGAACGAATCGTTGGCGCTATTCGCAGACTGTCCATACCCATTGAAGCTCGAACCCATCACATTCGAGTCCTTCCCATACCCACTGAACCCATTTCCAGCTCCATTACCGTCCTTCCCGTAGCTCGAAAACGACTCAGACCCAGAATTGGTGTCGTCGGAGTACGAATCAAACGACTCTTTCCGGCCATTTCCGGCGGCGGAATAGGAAGTGAATTGGAGATTCGGGATGTTAACAAACTGGTTGTAGTTCGTGAACTCGCCGGTGCCGCCGGTTGCGGCGGCCCCGTAGGTGTTGAACTTCTGATCGACGACGTTGGCGTCAGGGGCATAATTGGAAAACTGCAAATCGTGTCCCGCCGAGTCACGGCCGTAGCGCCGGAACGAGTCGACTGGGAGGTTATCGCCGTCGGAGTAGTTCTTGAACGAGTCGACTCCGCCGGGTTGACTCGTCCCGTAATTGGTGAAGTTCTTGTTGAGGTAGACGGCGAAGTTAACGGCGTCATGGTGGTTTTCGAGACTGGGCGATGAATCGGGAAAACAGAGAAGGTTGGCCGAGGAACAGAAGGATGGGAGGTTGGTGGAGAGCGAGTTCTGAGCGGCGAGTTTCGTGAAAGTCGCCGTTTCGACGGCGCTCATTGGAGACGCCTTGTTGAGAAGGAACCAGGGTTTGGGCAAGTCGTTGGAAATCTGTTTTTTCCAATACCGAATCAGATACGCTTTAGGTGTAAATGGGTTCTCTCCGGTTAACACCGAACCGAAATTCTCTCCGGTCCCGGCCAAACCCACCTACATTGGGAAATTGAAATCCAATTAACACACAAATAATTGGAATGTGTGTGTGTGTGTACATGAATAAGAACATAACAAGAAAGAAAGAAAGAAAAAATTGAGATTGGAAGTAAAGATGAACCTTACCTTGAAAGATGAGAGTAAGTAGAAGTAGAGGAAGATAGGGCTCATATGCTTAAGTTTGTGCATTGTTTTTTAGTGAGAGAGGGGAAGAGGAGTGAGATAAGAATGTTGGTGGGTTGGTTTGGCTGGAGGCAGAAAATTTATACTGATAACTTGTGAGAAATAGGATGTTTGTTTTGAAGGGTAGTTTTGGAATTAATTTATTTAGAAATACAAAAATTGATTACAAATCGAACACAATTGATTTATAAAAATGTAAGACTTTAATTTATTTGAGAAAATTGTGTTCGATTGTGTTTGACTTGTGTTTTTCTGGAGTTTTTCTTTTGAAATTGAAGAGGTTATGAAGCATATTTGCTTTTGTTTTTGTTGTTTTTACTGTTGAGATTTGCTTTCTATTAGTGTTTGTAAGGGAAGGATCACTGGATTTGCTTTGAATTATTCAACAAAGTCTTGTTCTTTTAAATAAGGTAAATTATTTATCTCAAATTTAAAAAAAAAAAAAGGGTAAATTATACCATTTATTATTTTAGAACTGATTGGGAGCTCGAATTTGAGCTCCCCCGAATGCCCCGAATTACTCTTTTTTTTTTTTTTTTTTTTTTTTTTTTTTTTAGCAGAAGGAAGAAGAAGACGGAGGGAGAGGGGGAGGGGGACTGGAGGGGGCCTAAAAAATGGGCTGGATGCGGCGATCGGAGGCTGCGACGATCTCAGCGGGGCTACAAGCTCGGAGGCGACGAGCTCGGAGGCGGCGGTCGGAGGCTGCGACGAGCTCGGCTGACCGGCGACCTCTCTTCTCTCTCTCTCTCTTTCTCTCTTTCTCTCCCTCTCCCTCTCTAGTTCTCTGGTTCAGACTGAAGAAAATGGAAGAAGAAGAAGCAAAAAAAAAAAAAAAAAGAATTGGTGAAACGACGTCGTTTCACCAATTCGGGGCATTCGGGGGAGCCTCATTCGGGCAACAAATCATTTTTCTTATTATTTTTTGTGTCAATTTAGTTTCTTTAGTTTTAATTTTGTCAATTTTAATTTTTAATGTTTCACACTATATAAATTTAATCCAATTGATATGAATTATTTAATTCAACATAAATCATGAGGAATTAGAGGAAAAGTGATATAATTACAGTTACAACAATCAAATTGACACACACACACACACAAAATAAAAAATAAAAAACCTGAATAATTTGCCTTAGAAAAACTATATTCCTATTATTTTGAATTTATTTCTCAAGCACACCTTTTTTTTTTTCTTTTTTTTTTAAGTGACTAGAAAAAAATTCTTTGAAATTGTGTTTTGAAAACACTGAAATCATGTTTTCAAACCCTTAATTTCAAAGTCGAGCCATTAAAACACAACTTCACAAAACAGTATAAAATTTAAAAGAATATGATTTAAAAAAATATGTTTTAAATCGTGGTGAGTGTAGTAAAAAAAAAAAAAACATTTGATTTCTATTTCCATGCCACAACACAATATGCATGCTTACTAATTTCACCAAGTAAAATTATTTAATACCTGTAAGAAAATCTTAAATTCATAATAATTGTGTGTATTTTGAAATTAGTTATATAGTTGCACCAAATCTGATCGGGCCGAATTTGAATGTTCATAAAAATATATATATATCAACAAACGTGAAAGATTCATGCCATTAAATCTAGTTCGATTTCTCTATCATATTTTCTCTGTAATAATTTTAATATTTAATTTTATTATAATAATACACATTAGTATAGTATCAAATTCATTCAAGTTAAAATTAAAATAAAATGACATAATGACTACACACTATAGAAAATAATTTTGTTCATAAAAAATTTATCTTTGCAGATTTTTTACATCAAAGTTTTGAACAGTATTATTAGTGATATCTCAACACTAACAGCAGTCCTACAAGGAAAATTCTATTTCTACACACTTACTTATCTCAGTGTACACACTTAATGAAATTTTATTTTAATGATAATTATACCCTAAAGTAAAATGACTATAATATATATCAAAATATACCTTAATATTATATTCTAATTTTCTCTATACACATCTTTTTAAAATTTAAAAAAAATCTCAATGCACATGTTTTTAATAAAAAAAAAATCGTAATTTAAAATGTAAAAGACAACTAGCCTTGTTGTTGCGTCAAGAATCAGAAATTATAAAGCTAAAACCCAAATTGTTGTTTTCTTTCTATCATATCAAAAATCTCTTTCAAATCTCTTTTTTGTTATTCTTCACCTACTATGTGAAAGTGTTTCAACTATTAATGAAAGTTTTGTTCTTGTTCAAAAGAGAAAAAAAAAAAAAAAAAAATGAAAAGAAAAGAAAAGGAAAAACAGTTAATTGAAACAGAGTTGTACATGTTTTCAAGGGTTTATTATCATTGCGATTCAATTGTTAGTGATGATTTGTTAGCAGAATGGTCTGTTGAGGTGATTGGTGTAATTGAGTGCCTTTGTGTTTGTATTTGTACAAGTACGAAAATAATCTTCTCGTATAATTCTGTTGATTAAGTTTGTACTCTTCCAAACGTCGTCACTTTGCTACCTGAAAATACAAACATGAGCTAGTCGGCGGGTGTGTGCCAGATACCTCTCCGATGCCTAAGTCAGCAAATAGACAATAGACAAAAAGCTCTATGTTTTTTAGAACAGAAATTATGATACTTGTATATAGGTCCTGTCATAAGCTTTTATAGATTCCACCTGGCACAATTCTAGTAGGACTCTAACTCTCTTTATAAGAGTCCTCCTAGAAATCACACTCCCAAGGATAACACCCTACTCACTACCAATCAAGTGAGATGGTTTGTACAATCATAGTAGGACTCTACTCTTCTTAGTAGAGTCCTCCTAGGAGTCTCAAGCCCAAGGATAATGTTTATCCTTAAAACACCATCATCATTGCAAGCCAAGTGAGATGGCTACTCCTTTATGCTCGGATATACATTCCTGACTGAGCTGCCTTATCTCGGTCCTCTGTCGTTCGGGCCGTGTGACCGGGAGTCGATTTACCGAATTGTACGCTACCGAGCTACACATAGCTCGGCCTTCTCTATTGACAACATCTCGGTCCGATAAAGGACTACCTTCAGATAGCTAGGTTCAGGCCCTAACAACCCATCTCTGGCTGACCTAGTGTCTTCTTAGCCCAAGACCGAGCTATATCAGCTTTTATCTCGGCCCATTGCGCGACCTAACTTCCAATAAAGACTTTTCCTAGCTCGGCCCAATTTGTTCACAAATTACCCTCTCAATTGCCCCTTAATTCCATTTGTGTAGCATGTTTGGGATTATTTTTCTCCAACCGAGCTAAGAACGCCCAACTCTACCAAGCTAGAAAAGTTGCAGCCGAGCTAAGAATGCCCAACTCGTTCGGCCCCAATGAGTCTTGTTAGTTGCGCAGTACGTCCTAACACGATGTCATTCCTATGATACATTGCATGCCCCCATTATCCTCGTTCTCCTGTTACAACCGTTATGTACTTTTAAAAATTTGAACAGCCCCGCCTTTTTGCCTTCAACATTTATATCTTTTGAGGTTGTAATCGTATGAGAAGGTGTTCTTTCTGTGTAACCGGGCTATATGTCCCACATTTTATAATCATCTTCCAATTAATGAAAATTTTCGATCTCTTGGTGCGGTTATTGTGTTTCTTTTTCAATGTTTTGCATCATTTTCACTGCATGTCTAGCCAAACTAATTAGCTTGGCCTTACCTGATCCTGCCAACCTTCTTTGGCTGAGATATACATCTTGGTTGAAGAATCCAAAAAACTTGTTGGTCAAACCTGCCAACCTACTTTGGCCGAGGTAACTGTTATCCCGGCCAAAGAATATAAAAATTTTGTTGGTCAAACCTGCCAACCGCCTTTTAGCCTAGATCCTCATCTCGGTTGAAGGGTCCAAAAAAGTTTTGTTGGTCAAACTTGCCAACCGCCTTTGCCCCCCAGTTGGGCAAGGAGTCTAAAAAATTTTGTTGGTCAAACCTGCCAACTCTCTTTAGCCTAAATCCTAATCTCGACTGAAAGGTGCAAAAAGTTTTGTTGGTCAAACCTGCCAACTGCCTTTGCCCCCTAGTTAGGCAAGGAGTCTAAAAATTTTTGTTGGTCAAACCTGCCAACCCCCTTTAGCCTAGATCTTGATCTCAGCTGAATGGTGTAAAAAAGTTTTGTTGGTCAAACCTACCAACCGCCTTTGCCCCCTAGTTGGGCAAGGAGTCTAAAATTTTTTTTTTTGAAAAGAGTTGGTCAAACCTGCCAACCCCCTTTGCCCCCTGTTGGGCACAGATTTGTTAGAAAAAGTTGGTCAAACCTGCCAACCTATTTTGCCCCCAATTGGGCAAAGACTTTTACGCGGTCAGTCCTACTCGTTGACCGTGGTAACTCTCACCAATGGCTTTTTGTCTAGCATCGCTGTTGTATCAGACTCTTCCTTGATACGTGCCTTATCTTCCTCTATCTGGATATGTTGGTGCACTCTCTCCATCAAGGTTTCTATAGTAAGGGGCGGCATCATTGTCATTGAATCTCTCAATTTATTGTCTGCTGGCAAACCTCATTTGTACTGTGCAATAGCTAAATTTATGAGGCAATCTCCAATCTGATTAAAAGTCTCCCAATACCGATTGTTGTAAGACTTCAATGTTTCCTTCTCGCCCATATTTATGGAGAGTAGCTGGGCAATCTCCACTGGTGTCTTGGTGTTTGTTCTGAATCTGGTTACAAATGTTTCTGCTAGTTACGCCCATGAAGATATGCTACCTTCTGGCAACCTTTCAAACTATGTTAGACCCAGGTCACCAAGGCTGGAAGGGAATATGATACACATTAGAGCCTCGTTTCGCTGATACACTGCCATGACCTGGCGGTAGTGGCTCAAGTGCATGTAGGGGTCCAACTTCCCCTCATAAGTTGTGAATTTAGGCTGATGGAAGCCTAAGGGTAATGGTTCAATTACCGGAACGAACGGCGAGCTCTGCAACCTTACTAACACTTTGTCCACTGGTCCACTGGTTCATAGGCAAGGCGCGTCTCTAACATTCCTACCTCGACACTCCCATGTGTCCTCGGAACCAATCGTTGTAGTGCGGAGACTCTGCGAGAGTCACGAGCCTGAGTGTCTTCTCTTCTTCGAGCCCTTTCCTCAAGCACTGTCCGTAGGTCCGCCGACCTAGGCAACTCCGTGTGCCTAGATGTCGTTTGGTGCAAATACGAAGGCCGATAATTGTTTCCCTCTGTGTAAGACCTTTTAGTCCTCGTTCTCTTAGACTTGGAGTAGCGCGTCCTGGAAGTCCTTGAGTGTGTGTCGCCCGACCTAAGGCTTTTACTTTTAGCTTATGATGGTGTGATTTGTCTGTCACGATCTTCTGAGTGGTAAGAGCGTGTGTTACCTTTGCGTCCCTCTTTTGTTGCCACCCCTTTGCCTTTTATCTAGCGCTTCATCGTCTTCATGTTTGCCACCATTCTCTGTATCAATTCGCCTTGCTCCCTTACCCGTTCTTCTAGAACCTGAGGATCCAACCTTCGTCTCTGTCTTTCAGGGCTTTGGGAGCGACGAGGACTAGAGCCCCGTCTTTTACAGGTATCCCTCTGCGGGTTCCGTCGCTGGGGATCTAACTCTGCCATGGGCGGAATAAAAGGTAAGCCTTCGCGCCTTCCGCTCCCCTTCGGGGTTTGCCCATCAATGGCAGAGTGTGGCAAGTCTTCATCGTGCGTTATTGAAATCAGTTGAAAGAAAACTTAATCAAGAGGTTCGTTCTTTGTGATTGCGTTTTCCACAGACAGCGTCAATTGTACGAGCACGAAAATAATCTTCTCATATAATTTTGTTGATCAAGTTTGCACTCCTCCAAACATTGTCACTTTGCTACCTGAAAACACAAACGTGAGCTAGCCGGTAGATGTGTACCGGATACCTCTCCGATGCCTAAGTCAGCAAATAGACAATAGACAAAAAGCTCTATGTTTTTTAGAGCAGAAATTGTGATACCTGTACATAGGTCCTGTCATGAGCTTTTATAGATTCCACTTGGCACAATCCTAGTAGGACTCCAACTCTCCTTATAAGAATCCTCCTAGGAATCACACTCCCAAGGATAACACCCTACTCACTACTAACCAAGTGAGATGGTTTGCACAATCCTAGTAGGACTCTGCTCACTGTTTTGATCTCCAATTTGAAGAAACTAATCTTTCTAATCAATTTTCTGTCTCTGCTAAAAAATTATACGAATGGAATATTGATGGTCTCAATGAAGATCAAATACTTCAAAAATTAAATCATTTATCTATGGTTACTAATAGTTATCTTAGTAATTACCCTGACTATACTCAAGCTCAAATTGTTTTATTAATTACTTCTGATTTTACTGGTATGCTCAAATCTTGGTGGGAGAAATACCTTATTGAAGATCAACGTGAATCCATATTATATGCTAATCAAAAAAATGAAAATGATCTCCCTATCTTTGATGAAACTATTGGCTATTACAAACCTGATGGTATTAATACTTTAATCTACACCATAGTCAGACATTTTATAGGCACCCCTACTAATATATATTCTCGCATACATGATCAACTTAGTAATCTTACCTACCCAACCTTAAGTGATTTTACATGGTATAAAGATGTATTCACCTCTAGAGTTATGCTACGAGAAGACTGTACTAAATCTTTTTGGAAAGAAAAATTTATTAATGGATTACCTAGCTTATTTACTCACAAAATTAGAGATGTTCTTAGTCAACCTACTGGTGTTATAGAATATGATAACTTAACTTATGGTGATATAATCAGCACTATTCAAAAAGAATGATTAAAAATGTGTATTGATCTTAAACTTAGTCAAAAAGCTGCTAAAGATAAACATAAGGCTAAATATGAATTAGGAAATTTCTGTGAACAATACGGTCTACCTCCTGTAACACCCTCTCGTAGAAAATTACATAAATACTCCAAACATAAACATAAATCACCTTACAACAAAAACAAAAAGCATTATTCACCTTATAAATTAAATGATAAATTCTATACTAAACCTAAAAAGAAATATTATAGAAAATCTACTCATCCGAAATCTAAATCTAATAAAGATATTACCTGTTATAACTGTGGTCAAAAAGGACATTATTCTAATAAATGTAAAGAAAAACAAAAATTAAAAGATAAAGTTAATCAACTTCAAATCAATGATGAATCTAAAAACCAATTATATGAAATCTTTGAATTAAATCAATCAGTTAGTGATTCCTCTTCTAATCCTCCTAGTACATCATCTGATGATAATTCACCTAATGAAGATTCTGATAATAATATTGAATTAGGATGTAATGATGTTTGTTGTAAACCAGTTAAACAAATCACTGTTCTTACTAAACAAAATCAAGAAGAATCTGCTCTTATTGAATTAATTAGTCGATTAGAAGATCCAGAATTAAAACAAAAATATACTAATAAATTAAAATCTTTATTGACCAACCCTGAT
Source organism: Camellia granthamiana (assembly GCA_036172215.1). Lineage (NCBI taxonomy): Eukaryota > Viridiplantae > Streptophyta > Magnoliopsida > Ericales > Theaceae > Camellia > Camellia granthamiana. Next base: position 169,479,761 of record CM069904.1, read on the forward strand.
AAGAAACCTAAACCTGATAAACCAATAATTAGTTTATCCAAAACTTTAGAGCGATTTGAAAATAAAAATAAAGAAATCACTCTACAAGATTTACAATATGAAATCAATCAAATTAAACAAACTATTAAAGATTTACAAAATAAAGATCGAACTTTAGAAGATAAAATTATTACACCAAAACTAAATAAAAGTTTAGATAATTTTCAAGATAATCATAATGAATCTCCTCATAAATCTGACCATGATTCTGATCCAACTAATCCTGAGAATCTTCTATTTGATAACCGATCTTATCATTCCAATTATTCTAAAAATAAACGATTAAATCTTATTAATAAAATTCATATTCAAAAATGGTACTCCAGAGTTAAGTTAATTGTCAATAATTCTGAATTAGATGTTGTTGCTCTAATTGATACTGGTGCGGATTTAAATTGTATTCAAGAAGGATTACTCCCTACTACATATTATGAAAAATGTCATGAAAAGTTAACTTCTGCTAATGGTAGTAAAATGCATATTAAATATAAATTACCAAAAGTTCATGTTTGCCAAAATAATATTTGTTTTAAAACCTCATTTGTCTTAGTAAAAAACATGACTGATAAAGTAATCTTAGGAATACCATTTATATTTTTATTATATCCGTTTACTACATCTAGTAAAGGAATAACAACTCATGTTTTAGGACAACCTGTTACTTTTCAATTTTTATCTCCTCCTGAAATGTTAGAATTAAATCAATTAAAATATTGTTCTATTTCTCACACTATTAATCGATTAACTCGTCATTTAAGATTTCTTAAAGAAGAAATTAATTATAAAAGAATTGATCAACAACTAACTGATTCAATTATTATTTCTCAAATTAATGAATTTAAATTAAAATTAGAAACAATTGTTTGTTCCACTTTACCTACTGCATTTTGGTATAGGAAAAAGCATGTAATCACATTACCATATATTAAGAATTTTAATGAAACACAAATTCCTACTAAATCAAGACCTATCCAAATGAATCATGAATTACTTGAAATGTGTAAAAAAGAAATTGATGAACTTTTAAAAAATCGGATCATTAGTCCAAGCAAATTACCATGGTGTTGTCCTGCTTTTTATGTTAATAAAAATGCTGAACTAGAACGAGGTGTCCCTCGCTTAGTTATCAATTATAAACCATTAAATAAAGTCTTAGAATGGATTCGATATCCTATTCCTAGTAAAAAAGACTTAATTAAACGTCTTAGTCAAACTGTTATTTTTAGTAAATTTGATTTAAAAAGTAGTTTTTGGCAAATATAAATTCATCCTAAAGATAGATATAAAACTGTTTTCACTACACCTTTTGGCCATTATGAATGGAATGTCATGCCATTTGGATTAAAAAATACTCCTAGTGAATTTCAAAATATTATGAATAATATATTTAACCCATTTAGTCATTTCTCCATTGTTTATATAGATGATATATTAATTTTTTCCAAATCACTTAATGAACATTGGAAACATTTAACTGCATTCTTGTATACTATTAAAAGTCATGGCCTCGTCATTTCTGCCCCTAAGATTAAATTGTTTCAAACTAAAGTTAGATTTTTAGGATATGATATTCACCAAAATACCATTTTACCTATTAGTTGTTCCATTGAGTTTGCGTCTAAGTTTCCTGATAAAATTTTAGATAAAACCCAATTACAACGGTTTTTAGGATCCTTAAATTACATTGCTGAGTTCTACAAAGACCTTAGGAAAACTTGTCAACCCTTATTTGATCGGTTGAAAGATAACCCTCCTCCTTGGTCTTCTGTTCATACTTCTATTGTTCAACAAGTTAAACAATATGTCAAGTCTCTTCCTTATCTTGGTATTCCTACTGAACATTCATTCAAAATTATTCAAATTGATGCTTCTAATATTGGTTATGGTGGCATTCTTCTTCAGAAAGTCATTCCTCACTCATCTGAACAAATTGTTCGTTATCACTTTGGTGTCTGGAATAAAGCACAATTAAATTATAGTACTATTAAAAAAGAAATTTTATCTACTGTTTTATATATTACTAAATTTCAAGATGATATTTTGAATACAAAGTTTTTACTTCGTGTTGATTGCAAATCTGCTAAATATATTTTAGAAAAAGATGTTCAAAACCTTACTAGTAAGCAAATTTTTGCTCGATGGCAATCTATATTAAGTATTTTTTATTTTGATATTGAATATATACCTGGTTGTCAAAATTCCATTCCTGATTTTCTTACCCGGGAATTTTTACAGTGGGGGATAAGGATGGTTACTCCTTTCATTACTTACCATAAAACCCACATCACCCATTATCGATCTCTTATCCGTCAAACTGCTTACCGCATTGCCCGACTAAAATTAGCCCGAAAAACTACTAAACGTGCTCAGTATATTAATTACCACCAGATTCAAGCTCGTCGCCATTTACTTGCTGATTATTACAATTGTTTGGATTACCATCAACAATATTTAGACCTTCTAAGTGGTTGTTAATTTTGTTACTAACCTTTGTTTCTATTAAACAGATGTCTCGCCCCAGGCCTCCTTTCAAAGCCTTAGTCCCTTCCAGTCAGCCTTTTGTTCCACCTCCTTTGGAACTAGTAACCTAATACCATCCTATTGAAATAATTAACCGTTACCAAGTTCTTGGTAACATTCCTAAACCCAGCTACACATCTGCCTTGGCTACTGATCCTTTTGCCTCTTCCAGCCAAGCAGTAACTCCATATCCTCCTAATCCTATTAAAACAGCCCGTTCTGATTATGTTAAATCCACCACCACTAATCTATTCTTCAAAGAACCTAGTCATTCTAAGAGTCAGTCTGTTAATGATCTTGCTAAATCTTATTTTCCTCATGGATGGCATTTTGTTCCAATGCATCCTGAGAAAACCATCACCTACTACAAACACATCCTATATAATCACCAATCCATTTTGATTAAACCTATTTATGATCGAACCTACACTAGTAAAGTTGTCTATCATTCCCTCTACATTCACAACATTATTTCCTTAGCTGAATGGGGTCCTCCTTCTCAGCTTCGCAATTTACCTAATCATTCCCTTCAGTATAGTTACTATGACTATCTTGATGCTTGGTTCAAAATATTTCTCTATCAAACTGATACATTTAGTCACTCTTTGTTCATTCAATTTGATCAAAAGTTTAAATCAGAATTGCCCACTTGGTTTCTGAGATGGTGGACTCAATATGGAGCCATTTCAGATATCTTCCCGGCTATTGTGATGGAATAGGTTAACTATTTTTCAACTGTTTTCCCATTCACCCCACAACAGAAGAAATTTGCTAAATTGCTTATTTTTATATCCAAATACAAAGTCCCTTGGATATTCAAATGGCAATATGGCATTGCTGATGATGTGATTCAAAGGATACATATGGTTAAATGGTGGGACAACTACAAAGTTTCCCGCATTGTTGAAATTGTTCAAGCCGAATTTCCGGTTAACATTCATGCTCCAACTCCTGCCATGGTTAAAGCTCAGCAGAACCCAACTGCTTCAATAACCCAAGGAATCCAACTTCCTACAATCAACCTTGGAAGCTCAACTACAAGCTCTTCCAAGCCCAAGTCTTCCAAGTCAAAGGCTAAACCGAAAGAAAAATCAAAGACTGTTAAGCCCAAAGCAGCGGATAAATCAACATCAAAGGATAAGCCCAAGTCCAAGTCCAAATCATCTAGAGATGAGTTACTCAAAATGGCTCGTCTACTAGTTGATCAAGTTGAAGCCCAATCAGATTCGAATAACAACAATTCAGAAGAAAGATCAGACAGTTCAAACTCTTCTGAAGGTTCAACTACACAAAATCCATATGGACCCGAGTTTCAAGATGCTCAAGACCCATATGCCTAGTCAGCTCTGCATTGGATTCCATATAATTACATATTGGCTTCAATCAATACTCTTTTGAGAAAAGCTGCCATTTTGTATTTATATTGACTCCATCTGTTAAATCTCCACCGAAAGTAATGAATAGTAAAAAGTCACTATTCACTTTTACTATTCATCACTCAATCAATCTGATTAAAGCCGCATCATCTTTTGTCAATCAACCGAAAGCATCCGACAGCCTACTTTTATCCATGTGCTACCAGCTACTCTCCTACTCAACCAATTCACGTGCTGCATAGTTCATTTTCTTTTCTATAAATTGTATATGATTAATTCTATTGTCGGGGGAGACTAAGAAAAAACAGAGCGAAAAAGAAGTGCTCTTCTGTAAACCCTCTAGTCAAAATATTTCTATTAAAGTACTCAAAGTTATGTATTTTAGAAGCAACCCTTTGCAGTAAATTGTAAGTTATTTTCGATTAAGTTATTTTCAATCGATTAAGTTATTTTCGATTTTAACATCTTTTGTGTGCATATCATTCCATCTTTATCACTGTTTTGTTTTCCGTTTTTCTTCATCTCTTGAATGGTATCAGAGCCTTATTAGACTGCCGATCCTCTCACTCTCCGAGTACCGGTAAAGAGAGGCTCTCCTGTGACAGGTGCGGGTGCGCTCAAGTGCTAGTGCCCGTATGCTTTGGTAGGTACGCAATGCTGCCGTCCGCCCCTAAAAGGGCCTGGCATCGTGGGATTAGGGGCAATCAAGCATAAGCACCTTGTGTAGTTCCCCCTCGAGCGTTGTCCTACTAGGAGTCTCAAGCCTAAGGACAATGCTTATCCTTAAAACACCCTCATCACTGCAAGCCAAGTGAAATGACCACTCCTTTATGCTCGGATATACATTCCTGACCGAGCTGCCTTATCTCGGTCCTCTGTCGTTCGGGCCGTGTGACCGAAAGTCGATTAACCGAATTGCACCCTACCGAGCTACACATAGCTCAGCCCTCTCTACTGACAACATCTCTGTCCGATAAAGGACTACCTTTAGATAGCTAGGTCCAAGCCCTAGCAACCTATCTCTGGCCGACCTAGTGTCTTCTTAGCCCAAGACCGAGCTACATCAGCTTTTATCTCGGCCCATTGCGCGGCCTAACTTCCAATAAAGACTTTTCCTAGCTCGGTCCAATTTGTTCACAAATTACCCTCTCAGTATCGATTTTGTGATGCTCTGTGAAAGTGTCTCAAATGTTAATGAAGTTTTGTTTTTATACAACTAGTAATCTTTGATTTCATAGAGAGAAAAACAAAGATATATCTCAATATGCACATACATATCCACACATAAATTTTGAACAATGTAGGGTGGAGACTATCATAATGGAGTTGTCATAACTAGTAATCTTGTTCTTCTTTGAACGATGGGATGAAGGCTATCTGAACAACGCAATGGGATGAATACATATTCACAACTAGTAATCTTGTTATTCTTTGATTACTATCTGAAATTCTATGAAGGCCCCTTATGGTGTTCTGAACAATTGGGACGAAGACTCTATAAACCCATGTGGTTCGGCTATGATAACACATAAAAAGATTTCAAAATGGGTGGGAGATCCTCACATTCAAGAATACAATTAAGAGTTTTCAATGGAATTGTCAAATTTAGGGTCTTGGAGATGTCAATAGGTCTTCATTGTTTCTTCAATGGGTCATTTTCATACATCACGTGTGTAGAAGAGAGCTTTCAACCGAATGGGTAAACGTGTGTGGAACGAGGGTTTAGGTGTTGTGTGTGCAAGTATATGAGTTAGGGTATAATTGAAACATAAAATGTGTGGAATGAGAAGAATAATCAATAATCAAATTAATAAATGTGCGCACTGAGAAATGATGTGCGCAGAAGTAATTAGGTGTGTGAAAATAGAATTTTTCGTCCTATAGTGTGTTTTTAACATTCTTTGATTTTTATTAGAGTAAATTAACAATAGGTTCTGCTTTTGAAACTTATTATCCATTAAATCTTACTGACATGACTCAACTTAGGAATAATATTAAGGTAAGTGAACAAAATGAGATTCATAATTTGAAATGAAAATTTTAGTATGTTAGGTTATTTTTTAGTGCTACTATTAGCACCTCATTAATTATTTTGAACTCCTATTTATAAATTGTAAAATTCTTAAAATTTCTTTTCTCCCTCTAAATAATACCAAAATTATATTTGTCAAAACATTCCATCTATTCAAATGCACACCCCTACACCTCAAAAAGCCTCTCTCCCAAAACTCTAACAAAACCTATGAATAGCGGAACCTCTCAACACCAGTGGAAAAAATTTGTGATGATTAAAAAGTTTTTTCTCTACTTCATTACAAGGTTTGTCAATTTGTTTACTTTTTCTGTTCTATTACAGCCTTTCATACACACAACACAATCCACTTTCATACTTCTCTGGTTGGTTTTCTATCATTCATCAATGGCTTCACTATACTTTGTATGCTCCCTGTGTGAGCAAAACTGGGCAGGATTTCACCTATGGTTAACCACCCAAGGATGGTCCGATCTCCTTTGTTTGCCTACTTCTGCTGTAGCTACTTCGGTTATCTATTCTTAAACAAATAAGAAATGTTCAGTTACATGTTCTCAAACAAATAAACAATGTTTGGGCCTTTGTTTTCGAATTTTAATCATATGTTCGGGAGTTCAGTCTCGAAAAGATGACGAATAATTTTTATTATTTTTGCCATTTTTTTAATAAACTTACTCTTACAAGACCAATCTTTTTTGAGCTAAGAACACTATCAAAATTATGAACCTCTTCTGAGCTTTTATTGTTATACTCCTCTCGTCTCATGGAGTTGTAGTTGTTGGAAAAACTTTCATTCATTGTTATTACCGGAGAAGTGTATGTAATGGTTGTCACCGTTACAGCTGGACTATTGCCGCCAAAGGGTTTTTAAGGTTTTGAGGGTGGGTAGGTTTTTAAGGTGGGATTTGGAGAAGATAGATGGGTGGTGATTGATGTAGATGCTCTCATAAACTCTGACTCATGATGTAGTAGGTGTGTGGATTAATTGTGAGATGAGATTTCTTAAAATTATTGATGTCGTTTTTAGTAAATTCATTTGAGGTTATTATTGGAATAAAAATAAATAAAAAATGAGGGGTCTAAAATAATTGATGGGGTACTAATAGCAACACTCTTACTTTTTCACTTTAACCTTAAATTTTTTTTTCCACTTTGACCCTTCATATTTAAAATATTTTTTAATTTATTTCAAAAGCTAACTTATGTCTAAAATTAAACAAAAAAATAACATTTTGATAGCCACGTAATATAAAAATATTTTATTATATATAACTCACATATTGACTCAAATTTAAACCCCAATACATGGTTTTGAAAACCGGACCGGACCGGACCAACCTATTCGAACGGTTGAATTGTCGACCGATCAGGATTCCGGTCCGGATTAATCTTCTAAACCGTTCGAAGGTAAAAATCAGCATATTCAAAGAGAACCAGAAAAATCGACAGTTGAACTGGGGAACCGGTTGACCCAAAGACGGTTCGTTGGGTGGTTGAAATGGAAAATTTTGATTTTTTTTTTAATTTCTTCTAACTTTTTTTTATTTTTATTATATATAAGAATATAAGAAAATTTTAATTGGAAACTCTCTTTCAAGGGTCTTCTCTTGTGAGAAATCTCATTAAGAGTTTGAAATTATTGTGAAAGTTTCTATCTATTTATAAAAAAAAAATTCTTCTAAAAAAACTCAAGAAATCCATGTGAGATTTAATCAAATGTATTGGAAGGAGACTTGAAATTTTGATATCTCTCCAAAATTTTTGCTCTTCTTTCAATCAAATTATTTGAATTAAAATCATATGGAGGGAATATTAAATTTTTGATTTCCTCTTCCAAAATTAAAATTAATAATATTTTAAAATATATTATTATATTTTTTAGTAAAAAAATATTAGGAGAAATATTTAAGATAATTTAATATTTTTAATTTATAATTTTATTACTTATATTTTTATTTAAATATAATTTTAATATATTTATTACGTCACAGTTTGATTCTGGTTCAACCCGATAGTTGAACTGGTGACTTGTCCACCCGATCCTTTTTCTAGTTCACTCACCAGTCCAATTTTTAAAACATTACCCCAATATAATAATATATTGAAATTGAAAGGACCATTATTAGCGTGTAGTATATAGGCCCAAGTAGGTAATACGCTAGCTAATGTGATATTTTTTATTTAGTTGGTGTTTGACATACATTAAAAAATAATTTTTTTTACATACATATATTTATTTTGGATGCATCTATCAACATCTCTTGTCTACCTTTTTATTCACTTTCTTTACTTTTCTATACATTTTTTTTTATTATAAAAAATCAAGAAATACACTTATTTAGAACATCTCAAACCACCCTTTAATTTTGAACAAAGTTAAGTTTAAGAGTAAATAAGAAAACTTAAAACATAAAGAGTTAAAGTGGAAAAAATAAATAAATTCAAGAGCTAAGGTGAAAAAATTACTAAATATAAATATAAATATATATATATAATATAATATACCCAAAATTTGAAATCTAACTAATTCAACAATAAAATGGGATATAATCCTTGCTCATAAAGTGACCCTCATTGAAGATGTGCATAGCAAAAAATTGAATTGAAAAATGTTTCAGAACTCTAGAGTATGCTCTAATGATATGGTAATTGTGTGAGACTCATCTTAATATTGTATTTTGGTTTTATTTTTTTTGTTTTTGAAACTTGCCAACTCAATAAAACTGTTTAAAATTTTATTTTTAGATCTCTAAATCATCATTAAAATTGAATTCGATTATATATAATTTTATTTTGTGCACGTACAAAAACTGATTTGAGATAGAGCACGGGAACAACTTTTTGAAGTTACAGTGACAGTTGTATGTATATTGAGATGGATGACAGTTAACATTGTGAAGCCGCGTAACGAACACGTGGCGGCTAGTCATTGGCTGTATGTTGCCCTACAATTGGATTCGAACGCGTTTGGTCTCCAATAATCCTTTTTCGTTTGTTTTTTGTTTCGAAGTTTTCTCAAACTTTTTGTGAACCCTTTTCTGTCTCTCTCTCTCACTCACTCTCAAAAGATTTGCATTATTAATGAGATGATAAAAACACTTGTAGCATCAATGCTAGTGACAAAAGCCCGTGACAATGGCTCCATTTTTAATTTCTCCATGGATTTGAGGGTATTTTTGGAAATCACGCTATAAATTTAGAAATTTATGCTCAGAATTTATTTATAATTTTTAACATAAAATTTAGATTTATTCTATACATAAATCTCAAAATAAATTCATTCAATCTACACAACACATCTGTATTTTCAAAAAAAATAGTACCCATTTTCTAGAGAATAACGTTACATCTACTTAAAATTTTATTAATAATCCTACTAAAAGTATCTATATCCAAATATTATTGAAGATTTAAATATTATTATTTTTTGATGACTAATCACATTTGGCCATTTATATTTTTAATAAGACTTTTTAGTAATATTGTTAGTATGCGTAAATTAGACTATTCCTTTTGGAATCATAATACTCACCTCATTTGATTAGATTTGGCAATTGTTTTTAAAAAAAATTTGTCAACTTTTTTTTTTTTGTCATTAATGGTTTTCTAGCCTCCGTTTGGGAAGTGGGTTTGGCTTTTTGATTTTTTGATTTTTTTTTACTATTTTAGCCTAGGCTAAAAAGTTTGATTTGGGAATGACTTTTTGGCTTTTTGACTTTTTTGGTGAGAGAATAGTGTAATGATTATGGGTTGAATGTGATGTTTTGTTTGTTGTGGCTAAAATAACCTATTTTGTCTTTTGTAACTAAAATAGCCCCAAACCTTCTTGCCAAACGGATTAGAAAAGATTTTACTACAAGATCGACTTAAAAAGTTAAAAATTTTGAAAAATACAAACTAAAGACAAAAAAAACTAAAACACTATTTTTTTTGTTGGCTTTTTAGATTAAACTGACCCGAATAAAAAATTGACATAAATTTTTGAAAAGTGCAAGATAAAAATTTAAAAAATAAAAGCCACATACAATAACAAAACAATTAATATTTAAAATAAAGCTCACTAAAATATCATGATATAAACAAGTGAACTACCACATCTACAAGATATAATTTGTGAGATTTGTGTGTTTGTATGATATTATTCAACAATTAATACTGCAGTTTAATTGCATTATTTTGTTGGGAAAATATTCTTACAAACCACGGAATTTGAGTAAAAAACAATTCCCAAAAAATGAAAACAAAAAATGAAAAATATAACTAAACAAACCCTTAACTTTTGCCTTAAGATGGACTGAAAAAAAAAAAAAAAAAAAAAAAAAAAGGCTAACTAAAAATAAAAAATAAAAAAATTACTCTTAGAATGGTGTATATGGTATGCACTTCATAATTTTTTTACAAAATTTCGTAACATTTAAAAAAAAATGTCAAAACAAAAATCATAGTCTCATAACAAAAATTAAAAAAGTATCATAATTATATCATTCATAACTTTAGAGTGCATGCCATAAATTTACTATTTGTTACTTTTCTACAAAATATTATAACACATAATAAACATTCATAATTTTCATCACAAAAAATTGTAATTTTCTTATCATGTGCACATTTTTTGAAATGCCTTTTCTATCTAGTAATATATATGCTTTCCAGGTTCTCTAAAAAAAAAATAAAAAATAAAAAATAAATAAATAAAACCTGAATTTATTTACTTTGAATTCGCCACAATAGAACATATTTTTACAGGAATTTTTTTTTATAAATGGGTATTAAGTTGGAAGTTGAAAATAATACCAAACTATGGATTAGATGTGACTGAATACACATTTAATTTAACATATTTTTATTAATTTTTGTATATTCTTTACGCATATTATAATTACCCAATAAATGTAGGGGTACTTACCAATCAGTCCTATTAACTAGACTTATTTACCTACAGGTCCTAACTAATAAATTTAACACTATAAAAATAAGAGATTGATAAATTTATCACTATAAATTTATTCATAAAAACAAAGAGACTGATAAATTTATCACTATAAATTTATTCATAAAAATAAAAGACTGATAAATTTATCTTTATCACTTAATAAATTTATCAATAGGACTTAATGGGTAATAAGTCTCAAAAGTAAGACCTACTGGTAGTTTACCCATAAATGTATAAACACTGTATGGTCTCATGCACGCCGTGTTAGTGAGTCACCTTGGGTTTTAAAGCTTAGGGAAAATTACATTGATACCCCTTGAGATTTGGTCCAATTATTATACATTTTTTAACGTTTTGAAAATTACATTCTCACTCCTGTGGTTAATAATTTCATTTCACAAACTCTCTTACTTATATAAAAGGTAACAACTTTTAGTAAAAAAATAGATAAAATTACATTAAAAAAACAAGTAAAGGAAAGGGGGAAAAAAAAAAGAAAGTAAAGCAAAACAAAAAAAGAAAAAGTGCATGAGTTCAATATCTTCTTTCCGTCTAAATAATTACAATGACATGGGGGTAGTGTAATTTCTCAACCGTCATGAGGTAATATACATTAAACCCAAACCTCAAGGAGTGTAAGTGTAAGTGTAATTTACCCTAAAGCTTATTGTCACTAACTTGAGTTTTGTCTTATTATTGTTCTTCAAAGATTCTATATTTGGGGTTTCACATTTTAATTATTAATTTTTTTTTAAGAACATACCCCTTAAATTTTTTATTCTATTTTAATTAATAACTTGTCAATTACATAAATTTGATTTCATTTGGGTTGGGTAAATATTATGGAATAATTGCAAAAAAATGAGATCTATGCAAAGTGAGAGAGAGCGAAATTGTAGTTTTGTAATTTTATAAAAGATTTTCACTTATTTGCAATTACTAGTAACTTTTTATAACTAGTTTTTTTTTTTTTTTTAACAATTGTTCTAACTATTATTTCAACAACAATACTACCAAAACGACTAAAAAAAATCGAATGTGATAAATATTAATAAAAGTAACTTATCACTTTAATAAAATGACAAAAGATATTTTTTTAGAAAATGGTTGAGTTTTTTCATGTTGAGATCTCAATATGAGAGAATTTGAGGGGCCTATAAAGGTTACAATGAGTTCCGTTTCGATAATCCGAATCATTCATTTTGTAGGACCCTCAATATATATTATCCATGAAAAAAATTAGTTCGATCCAATAAACATAAATTTTTTATTTTGTCTCATTAGTAATGATATTTGTATAATTAATAGTCAATTTGATAAATTTTTTGTTTTAAAGTGATAGGCCCATCATGTTACCAAGTCATCATGTTACCAAGTCATCCTGTAATTTTTTTTTGTGCCCATATTTTACTATTTATATAATATCACTCCAATATAAATAGTAGTTCGCTCTAATTATATAGATTTAATTTAATAAGATGTACGATTTAAATTATGAATGTAAAATGTGTAGTCATTCAACTATATTGTAGAATCAACAAAACTACGAACACAAAATTAATCATAAAATTAACTACATAAAATAATTTTAACCATACAATTTTACTGAGAAATTTTTATTTTTGAGAAGCCAATGCCTTGTTGTTATTATATGCACAAAAGCTGAAAATCAGTGTGATTCCGCGTCTAATGAATGAACTACGTTCAAATGATTTCAAAATCAGACTCGTGAACCTATCAAATATTTTGTAATTTAGTCCTCACCTTTTGGCCTTTAGGCTTTGTTTGGTTGTGGTTACACAATTAATTTATTAACTAAAAAAATTTTTTTTGGTTAAAAAAAAATCTTAGTTCATTGGACAAACCTATTTCCTACCAAAATCCCATTTTAAACACTCTAAAATATCATTAAAATATATACTAAATAAATTATTATTTTTAAAAAATTTATTTAAACAAGTTAAGAGTTAGAAATGATCTATTCAGAGATGTAGAGCAACTTGTGTTGGACAAATGGTCTCCATGTGGCCAGGACTCTGCACTACCAACACTTGCGTTTTTAAATTGGTCCTACAGATCCTCAAACCACTCTCTCTCTCTCTCTCTCTCTCTCTCTCTCTATGAGACGCATACACACACGTGAGTCACAACACTGAAAGTACGTTACCTTTTTATATATATATTAGATGTTGTGTTGTGTTAGAAATTTTTGTGTGGCTTGGAAAGTTACAAGTATTAACAATTAGGGAAAAATCTCTACTTACTAACATGCTTATTAGCCATTCAATTGTACTAGGAATACAAAAAAAAAAAAATTACATAATGGGATGCAAATAATAGACAAAGGGGTGAGATTTATACAATTCTTATCATTTGTCTCTCACATTATGTTTATTTTTATATATTTTTAGATTTTTTGTTTCGCATTGTACCACTAAATCATGTGTGAAAAACTAAGAGAGAGTTTTTTTTTTTTTTTGAATGGGAGTAAAATTCATTAAGGATAAGCTAAACGGCACTTACAATGGACTCCATACCTACACAAATAGTATTCTAAATAAAGGAAAAATGAGTAAAGAGACACACAGGCAAAGCCATAATAGTATCAAAGATATGATCATCCAAGATCCTAACCTGTACTGCAACATAGAAGCGACCATAAGAGATCATAAGAGTCTCTTTTTGTTTAATAGATATCAACCACTCTCACTCGTATTCAAATTAAAAAGGGAGAAGATTCTCACCTATGTATCCACTATGTCGTATCATGGATCCCAACAATATCTCTAGTCCACTGTGTGAATTAAAAGTGATACTCTTCCAATTAAAAATAGTTAGAAAGATAGAGAATTATCTTGTCGTAATTCCTTGAGTTTATAACAATGGTAGTCATACATTTCAGACAATAAAGACCACTTTAAAGATGTTGCACTATTCACATTAATTCATTTATAATTTTATGATTAATTTTGTGATCAATTCTACATCCATATAATGTTACTGTAATATTATTGGTATACATGTTTCTTTCGGCATTGGACCATAGTTTAATGTTTGTAAACAGTGTGTGGAAAACTAGGAGTATCTCCTATTTTTGTAATTGCCTTACAGATTGAAGGTTTGAAACATGCTCAGAGAAGTGGAGTTTCATTTTGTGATTATTATGCCTAGGATTGGGTTTATAATATAATTATATACCCACATTTCTATGCAAAAAGATGCTTCTTGTTTGGCTCCACAGAACTCTCTCGCTAGGAATCATCCATTAGACTATTTCACAATCTTAACGACACAAAAATTAAATACAGATTTAGATATACAAAACATATGAATGAATTATATTTACAAAATTTATTAGTGAAATTCATTTTTTCAAAAATCTTATATATTTATTCATATATATTCTTGATTGATTCTGTATTTGATTTTTATATTTCTAAATTTATTGTAAATTAGTACAACTCGTGTGGTTTGTCAATCCACTCCACATGCTCTGAGTTGATGCACAAATTGGGTTTGCTTGCAAGTAGTTAATTAACCAAATAAATATCGCTTATATCTCTCCCCTATATATAAATAAACAACTATGTGCATGTATATGTGGACATATTGATGACAATTATATATATACCCCACTAGTTCATGAGATAGGCATTCTTTCATTTTCATTTCATACATATTGTACGAGTACGAAATAATCTTCTCTTATGATCCTGTTGATCAAGTTTGCATTTCAAAAGTCGTCATCGCTTTACTCCCTGAAAACACAAACGTGAGCTAGCCGGCGGGTGTGTGCCGGATATCTCTCCGATGCCTAAGTCAGCAAAATAGACAAATAAACAAAAACTCTGTGTATTCGAAAATCAAAATTGTGTTACTTTTACAAAGGTTATATTGTGAGCTTTTATAGTTTTTGCCTGGCACAATCCTAGTAGGACACTTATTCCTCCATGTAGAGTCCTCCTAGGAATCACACTCCTGAAAGATAATGTTTATCCTTCAACACCCCCCTCACTGCTTAAATCAAGTGAGATGGTTTTACCTCGGTTGAATGACAATACGACCGGGCTAAAATTGTTATGTTTAAACGGTAGATTTGACCGAACTAACCTAGCTTGGATCTCCTCTTGAGCGCCTGTACCTCGGCTAGGCACACTCCAACTGAGCTATTTATTTAAGACCGAGCTAACCTGGTACAATCGGCGAACTTAGCTCGGCGCTCCTATGCACAGTGCCTAGCTCGGTCCTCGCTAAATTTATACCTCGATTGCCTTTGATCAGTCTGACAGAAACAAGGTCCAAATTATGAAGCCCACTCACCTTAGCCCATACCCGTTTAGTCCTTAGACCGAGGTACATCTGTTCTTACCTCGGTCCGTCGTGCGGCCCAATCTCTAAAGAAGTCTCTTCCTAGCTCGGTCCAATTTATTTATAAATTACCCTCTCAATTGCCCCTTAATTCCATCTGAGTAGCATGATTGGGATTATTTGTTATCAGCCGAGCTAAAACTTCAGACCTTCAACCAAGCTAAATGGTTACCAGGCTACTGATTTGTCCGGTCGAAAAACGTCTCTTCAATCACGCCGTACATCTGAATCGTTTGCTATTCCATAAACACATGGCTGGCCCCTACTGGTTGAGTACAGCTGTCAACGCTGCCCTCGTACTCCGAAATTTTTGAACAGTCCCGCCTTTTCTTTGCCTTATATGAAAACCCTACATTTTGAACCAACCACTCTTACTATTCATCTTCTCTCTCTTGTCCGTTTGAGCCTCCATTTTTGTAACCATAGCACTTGCAGAGCCTGCGTTCTCATCACCATCTCTGCGGTTTTTTATCTACATCCTGTTGTCTTCAAACCGTAAGTAGCTTAATCCTCTTTTTCTTTCTATTTGTACAGTCTAGCAACATGTAACATTGTTTATATGTGTTTTTTCACAACACTCTCAAATGGTTTTCACAATAATGAGCAAGAACCTTTTGAACTGGATTTGCAAACAAACTGAAATGGGACGTTTTTTTTATCCAAAATCATACCACGACCGTGATAGGAACTGGTTTTCCATAGGCGCGCTTCAGACTGAATTAGAAGCCTTACCCATCGACCAAGCTTAAACCTGGAACCACCCTTTGCACTACGTCCGAACTAAAAAGCTTAACCAGTGACCGAGCAAAAAACTAGGAGCCTCATCAGGTGTTACGACCGAACTAAGATCTTCTTTGTAGTTAGGTGTGCACCCAGGCAAACAGATAGCTCTCCCAATAACCGAACTAAAATTTCAAGCCACCCCTGAAGTTTCAGTCGGACTAAGAACCTTTTGTTTCCTTTAGCCAAGCTAAAGTCCTTCGCTTCAACCGAACTAAGAACAGATAGTATCCCACGTAACCGAGCTAGGCTTACATTTATTTTTGCCTTTATACTTAGCACGGTCCAACGATCTGGGCTTAACACTTTTCATTTTCACTTTGTAGACTGACTTAGGTTGGCCAGGCACTCCTTTGAATGCTCAACTGAGATACTCAACATCATCTCAACACCGAGCTAATTTATACATAATTTAAGTCCATATAGGCAAATATAGATTCCTAGTAAACTCACCAGGGGCTATTGCCGAATTCCGCAAGGACTACAACATCCCTGATGACGTCCACCTTTCACTAGTCGAGCTAGACACAACTCCATGGGGAAAACAGGGCTTTGTTCCCTTTACCGTCCTTTACATTGTAGAAGCCGAACTCCGATTCCCTGTCCAACCACTCCTCTATGAATTCCTTAGGCAGACTAGGATATGCCCAACCCAACTCAGTACCAATTTTTACAGAATAATAAATGGCATCGCCGAGCTAAATCGCCGGCTTGGCCTTAACCTTGGATTAGCTGAGCTATTTCACCAATACTCCCTTGGCCAGAACGAAGACAGCTGGGTATACTACTTAAGAATAAGACGCCGCCAAGAGAAAATAATAAAAAACACTCCAGATAAAGATGTAAACGACGACGACTTTTTTTGGGTTTCTGGTAACTTCGAAGATCAGGAAGCCCAAATATTAGGAGACCAGAATAACTGGAATAAAGGAGTAGCCGGTATAATTACCTCGGCTCAGTTTTGTGCGTTATTTACTATTTATAAGTTCGGCACCGTGCTGACCGTTGCTTTTTCTTTATGCAGATTTGAACTAACTAAAGTCACAGTACAGTTACCCCAATCTAGACGCACTCCGCGCTGCGCTACGGTACCGCGATCGAGGTTGGGCCGAGCTACTCAATTTCGAACCGACATACAGCAACAGGAGGCAAACTAGGGTGACAGATTTCCTCCTGGAACTCTCACCAGAACCAGATCCAACACTACCTCAAATCAATTTGATCCCACTAACAAAAGAGCAGGAGATGGCTAAGAAGAGAGCTGTTAGAGCCCATATCACCGAAACAACAACTTCAGCCGTAAGTGACCAGACCGAGATACCACAAGCTGGCCAAACACATGAGGCTGTGGTAGCCCTTCCAACAGCCCGGGCCTCATCATCTCGGCCAAGCAAGCACGCTCGTACTTCTACAACCGAGCCGCAACACCTTGTCGACGAAGATGAAACCGTGCTCCCACATATCACTTCGCCAAGCCTAGAGCCCACACGATCTGACCGGGCTAGCTCTTCAGAGTGGGCACCAAAACTGACGTACAAGAACCGAGCCATAGTGAACACTAACTCAGTGGTGGCAGAAAAAGACCATTCACTCGCCTTCAACCTTGCAAAAAGTGTGTGTTTGCCACCTGATATGGGAAACCACGACCATCTTACCGAGCTCAAAGCCATCCGCTCGGCCACCAAATCGATGGTGCTGGTGAGTACTTTTCCCTTTGCTTTCCAATTTTGTGCACCTATTTGCTCGGTTTTACTCAAAATTTCTTACCGCCCTTTTGCAGGCCATGCAAAAAAACCACATTGCTCACAAGCATGTGTTGGAATTGCGCAAGACGACAAGGCTGGCCGTGGCTGAGGCCAACAGCAAGACTGTCGAGCTAAACGAAGCCAAACACAAAATGGCCGAGCTTCAATCAGATGTCGCCTGACTCACCGAAACTAGTCAACTCGGCTGAAGCAGATAAACAGAAGGCTTTGGCCGAGTTGAAAGATAAATACCTGCGCGAGCTTGCCAAGCTCGACAAAAAGAAGAATGCTGAGATCACCCAGCTAAAGAAAAGTGTTGAAGATGCTGAAGACCGGGGTTATAAGGAAGGGGAGGCCACTTACATCTAACAATGTGAAGCCGCAAAAGATATATTCTTCAAATGTGGATGGAAGGCGGCTGTGGCGAAGTTCGGTCATGGCCAAGAGACCGAGGTCTTCCAGAACCCTTCTCCACATTTCATATCGACCTACATGGCGGAGTATGCCAACGCCATTCAGCAAAAATTTCTTCAAGTTGAGGAAGAAGAAGAGGCATCCTCAGAACCCAACAACGCCCCAGTCGTTGCCAATGATCCTGGTCTTCAAACTGCCCAATCAGCTCGAGTGGAGCCATTGGTGCCCATTGGAATTGATGATGTGGTAGGGACCGACCTACCCGCCAATGCCGGGCTACCAGCTTGTGAAGCTCGAGTTGATTTGGATGCTGATTTGGATGACCTCTCTGCATGATCATGTATTTTCTTTTCTTTTTCTGCCAAGAACTTGTAACCGGGCTGAGGCCCCACCTTTTGTACCTTTGATTTGAATTTTGAATGAAATCTTCTTTTTGTTCAGTCTGTTCCATACCTGCACTTATTTTTCAACTGTAATTTGTAGTCAGTTTTACTTTTTTCTGTTCTTGCCGAGATACTTATCTCGGTCTTAAAACATTATAATCTGTTTGGTCACACCTGCCAAGTCTGTTCAGCCGAGATCCTTATTTCGGCTGAAGAGTACCCAAAGTTGGTTATTCCAGCCAATCACTCTTCAGTCTAGATCCTTATCTCGGCTGAAGAGTACACAAAGCTGGTTATTCCAGCCAACCACTCTTTAGCCTAGATCCTTATCTCGGCTGAAGAGTACTCAGAGTTGGTTATTCCAGCCAACCACTCTTTAGCCTAGATCCTTATCTCGGCTGAAGAGTACTCAAAGTTGGTTATTCCAGCCAACCTCTTCAGCCTAGATCCTGATCTCGGCTGAAGAGAAATAAGTGTTGGCTTTTCCAGCCAACATCTTCAGCCTAGATCCTGATCTCGGCTGAAGAGAGATAAGTGTTGGTTTTTCCAGCCAACCTCTTCAGTCTAGATCCTGATCTCGGCTGAAGAGAGATAAGTGTTGGTTTTTCCAGCCAACCTCTTCAGCCTGGATCCTGATCTCGGCTGAAGAGAGATAAGTGTTGGTTTTTCCAGCCAACCTCTTCAGCCTAGATTCTGATCTCGGCTGAAGAGAGCTCAATGTTGGTTATTCCTGCCAACCTAGAGCCAAGTGTTTGGTTATTCCTGCCAAACTTCTTCAACCTAGATCCTGATCTCGGCTGAAGAGAGCTTAAGGTTGGTTATTCCTACCAACCTAAAGCGAAGTGTTGGTTATTCCGGCCAACTCTTCTTTCATTGTCCCTAGCTCACTAACAATAGCTCTTACAGAAGAAAAGAATTATGCTGAAAAGGAAACTACTTGTTTTATTGAGGAAAAAAAAATGACAAGTACTTTAATGAAAATCTAAAAATAAAATAGCTTGAGATTAGCAGTGTTCCACGGCCTAGGAATGGCCTTGTTGTCTCCATCTTCCAAGTGATATGCCCCTTTTTCCTGCTAAGCCAACCACTTTGTATGGTCCTGCCCAATTAGGCCCTAACTTGCCATCTCCGGGTACCAGGGTGTTTCCCATTACTTTGCGCAGCACCCAATCGCCAATCTTAAATTGCCTCGGATGTACTGTCTTGTTATATTTTCTGGATAACTCTTGCTGGTATGAGGCGATGTGAACCAGTGCTCTTTCTCTTCTCTCTTCTGCAAGGTCGAGTTCCAAGGCTACGGCTTCTCCATTCAAGTCTAGGTCAAAATTTTCACTTCTAATTATGGGGAGGCCAACTTCCAGTGGGATTACTGCCTCTATGCCGTAGGCTAAGGAGAATGACGTTTCTCCAGTTGATCGCCGAGGCATGGTACGGTAAGCCCATAAAACATGAGGAAGCTCCTCAGCCCACTTACCTTTTGCTTTCTCTAACCTTTTCTTCAATCCATCCAAGACGACTTTGTTTGATGCGTCCGCCTGGCCATTTACTTGGGGGTATGTTGGTGTAGAGTTGTAGAATTCTATCTTGTATTCCTCACAAAAGCCTCTAAAAATTTTGCCATCGAATTGGGTGTCGTTGTCAGATATTAGAGCCTTAGGTATGTCGAATCAAATGATAATATTCTGCCAGACGAACTTCTTTACATCTTTCTCTTTTATTGAGGCGAGTGCTTCTGCTTCTGCTTCCACCCATTTTGTAAAGTAGTCTGTTGCTGCAAGAAAGAACTTTCTGTTGCCAGGCGCCGTTGGAAGTGGTCCTACTATGTCCAAGCCCCACATTGCGAAAGGCCATGGACTAGTTAATGGTAGAAGCTCTCTGGCTGGTTGATGTATTTGGTGTGCGATCTTTTGGTATTTCTCGCACCTTTTAACATATTTTTCTGAATCTGCTCGCATGTATAGCCACCAATATCCTTGTGAAATTGCTCTGTAGGCCAATGATCTTCCCCCTTGGTGGCTTCTGCATACGCCTTTGTGTATCTCGAACAAGAATGCTTCGACCTTGCTAGGATGAACACATTTCAGGTAAGGTCCTGTGAAGGATTTTTTGTACAAGGCCATTGATGGAGAGAGCCAAAATCGCTGTGACTTTGCTCTGATCTTGTTGGCTTCTTTCTTCTCTTCAGGTAAGACACCGTCTTTTAAGAATACTATAATGGGATCCATCCATGAAGGGCCTAGTTCAGCGCAACATACTTCTGCTACTTTGGGTTCTTCAATGCTTGGTCTTGGCAGGAAGTTGATCAGTAATGGATGTATCTGCCATCGAAGCAAGGCCTACTAGTTCATCTGCTCTACTGTTTTCTTCCCGGCCGATCTGCTCTATCCGCACTACTTCGAATTTCATGATTTCCCTTCTGACTAACTCTTGGTACTTAGCCATCCTCTCATCTTTTGCCTCGTAGTCGCCTGAAATCTGGTTTACTACCAGCTGGGAGTCACTGTAAACTATTAGCTCGATGGCCTGCATGAAGAGTGCTGATTTTAAGCCTGCTAAGAGTGCTTCATACTCCGCCTCATTGTTTGATGCTAGGAAGCCAAGGTTGACTGCTTGTTCTACTACTAGGCCATCTGGTGAGATGAGGACTATGCCAAGTCCTGCACCGTGCCTGTTGGATGCTCCATCCACGAAGAGCTTCTACATCTCTCCAACGAATAGCTTCCAGCAAGTGAAAGGTTCGGATGATGTCTTGGGGTCGTAAGTGTTGCTGATGTTTTCCCCCAAGTTCATGCCGACTGTAGGTGTTGTATCTTCACTGTCATACCGCCTCAAACCTCTGTTTTTTGATGAGTCTTCACTAGGAATGGCTTGGTTTGCCTCTTCCTTTCTCTCTTCAATTCGGTATGCCTTGGGATGTGGCTGGGCATCTTGTTTCGGGGGTTGCGCAGTTCCTGCGGCACTTTCCATCCCCCTTTCTGTTGTGCCAGTCAAGTCAACTGGGCAGATGTGATGACTTCCTGGTGTGAATTCTGCCACAAAGTCTGTTAAAGCTTGGGCTTTTATTGCGGTTCTGGGTTGAAACTTGATATCAAATTGTCCCAATTCCACTGCCCATTTCAAGATTCTCCCAGAAAAGTTCGTCCTCTCAAACAAAGCTTTTAGGGGAAAAGCTGTTAGGACGATTATAGTGTGGGTGTGGAAGTAATGCGATAGCTTTCTTGAGGCTATCATCAAGGCTAAGGCTAGTTTTTCCAGTGGTAAGTACCTGGTTTCTGCATCCAGCAAGGTTTTGCTAACATAGAAGATGGGCAAGTGTTGGATTCCTTCCGCTCTAACCAACACTGCACTGACTGCGTGCTGTGAAACTGCTAAGTATAAAAAGGGCTCTTCTCCAGGTACTGGGGTCACTAGCAACGGTGGAGAAAACATGTACTCTTTTAAGCTTTCTAGGGCATGATCGCATTCTTCATCCCACTCAAACTTGGCCTTCAGTGCTTGGAAAAATGATCGACATCTGTCTGATGACCAACTTATGAACCGGTTGAGTACGGCAGCTAGGCCAGTGAGATGCTGCACCTCTTTTACTGTTTTGGGCCTCTCTAGATCCTGGATTGCTTTGATCTAAGAAGAGTCTGCTTCTATACCTTAATTGGTCACCAAAAAGCCTAGGAATTTGTCCGATCCTATGCTGAATAAACACTTGGATGCATTTAGGCGCAATTTGTTCTTCTTCAGAATTTGGAACATTTCACCTAGGTCCCTGAGATGGTCCTTCTCATCCTTGCTTTTGACCACCATGTCATCTATGTAAACCTCTATTGTTCTACCTAACAATGGTTCAAACATCTTGGTGACCATCCGTTGGAATGTCGCCCCTGCGTTTTTTAGGCCGAATGGCATGACCTTGCAACAATACAATCCTCTAGGCGTTGTAAAGGATGTGACCTCCTAATCGGGTTCATACATAGCGATCTGGTGGTAACCTCTGTACGCATCAAGAAAGCTAAGTCGATTGTGACCTGCCGTCAGGTCTACCAGTTGGTCTATCCGTGGTAGGGGAAAACTGTCCTTTGGGCATACCTTGTTGACTGTTTTGTAGTCCACGCAGACACGTCATTTTCCGTTCTTTTTTGGCACTACTACGGCATTGGAGATCCACCTGGGATAGTGCACTTCTCTGATAACTCCTGCCTCCAGCAAGTTTCCCACTTCTTCTGCCACTATCTCGGCATGGTAGAGTGTTGATCTACGAGTGCGCTGTATAACTGGTCTGGCAGTTGGGTGGACATTCAGTTGGTGACAGATGAAGTTTGGGTCAATGCCAGGCATGTCATACGGTGTCCAGACGAACACTTCAATGTTAGAGGTTAAGAATTCCATGACCTCTATTCTCTCAGTGCTGGACAAAGACGAGCCGAGCAAAAAGAACTTTTCTGGGTCTTTTTCATCTATCCTTACCTATACCAAGTCTTCCACCGCCTTCTGTTCAGCTGCCTTGCTAACATCCGCAAACAGTTCATTGCTCTCAGGCTCTTCCACCATCTGTACATATCCTTTTGCAGTGCGGCTTCCATTTACTGTGACGAAGCATTGTTTTGACATAATTTGGTCTCCAAAGACATCTTCAATTACTCCGGTTTCGTTGGGGAACCGCAATACTTGATGGTAGGTTGACGCTACCGATCGCATGGCGTGCAGCCATGTCCTCCCTAAGATTATGTTGTAGGTGGAAGGGACTTTCAATGCCCAGAATTCCACCTGTTTTGTCATGGTTCCTGCCTTGACTGGGAGGATTATCTTGCCCACTGGCCACTTAGGGGAGATGTTGCAAGTGCCAAGTCTCTGTCCTCTAGTTTCAGTTGTTTGAAGGTTTCGTAATACATTATTTCACATGAGCTTCCTTGGTCAATTAAAATCCACTTGATGTCGAAATTTTTGACGCGTAGAGTGACAACCAGTGCATCATTGTGAGGGCAGTATATCCTTGCTAAATCTTTGTCTGAGAAAGATATGACATTTGTGGCCTATTTTCTCCCATTTTTAATAGCAGATTGTGCACTTAACACCTCCCTTAAGGGCTCAGGCTTTTTGATCATCCCCCTGAGCTCAACCCGCTCAGGTTCGAATATCCCATGTATTACGTTAATTACGCCTTGAGGTGGTGCGTCGATCGGCATCCTGTTTGGGTTGTTGTGGTCCTGGGGGGCTAGCTGTGTTCCTCCTTCTATGTACTGGTCCAGGTGCCCAGTTGCCACTAACTCCTCCAAATGCTGCCTCAACGGCGTGTAATTTTCAGTGCGGTGCCCCTTTTCATCATGGAAGGTGCACCGGGATCTCTCGTCATAGTCCTTTTGCGCTTTTCCCAACTTAGCTGGCCATCGGACGAAAGGTTCGTTGCTTATCTCACTTAGAATTCGGTAGATTGGTTTTTTGAACATTGTGGTAATGGCTGTGCGAACTCTTAACCTCCTTTTGTCTGGGTCCTCTCTATTGGCCCGCCTGCCTCATCCATTCCTGTTAGGTTGCTTTATCGTGTTGACTTTTGCTGTAGTCTTTTTATCTGGTATTGCCGTTGTGCCGAATTTTGCCTTAGCACGGGCGCTATCTTCCTCCATACGAATATGTTGGTGCACTCTCTTCATTAAGGCCTCCATTGTGAGGGGTGGTGTCATAGTAATTGAGTGCCTCAACTTGTTTCCGACTAGTAGACCCCTTTTGTATTGCGCGATGGCGAGATTTGTGGGGCAATCTCCTATCTGGTTGAAGGTTTCCCAGTAGCGACTATTGTAGGACCTCAACGTCTCTTTTTCACCCATGTCAATGGAGAGTAGCTAGTCGATCTCCACTGGTGTCTTAGTGTTCATCCTGAATTTAGTCACGAACGCTTCTGCCAACTGCGCCTATGAGGCAATGCTGTCTTCTGGTACCCTTTTGAACCAGGTTAAACCTAGGTCGCCAAGGCTGGATGGAAATAGGATGCACATTAAAGCCTCGTTAAACCGGTATACTGCCATAACCTGGCGAAAGTGGCTTCAGTGCATGTAGGGGTCTGTCTTCCCCTCATAAGTGGTGAATTTGGGCTGGTGGAAGCCTAAAGGTAGTGGCGCGTTCTCAATTGCCGGGACGAACGGCGAGCTCTGTAGCCTTGCCAATGCTTTGTCTGTTGGTTCATAAGCAAGGCGCGGCATTGGCATTCCTACCTCAACGCTTTCATGCGTCCGAGGGGCCAACCGCTGAAGGGCTAAAACTCTACGCGGGTCGCGTGCCCTGGTATCCTCCTTCTATCGTGCCCTTTCTTCAAGCACAGTTCGTAAGTCAGATGATCTAGGCAACTCCGTGTGCCTATATGACATCTGGTGTGTGTGCGAGGGCCGATAGGTGTTTTCCTCAGTATATGACCTCTTAGTTCTCGTTCTCTCAGACCTGGAGTAACGAGTCCTAGAAGTCCTCGATTGAGTGTTGCCTGTTCTAAGGCTCCTACTTTCTGCTTGCGATGGTATGGCACGCCTATCCCAATCCTTCGAGTGGCGAGGGAGCGTGTTGCCTTTGCGCTCCTCTCTTGTCGCCACCCCTTTTCCTTTTATCTTGCGCTTCATCGACTTCATGTCTGCCGCTAGCCTCCTTATTAATTCATCCTGCTCCTTCACGTGATCCTACAAAACTTGAGAGTCCATCATCTGCCTCTGTCTTTCAGGACTTTGAGAGCGATAGGGGCTGTTAGCCCGCATCTCCCTTGCATCCCTCCGGGGGTTCTGTCGCTAGGGTTCTAAATCCGCCATGGGAGGGATAGAAGGCAAACCTTCGCGCCTCCCACCCCCCTCAGGGGTTTGCCCATCAATGGCTGATTGCAGCAAGTCTTCATTGTGCGCCATTGCTTCCAACTAGAGAGGAAAGCTTGATCAAGAGGTTTTGTTCTTTGTGGAATTCCCACAGACGGCGCCAATTGTATGAGTACGAAATAATCTTCTCGTATGATCCTGTTGATCAAGTTTGCACTTCTCTAAACGTCGTCGTCCCTTTACTCCCTAAAAACACAAACGTAAGCTAGTCGGCGGGTATGTGCCGGATACCTCTCCGATGCCTAAGTCAGCAAAATAGACAAATAGACAAAAGCTCTGTGTATTCGAGAATCAAAGTTGTGTTATCTCTACATAGGTTATGTTGTGAGCTTTTATAGTTTTTGCCTGGCACAATCCTAGTAGGACACTTATTCCTCTATGTAGAGTTCTCCTAGGAATCACACTCTTGAAAGATGATGTTTATCCTTCAACACCCCGCTCACTGCTTAAACCAAGTGAGATGGTTTTACCTCGGTTGAATGACAATACGACCGGGCTAAAATTGCTATGTTTAAACGATAGATTTGACCGAACTAACCTACTTCGGATCTCCTCTTGAGCGCCTGTACCTCGGCTAGGCACACTCCAACTGAGCTATTTATTTAAGACCGAGCTAACCTGGTACAATCGGCAAACTTAGCTCGGCGCTCCTATGCACAGTGCCTAGCTCGGTCCTCGCTAAATTTATACCTCGATTGCCTTTGATCAGTCTGACAGAAACAAGGTCCAGATTGTGAAGCCCACTCACCTTAGCCCATACCCGTTTAGTCCTTAGACCGAGGTACATCTGCTCTTACCTCGGTCCGTCGTGCGGCCCAATCTCTAAAGAAGTCTCTTCCTTAGCTCGGCTGAATTTATTTATAAATTACCCTCTCACATATCAAATAATTATTAAACATAATGACTCTAAAAAATCAAACATTTTATGTTATTTTTATATTTTATATAAAAACGTTTCATGAAATTTAAACTTCTAATTTAAGACAATTATCATGACTAAAATTGTCATTTGGCTAACTCCTTGTATACAAATACTTCTCAATATTTCATATGTTGGCCACATGAGATCTTCATTTTTTTTATCAGCAATTTTATTTTTATTTTTTTATTTTTTGATGAGCACATGAGATAGGCATAGTTCAATTTGTTTGACCTCTGTTGGTATAGAGGTAATCAACAATAATAATCTTATAAAATCACTATATGCAGATTAATTTAGTCATGCTAATGATAATAATAAAAAAACAGAAGATTTTTATAATAATGTCCTTGTGAAGATTTTTTTTTATATCCATCGTGCGTTTTCTGACACAACAAGAAAACTAGTAACGTGTTTGTTTTCTCAGAAAATCGGGGAAACTATCTCTATCACTCCGAAAATTATTAAATACTTCCCAATTATCTATGTAAACAAGAAATTGTAACACTTATTAAGTTGAATATCACTTGTTTTATTTTTATTTTTTATTGATGAGCACATGAGATAGGCATAGTTCAATTTGTTTGACATCTGTTTGTATAGAGGTAATCAACATTAATAATCTTATAAAATCACTATATGCAGATTAATTTAGTCATGCTAATGATAATAACAAAAAAACAGAAGATTTTTATAATAATGTCCTTTTGAAGTTTTTTTTTTTTCATTGTGAATTTTCTGACACAACATGAAAACTAGTAACGTGTTTGTTTTCTCAAAAAAATGAGGGAAACTATCTCTATCACTCTGAAAATTATTAAATACTTCCCGATTATCTATGTAAACAAGAAATTGTAACACTTATTAAGTTGGTTATCACTTGTTTCTCAACTTTCTAACAATTTAGGTCAGCAACATATTTCACTTGTAAAAAATTTTATTATTTTGTTAATTAATAACATTATATAAACAATATCATATGATAATTTCTGAGACTGCTAAATAATTAATAAAGATTAATTTGTCGAGAGAGAGAGAGAGGAATCAAGATTTGTCTGTGAAACAAAAAAGAGGCCCTGAACCTTGAATAATACAAATTAAAAAAAAAAAATTGGGTTCATAGACAATAATACACTATTTATTTATTTATTTTCAATAATACCAATTGTAACTAAGTTTAGTGAGTTCAGTTATTTAAAAGTTATATTTGTTGTTTTTTCCATCTCCAGATTACAGACCTGCAGAGTAGAGGAGAAGAATTAAAGTTCACTACCATTATACTCTTCCCATGCAAAATTCAAAATTTGGGACCATGCAATGCAAGTTTGGAGTGTGTTGATGTACTGAAATGTTAGACCTACAAAATTAAAACACAGAAAGCGTAAAAAAATAGTGTATTATATGATTGAGATTTATTTTAAATGAAGTGCGCAAAAAATGTACAGTATTCATTGATATCTATTTACGCTCCATTTAATTAGTGGAAAATATTTTTTGAAAATCTTTGTTGCATTTTTTAATGTTTGGTATAGTAGAAAATGAAAATCAATAGAAACGTTTTCCAAAACAATGAAAATAAATTTCTTTGGGCGAAAATGTTTTCCACTTTTGCAAAGTAAAAAACGTTTTCCATGTTAAAACTTACCAATTCCACACCATCACCATCACTATCACCAATACAACCACCGTCACCTCCACCACCACCACCACTATCCCCCACCCCTGCAACCACCCCCTCCACCTCCTCACCACCACCATAATTGCCATCCCACTGCCTCCACCAATCCACCACCACCACTAATACAATCATTACTACATTAATTTTAAGGTTGTGATAAATAAATAAATAAATACTTCTTTTTATGCAAACATCATTCAAAACAAGTTTTTCGCCAAACAAACAAAACGTTAGCTGATGGTGTTTTTTTGTATTTAGGATCAAATTGCCTAATCCAACTACAATTTGATGATATAAACACAAATCTTATTTGCACTAGATGTACATAAACTATTTTATTTAATTTTCATTGAATTTTCATTGTTAGACTTGTCTTTTGATTGTGGTCACAAAAGTTGAATGTTTGCATAATTCAACAAAACAGAAAACTGACTACTCTCAAGGTAGAGATGATCTTGTGGGTGATATAAATTAAAAGGAGTTGGTTATATTTCAAAATCAAATTTCCATAACAAAGAAAAAGAACAATATGTGATTGCATGATATAGTTAATTTTTTTTCTCTTATGGGTTGCCTCTATGAATTGCCTTCCTTTTAAAAATGCATTGGCACATGGTCTGATGGATATGGATTGATCAGAAGACATCAAATTATTGCTTTTATTCCGATAAATTGACGTGACACTGGAGTTGTTCTTTTTGTTTAATTTTAGGACGCTCATTTTAAATATCAAAATTTTATTACTGCAATGTCCTGTTAATTTGAAAAATAATTTGTAAACAAACTTGTTTGTGAAGCATTTTTCTTATTATCATGTTTTTTCTATCACCCATTTGGCATTTGGAGAAGTTATGAACCGTGAAAGGAAAGAATTTTTACGTCTAGTACTATACAAATTAAAAATATATACAAAACTTTTATCCAGAGCAATGGTATGACAGCACTGGATCCTATCATTTGCGAAAAATTATCAATGTGGCTGTATTTTCAAGAAAATTCACATCATTTTAATATGATATTTTGTACAAATTTTTCTATTTGTCAATAATTTTTTATTTAATAAATAGGTTGTTTGTTGATAAAATGTCTGCATAAAAAGAAGTATTTATTTATTTATTTATCACAACCTTAAAATTAATGTAGTAATGATTGTATGTATGGCATATTTAAGAGATGAAGCATAATAAATCATTGCAAAAGCATACTAACCTCTCTTGATTTAAGGATCATGTAGGCACAAGATGCCACTGAAATCTCTCATCCACATGTCTCCAATATATGATATGATGAGAATTTCAAAATATAATAATTCTTATGCGCAATCGATCATGCGATGAAACTGAGATTGTATTAAAATAAATAAGATTTTGGAGAGGAGATTTTGTGTTGAAGTTAATTGATGTAAGTAATTTTGCTTCTCTCTTGATTGCATTTTTTTTAGAGAAAAGTTAGGGATCATGAAAATTATTTCATGAAAGAGTTATGATCCTTGGATTATCTTAATTAGTGTGTGGTGTTTTATTCGAAGTGTAATCCAAAGGTCACAAAACTTTCATGATTATTTTCATGAAAGATTTTTCATGATACGTAACATTGCTGTTTTTTTTAATACAACTTGTACTACTTTATTCATCAATTATTTTTTTTTCGCTAGTAAAAAAAAAAATCAATTAAATATGAGTTGTAGGGTTACCCTCCTATGGAAGGTGAAAAAGTAGTACAATAATTCAGAAGTGAGGACCTAGGCTTCATTTTTTTTGGCTGTAAAAAACCCTAGGACTTTTCTTGATGTCATTTTGAGACATGCATGGTCAACCCTCAAGTTTATCATAGTTCACGAGCTTTGTCCAAGCACAGATAAATGCCCTACCAGTATGAATGAAGGCCATAGAAGTTATAATACAGCAAAACTATGAACTCAAAAAAAGAATAATAATAATAAATTAAAAATTACTTAGAAAAAATAAATAAATTAACAGTCTACATTTATTATGAGTATAATCCACATTCGACTAACTTAAATTCACATTATAGATACTTTTAAAATAAAATTTAAGATAAATCTTTATGATTCATAACATTTTCGGTTATAATATGATCTATTGTATGTTTATATTTCATTCATGAAGTGTCAGAACTTCAGGTATTAATGAGTGGTGAAGTATCATGACAATAGATAAAGAAAACAAAATAGTACCTCACCCAAAATGAAGTAGGAGGAATGAAATGGACAACACTTCCAACCTAAGATTATGGTTGTGGAATAACTGATAGGGAGAATTTATTGATCAAATTTATTTTTTTTTTTTTATTTTTATTTTTTTTTTAATTATGTGGAGAAAATTCATTTTACTTGAAATAGCTCAAAATAATTACAATTTTTATAGATATGCAAGTCGATGTGCCTTGTGTAAGTAGAAGTGTCACGTCGAGCTTTCACAGATTAATTTGCATCTTAGGAAAAAAATATAATTATTACCACTATAAAGGATTTTTTTCCCATCTAAAAAAAGAAAAAAACATTTGTATCGACTTGTACTATTATAAAAGTGTATTTATTTTGAAATATTCGTACTAAATTGTACTTTCTTCTTTTTCCTTTTTTAATCTCAGAAGAAACTGTGTAGTCTTATTGTTGCCAATTTTCAACTCTTAACTTCCTAGTAAGGTACGTAGAATATTGTAGGCTGGTTATATATTCTGGCATAAACCTAACAAGTATTCAGAATTTATCTAAAAATTTATTTAGGAAAGCAATACAAGATTAAAATTTTACTCTACTAAAAATAAATTTAGACTACAGTCTACACATTGATTTGTGGATAAAATTCTCAATACAAACTACAAAGCATTGCTCATTATTTTTAAACTTCTTCAACTCAAACTCTACGTATAGCATATTTGTTTAGGCTATGCAGATCTAAATTAATCCCATCGTATGTGATTCTCGTTTCTTTGTCATTTCTTCTTGAATCAATCTACATTTGTTTTGTATCAGTAAAAAATAAATAAAATATTACCTTCTGTGGCGTTTGATACCACAGAAAACTAAAGTTAAGGGAAAAAATTGTAATTAACAAAAAATAATTTTATTTAAACAAAAAATATTTTTTATTTTTTAAAGTAAAAAATACATTTGAGACTAAATTTTTACTAAGACCACCACCACCCCAATTCTCATCATCACTAATTTAGTAACTTTTTGGTAACTTTTTGGCTATTTGGCTAAAATATAAGTTAAAAAAAAATTTGGGAAAACGTTTTGACTTTTTACGAAAAGATGTGCAAAAAGTAGAGAGAAAAGAGAATCTTTGACTTTTTGGTATAGATTGTTGGTTTTTTTATTTTTTTAGTGACTTTTTAACTTTTTGGCTAAAAAAGCCACTTGCCAAACGAGGCCTAAGACCATCTCCAACCATTCACCAAATCCATCATCAAATTCAAATTTGATTAAAAATGAGTACTTTTTGTGCTCCAACGATTGCACCAAAGCAGTATCAAATTGAGAAAATATCAAACATTTCACCAAACTGAGAATGGCCAGCCCCTTTCAGCAATTTATTGTGCATAGCTGTTGAGTTGGATCCACCGAACGACCGGCCGGATGTCCGGCTGGATGTCCCCCCAGATGACCACTTTAAAGCAAAAATTTGTGAAAATTTACATTGGCAAGTCGACCCCTAGGTCGACCACCTGATCGACCACCTCTCACTGATGCTTTGATTTGGACATTCTTCAACAACCTCTATTATCAAGCACCTCTCTCTCTCTCTCTCTCTTTGATTGAAGAGTATCCATCAAAGAACACTGTATTCCTTCATCTTCGTCTCAAAATCCCATGAAAATTCGTCATTTTCTTCACCCAACAAGCTCAAACTCTGCAACCCAGTTGAGGATTTTCCAGATTACAAGACAATACTGTGTTGATACGAGCAAAGTGGCCGACGAGATCAACCACAAGTTTGCAGAGGCAAGGGAGGAGATACAGACGACCTTGGATTCCAAAGAAATTGTGTATTTCGATGAGGGGTTGCTAGCAAAGTTGCCAGAGAAGGAAAAGGATGCAATACAGAGGTCTATAGGGCTCAAGATTGAGCAATTGAAGGCTGAGCTTGAACAATTGAATGATTAGTGGTGAGGTGTGTTGATTAAATAGAAATGAAGGGAAACAAAATCAGAACAGAAATGGAGGAGAAAAAAAAAATTGAGTGGCGTAACCGGTCGACCGACTAGTCATCCTACCGGACGTCCCCAGGCATTTGATGCAAACAACAGTGTTCATCGTTGGAGCAACTCGTATCAGATTGAAGAAAGAGCCTTTTTTTTTTTTTTTATCAAATTTGATGAAAAAAATAGTTCACTATTGGAGATGCTCTAACATCTTTACCATCACCACTATCTCTACCATCAATTGCTATCGCTGCCACCACCATCCTACCACCACTATTATAGATTTTGGAGTGTTTTGAAAAGTTGGTAAAAAGCTAACTTTTCGACTTTTTTAGCTTATTTTGTCTTTTTGTTGATAAGTTATATGAAAGGTGATGTAACTCAAAATAGGTAAAAAAACTAAAAGCTGACATTTTACTAACTTTTCAAAGACTCCATTCCATGCAATAATCCTAACTTGCAATGCTAGTTTGGGAGCCTAAAACACAATTATCATTTTTTTTTTTTTTTTCTTCACTTGTTAAAACCTCCACTAGCCTAATCACCCCCAACACAGGGCACAAACCCACAACCTCCACTATTGACACTGGCACAAGATTAAACCACTCTTGAATCTTTAATGATTGTATTTTGGACATCTAAACTAACATTGCAAGATTATTACAAGACTCTCTTTACTGTCTTCTTTGTAACTCAAATGTACAATCACTTTATCCATATTTGTTCTTATAGTTTTCTGTCCCCTTCTCTCTCTTTTTATTTTTTTATTTTTTATTTTTGCAACGGATATATTAAAAGAACCTTCAATGTCCCCTTCTCTCTTTCTCTTTTTATTTTTTTTATTTTTTTATTTCTTTATGGATATATTAAAAGAACCTTCAATAAAACCTCAACAAAATATCATTTACAGTAATATTACATATCCAAAATATATATTAAAGATATCAATGTGTAATCTAAATTTATACTACTCATCAACCCCACAAAATATTTATTGAATCTCCACCACACTTTCAAATTCTGGACAAACTCATTGGCTATTTTTCAGGGACAAGGTAGTTTTGTGGCCAACCTACTTCTACATACACGCCTATTTGAAGCCCCTTTTTTTCTTTTTTCTTTTTTCTATGGCATACTTGAGACACCCCCACCCTTCACCACAAACAGTGTTTCTATTTGCACAGAATTTAGTTATAAAATCAAATACAATTTTTTTTTTGTTTTCCTGTGTAATCTAGTTTATGTGAAAGGATTTGTATTTGATTATGTAATCAATTTTTATGCACTTAACATTTTTTTTATGATAAGACATACTAATAAACCTGTCTCACTAATAATTACGTGGTCATTTTTATGCACTTAACTTTTTCTACAACGAGACAAGCTAATAAACTTGTCTCACTAAGGTTTAGGTTTTGGTAAAAAAAAAATAAAAAAATAAAACCAATCAGGTATTAGTGATAAAAGGCCTTGTTTTAAGTCGAAATTTGAGTGAGTTCACCTTTTTCTAATGTTGTAGCTATCTTTATTGATACACTTGGTTAGCAAGTAACTACTGTTATTTCAGATTAACTAAGGAACTTGTTTTAAGATGAAATTTGAGCAGGTTCAACTTTTTCTAATGTCATAGCTATTTGGAAAGTGAGTGGGCTTTTTAACTTTTTAAATTTTTTAATTATTTTAGTTTATAGTTAAAAAGTCTGATTTGAAAAAGACTGGACTTTTTTGACTTTTTTTATGAGAGAAAGAAGGTAATGATTATGAGTTGAATGTGATATTTTATCTTATTGGATTAAAAAATCTATTTTTGTCTTTTGTGGCTATTTTAGCCAAAAAAAAAAAAACCCCAAACCCAACCCTCTTCCCAAACCATGCCACGTGGTTTGCATGGTTATTTCAAACTAACCCTCCCTATCGTAGAGAAATTTTGCACCAGTCAAGAAAAACTAGAGAAACTTCTTTTTTTCTTTTTTTTTAACAAATGAAATGCCAATCAACAACAAAAGATAAAAATGTCTGCAGGATTATGTTTTTTGGGAAAGATATTAATGGTATAACTCATAAACTAGATTATTTCCAGATTGTCCAGATAGTGAAAAGAAAGTAGAGGCTGAAGAGGAACAGAGAAAATATTCAGCAGACAAGAACCATATTGATGAAATTAAACATGTGATAAAAGCAACTAAATTCCATGACATTAATCAAACATAATCAAAGAACAACATGGCTCTCCAAAAACAAATAGAAATTGAACAAAACAAAAGTAAATTCGAACAAGAAACTGTTTTCTTAGCATAAGGTTCCCACAAAAACCACAATACTCAAACCAAATTTGGAAAGCTCTACTAATTGCCTTCAAATTTGCAATTGTGAAAACAAGTTAGGTCGAATTGTGGCAGTAGGAAAGTAAAGACCAGCTACAAGTCACTACATAACGACGTCCACACGTTCAAACTCGATCAGGGACAAATTGTTATTTTCTTTCACAGAGAAATTAGCAGGCTCAGTGACTTCAACACGACCTGACCTGTCCACTATAAGCTTCATC
This sequence comes from Camellia granthamiana, assembly GCA_036172215.1. Taxonomy (NCBI): domain Eukaryota; kingdom Viridiplantae; phylum Streptophyta; class Magnoliopsida; order Ericales; family Theaceae; genus Camellia; species Camellia granthamiana. Next base: position 169,514,505 of record CM069904.1, read on the forward strand.
GATCCCTTGAACATGTCAATTTTCGCATTGTGCAGGTTGATTGTAGCACCCTCTTTCATCAAGTCCACTGGACAAAAGGCATATCCGTGTAAGTGATATACCATATTGAATCAATAAAAATCAAAATATCAACCGTGTCCATGTCTGTGCACAAGTGTGATGAATTCAAAAAACAATATAAGGCCTATGAAATTGAGGCACTGTGAGTCAGAGTTCAAATCATGTATACTGAAAGTAGCATAGTTTTACATTTTAATGGAATAGTTTTGAGTGCTTTTATGTTATTTTCTTAACCTAACGGTAATGAGAAAAAAACTGACACCCAACAAGGTTCACACTGGCTTAAGCATTTCACCCAACCTCTTTCCATCCGAAAAAAATGTCTTGCTGACCCACCAACATGTCTCAAACAAATCAACAGAAAAGCTCAATTTAAGGCCATACTTTCACATATATCAACTTCTTGCATCCACTTCTTTGAGCAAATACTAATAAGAGTTCCAACAACACAATTTAGCCAAGGAATACATACAATTGTATAATATTACTTACAATGTTGAACTTGACTCATAGTTACAGAACCATGCACCAAATTTCACATCACTGCAAATTTCTACTGTAAGCACATCAAGCTTGAAATGCAGGACTTGAGATAGGGTTTTCTGGAAGTTGGACCTGAGAAATCTGATTTTTAAGCTTCTATTACCTTATTTCTAGTAGATTATTGGGAGTCTCTGGACCTTGAGATGCATGAATTTCTTGTTAAATTACACATGGCTTATCCAGGTGGACCTTTTTCAAGAAGGTTCTATTACTGGCATGTTTACTTCAAATGTAGGTAATGTATGCCAAGCAGTTCCTAATAGTTTCACATCTCGTCATATGGAGAAATACCAATGTTTTTTTGAGATACAGCTGAAACCAAATGCAATTTTTATTCCTTCATAAAGAATAATATGGTCTTAATAAAACAGTCTGGCTTGGAAGTGATTGGGAAAAACAAATTTCAGAACTATTTTGAAATTGGACTTCACATCAAAAGTTGATTCTCCTCTCCTCCTGGCTCTTTCCCAGTCACCTATTAATCGTGTGTAAGTCCCAATTTTTTTAGATCCCTAGTAAAAACCCTAAGCCTCATAAATACATTGCAAAACTTATTTTTTTATTCAAAGGCATCTTGGCTCTCCAAAATGTCATATATGTTTTGATTTACATTGAGCAATGGCTTCAAGCTTCAATCCCCCTTCCACCTTCCCAGTCTACATTTGCAAATTTTGTTAACAACAATCCATCCTATCAACTCAACAACCTTTTAGTGGTCACATCACATTTGACAAGAAGAACGTATCAAGTTAACAGTAATACTACAACACAAGAGAACAGCTTTCAACAGAAACCAACTTTTTTCTTGAACTCTGAATGTTAGTGGGTACGACTAGACTTGCAAAAAGATTCCAAATATAAATAATTAGTTAGGATTAGTTAGGGGACAGTTAATCTAATTGAGGCACCCTGTGATCATTGCTTAACTTGCCTCCGCAACTCATTATTTTGACCTCACCACACCATTTAATATCCAACACAATATCCTAGTTACCTAACGATTGTGAAGGCGCAACAGTTTCCTTGTTCAAAACCCACATAGCAATAAAAGACCAGAGAATGCAACAAGAGTTGAATTGCGTTTGAGAAGATTGAAGCTTCTAGCATGTAACCAGAATAACTCATTAAAATCCTTTGAAGATGAGGCCTTATTGTATTACACAATGTTGAGAAACAATGCTAAAACTCAATTGGCCATTTTTACCTTTATAAACTGCAATTCCATATATTTATTATATTTCACAGTTACAGATATCATCCAACAAACAAAAAATACATTAAAAAAATTGGGTACACATAACACTTGATGTATGACATGTATAGAGAATCAGAGATATCATTGGGGGACAAAAAAAATAGCATCAGGAAGATAATATGGAATAAATATATAAGCTCAATCATAAGCAGTTTGTATCAAAGCACAAACCTTGATCATTTCTGGCAGTGAAGATAATCATTCCTGTCTCATCACCTACCAAGCATTCAGCAAGTCGCATTTGGCGTCCTTGATTTCCATTGGCACGACCCTTAGGCAGTATCATCTTTGAATTAACAACTTTTACTGTGAGATTAAGTCCCTCAGCTTGAGGGCGAAGTTGCTCAACTTTTGTGAAAACTTTCTTTTGTTCATCCATATCCAACAAAACCCTTTTGACAAAAACCAATGTATGGAAAGCTAATCAGTAAAACACAAAGATGTACATCCTCTAGAACAAAAAGAAGCAAGCGAATCCTAATATGCTTCACTTTTGAAAACCACGGGCAAATAAAAAGGTTTCAACTACTATACACAATCCATATCACAAGAAAAGCAGCAATTTTTGTGGTGTCAGTTACGAACAACTGTGGTTGTGTTGTAGTTATGAAGGGGCACACCATAAGAAAAGTCTTACTTACGAACCATCCTGATTACATTAGAAACTGATTTCATGGTATAAATTATGAATTTTTGTTACGAATCTTGAAAATAAATAAAAAACTTCTTTCAACAGTGAATTTAAGATCTAATAGAGAGAGATATTATATATATATATAATCCCCAATTCAGATTGAGCCTAAAATAACAATGTGTCCGAATTTATCTTTCGAAAACCAACAATCAAACAAAGGTTAAATACACTTAAATAACATACTGAGATAAATGAACATGAAAATTATTAAATTTATCAAGACGATTAAACAAACACAATCAGTATTTCATCAAGAGAACATAAAATAACTAAGTTTCCTCAAAATCATTAAAGTTTCAACCGATCAAATCCAAATTGAAAACATCATTCGAACATCAATATACAACAACCAAAGTATTATCATAGGTAAATCAAGATAATGGTCTGAATTTAAAATTTGCATAATAAAGAGCAACGAAAGGAAATCTATTACAGAGATGAAAAGCGAGAGATCAGGCGGTTTCGTTGTGCCTCGCCTGAGTCGAGGGCGAAACAGATCTGTGTTTTAGAGAGAGAGAGAGAGAGAGAGAGAGAGAGAGAGAACACGTTTGATTAGGATTAGGTTTAGGAGTCAGGGCCTCGTTATGGCTAAGGAAAATATTGCAAGGAAAATGACTTTTTTTAAATTAAATTAATTGGTAGAATGATGTGATAATATTGTTTTTGAAATAATAAATTATTTTTAAAAAATTTATTTAAAATGAATATATATAAATATATCATATTATTTTATATAAATTTTGTATGTAAATTTAATAATTATATATATGATTCATATATATTCAATTAAGCTTGATAAGAAAAGTTATTTGTGTAATAATTTTAAGTAATTGTAAAATGTTGTTGGGTATACCAGAAATGTCATGTATTATGAAAATACAACAATGCTATATACCTCCAAAAATTTTACAATCCTCACTAACTTGTGCTTGGTCCAAGAAGGAAAGAAGAAAAAAAATAAACAAAAATAAAAATATATGATTAGTCCATATCATTTTAAAGGTCATGACAGTCCCCAACTTTGGGGGTCTCAAGCATTTTTTTATGAAAATAGATTTTGCAAGTAAGTAACAGATTTAAAATAGGTCACACCCACAGCACATGTACTCCATTAATTTACATTTTAAAATAGTCTTTTTGGGTAATTTTTTTGAATTTATAAAATTATTGTTAATATTCTATTTTCAAGGGTTGCTACACAGAAACAAATTTGGGGACTTGCTATTTGTTCACACAATTTTTGAAGGATTAAGTTTCTCTCAACTTTAAATATGAATTTGAGAGAATTGGAAGGGCTCGTGGAGCCAATCACGGCTCAGATTTCGATAATTTGAACTGTTCATTTTATAAGACTCAATGTATATCATTCAAAAAAAAAATTAGATTGATTAATAATTGTAATATTTTTATTTTACTGCATTGGTTTTCGAAAAAATAGACAAGAAGTATGCTCATGCTTAACTTGACTTAATTATTTAATATAAGAACATTTAATTTTGATTTATATCTTAATTTTGGCATAAATGTGAATTGTAGGTTAGATTTTAACTAATTAAATTATTTAGTTAATTTTTGTATTATTATAAATTAAAAATAAATATTTTTTTTTACTAACATACTTGTACCTTAATTTTTTAGATTTTACCATGTTAACGTAATGTGTTGTACCTGTAAGACAAAGTATAACGCAACGGAATAAAAATTATGGTCATACCTTTAGAACAGAGTCTAAATTGAAGGATCTCGTAGGTAAATCACGTGCTTCCTGAATTTAATCAGTCAACCCAGCAATTGAGTGATATTACAATAGTGAATATCACCCACACAAATCACAGTGCAAATGGCTTTGATCATTGGTTTTTGGGAGAGAGTCAGTTTATGGAGAAAAGCTCAAACATACGTTGTTTTTCTCTTAATCACCCATATCTCATATTATCATATATATAATATGTTTATCTCATTTATCCATATCAGTTATATGAGATAATATAAGATATATCATCTATCCATTTCAATTATATGATAGATATATATATATCCTGAGTGGTTATCCAAATAGGTTTGAATTTGAATTCAAAATCCATTTGGATAAGGTTCAAAAGATTCAAATGGTCATGCCACATGGGCGCCCATTTCTAACATCTCCCACTCGCACATGAGTTGGCATAACACTGCCACATCTCTATCTCAATCTCCTCAAAAATGAACAATCTCATACTAGCCAATGCACTGTGCGACCGCTGAGAACACCTGCATGTGGGAGCTCTATACTAAAAACTCAATATGAGTCAGCATAGAGACATCAACCCAAAAAGAACAGAAATAGTGTCTCATGTACCCAGACCCATCTAGCTACATCAGTCCAAAAACATCTCTAATCCCTCAAAGAGCATGTTTGACTCTCCTAGGTCCCGCATTATATTCACACCCAATCAGCATCCTATAAAGAGCGATATGAGTTGTCGACAGTGAATATAGAGCAGAGATGTAGAACTAGATGATTTTCCCTTCACCCTCATATTATTCAATTTGAAATTGACCGCTTTCCTAGTAATGTCCCTTAAAGCCGAATCATACATGACCGCAGGCAACATACCAAAGTAGCTGAACATCAACTCTCCATCTTATGACATAGTCAAAGGTCACAAAAGGCACAAAGTGAAGTCATTTAGGGAAAAATGACTTTTAGGACTCACACGGTGAAGAAGCAGGGATCCATTCTTTCACCTCGCTAACGGGTCAATAAGCACATGCAGTACGAATGCATGTTATAGTGGAGTAACTCTTCCAAAGAGTGATGTTAAACTCACACACCATACAGATCTCAGTCTAGTCGCTCTTAAGCGCACAAGTCACTTCCTAGCGTCTAACTCGAATTCTCTATTTGCTCGCTTCTCAGGTATCAAATGAGATCTTGCATCTGGCTATCCATAACAGGCACATCATGGAAAAGTGGGTACTTTCATATCCATGGTCGGTCTCCAACAAGACCTCATCTTGGCTCTAACCAAGGCGACATAGCTAGTGGATAATTTTAGCTTCTCTATTTGCTCCAAATACAATAAGCCACTAGTCTCATCCTTACTCGCTACCTAGCGCTAAGGGCGATTGCTCGTGTGAGTGAGCCAATCTTGCCTGCTAACATCAATTTAATTATTTTGTGTATGCTAATTCACAAACCATTGCAAAAGGTAGTAAACATAAATGTGTAATAGAAACAAATATGAATACTAATGGCATAAATATCCCCAAAAAATATGAGTTCAACTGAATACACATAAAAATATCACCACCTACGTAGTCCTAAATCCCTAACATGAGTAAGATAAACATCTCTAGCATGGGCTTAGTCAAAGGGTCCGCAACCATGCGACTCGTAGGGATGTGCTCCAGGATCACTTCTTTCTACGCCAAAATGTCTCTGATAAAGTTGAACCTCACATCAATGTGTTTGGTTCTGCCGTGGTATTTAGGATCCTTAGCGTAAGCGAGTGCAGCCATGCTGTCACAATGGATAGTCACAGGGTCTGAAGTGTGTGTGACAACATCCAAATGCTGAAGGAATCTCCTCAACCACACGGTTTCCTGAACGGCAGATGAACAAGCCACAAACTCAGCCTCCATAGTCGATAAGGCGATACAGGATTGCTTCTTACTGCTCCAAGAAATAGCACCATCGCTAAGCATGAAAGCATATCCTAAAGTAGACTTACGCTCATCTAGGTCTCCTCCCCAGTCAGCATCACAATAGCCAACTAGATGTAGATCTGAACTCTGGTAGCAAAGTGTGTAATCTGCAGTCCCTCTAAGATATCGTAATATCCTCTTAACTGCTTTCCAATAAGCTGGTCCTGGGTTGGATTGGTAACGACTCACCAATCCAACTGCATAACAAATGTCAGGACGCGTACACATCATAGCATACATCAAGCTTCCAACAGCATTTGCATAGGGAACACGGGCCATCTTTTCATTTTCTTCTTGAGTCTTAAGACCCATATCAAGGCTTAGGCTCTCGCCTTTTGCAACAGGAGTGTCAATGGGTTTGCAGCTCTGCATCTGGAATCGCTCTAGAATAGTCTTAATGTAAGTCTCTTGAGACAAACCAAGAAGTCTCCTAGAGCGATCCCTAAGGATCTTAACACTGAGCACATAGCTCGCCTCACCCATGTCCTTCATCTCAAATGTAGAGAACAACCACATTTTAGTGGCGACAATCATCTCCTTGTCATTTCCAGCCAATAATATGTCATCTACATATAATGACAATATCAAAAAAATGTCCTTGGAACGCTTAACGTACACACAGTGATCTTCATCAATCATCGTAAACTCATTAGAAACAATGGCTCGATGAAATCTCATATTCCATTGTCTGGATGATTGCTTTAAGCCATAAATAGATCGTTGAAGCTTGTAAACTTTGCGCTCCTGACCTACTGCCACAAAGCCTTCTAGTTGATCCATATAGATCTCTTCATCCAATTCTCCATTGAGAAATGCAGTCTTAACGTCCATTTGATATAGCTCTAAGTCCAACTGAGTTACTATGGCCAGGATTAGGCGAATAGAGGCAAACCTTACAACTGGTGAAAAAGTTTTCTCATAGTCCACACCCTCTCGTTAGGTGTAACCTTTCGCCACTAGGCGAGCCTTATACCTTTCTATGGAACCGTCCGCCTTGAGCTTGATTTTGAGAACCCATTTGTTCCCAATAGTCTTGCGCCCTGGCGGCAAATCAACCAAGTCCTAGACATGATTTTTCTTCATAGACTCTATTTCTTCATCCATTGTAGTACTTCATTCTTTACTAGCAGGGGATGAGAGAGCCTCTTTGAGATTCTTAGGCTCCATCTCATCACTCGGAGCAATCATGAATGCTTCCCCTTCAATCTCAAAACGACGACGGGGTATAGCTCCACGTTTGCTTCTACGTAGTTGAAAATCCTAAGAATCCTCATCCATTGGATCTAATCCATGGACAGGTAGATCGCTCCCACTGTCCCTAGGAGCTTGAGGAATTATCTCATCATTCTCTACTAGGCTACTAGGTGCGCTTTCAAGTAGATCCTCCATCTCATAGAGTTCTACTTCTCTAGTTACCTCACCTCTGCTAAGGAAATCCTCCTCTAGGAAATCCGCATCTCGTGACTCAATTTCAGTTACACTTTCATCCGAATGCTCCCGAACAAACACATAGCCCTTAGAATGCTCACTATAGCGAATGAAGATACACTTCTTTCCTCTAGGGCCCAACTTCCCAAACTTATGAGAAGCGTTGTGTATGTAACCTGCCGAACCCCAAGGCCGCAAATTGCCCAAATCAAGCTTTTTGCCAGTCCACATCTCATATGGGGTAGAAGGAACTGATTTGGAGGGCACACAATTAAGGACGTAGGCAGCAGTCAACAAAGCATCTCCCCAATAAGAAATGAGAAGATTCGCTTGCGCCATCATTGATCTAACCATGTCAAGTAATGTGTGATTCCTTCTCTCCACTACACTATTTTTTTGCGAAGTCCTAGGAATTGTCAATTGCCTGATAACTCCTTTTTCCTCACAGAGCACTTTAAATTGCTCAGATAGATACTCACGTCCTCGGTCAGTCCTTAGAGCCTTAATGCTCTTGTCTAATTGATTCTCAACCTCATTAACATACCGTCTAAAGCAATCCAATGCTTCTGACTTGTGAGAAATCAAATAAACATGACCAAAACGCGTGCAATCATCTATAAATGTGATGAAATAAGGGGCTCCATGCCTTGCCCTCACATTCATTGGTCCACATATATCAGAATGAATAAGTTGCAATGGGATAGATGCCCTTATGGCTTTTCCAAATGGTTTCCTTGTTGCCTTTCCAGCAAGACAGTGCTCACAAGTAGGCAAAGTGACTCTAGCGAGTGGGCCTAAAAGACCTTCTCTAGCCAATCTAGTCATCATGTCTGGCCCTATGTAACCTAATCTAGCATGCCATCTCATAGAATCATTATCACAAAAAAATGCAATATTAGAAATAGAGCCATTGGCATTTTTATTAAGACTAGAATCATCCACATCCAAAACTAAAAAACCATCTGAAAGATAACCAAAACCATAAAAAAATTGTTCCCAAATAAATGCTAACACCATTATTCTCAAAACAAAAGCTAAAACTAAGGCTCATCATGCTAATAACTGAAACTAAGTTTCGCCGAATATCTGGAGCATAAAGAATATCATGAAGATACAAGGTGCGCCCTCGTCGCATTTCCAGCTTGAATATGCCAATGCCAAGCACCTCCACACTGGACTCGTTCCCCATGTAAACTTTTCTGCTCCCAGCAGGTACTCGGCGATACTCAACGAACCCTACTCTGTCCCTCGCGATGTGGTCTGTTGCTCCGGAGTCTACAACCCAAAAATGAGGAGAATGAGCAATTAATGCTTGACTAGACACAAAGCATTGAATGCGAGAAATTAAGTAAGGGAGTATCTTCTTCTGCTCAGGGCAATCCCGAGCAAAGTGTCTTTCTTTGTTACAGTTAAAGCATGTGAATTTAGCCTTTGCCTTCTTACCACTTCTCTTGCCCCTACGCTTGAAATTTCTAGCGCCATTGGGCTTAAGCGCTGCTACTGCTTGCTTCTTAGGGGCACCTTTTGCTGTTCCACGTTTGAACTGAAAAGTCCTACGTGAGCTTGACTCAACCACCATAGCAGAACCATCAGACTTAGCCGCCTCAAGGCACTCAGCCTCTAGCTCCAAATGACGCGATATGTCTTCGAATGTTTTCACACTCTCATTATGCATCATGTTCTGCTTCATCTGCTCCCAAGAATTTGGCAGAGAGCGAATCACTACAAGAAAAAACAGTTTTAGCGACTAAAAATATAAATTTTGTCACTGAAAGTAGGATAATTGGCGACTAAAATTGAATTAGTAGCCAAAAGTGAAGACTTTTGGCGACTAAAATAGTTTAGTAGCCAAATGTATAGTTATTGGGGACTAAAAATCAGTTTAGTCGCCGATTATATGGGTTTTAGCGACTAAAACAATTTTAGTAGCCAAAAGTATAGGTTTTGGCGACTAAAAAATAGTTTGGTCGCTGATTATAGGTGTTTTACCGACAAAAAAAAAAATTTGTAGCCAAAAGTAAAGGTTTTTGGCTACTAAAAAAAATTTAGTAGCTAAAAGTGGATAATTGGCGACTAAAATTTAGTTTAGTCGGCAAAAGTGGAGGTTTTGGCGACTAAAATTAAGTTTCGTCGCCGAAAGTAGTTATTTTTAGGTGGAAATTAATTTTTTTAGCGACTAAATTATTGGTAGTAGCCGAAACTAAGGTTTTTGGCGACTAAAAAAAAATTTAGTCGCCAAAAGTGGCTTCCTTTTTTTTTTAATAAATAATTTATTTTTTACATAAAATATATTGAATAAAAATAATTTTGTTCATATATATAGTTTTATATTAATACGGGTCAATATACTATATAAATAATATATTTTGCATATATATTTATGTGGTGTTATTGTGGCATAGTGGAGAGAGTGTGTTGCTAAAGGTTTAGAATGTGAGAGGTTGGTGGTTCAAAACCTAGGAAGAGCAAAGGGTAATTTTTTTTATTTTTTTTTTCTGAAATAAGCCTTTGGTGACTAAAATGGGTGGTCGCCAAAAGCTTCAATATTAGTGACGAAAAAAATAGTCAGCAAATGTATAAATTAAAAAATAATAATTCACTATTGGCGACTAAAAATTTAGTCGCCAAATGTTTAATTTAAAAAATATAAATGAGCTTTGGCGATGAAAATTTTAGTCGCTACAGACTTGGTTTTTGGCGACTAAACCAATACCTTTCGTGACAGTTTTCCAGCGACCAAACCGGTGCCTAAAAAATTTAGTCGGGGAAACTTAAAAACCCGACTTTTGGCGACTAAAAATTCACTTTTGGCGACTAAAAATTTAGTCGCCAAATGTGTTTTTTCTTGTAGTGAATCACAGCTTGTACTTGCTGCTCTTGAGTCAAATTGTGCCCAGCAGCCGCAAGCTCACGTATCATGGCTGACATGACCCTCAAATGCTGCTTCATCGAGTGATGCGCCCTTTTCTGATATGAGTCAAACTTCATAGTCAGCCCACGTAGCTTTGCCAAAGAGGTAATACCAAACTTTTGCTTGAGAGCTTCCCACATCTCAAATGCAGTCGAGCAATGCTCAAACTCATTAATCAAGTCGTTGTGCATGCTGCTCAACATAGTAAAGCGCGCACACCGATCTTTGTTACGCCAAGTCTGAAAGGCTTCAAGATCACGACAATGTTGAGCTGTATTGCCTTGCTCTGGCTCAACCATCACTTGTTCAAGTGTGGTCAACACTTCTTGCTCATTGAGGAAGTATTGGATCTTACGGCGCCATATATCATAATTGTCGCCATCCAATTTCTCTCCCTTAGTTAAGTCTGCCACCACTGTCTTAGCAGCCATTTCTACATACAGAGTAAACAAATGCGCAGGGGATATTAATGATAGCAACACAAAAAAATATATATTTTGCAGCAAAAGAATCTAAATTAAATAATGATAATTTTACATATGTCTCAAGATCGAAAATTTGCTATGCTCGTAATCATCTCGTGCGCCTCTAGTGATAATTATTAAAATTTAATTTAATTTCATGCGCAAAAAAAAAAAAAAAAAAAAAAAAATCAATCTCCCACTATTTATGGCATATACAAAGTATAATAAATTCCATACAATAGCATCTTAATGTAAATATACAAATAACTCATGCTATATTCATTTAATAATGGAATTCAAATAAATAAATAAATAACTAATCATGCTTCTTTAATTGCAACATATTATAAACCCTAAAAAAATATGCTGTATTTAATATTCAGATTATGCCATAATAAAAAGTACATTATTCTGAAATTTTCTGGAATTCTAAATAACTGATAAACACACATTAAATTAGAAATAAAAAATTCCAGAATCTGATAAATTGAAAAAATTATTCCAGTAAATAGTAAAACATTTCAGAAGTCTACAAAAAAAAAAATTCAACCCCAGAAAATAATTTATGCAATACCAAAAGCATTTTAAAGCATAAATAATGAATTATAATCACAGGAAAAATACTTTTTATTTTCATAAAATTTTCAAAATTTTACAGAATATAGAAAATTTAATTCTGAGTCTAACAGTACTAACCACGCATAAAACAAATCTATAATGAATTAATTAAGACCATTTAACACGATTTAGAATTAAAAAACAAAACAAACAGCGCCTTATGCATCAGCAGCCAAGCCAGCCAAGCCGACGGAGGAAAACGACGCGGCTCAGAACGCAGCTCAACGCGGCTCGGCGAGCGGCTCAGCACACGGCACGCGTGGGTGGCGCGGACGGCGCGGACGGCGCGCGCGTGGACAGCGCCGCTGACGCAAGCGTGAGGGCGCGTACAGGCGCATCGGCAGGGTGTCTGGTGCGTAGAAGCGCTTGGCAGCGCGTGGAAGTGGCTCACGGCGTCAGGTGGCGCGTGAGGCCCACGCACCGCCTTCCAAGGTGTTTTCCAATCTAATTATTGTACTGCCAGGCTCCATTTTTTAAAATAAAACCATTTATGGTATTAAAAAAGACATTAATGAACATAAAAATAGGTATTTATGCTCTTAATCTAATGAAAGTAGACATTTTTCCTCCTTTATAAACATCCATATATATAATGTATACATATACATATAAAAATATACACATGATTAAAGAAAAACACGAAAATATCCATTTATGCTCTGATACCAATGTAAAACAAAGTATAACGCAGCGGAATAAAAATTATGGTCATACTTTTAGAACAGAGTCTGAATTGAAGGATCTCGTGGGTAAATCACGTGCTTCCTGAATTTGATCAGTCAACCCAGCAATGGAGTGATATTACAATAGTGAATATCACCCACACAAATCGCAGTGCAAATGGCTTTGATCATTGGTTTTTGGGAGAGAGTCAGTTTATGGAAAAAAGCTCAAACATACGTTGTTTTTCTCTTAATCACCCATATCCCATATTATCAGATATATAATATGTTTATCTCATTTACCCATATCAGTTATATGAGATAATATAAGATATATCATCTATCCATATCAATTATATGATAGATATATATATATATCCTGAGTGGTTATCCAAATAGGTTTGAATTTGAATTCAAAACCTATTTGGATAAGGTTCAAAAGATTCAAAGGGTCATGCCACATGGGCTCCCATTTCTAACAGTACCAATATTCGTTCTTGTATTCGCACTTCATAGCTCACGAGATAGAAACAGTAGTGATGTTTTTGAAGGTGCATGAAAGCTGGTTCATTGAAGATTGTTTCAATTTAGGGGTGGGCAACGGTTTATCCGATCTGCAAAAACTGCCCAGCCCGTCCAATTCGCATACAAATGGACGGTTTCACAAATACAATGTGGGCGGATGCAGTTTGAAATATGACATGTTTGCGGATTGCGGGTTTAACCCGCACCTGCAAGAAACTGCCCGCACTTTTATTTATTTATTTTTATTTTATTTTTTTATCTTAATCGTTAATTTCATTCATATATCCCACCTAGATATTTTTGTCCAAAACAAAACACCCTTTATTCTTTAAACTTACTCTAGCATTACATTTGCTAATAGTATTATATCAACTGAAACTGAATAAATACTGATCATATTATTATTGTTACATAATTGAACTTGTCCCAGATGAAGTGTGATTTGAAATTTTAAATTCCTTAATGAATATGCAATTATAGTTTAGGATTTTGAAATATGTACTTGTATTAGTTTATGATTTGATTTAAAATTTTGAATGATTTGTTTGTGTTACGAATTAATTTTGTTGTGTTTTTAATTTTATAAGTTTTAATTCATTAATTATTAATGTTAGAGCATTTTAAAAAATTGTGAGAAAATAGAAAATGGGGAGAAAAGGGCCCAAAAGAAATATTTACAAAATGGTAAAAAAATAAGACTCAAAAATAAATTTTTGAAGAAAAAAGTCCAATCCGTAAATCGCCCGCAACCGCCCTCACATCCGCGAACCCTATCTACACAAACCGCAAACCGCATTGCGGGCAGTTGCAGGTTGTCTTTTCCCCAAACCGCATAGATGCGGGCAGGTCCAAACCAATCCAACCGATCCGCAAACCGTCTAAATCCGAACTACGAACATAAATGTGAATTGTAGGTTAGATTTTAACTATTTAAATTATTTAGTTAATTTTTGTATTATTATAAATTAAAAATAAATATTTTTTTTTAACTAACATACTTGTACCTTAATTTTTTAGATTTTACCGTGTTAACGTAATGCATTGCACCAATATTCGTTCTTGTATTCACAATTCATAGCTCACAAGATAGAAACAGTAGTGATGTTTTTGGAGGTGTATGAAAGCTGGTTCATTGAAGATTGTTTCAACCCAATATTGTCATAACCTATTGATAATATTGTCATAACCCAAGAGATCCTCCATTGTAAAAAAGGTAAGTCAGGTGGGATGGTCATTAAAATTGACCTCAAGAAAGCTTATGATCGTAGCTCCTGGGATTTCATTCTTCACTCCCTTAAAGAATTCAATCTTAACTTTGATTGGATCACCATCATCATGAATTGTGTGTCCAATGTCAATTCTGCTATAATTTGGAATGGGGAGACCCTACCTAGCATTACCATGGGGAGAGGTCTTAGACAAGGGGATCCTCTCTCCCCCTATTTGTTTGTCTTTTGCATGGAAAGTTTATCCAACATGATTAGATTTAAAACTGAAAGTGGTAAATGAAAAGGCCTCAAGGCTTCTAAGAATGGCCCCTCCATTTCCCATTTGTTTTTTTTTGCTGACGATTTGATCTTATTTGCTAAAGCTAATAGAAGCAACTGTGATTGTATCATGGAAGTGCTCTTTGATTTTTGTGATATGTCTGGTTAAAGAATCAACTTTCAAAAATCCAAAATTTTCTTCTCCCCTAAGATCCCTAGAAGAGTAGCTCTTCCTCTTAGTTATAGATGTGGCATATCTATTACCAATGTCATGACCCGCTTCCCCGTATCCAAGGGTTAAGCATCGTGATGGTCAGTAACTGAAGTTATCTACGGCCAATTCTTCAACAAATTAATAAACGCGAGCGGAAGTAATATTTAAATAAAGGTACCAAAATAATCATTGGAGCTTCTATTTTTATTACAAAATTATATTGACTAAAAATGCCGATATTTACATAGAAAAAATATCAATAAAAGTGTTGTGTGTGTTTATTCTGCAGCCTCGCATCTAAGACTTTCCAAAAACTATTTCTGAATTGCATGTTTCCTGAAAATTTGTAAACAGCTATAAGCACATGGCAGAGTGAGAACTATTATACCAAGAGTATAAGGGACACGAAATAACCATGGATAGTTATGTAGCCAAAACATTTAAGATAATTTAGTCAGAACAAATAATCCTTTAAGTAGCAAAACTGAGATTATGTAAATAAATAACCATAACCACGCTAATTTGGTAAACAAATCATTGAAGTGGCAGAAACTGAAATACAGAAATTATGTAAGTAAATGACCATAACCATGGTACAGAACAGAACAGAACAAAACAGAGGTCACAGAAGTGACAGTCAGAATAAAGGTACGGATTCAAGAGGTGGCTCGTACGAACTCTAGAGGTAGCTCCCACAACAGTGTGGCACTTAGCTCCGTACAACACTTTGCTTCGCACCGAACAGAGGTTAATGGATCCATAATAAACAGAGGACCACAAAGTAGTCAAGCAGAGGCCAAGGGTTATTTAAGTCCTCCAAGGCGTGGGACTCCCATTGTGGTACTTACAAAACATAATTGTTTATTAGGTTATAGTCAAATATTCTTTAAAATATAAACAAACATATCCATGGGTTTCATTTTTAGGAGCGAGCATGGTCCGGATTGGACCGGATTGGGATAAAATCAAGACCAATCCGTTATCTACAGTTCCTAAAAAATTGGAACCAATCCAATCCATTTAAATCATGGAACCAATCCGAACCAATCCATTTAAATACGGATTGGATCGGTTTAGGACCACGGATTCACATAATTAAATAACAAATATATATATATAACACTTTAATTTTATAAAAATATAAACATAGCGCTATATTAGTTCCACAATAGCAACATATTTTTCTATAATAGCGACATACTGTTCTAAAATTTAAACAACTATAAGAAAACTAGTTTCACTATAAGTATTTAAACCATTACAAATTAAAGCTAAAAATCAACAAACAAAAGTAATAAAAGAAGATATTATACAATTTTAGGTTTGAGTTTAGATTTTATATAGAATTAAAAGAATATACTATGGGAGAGGACGTATAATAAAAATATAGACTATTTGTATACGGTCTAGATCGGTTCCAATCCGGAATCGTGGGGTTCAATCCAGAACCAATCCGTAGACTACGGATTTTTAATGCTTCAATCCGGAACCAAACCGCGGATTCAAAAAACCAATCCAAACCTATCGGATTGGACTAGATTGGATCGGATTATGGATTTCACGGATTACTTGCTCAGCCCTATTCATTTTAGCAAATGGGGTTCAGAAATTAAACCACGTAACTGAAATATTTATATAATTTATAATAGTTTATAAAACATAACTTGTATAAAATAAATATGGTAAGTAGGGATGGCAATTTAAACCCGGCCCGACGGGGACCCGACCCCCTGTCCCTGATTGTAATGGTTTTTTCTCGAAAAATACTCCCCACGGGCCGGGGATGGTATTTAAAAATGCATCCCCGATCAATTTTGGGCCGGGGACAAGGATAACTTTCACAGCCCCGGACCCCGCCCAGCCCGGCCCTGCCCCGGCCCCGTCCCCGCCCCGTTTCCCCCCGAAGTAAAATTACCTTTATGCCCCTCTATCCATTCATATATATATACTTCTCTCCTCTCTCACAGATTTATCTCTTTCAGACCCCTTTCAGACCTCTCTCTCTCTCTCTCATTCAAAACCCTAACCTCAAATCAAACCCACGTCGATTGTTTGAAACCCTAACTTCAAACCCATGTCGATCGAAGCAAGGAAGGAGTAAACCATGGAGCAGCTCCTCTCCCTCTCTCTCTCACCCGCTGCTCCACCACCGCCTCCGCCATTCGACAACGAGAGTCGATCGCATCTCCTCTCTCCTCCCTCTCTCACTGCTGCAACACTGCTCCACCACCACCTCTGCCGTTCCACTACCGCCTCACCATCGCACATCTATCTCTCTTTTTTCTTTCTCGCCATTTCTACTCTCTCTTTTTCTCTCTCTTTATTTTGTAAATTTGTTTTTTTTTTTTTTTTTGGAACAAAATTTGTTGGGTTGTTATTGTTAAACTGCAGATCTGTTGTTGTTGTTATTAAATTTGGTATGTTGTTGTTGAATATGAATCTATGGTTGAAATTTTTTTGGGACTGAAATTTTTTGGGACTGAAATATGAATCAGATTTGGAACTGAAATATGAATATGAATCAGATTTGGGACTAAATTTTTTTTTTTTTTTTGGTCGGGGAATTTTTGTGGTCGAGGAAACCTGATCCCCGTTAGGGGGTGGGGCCGGGGCCGGTGATAGGTTCCCCGTCGGGGATCGGGGTCGGGGTCGGGGCCGGGGGAATTTCTACCGTCGGGGATCGGGGATCGGGGAGGCGATCCCCGGCCCAGCCCCGCCCCGCCCCGCCCCGCCCCGCCCGTTGCCATTCCTAATGGTAAGTCAAAACATACGTAAAATATATTATGGTGACTCAAGGTATAATATAACTCACCTTAACTTTAATACCTCACTCTTTCTTTCCACTATCAAAGACCCTTTTGGCTTCTACTATTTTTTTTCCTTCCTTCTCTCTTTTCTTTCCCTCCTTTCTCTCTTCTTTCTTTTATTTCTTTCTTTCTTTTCTTTCTTTCCTTATTTTCCTTTTCTTTCTAGGTGAAACGCCTCCTGCCTATTTATAAGGAGAAGAGAGCATACGTGGCCCGAATCTTCCAGCAGATCAATAATCAATTATAAAGATTCATTCTTATGTTTAATAGATATTTAAGATAATTATACTTTGACCCAGTTTTTTAATATAATTATATAAATAAATTAAATTACACTTTATCGTATACCAACAGCAAATTAATTATTTATTTTACTACCACACCCATTATTATTATTATTTATTTATACTTTAACCCCTAAATTCATAATAATTATATTATTTTACAAAATTACACATAATAATACAAAATAGATCATATATTTTTCCAACTGTAATTAAATAATATTAGTATAAATTTTACAGAATAATTAAAAATCTGGGTTGTTACAACCAATGACCTAGGTAAATACTTGGGTACTCCCTTCATTCACAGTAGAATTAGCAAAAACCACTTGAAAGACATTATTGATAAAATGGCCAAAAGACTCTCTGGTTGGAAAACAAAAAATTTGTCTATAGCAAGCAGAACCACCCTTATCAAAGCTGTCACCTCTTCCATGCCTAATCACCTCATGAAAACCATGGAAATTCCAAAGAAAGTCTGTGATCAAATAGATAGGCTGAACAGAAACTTTCTCTGGGGAAATACTGAGAATAGGAAGAAAGTCCATCTTGGTAACTGGCAGCATGTGTGCAAATCAAAGAGAAATGGGGGCCTAGGAATTAGGAAAGCCAGATACCAAAACTCAACCCTTATTTCTAAGTTGGGATGGAAATTGATCACCAATTCTGAAGAACTTTGGTGTAAAATCTTGAAAGCTAAATATCTCAAGAACCACTCTATTTCTAATTGGCCCACTAAAAGAAGAGCATCACACATTTGAAAAAGCATTATAAAAAATAAGGATGTTTTGAACAGGAACATAAAGTGGAATGTTGGTACAAGGGACAACATAGCCTTATGGACAGATTGGTGGTGTGGGAACCAGCTTTTGTATATCACAAATCAAGGACAATACGTCGACATCACCACCAAAGTTAGTTCTATTTTGGATGAAGAAGAGCATTGGGACTTAACCTCTATTCAAGACCTTATAACCCAGCAGGACAAAGATGCAATTCTCAGTATATACAGACCAAGGTATGTAACTTTCAGTGACACACCTCAATGGAAAGGCACTAACAGTGGCAAATATACTACAACTGTAGCTTACAAAGCTATTATGGAAGAAGATAGAGAGGAAGTTGACTGGCAGTGGTTATGGAAAATCAAGGCTCCTCACAAACTTAAGAGCTTTCTTTGGCTTGTCATGCATGAGAAGCTCCTTACCAACCATATAAGGCTCATCAAGAACTTATTACACTCTGAGTTATGTCCCAAGTGCCAAGTTAACAGAGAAGACATGCATCACCTTCTTAGAGGCTGTATTAAGGCCAAGGCAATTTGGCTTCGATTTAAAAACCTTGGCTGGTGGCAGCACAACATCAACACTCATCTACAGGACTGAATCAAAGCAAATCTGAGAAGCAAGGAGCAAGTGAATAACATTCAGTGGCCTATTATATTCTTGACAGCACTCTGGGGCATTTGGAAAGAGAGGAATCATGAAATGTTCGAAAACCTTTCAAAGCCTACCCATATCAGTGTTACTTCCATTTTTAAACAAGCCATGGAAATTCAGGAAGCCTTCCATAACATCCTAAACCCAAATTTCAGAGATCCACAACTAATGATGTGGTCTTGTCCTATTGCAGATAAACTCAAGCTGAATACGGATGGAAGTTCTAAAGGAGACCCTGGATAATCCGACTATGGTGGACTGCTTAGAGATGAAGTGGGAACCTAGGTGTGGGGGTATTATGGCTACCTAGGCAACTGTACAAGCCTAGAAGTCAAGCCGTGGGGCATCTACAGAGGTCCATTATCATGCAAAAGGGGTTGACCAATATTAATATCGAGACTGACTCTCAGACAGCTATGGAGCTTATTCGTGATGGTGCTGAGATGAACTCACCCTACAGAGCACTCATTGAAGATGCAAGCTTCCTCTTAAAGAGGTGTTAATGCTCAATCACAACCATTCCCACGGAAGCTAATAGTTGTGCTGATGCCTTGGCCAATCTAGGAGTCAACCAACAAGAGCTCACTATCTTTCTAGATGATCCACCTAACTCCATCTTTCCTCTGTTAATCACTGACATAAGGAATGTCAGCTCTAGCCGGGATTAAATTCCCAAACTCTGTTTGTCATCCTCTTTTATTTTATTTCATATGAATCAAAAAAAACATAAAAAAAAAAAAAACAAAGATTGTTTCAAGTACCTATTGAAACTCCACACCAAAACTAACATTAGTAGTATAGGAGTAGTACCAAGATGTTGATTCGCTCTAGCAAAACAAATCTTTCAAAATAATTGTGAAATTTCATTACTAACATGTTCACTCATTCATTCATTCATTCATTCCATTGACAAATCATGTTGAATTGATGACACAATTCTCTTAGCCTTATTTGATTCACATATATTTGCACTAAATACTTTAGAGAAAAATAAGAAGACATTATTAAAATTTAGAAGCAAAGAATCGCGCAGAACACTCGTCTTTGCAATAGGCTCGGGTTCAAAACCACAAGGTAACCCGATCGAAATTATAATTTAATAATAAAAACCCAAATTACACATTATGTCAGCTGGCTTTATTTTCTGCCAAAAATGTGTTGTTGGCAAAAACATGTACAGCCTTCAGAGCAATACAAAGTTTTAAGAAAATAAAGTGGAGGAGAGAGCGTAAACTAAACATGAAACATGGACACTGATGCACACAAATGCAGATTAACAAGGAGTATAGCCATAGTCAAGACACCATAACTCAAAAGAGCCCTTAACAAAGTCATAGTGTCCTCCCTTTATAGATATTGTTTTCTTCGTCACAGCTTCCCTCACAAATGGATATGTCAATAGGTTTCCCAGTGATACATTCACAGCCTCCTGCAATATTTATGCCCAAAAAAAAACAAGGAGTTAATATAAAGCAACTTTTTGAGATTTACTTGCCACAAATCGGTTTAATTTTTGGCTCACTTTATAAGTTTGCTTATTTTTTGGCTTATTTTTGCTTTTAGTAAACGGTTCTCAATTTTGAGTCTTGAATATATAGCCCTTGATAGAGTGCCGGGACACAACTCATAGAATTGACACAATGTTTGATTATTACCTATTACAAGAGCTTTAAACTCAAATCAGTAATACAGAGGAAGAAATATATGATACCTCAACAAGGTGGTGGAGCTAATAACAACACTTGGGATTTCATTTTGAAATTATCATTGCTTGATATTACTAATCATGAACTTTAAGTTTACTTATAAGACCGTTTAACTTGGAAACCAAAACTGTAACTTCTGCTAAAAGTACTACCCACAATGGTACTGTTAGATGTGGATCTTCTTTGCCCAATCTCCGTCCCCTATCAAATCACACAGGATAGAGAGTTTGGAGACAGAAGATTCCTGGCCGAACCTTGGGTATATTACATTCCATCTTTGGCTTTGGTGCATGTAGTCCCCGGTTTAATGAGTTTACAATTAATTATCAGTAAGGGACAGTGAAGTGGGTACACTTACCTTCTCACAGTTCGTGCACTGTTCAGCGAAATCCAAGCTGCTGTAATCCGCTTTCACCTTGGCCCGAGCAGGCAAACAGATTTTGACCCAATTCTCTATAAAATCACTGGTAGTTCAAACACAAAATGAGACTGTCAGTCTATCATTTCATCATTGTTGTATATCTTTTTCGCAAATTAAAAATTTCACTTCTATACAAACAGGAGGGGAATTTTTCAGTAATGAAATAACTTCATTAAGATGAGATTCTCTATGATAAACTACTGCATTGCAATATTTGCATTCCATCAGTGATGAGGCTGATCTCCCTCTTAATAATCTATTTAATTATTTATTTATTATTAATTTATTTATTTATTATGTGAAGTAAGCTATGTAATTGATAATCAAACTCTTTTATACTTTCTATTTTTAATTTTTCTAGCCTCTATAGTAGAAAAGACCAGAATCCATTCGATTGATGCTTTCCTGGAGACAGACTAAAGTCGTAGACCTGAATGTCTAATTTGATATAGTGGGTGTTTGGGAAGTGACTATTTTTTAGGTTTTTTGACTATTTTAGTAGGCTATTAGTTTTTGTGTTTGGGTAGATGGGATGGATTTTTACTTGAATTGTTTTATTGAAAATGTGTTTGAAATTGAAATGACAAATTTATTCCTAATTTTATTTTTTTCAAAATTGATGTAAAAGGGCAAAAGTGTAATTTACTACAAGTGGGACAGCCCGAATGGTGACAGTGGTAGGCTGCAGTGCCACTGACTGTAGGCTGCCAAGCTACTCTTTTTTTTTTTTTTTTAATATAATATAAATCAATGGTTTAGCTACTGTTCAAGGCTAAAAGGCTTTTTTTCAAACTAAAATAGCCTACCTCACGCCTTCCCAAACACAGCCTAATTCTTATGATATTTGTAAATTATTTTTTACTGATTGACGAAAAAAATCGAACATTGGTGAGAGGGATTGTCCGGGGTTGTTTAGGATGACCTAAATAAGTGTACTTTTTATTTTTTTACGAAAAGATGTGCAGAAAAGTAGAGAGGTGATGTGATGAAAAAAATAAAAAGAAAAAAAGATGGATTATTTTGCAATTGCCAAACTTAACCTTAGTGTCTAATACAACAGCTTCTTCGGAGAATGGAAAAAATATATATATATATAAGTCTACCTATGCACTAATCATAAAAATAAAAAATAAAAAAAGAGAAGAATTGCAATTCCACTCCATTGGAGAAGGCAATGCCAATTACCAACTCCTCTGCAATAATTTGACATTTTAAAAGATCATGCTACCACAGCATCCAGCCCAGACATTGAGGGATCAAGATTTCGCAAGTTTGGGTTACTATAAAGGGGGAAATTTGAACAAAGTACTTCATAATATTATGGAAAAGGCTATTCTTAAATGAAAGTTATACAGAAAATGCATTCATAATAATGTAACAAAATTATTTTTTTGAAATTTAGAGCCATCTTGACAGGTGTTCAATCTTAAAATGAATCGTACAAGAATAATGCATGAATTTTTCATTTATACTTATGAAATGGTCCAAAATTCTCCAAGTGGTTTTTTTTCTTCTAAAAGTTGCCTAGTAGCTTTTAAATTCGTTTGGATGCCCCCAGATAGTGTGGAACTATATTCTCATTGGCACACAAAAGTGATTAAAGAAGACAATAACAATGTTGTCAAGAGCCATAAGAAAAATTACATTCACACAGGAGAAGAATCTTTATTTGGAATTTCTAAGAGGTTGAAAAAAATAAATTAAAAATGCTCTTGGAATATGCTTATACTTGCCAATACCAGTACAAATTTTGAAATTTAAAAAGATAACTTACGTAGCAGTGGTCCCATCATCTGGGATAGACATGAGGCCCTTTATCCCTCCACAACGACTATGTCCAATGACCAGAATAGTCTCCACCTGCAGCATATTCTCTTAATCAACATCAACTAAAAAAATTCCAGCTAACAACGGTCCATGAAGCATTTGTTAAGGATCAATTAGTTTTTTTATTTTTTATAATTAGAATTCTAATACAGTTTCACATATGCCATGTTCTTTTGTAAGTTTTTCATATATTTCAATACATTTTTTATGGATCAACATTAAAATTTAAACCATCACCCAATGGGAAGTGATTAGCATTCCTCCACAAAAAAAATAAAATAAAATAAAATAAAAATTAAACAATATATTGAAGGTTATCAGCTTCTTGCATCTGTTTGGTTGTGTTTTTGTTGTTTCTTTTCATTTTTATTTTTCAAGTATATTTTTTAAATAAATCATCTATTTTGTTTAAGACAAACGTCATAAATGAAAAAATTATTAGTATTGGATTGATTTAATTTTTTTTCATAAATGAAATATACGAAAAATTCTACAAAATGACTAATTGAATTATCAAAACAAGACTCGTAATAAACCTTACAAGTCCGAATAATTCTTCAAAGTTAAAATTACTCCAATGCAATTCAATTATAGCTTATAGAGTACTACCAATTTGTACCGTAGGAATTATTAAATTTATATTAACAATAATTTGTGATCTATATAAATACTTTATTCGTACCTAATAAATTTTCCAATATCAGATAGTAACTAATCATTAAATAACAAAGGCATTAACTTTGGAATTTTCTTTTAAAAAAAAGTACGTCACTTTGGAATTTAGGTGGGCATATGAATGAGTTGGGGTATTAGAAGCGACAAAGGGTAGTGTGTGGGGTTAGGTTTAATGACTCGGCTTTGTCACGTTGCCTTCACTAACTACAAGAGCTCCCATCACCAAGGGAGCCACCACTATTATAAAGAAGCAGCTAACTTAGCCGTGTAAAGGCTGTGTTTGGTTTGCCTTTAAAATTATGATTTGAAAGGTAACATTTTTAAATTATTTTTTAAAATTCATAATTAAATACACAATTTAAAATTATTCAATACTCAATTTTAAAACTCATAACCAAACACATAACTTGAAATTTTTTTCAAAACTCTTTTAATGATATAGTGTTAAAGATGGTTTAGTAATGGAATTATTAAATTATTTTTATAAAAAATCTAAAAAAATAATTTCTATATTTAAAAAATATCTTAAACAAATATATTTTTTTTTTCAAATAACAGGTTGCAATTGCAATTGCCAAAAAAAAAATTTGCATAGTTTCAGTCAACCGGCAGGACGTCTGGGAGGATGTCCGGGCGGACAACCAGGTAGACCCAATCTATTCTTTTCAAAATTTAAAATTCAAAATTTTTTTCAAAATTCATAACCAAACAATTTTTGTTTTTCAAAACTCAACTCACAATTCCACACTTAAATCACAACTCTAAAAAAATAATCACAATTTCAAAATTAAGTCAATCGCAAAATATGAAAAATGGCTGACACACTTAAAATTATTTTTATTGATATGGTGGATAAGTGTTAAATTTTAATTTATCAAATATTTTATTATATATGGTCTAACATTAATGTCATATCATTAAAACTGATTTAAGAATAGTAGATTAGGAAATGTAGCATGACTAGTTGTAATATATTCTCACCTTCAGATGCAACACTGCATATTCAATTGCTGCCCCCATTCCTGAATATTTTGTCTGCATCAGATAATCAAGCAAGTCATTCAAAACAGCAGTTATATGATTGGAAACATTTTGACCACTTTGACATTATTTCAGCAAAATACTAGGTTTGGCAAAAACTTAAGGCCGAATTATAATTGTGATTGTCATAGTTTTTTTTTTTTTTTTTTTTTTTTTCTTATAGTTTTGATTTTATAAATTTTGTTATTTCATTTTTTGCATTATATTAATTTAGTTTATTTATAACATCAGTTACAGAAATTAAATAGAAAGCATGTGTAAAATTATTCATTTAAAAGAGGATAAACCATTTAAAATTATATGCTAACCCCTTAATTATTTTTAAGAAGAGTAAAGTGAAAATTCAAAGATAAATTTGATAGGGATGCTCGCGGTTCAATTGCGGCCTAGGAACCTTTAATCCACCATCCGTTCAAAATTAGACGGATTGGAGAAAATCAATCCGCAACCGTCCGTCAAATTGACGAATGTGGATTGAACGGATTGACAGATTGGCGGATAGATACGAATCAGTTTAGTGTACATCTTACAGATTTTCAACATATCATAAAACCTATCGACATAAATTTTTTATTTTTTGTTTTTATAACAATCCGATCTGTCTTATTAATAATGAATAAAAATATGGATAATAATCCAATAAACCTCTATCTTAACAATGACTACAAAAACTCAAAAGAGATTACCGGACAGTTGTTTGAGAGAAGCTGTCCAAATTCCAAAGAGCAAAGACTATATACATACATACCCAAGTGTGTGTATATATATATCTGCATTTGTGTATAGGTTTAAAAAGAAAAATAAATAAATAAAAAGTAATAGAATAGTAGGTGAGTATTTTAAAAATAGAATTTGGTTGGAGTGTCCGCAGTTTGGTTGTGGCCTGAGAATTTTCAATCCGCTATCCGTCCAAAACTAAGCGGATTGGAGAAAATCAATCGGTATCCGTCCACTTGTCATCACGCATCTGTCTAAAATGCAGCGGATCGATTTGATTCAATCGGTTTAGACGGATCGGTATATCCACTAAGCACTTCTAAAATTTGATGCAATTAAAATTATAAGGATTAAATTAACATAAAATGTAAACTATACAGATTACCAACATAATTTGTCCAAAACTTAAAAAGTGACTAAAAACGCTGAAGTGTAAAAAACTACTTTTTAATGGTTAAAGCTTATTACCCAACCCATATTGTATCTTATTAATTTTTTAATTTATTTTGTTTTTTTTAATTAACTAAATTAGTCACAACCATCTTGTGAAATGAAGCCTCAATGGTTTTCTGGGGAGGAATTTGTAATTTTTACTTCTATTCTCATAAAAAGCAGCTTGTCTGCCTTTTCTCTAGCTTTTAATTTAAGCTCATGCCAAGCATAAAAGGGCCAAACAAAAAAAGCTTTAAGCCAAACAGGATAATTTTAAGGGGTCCTCAAAAGAAGTCTAATAAAACTATATTAATGGTGGGGAATCATTTTCTTTATGTTAAAGGATAAATAAAAGGAACATTTCAAAATGAATATTGTCAATGATTAGTGCAACATTTTAAAATATGAATAGTTAATTAAGGTTTGTTTGGAGAACCTGATCATATGGAGGGACCATGCTGGCAATGTTTCTGACAACAAAAGCCTCCCCTGGTTGGAAATCGAGGATATGCGAAGGGCAGACACGGGAGTCCGAGCAGGCAAATACCATAAACTGCATCAATTATCAACAAACATCACCCCAAAAAAAAAGAAAAAAGAAAAATCAAAGTATGCCAATTGATTGGAGATTATTTTTATACATATAAAAGAAATTACATCAAATTGGTCAATTATAATTCAACAACGAACTGACACAACATGCCATGGGCATAGCATAGTTCGTGCCTCCCAATCATGCCTCTTGATAGTCCATGGGCCTAATCCTTTATTTTGCGTTGTTCTTTTGGTGTTTTTTTAAGAATTGAAAGTACAGTACAAATATATTTAGAAAAATGCTTAGACGCTCTAAAAGTTCTACTAAAATTTTGGTAAAATTTTTGGGTCTCTAACATTACTCATATATTTAAAGTGAATTTTTTAAATGCGTAAACAATACATTTTAAATGAAACTTTTAAATTACAAATTTGACCACAAAATTAAATGTTGATATATTTGAGGTAAACTATTAATAAGTCCTAATAGTTGAACTTAATTTCTATCAAATTTTATTAAAAATAAATCCTAATAAAATTGTCGCTAAAAATAATTTTTTGTGACGATTTTTTACACGTCGTTAAAAATTGACAATTAGTGACTGTTTTTGTTATGACTTTTATAAATTGTCGCTAAAACTTGCAATTAGGGACATTTTTTTATGACAAACTTTTCAAATTGTTGCTGAAAGTTGTAAATTAGTGATTTTTTGTGACGATTTTTTTAAACTATCGTTAAAACATATAATTGGTGATATTTTTTGTGATAATTTTGAAACCGTCATTGAAAATTAACAATTAGTAATTTTTTTTAATAGTATTTGATAAAAAATATTTTTAATTATTATATGATCTATTAGACAATAAGTACACTTATTAAAACCTACACGTAAATTTCCTATATACTTGATGGGACGGTTATATAGTTGCTTACAAAATAGCAAATCTTTATATTTTTCTTATTAATTGATGTGTAATGAAATAATGAAACTTTAAAATATGACATAAGATCTATTTTAATAAAGATAATAAATGTTACATCATCCTTATTAATTGATATGTACACTACTAAATAAAGGGTCTATTTTAGGATATAATAAATGTTACATCAACAAATATTTTTTTTAAAAAAACTTACTAGTTTGTATACTATTATTTTTAAGCAATCGGACTAAGGTCTAATGTATGATTGTATTCAAATAATTTTTTTATTTATTTTTTGGGATAGAAATTTGAAAACTTTTTATGAGGATAAAAGGTATGCGCAGCACGATTCAGACGGGTTGAGAGTGAAATTATAAATCAAATGACGGATTGACAGATTGACAAATCGTGGTTTGGACGAATTGACAAATATTCTAACTAATTATCAAATATTCGTATAATATATAATACTAATTTGCAATATTTTTCATATATATATAACACAAATTAATTTTACTTAATATGATTTATATATATAACTACTAACTTCCAACAAATTTCCTATAATAAATTTCTCTCACACTTATTTTTATTTTAATATTTCATAAGAGATTAAAAAATATATATGCATTAATTATAGTAGAACGGAATAATTTCAAAAGCGAATTATAAAGTGCTACAGATTTAACGGATTGAGCCTTAGGCTAAGTTTGGCAACTCATAAAAAATTTAAAAAGTCAAAAAGTCACTATCCTATTTAAGTCACATCATCTTATTTAAGTCACATCACCTCTCTAATACATCACTTCAAACCCAATCCAAACTTAACCCATATTTCATAAAAAATCAAAAAATATACTTATTAGATCATCCCAAACAACCCCTAAATGTCAATGGAATGGGATAAATTTGTGCTGTGTAGCGTAACTGACCTTGGGGCTCTGGCCTTTGGCAAGTTCGCCATACAACGCACCATTTTTCCTGTAAAAAAAAAAAAGAGCAACCCATGAACCCAATAAATGACTTCATAAATAAGGCGATATATGTAACCTGACAAGGTCCAATTCTCCAATTTCATGTGTGATGCCCCTTTCTTAGTAAATGGTGATATAATTATGGTCAGTCCCATAATGTCATTTAGTGGCTTTCGCCCCTGTATGTTGTTGATTCAGGTCCTTGTTTGGTACTTTATAGTGATATTTTTAATGAACAAATAACCGTTTGGGAAGATAGTTTAAGAGCTTCTTTTTTTTTTTTTTCTTTTTTTTTTTTTTTTGATTATTTTAGTCACAGCAAATAAAACATCACATTCAATCCATAATCATTATATTTTTCTTTTACAAAAAAAGTAAAAAAGCAAAAAAATTAAAAATCCTGCCCAAACTAAGCTTTTTAGCCCAGGCTAAAATAACCAAAAAACTAAAAAGCCAACCCACTTCCCAAACGACACCTTATTCACAATTATTATGATGGTATTAGATAACGGCGGTGTTACATACACCAATTAATATACTAATTAGTGTATCAGCACTAGTTATGATATTATTATTGACCCCACTCATTAATTACACTACAAATACTAAAAAAAATTTAAATTATATCACATCATCAATTAATATACTAATTAATACATTAATTAATGCATATAACATTATTATTCATTAGATAATTCCATCTCTCACAATGATGGAAGAAATTATTCGATGGTGAAGTGAAAGTGAAGGGTACAGGGAGAGTTACAGATTCAGCTATTAAAGCTACTAATTTTAATGCTCTATTTAATTTTTAGATGATATGAAGGAAAATGAGAATGGAATTTTTTATAAAAAAAATGAAAAAGAAAAATTAAGAGAAAACAGGATCTATTTTTGGAAAAGTTTTAATTTGCTAAAGTTTCAACTAAAAAGATGAAATGATTCAAAAAATAAAATACATAATATATTTTAGATGCAGCATATAGCATGTATTACACTTACAATGAAATTCACACATTTCATAATTTAGAATATTTTTATCGGACATGTGTTTTTTTTTATATATAATTTTTAATAAATCTTGTTAACATGTGCTCTTAAGTTAACCTCAAATATTTGACTTAATAATCAAGATTTCGAATCTAAGAGTATATTCCTTCTCACGTCTTAGGCTCAAAATTTCCTAGGTGCAAAAAAAAAAATCTTCGAACCTGTCCATACCTAAACATATTATTAATAAAGTGTAAAATAATTAAACATTTTCAAAAAAAAATTATTTCAAATTTGTTAACTGAGTCATAAAGTGAATCATTAACTAAAATCCTTTTGTTCTTTCCTTTTTCAGCTCCAAACAGAGTCTTACCCATATTTTCATTTCTGATTTCCACCCTTTTTACGTGATTTCAAAGCAGAAAATGCAAATGAGAAGTCTAAGGAGCATATACTGGGAATTTCCCAAATTATCGGTGGCAAACAGAAGATTCCAAATCCTTTTTTAAGTACAAATTACGTACTCGAATTTCTCTGTCTTGAAATGAGCGAAACCGGTTTTGATTCTCTCTACCGGATTGAATGATTTCGCAGCAGTCGCCTCCAGCTCCGCTGTAATTTGCTTGATCTTCGCCGCCGCAACTGGCTCTAGATCACCTTTCTCACTGCACAGAAAAGAGAAAAAAAAATTAAATGAAACTTTAAAAGTGATTACAAATTTATGAAACATTTTATGATTTCAATTATCAATATTTATAAAATTTATTATTAATTTATAATTATTTTTTTAAATATTACTCATTGATTTTTTATTTTAATGTCAGTCCGTGTGGGACCCACTGAGGGTGACGTATGGTATGGAATGGAAATCGAAAGGACATCTGTATGACACACGTCACTCCGCTAGTCGTTGCGATTCATGCGGGCGTTGAGATCCAATCCTCTAAAAAAATCAATTTCATTTCCGTGAAATGACAAAGGAGGACAGAATTTATGAGATAATTACGTAGATAAACCATGGTTGACTGTTAGAAGCCCAGTGGCTCTTTTCAGATGTGAATCCCGATGGATTAATGATATAGAAAAATAACAGAAAATTATAATAATTAGAGAAAGACAGAGAGACAGAGACAGAGACAGACAGAGACACAACATTACCTGAGAAGCTTCTTAAGTCCAGCAATGGCTTCCTCGTATGAATCTGTCGCCATGTCCTCTTCCTCTCTCTGCCAATTTCACAAAATTCAATTAAAAAAAATTACTCCTACGATCATATAGATGCATATATGTGTGTGTGCATATATATATATATAGAGAGAGAGAGAGAGAGAGAGAGATGTAAAAAAATTTCATCAATGAACGATATCTGCAAACGGATCGATTCCGAAGACTCAAAAACTGAGACCAGAGCCCGATCAGAAGCTACACTTTCTCGGAAAATTCTCTCTCTCTCTCTCGAATTAACTCAACGAACACGGCAGAACAACAAAATCACTTCCAAATTACTCAATTAACAAAATGAATTCATCAAAGAATTTGAATACGAAAGTCGCAGCAAAAAGATAGAAACAATTACCCCAAAAAAACAAAATCACTTTAAAATACTCAATTCTCTGATGAATTCATCGAACACAAACTGAATTTCAATTCAAGAACCACCAGAAAAAACAATCGTTTTGTGGATGAAATAATTGGATCCTAGAAAGATCCATGAAAAAAGCTGGTTAAAACAGCACCTGTACAGACCTTTTTTGTTTGGTTCCTAAGAAATTTTTTCCGACTCTGACCACTGTTTGGAGAATAAGCCACCTAACTCACACAAACTATATACATATATACAAATATATAGATAGATGGTCCTAACCATGGTTAACTTGATTGATCGGACAGTTTATCAACGGTTTATCCAAAAATAGAAAACAAAAATGAACGCGTTTAGAGGGGCAAAGTTATGGGGTGTGGATAATATGGTGAGAGTGAGGTAATGGACGGCGATGGTAGTGGGTGTCATGTTGCAATCAAATAATTGAGACTGCCAAGTGATGTAGATCACGAGGAGATAATAACGATCGGACGGTGTAGGACCAGTTCAGACAGAGAGGGCTGGTTTAGTAAACGGTTGAGATAAGCGTGCAGGTGCTTCGGTCAGCCAAGGCGACCCATGACACGGGGATGAGAGCATGGGTCCGTTGAATTAAGGGAGCCGTTAACTTGTGTGCGGAAGGACTTGATTAGTTTTTGGAAAATGTTTTGTTATCCGAATTTGTTTTTTTTGAATTTTTTTGATTGTTTAAAATGATATCGTTTTTGACAATTTATTTATTTTTTATTTATTTTTTTATTTTTTCTCCTGCTTCGGTCTGAAACAAGAGAGCAGAGAGAAGAAAGAGAAAGAGAGGAAGAGGGAGAGAAAGAGAGAAAGAGAGAAAGAGAAGAGAGGGGATCCGCTTTGCCTCCGTTGCCTCCGCCTCCACCTCACCTCTGATTTTTTTTTTTTTTTTTTGATTTGATTTTTGTGTTTGATTGGTGAGTGGGTTTGATTTTTGTGTTTGATCGGTAAGTGGGTTTGATTTTGTGTTTGATCGGTGGGTGGGTTTGATTTTGATTTTGATTTTGTTTGATCGGTAAAGGAAGAAATAGGAGATGAATGATTGAATTTTTTTATTTTTTATTTTTTTTTCTAGATCTGATGATGTTATTGATGATGAAGATGAATGGTTGTGTTGATGAATGTGTTGTTGTTGTTGTTGTTATTGTGTTGATGAATGTATGATGTTGTTTTTTTAAGATTCGACAATCTGTTTCTCCTCTCTCTCTCTGTTTCTCTTCTCTTTTGCTGTTGATAAAGATGATGTTGTTGTTGTTAATTTCCTCTCTCTCTCTCCTCTCATCTCTTTTCTTCTATTGATGTCGTTGCTGTTGATTATTTCAATTTCGGGCGATTCGGGGGAACTCGTTTTCGAGCTACGTAGCACTTCATTACTCCCCTGTTCCAAAATAATGATCTTTAGGGAATTTAACTTTTTTTAGTAGTATAATTATTATATTTAAAAAAATTAATTTTTCAAAATTATCATTTCATAGTATATTTTTTGGAAAATATTAATATCGTAATTGTACTTTTTGTGTTGTTAATGAATTTAAAAGAATGGTGAAATGGAAAATTTATATTATTTTTGTACTTAATTTTTGAAAAGGGACTAATATTTTAGAACAACGAAAAATGGAATAAGGACTAATATTTTGGAACTGAGAGAGGACTATTTAGGAATTATTTGAAATAATTTAAATAATAATTTGTTTATGTTTTTTATGTAAAAATATGTAAAAAAAAACAAAGAGATGATGTGCTATTTTAGTGCACCACAAACAAGGTCTTAGGTCTTGTTTGGCATGTATTACTTTAGCACATCTTTTTATCTTTTTATTTTATTTGTGTCATATTACCTTTTATTTGGGTCACATCATCTATCTACACATTGTATATCTTTTCGTAAAAATTCAAAAAATATATCTCAAATAACTCTTATGATGTGTTTGGTTGGGGAATTTGGAAAAGAAAAATGAAAAAGGTAGGTGAAATATGAATAAAATATACTTACATTTCACATAATTTCACACACATTTTCCCTTTCCATTTTTAAATTCCTTCCTAAATCTCTCAACCAAACACAACATTAGATTTATTCACAAAAAAAAAAAAAAAAAAAAAAGCTTTTAGATAATAATTTGATAAAGCCAAAAAAAAAATTATTTTGAAGTTCCATTGCAGTCCTTTCATTGGTATATTATAATCTTATTAATTTTTTGTCAAATATGTCATTTTTAAAATGTGATAATGTGATATTATTCTAATGTGTGCACAAATCTTATTAATTTTTTGTTAAATGTGACAATGAGACATTTGTATATTATTATCTTATTAAATTTTTTTCAAATGTGTCATTCTTAAAATGTGACAATAAAATATTATTTTAATATTTATACTAATATCTTATTAAACTTTTGTTAAATGTGTCGTTATTCTTAAAATGTGACAATGAAACATTTGTACACTATTGTCGTATTAAACTTTTGACAAATGTATCATTATTAAAATATGACAATGGGATATCATTATAATGTGTGTGGATATGCTTCATTTGAAGGAAAAAAAAAAATTAATGTGAAATAGGATTTATGGATTTATAAGATTATTGATGAAACTAAATGGTCTATATATGTCCCAAAAAAGTAAGGGAAATAATATATATATATATTTATTGTTTTCTTTTCTCTTTTCAAATTCAAGATCCAAATACAGTCTCAATGATGATTAGTAGGAAAATAATGATAATTATAGAGAATTTATTTACAAAATTTCTTGAAATGAATCATTACAAGTATGAAAAAATTTTAATCACTAGAATTTGGAAGGAAAAAAATGACGACCTTAAAAATTATCTGAAAATAAAATGTATGGTGGTGTTCAATTAAATAGTGTGATTACAGGTTGCACTCTGGATGAATTTAATTCATACGCTGTATTTTTAAATAATTTTTTCAAAATTCGTAACATTGTTATTAGAATTTTTATATAATTTTTTTAAAATAATAATGTACGGTGTTCAAATCTTTAAAAAAAAATTGTACGATGTCATATTTATAACCAAAATGCTTCCTACCCCCAGTAAACATTACACCCAATGACCCCCCCAGTGCCACGTGGCACTGTGGGATTGGAGGAAAGAAAAAAAAAAAAAAAAAAAAAAAGAAAACTGACCAGTGGGGGCGCCCCACGTCACTGGGGGTCGACCCCCACTGGGTGTATCCAGCGGGGTTGTATTTATAAATGTAATCATACTGTGTCTTTCAATGAAACAACGGTAATAGCTTGCATCATTTTGTATTATTTTTCATTTGTATAAATATTTTTTACTTTTGATAAAAAAGTATATCGAGGGGAAAAAAATTGTTGGTGATGGGGAATCAAATAAAGTGAAAGGTAGATTTAGTAAGGTATTGTACTTTGAAAAATAACATTAAAATTAAAATATATATATATTGTCATTTAAAATTTGATGTTATGTCTCACATATTAATCAGTGTATTTGGTTTGAATTTTTTGGATTAAATTTTTTGAAAATTGAGTTTTTGATTTTCGTATTTTTTTGTTTTTAGTGAATATTTAAAAAATTTTAAACATTTTTTTTACTTTTTTAGATGCATCTTACTTAGATGTATCTAAAAAAAAAACTGTGAAAAAATATTTTAAAAAATTAATAAATACATAAAAATACAAAAAATATACTAAATTCTTGTATTTTTTTTTTTTGGTATTTAGTGAATTTTTAAAAGATTTTTTTACAATTTTTTTTACTTTTTAGGTATATTTATGTTAGGCGGCGTGTGTCTAAAAAGTAAAAAAATTGCCTAAGATATTAAAAAAATTCAGTAAAAATAAAAAAATACAAAAAATAAAAAAATAAAATTTTCTAAAAAATTTTTTTTAAAAAATGAAAACAAGCGAGCTTTATTCGCATAAATCTTAATCAATCTGACTTTTGTTTCTTTCCCTCCAAGTTGGTGGGGAATACAGCAACTAATTTGTCACGAAATGCACTTGCTTTCATAGCTATCGAGGTCACATGCCTAGCTCACTATTTTAAGGGACCGTATGCAATTTTTCTAGCATTATTTTATTTATGTGAATGCATGGCCAAAACCCAAAACCCAACATTGTCACTATTTTAAGGAGCCATATACAAATTTTTTAAAAATAATTATTTTATTTACTTGAATAAGTACTGCTAAAAATTTATAATTTAAATATTTAAATTTATCAATAATAATGAAGTAAAAGAGTCAGACTTTATATGGTTAAGTGTGTCAAAAATCAATATTTAAATTTGTCAATAAATAAATTTATTATAAGTATAATTATATTATATAAATTTAGGGGGATTTACATCCCAGTACGAGAAAAAAAATTTACACAAATATAGAAAGATGTAAGTCACACTTACATCCTTATAATTTTTTACTTTCATCTCATTATAAAATCACTTACACCTAAAATATTTTTGTAATTTTTTTTTATCTCTTATTATTTTGAAGTTTGCCCATAAATTTAAACATACATTATACATTTTATTTTCAGAGTACTTTATCATTTGATGTGACTATTGTAGGTAGGAACAGTTGAGAAGGGAGCATCTGGACCACACGCATTGGATTGCAAGACAAAGATGGATAGACCACATAACCAAAGTGAACCAATAAAGCAAATTAGAGTAAATTGTGATTCAATTGTTCCAATGCTAGAAACTAACATTTTATATTTATAAATGTATCTATAATGATGTAATGAGAATAGTAAATCTCATATAATTGAATGCGTAATTAATCAAAAATTAATACTTATCAAATCATATGGATTGAATTGTGAGAAAATTTTAAAGTTCTCAAATATTTTTTTCTATTTTTAATTGGCCAACCAACCATTTCGAAAAAACCTTCATACATGTGTGAATCTAAGACCACTCTCTTACAGATAGAAAAATAAAATAAAAAAGAGATAGGAATTGGTAAATTTCAAGCCAAATTGTGGAGGTCATTTTGGGCAACAGAGTCAACTCCCAATCTATACATGCATGCATTATATTTCTTTTTTTGGGTCTTCACATGCATTAATTAATTAATTAATTATATATAGTAACAATTCAAAGTCTCGAATCTAATTGATTGACTGTGATTTGTGTAGAAAACAACAATATATGTTGTGACTAGCCTGTCCAGAAGTTGACTACCCCAAATAAACATAGTTGTGTTTTGAGGAAAACTTCAAAGTTAGGAACTGAAGAAATTATTTTCAAGACATTGAAGTGAGAATTAGAAAATTAAGTAATGCAACTTGGAAAATGTAAGGTATAAACTTCTTAATCATCAAGTGTTTCATATATGTATTATATTGTTTTCCATTCCAATTCAAGATGAGAGCTTTTTCGTCTATGCAATTAAGTGGATATTTTGTGTACTTTACGTGACCAAGATAAAGTTGTTCATGTTCAAGATATAAATAATAAAATTATTTAAATGGTGATTTATAATTGAACATAGTGATTGGAATATAGAAGAAATAAAAAAAAAAAAAAAGGTCATTGTTGGAGCAAACGATGGAATAGTTTTGGTTAGAGCAAAACCCATATTATAATCCATAAGTTTCTTCCAAGTTGTTTGGTATTTTTATCTATAAAAAGATACAAAATACTATTTAATAGGGTGAATAAGAATATGCTATTAATAATTGATACACCTAATTAGGAATAAAATAAGAATCTAAATCAAATACACAAAAACATAAAAATTTACATGGTTTACCAAAGAATAAGGCCATGTACATGATCTAGAAAAATACTGCACTTTAAATACATAATATTAGGTAACAAGGCATAACTATAAAACATCAAAAATATCCTTAGTTTGCGGTTGAGTAGTTAATGTTCAGTATTTATCAGAATTCACGCTACGTACCCAACATATGAAAAGGTTTCTAGGGATGTGAGACTGATATAACTAGAAGTTTCTATATCAAGGATACACTAGTGTGTTTGTTATAAGGAAATTGAAGAAGATTATAACACAATTGGAATATTTGAATAAATGTTTTTTTCCTTCTGCATTTTGGATATCTCTCCAAAATAAAAAAAAAATAAAAAAGTGATAAGAGCAATTACACACTTTTATTCATACTTGAGCAAGAAATTCAGAAACCTTACCGTCACCTTACTTGAACAACATAACATGCACTTTCTGAGTTTTCCAGCCATGGTGACCTCTGGATTGCTCTCTCACCAACTGCTTTATAAACACACACACAAACGCAAAAGAAGAAGAAGAAGAAGAAAAGTGAAATTTACTAAAGTTGTATTGGATGTTGAAACATCCATGAGAAATTACAGAAGAATTATCATATGGTCATTAAAATTATAAGGAAATGATCATTTCACTATAATCCACATTTGTTTTATTAAACCAAACACTATCTCTTTAGAAAATTATTAACTAGTTTTAGAGTATCATGTGATACTATTTATGTGACGTTCTTTGTAAATTAAAAACCACAAAATATACTTGGTGAATCTTTTCTTAATTTCCTAATTACAGGGTTCAACAATATTTTCCCGGTAAAGTTTTTAATTACGTCATTAATTGTAAATACTACATAGATAATATCATATGATACTTTAAGACTGCTGAATAATTGCTCTACAAAAATTTTGACTATTTTTTACTAATTCAAAGAAAGAATGTAATCTTAACATAATCCAACTTAAAGAGTACTTGAATAATAAAAATACTTATACAAGTGGGGTTTGAACTTTCAAACATGATTTCAAACAAAAATGGAGTTTGGGTCAAACACATTGAATTCTCACTACCATTATTGTATTGCATTGACATACAATTTTAAACAATTAAAATTTTCCGTTGTTTAAATCGCGTATTACTCATGAGGTCGGGGTTCCTGACTCCCCCTTTGCCCTCTATGAAAATAATTCTTCCATGTAGCATTGATTGATAAAAATCTAAAAACACAAAATTGATTATAAAATTTGATATAATCCTTTCATATGAGGCGAACGAAGATATACATGGAGAGGAAGAGAATACCTAAGAAGGAGTTGGGACTTGAGAATTAGCTTCCCCAAAATTTGGAGAGTGAAGAGTTAGATACAGAGCTGCAAAAATGGAGTCTCATGCACCATGTTCCAGTAGAGAGATGTTGAATCACAAATTGAGACACTATTAAGATAAAGATTTTTTTATTTTCTCAAAATTTTTGGGGATGGGATTCATTGATGATGACATGAACCATACTAGTCAGTCATCTCTAATAATAGGGACAAAATCAGAGAATATATATATATTCCGGAGAACTCACCAAGATTGGATAAAAGAAAGCGAAATGTGAATTAAGGAGTGCTTCATTCTCTTCAGATGAGAATCGCTTGTTGTAGATTAACTCATCTCAAGCTGTGTGCACTGGTTTACAGTATATAAAAAAAATTAAATAAATAAATAAAAGAAGAAATGATTCAAAGGCAAACAGCCTTCTTTGAGATCAACCCACTGTACCAAAGTAAATTATATAATTTACTAAAAAAAATAAAAATTATTTAGATTTTAGATGGACCAAAGTAAGATTATATAATTTTTTGATGGACCAAAATGTTAATTTCTTGGGTAAATTACAGTAAACTTCTAAAGATTTAGAGAAAATACAATAAATTTTACAATTTTGACATAATTGCATTAGATTTCCTTAACGTTTTAATTCACACACTTAGTTATATTTTCATTAGTAATTAGTCGGTTAGTAATATGAATTGATATACTTTATCTTGTTTTATCTTCATGCCTTCGTACCTACCATCTAACTAGTTCTAGTTCTAATCCTTGCCCTTTTAATTTTACTAAAATAAAGGTCGATGTAATTATATTAAAATTATAAAATTTATTATATTTTATTTAATTTTGAAAATTTGTCCAAACTGTTTGATACAGTTTCAACTTATAACTTATTAGTTAAAAACAACTTAATAAATCAAAAAAAGTTGATTATTTTGAAAACTTGAAAACAATATTTTTGGCTTGTGCAGTCTAGTTATCAACTTTCAACTTATCACCAAATAAGCCCTATATATAGGTTGTGAGATTTTACTCTACATTACACGTGTATTAAAAATTATGCCCGTCAGGTTTAGTAACAGGTTATTGCCTTGCATAGATTCATAAATTTCATTGCTTTTGTGCACAAAATTCATGTACTTTATACATTAAAACATTTGTTGCCTCTGATAATCTCTACTCAGATAAGTTCTCAAATTCAAAAGCTAAATTGGGCTAATCATACTAATTCTAAATGGTTTTTTCTCATGGAATTGGATATATAACCACCTTCCCAGTAGCTCGGTTTGTTTCAATGTAAGAGAAAGCTTCAACAACCTTGGTGAATGGGAACGGTCCCTTGGAATCAACCACCGGCTTCACCTTCCCGCTTTCAAGAGCCGGATTTAGTTTTTCCAAGACAGCTCCACTGGCAGTGACTACAAATCTGAAACCGGGTGGCGTGACAGCACCAGTTAGGACCACTACGCTGCCCCCTTCCTTCACCACCTTCACTGCCTTATCGCCCTGCCCTGTTATTACAGAAACAGAGAAAGTGCTTTGTTTTGTTATCAACTCTGTTTCAAAAATTAGATTGCGGAAAAGTATGCAGCAAAAAAGAAAATTTTGTTTGACAACAGTAGCGTTACTTTTAGATATTACAAATGCAAACTAGTGTGCAAACATTATATCTCATACGTGTTTGGCGACTAAATAAGTCACATTTTTGATGAACTTTTTTGTATTTAGTGAAAAAAAAAAATTCAATATTTTTGTCA
Source organism: Camellia granthamiana (assembly GCA_036172215.1). Lineage (NCBI taxonomy): Eukaryota > Viridiplantae > Streptophyta > Magnoliopsida > Ericales > Theaceae > Camellia > Camellia granthamiana. Next base: position 169,554,251 of record CM069904.1, read on the forward strand.
AGATTTTTTACTTTTTAAGTTCTACTAGTCTAAAAGCATCTAAAAACTAATTCCTGTTAAAAAAAATGAAAAAAAGTTCACTAAAGATGAAAAAAGTCAACAAATAAGCTGTTAAAAAGCAATTGACAAGCCCAACAAATATCACTAAGCAGAGCTTAAGTTTGGAACAAACTAGGAGACATCCTATCAGGTACTTCCAAACAGCATTTCTAGAACCATTGAAGGTAGAACAACAAACATGGTACTTCCATGACTATGACATGGTTTTCGAAAAGGTCAGGGTCACTTAGGCAATGTTCCGCGAGGTTAATGTCAAAGCAAATCCCGCTACCATATTTTATCAAATTTAGGACACTTTGTTTAGTTGTGTTTTCATTTTCTGGAAAACACAATACCATCCTGTATCTTAGTTTATTCAATTGGTTAAGAAATTTTTCAATTTTGCTATGATCACACTGATGACTAAGCAACATTTAGTTATAATGCGGTTGTGTTTTCATTTTCTGTTTACTTTTTTTTTATTTTCAGGAAAACATAATATCCTGGTGTATCTTAGTTTACTCAATTGGTTAAGATATGTCAGTAATGACATTATCACACTAACGACTAAACAACAATTATTTATCAACATTATGACTCAACCATTTACTTCAAGAGTCCGAGTCACAAATTGACTTTGCGATCCTTCGCGTCACCATTAGAGAAAAATCATATTTGAAACAATAAAAACAAAAAGAAATCAAGTATTATCTTGTTTTTTAAGGAAATTGGTAATTGTTATATAATCTTACCAACTGTATCGTAGACCACATCAAATTTCTCCGGAAGGTCTTCGAAGTTTTCCTTAGTGTAGTCAATGGCCAAATCGGCACCCAAGCTTTTCAGCAACTCCAACTTTCCGGTGCTGGAAGTTGCTGCAACTCTTGAAGCACCAAATACATGTTTTGCTAGCTGCCTCATTAAAAACACACACACAAATAGTTTGAGAAATAAATAACAAATGCATAAAATTGCAATCATCCAACTATATATCTGAGGTCTAAAGCTAATGTTGTTATACCAATTTTGTCAACTAGGTCATCTTTGGTTCGCAAATTGGATGAGGTAAGGTAAGCTATAACAAGGAGGGTATTTTAGTTATTTTGCAAGCTTTATCATGGAAAAAGTTGTCCTGCCTTCCCTCCGACAAAAATACTCCCACAAAATAATCCAGCATATGCAGGATAAAAGGTTCCTGGGATAAGTTATCATGGGTAACAAAATGTGAACAAAACACGGGATAACTTTATTGAGAGGAAATAGTCCTATACGACTGTGAATCAAACGTGGCATTAGAAGACATATATGAGATTTATTGACAAACTAACCCGATCGTCTCTTTTTTGATCGTTTGACCATGCCCTAATAATAATTGGGAGAATATATAGATTATCAATTCATGACAAAAATCTCAAGAATGTATAATTGATTTATGGAATTATATGTGATTGCCAACTTGTTCGTTTGATTATTTCATGATGTATCAAAGCAGGCAACAGAAACTGAGCTATAACAAAAACATACCTGAATTACAAGGGATCCCACTCCACCAGCACCCCCCAAAACGAGGATAGATGTGCCATCTGAAAACCCTGACCGTTCGAGGCCTTCATAGGCAGTCTGAATTGCAAGGGGAAGACCAGCAGCCTGAGCAAAATCAAGATTCTTCGGTTTCAGAGCCAATAGCTTCTCCTCAACAGCAGTGTACTCTGCAAAAGACCCGAATTGCTTAGGTCCTTCGAGTGCTTTCTCGTTTATGTTCCCATATACTTCGTCTCCTTCCTTTAGGCTCTTTACTTGGCTGCCGACTTTAACCACCACGCCGGCAACATCATAGCCTGGAACTGTCTGTACCACAACAAACTGTGTGTCATAGGTGAACTAAAAACCTCGGAATGGTGAAGCTTGACAACTCAACTAGCACAAACAATAGATGAATAAGTCATAATTCTTGACTTAAGAACCTTTGTTCAGCAATTAAATTCAAACAAAATCAACCATGGAGGATGCCAAAGCCACTTGGTATGCAAACTAAAAGTCACACAGATCAAGCAGCTGGCCATAATTCGATTAACAAAGTTTCCACAAACAATATTTTTCCTTGTTCCACAACTTCCGGTCAAGGAATAGAAGTACTGATAAAAAAGATTTATTACAAACCTAAGCATACGGTTTTGAGATGTATATGCCCATATATATTGATATCAACAATGCTACAAAACACAAAAAATAAAAGGTATGACTTGAATTCATCTTGAGTGTGTGTGACCATTGATCAACTCCATACACTTTATTAGAATAGGAAAATGAATCCCCATATATATTATTCATGTTATTGAATAGGGGAATTGGCTGGGAAAGGAAAAAAAAATTTAAAAAAAAAAAAAACCACCTCCATATATGGCAAACAACAGAATATTTAATGTTATGTACCCAGTTTCCTAAGTCTGATAACATTAATATTTAATTTGCAGTAACAGGTTGGATCTAACACATTTATGGCTTTTATATATTCTTTAGAAAAATTCACTTTGCCTTCTTACATGCTTGTACCACTTTACCTGAACTATCAATTTTAAGAATTACCGCTTTAAACTATTGCCATTAGTTCGCTCTAGTTAAAATCAATTAGTCAATTAGACTTAATTCATGTAGTCTTAAGGTCTCTCCAAATTTACTATCTAAAAAAAAAAGGGTCTCTCCAAATTTCTAACATAGTATTGGAGTTGGGAGGTCTAGTCTCCGCCCAGTCAGGTCGGTTTCTCTTGTCATTAAGTATTAGCTCCACATGCAACCGGACTGCATATATAGAAAATGTTAAAGACTTGTCTCACATCACATCTCTATGTCAATGTGGTTCATGTAGTCTAAATGTTTCTTATACCTATAAGGCTATAACCAATTGATTTTGGTTTGGATATGTTGTGCAGATATCAAATGGTTCCACACCCACAATCACACCTTGGCTTAAGAAGGCCATACCCACACAATTTTTCCAAAATGGCCTTTCATGAATGTTAGGCCCAAAAAAAAAAAAAAAGCAAACAAACAGTTCAGACAAATAATCAAACACATAGAACACAGGGATCAAATATACTATGCCCAATAAGATTACAGAGCTGAACTTCTCAACTCAACCGCACACCTCACAACAGCCCAAAACAGGATGCATCTCCAAAATTCTAACACATTTCAATATATATATAAAAAAAAAAAATACCAATAAAAACAGGGGAAAAAAGAACAGAAAATTAATATTCTAACACATTTCAATAAGGGAAATTCTAATATACACCCTTTAAAAAGGTGTACCATATGCACCTCTCTTTTTCTTTAATTATAACTAATTTTCTTCCTTTGTTATGATATTATTTTAATTATAACTCATGAGTTTTTTTATTATGTCTCATGTTAATGTGTTGTATTTAGTTATGACATTTTTTTTTTTTTTTTTTTAGTTATGAATACCATTTTTCTTTTAGTTACAAGGTTTATGGTGTTTCCCCTTCAATAAAACTCAATGAAAAACAGGGGGAAAAGAAGAGAAATTCACCGGAAGAGGCGAGTCGGAGGCCTTGAATTTACCCAATCTCCTCTTGAAATCAACAGGGTTCAGAGCAGCCGCAACCACCTTGATCAAAACCTGGTCATCCTTCACCGGAGGCACCGAAACACTCGAATCGACCTTCAAAACATCGACTCCTCCATACTCTCCATAGACCCAAGCCTTCATCTGAGAAGGCACGGAGGAGCTAGTGGTGGGTTCAGTGGAAGTAGCAGGGGCAGCTTGGGAATTAGCGGATACTCTGAGGGGCAAAACAGGGGATGATGGGGAACCCTTTGGGGAAGAAGTGGTGAGGCTTGTTTTGAGTCTGGTTACTGTGAGTTTAGAGACTGAAAATGAGGGGAGAGAATGTGGGGGGAGGGGTCTCAGTGAGAGAGTAGTGGAGGAGAGGATAGCTTCCATTTTTCTTTTTTGCTCTCCTCTGTTCTGTTCTGTTCTTCTGCTTTATCTCTTTATATCATCAACCTCTCTGTTTCTTTGTATGGTGTTTGTTTGATTTTGCCCATGGTGCTGCCACCTGTCCTTCCCATCAAATTTATGCGCACACTAGCTGAGCCATCCTCTCCCCCATGACTTTTTTATTTTTAAAAAATAATTGTAAATTAGTATAATGAGAAAGCATAAGTGAAGTAAAAAAAAAAAAAAAAAATTATGTAAAAAATATTAGAGGTAAAAAAATATTTTATATAATGAAAATGTTGTGTAGTTGAATATATTCTGTTCCTCAATGGTTGATGTGTGATAAAAAAAATAAAAATGTTAAAAATTCTAAAAAATTTATTAAAATTTCTATTAAAAGTCTCACATGGGATCTACATGAAACTCATATGGTGTGAGTCTCACACCCGTGTAAGATATTTGGAAAAAAAATTTAATAAAACTTTTAAGATTTCTACCATTATTCATAAAAAAATAAAAATAAATCCAAGTTAATCATCGTCAAATGACTTATATATCAAGTATAAAGTGACTTTTTTTTTTTTAATCTCACTTTTATCTCCATAATAATCACTAAAAAAAAATCTATACTAGGTTAGTTTGGGAATATACCATACCCATTATTTAAAGATATTTGTTTGAGGCGTCGAAGAGTGGCGCTAGGGTGGTGTAGAAGGTTGACCGGTGACTAGGAAGTGTAGTCGGCAGGAAAAAGGATGTAAGGAAAAAGAAAAGAGAAAGGAAAGGACGAGTCCATTGAGGTCTATTTTGAGAAGATGGTTATAATCAGTTTTTTGGTAAAAAGTTGATTGTAAGCAGATTATAATTAGCTTTTTTGTGAGAGAGGAAGTTGGTAATAATCTGAAAATCAAATTATTACAAACTTCCCAAAAGAGTCCTGAGTATATTAATAAATTAAAAAATAGATTTGTATCTTTTTGTAATTTTATTTAACCCTTATTATAAATAAAATTGTTTCCTATGATTATTTGTAATTGTTATACCTATGTTCCTATTATTTATTTGTAATTTTCTATTTATTTTAAATTATTTTGTACTAGAAACATGTAAAAATTTAAAAATATTGAATAAATTTCAGAAAAAGGTCATCTAATGATAAAAGGAAAAAAAAAAAAGAAGTTAATTTTGTTGGCTTTTCTCAACCAGTATATATATTTTTAAGACTTTCTAATTGAAGATCAATTTAAAAAATACGTGATAAAAAATTTAAAAACACTAAAACAAAAATGAACTAATAATAATAATAATAGAAAGCAAATTAACCTGAGATTTTGAAAGTATTTTAGAAAAATAACAATTGAAAAAAGTAGTTTCAAATTTACGAAGTCAAAATAAATTTGTACTCGATGCAAACAAACAAACAAACAAAATTATTTTCCAAAATACAACTCTTAAGGGCTCGTTTGGTAAGGAGGTTTGGGGCTATTTTAGTCACAAAAGACAAAATAGACTATTTTAATTGCAACAAATAAAACATCACATCAAACCTTAATCATTACACTCTCCTCTTACAAAAAAAATTAAAAAGTCAAAAAATTCTTTCCAAACTAAACATTTTAACTCAGAATAAAATAGTAAAAAAAATTAAAAAGTTAAAAAGTGAACCCACTTTCTAAAGGAAGGCTTATTTTCACTTACTTGCCTTTTTCCGGTTTACAATTTTTTCATTTTCTGAAAAAAAAGAAAAGAAAAAAAGAATAAGAATAAGAAGAAGTAAAAGTGACGAATATTACAATTTGGTACCTGGCGTGTTGGATCATCAGCGAGTTTCTCTCTCTTTCTCTCAAAACTATTTTGTAGATTTGTTTTCCAAATTTTTCTATAAGTATGAGCTGGTGATCGATTCAATTCCTCTAATTCTTGTTCTTCCTCTTTGAATTAGGAATAGAATTCTAGACACATGAATGGAAGAATCACTACAAAAATCTTCCATTTATATATTGCAGGTACAATTCTCTCTTAAACCCTACCTTCTTCTTCTTCATTATCTTCTTGTTATTGTTGTGGTTTATATGAGATTGGCTATTGCATCTTCACTTGAAAATCCATGTATATTGAGCTGCTGTTATATGTATGTATTTCTGATTTCTGTGTATTTTTTAAACTTATTCAAATATCTGGTCTGGTTTGTTTCTAAACTCTTATGCTCTATTTGGAATGAGATGGAATGGTATAGAATGGAATAATCATTCCATTTGCAATGTATTTTTATCATTTTTTAAGTCAGCCAAACATAAGGATGGACAATTTGATGGAATGAGCATTATATTCCACTTAATTCCAGTTAACCAAACACTACCTTATTACCAATGGTTCCTGGGACCAACTGTAAACACGGGTTGAATTTTTTTTATAATTCTTTTGAATTTCAGAGAGGCTTATTTGAATATTTTAGTTCTAAAATTTTTAGTGAACTTCTGGAACAATTTTTAATTATTTGTTTTTTCTATCTTTTTAGAGAGTTATCTATAATATCAATAAAAACCGGAAAAAATTCCAGAAATATTGGTTAGGAGGTAATTCATACTTTATCCAATCAAACTATTTATCTTCTTAAAAATATGTCCGTTGCTCATCAAAACCATTTTAATTATTCTTACTGCTGTTTGGTTAACATTTTAGGTTTAGCCCTTCGCTTTCCTTCAGTTTACAAGCTGGACGACTCAGTTGATCTGTGAAAACTAGAAATTAATTTTTATTTATTTAATTTTTCTTTTTGGTTGAAATAGGGGATTTGAGGTCAAAATTGTCCTCAATTGAATTGCTACTTTTTTATTATTTGTTTTTCTTCAAGATATGCCTTTCAGAAGAAAAGATACCCTGGACTTAGGAATTGGAGTATATTTTTGGCTTCTAGACTGCTTTGAAAGATTTAACAAATAAGAGGGGAACATTGATATTATCTCTAAAGATGGCCCAATGAGTTACAAACAAGTGCTAGAAAATGTAAAGATATCATATTGCTACACACATGATGAATAAGGGAACCTGATTCTCCTAACTATAGTCATCCCTTTTGTGCTTAGAAAGTTATGCTAGAAATTGAGCTATGTAATTTGATTAGAACATCCTAGGATAGGGTCTTTGTTCATCGATGTCATGACCTTGTGATCCCCAAAACAACAAAACAATGTTACAATATTCTAATTTCATTTCAAGCTATTTCTTGTTAACCGTGGCTTTATTACCCCTCAAAGACTGGCATGGCAGAAAACAAAAAACGGAATGTGTAGGTGTCGTTTGGTAACACTTACGTTTTCAGTTTTCTATTTATATTTACAAAAATTTTAAAAACTCAAATAAAAACTTGTTTGGTAAAATTTTTGATTTATAAATCAGTGGTCTCAGTTTATAAATTTAGCCAAAAAATGAAAACACAAAAAATGTGTTTCCATTTTGAGTTTTCAGTATTTTTTTTTTTTTTACCACCAACACTAGCCACCACCTGCAACTATTTTCCACCACCGTCTTCCGCCACCACCACCCACCACCCACCACCCACCTGCCACCACCACTCACCACCCACCCGCCACCACCACCAGCCACCTGTTACCTACTCGCCGCCACCAACCACCTGTCATCCACCCACGACCCACCACTACCATCCACCACCCGCCACCTACTTGCCACCACCACTTACCACCCACCTGCCACCGCCATCCACCACCACCCGCCACCACCCACCACCACCACCACCATCACCGACCACCCACCCGCCACCCACCTACCGCCACCACCCAAGACCCACCACCACCCACTCGCTACCACCTACCACCCGCCACCATCACCCACCCACCACCACCACCACCACCGCCACCACCACCACCACCCGCCACCACCCACCACCACCCGCCATCCACTACCCACCACCCGCCACCACCACCACCACCCACTCGCTACTACCAACCACCCGCCACCGTCACCCACCCACCCACCATCATCTGCCATCCGCCATCCACCTGCCACTACCACCCACCACCCGCCACCGTCACCCACCCACCCATCACCACCACCCGCCACCGTCACCCACCCACCCATCACCACCACCCGCCACCTACCCGCCACCACCACTTGCCAACCGCCATCCGCCACCCACCTGCCACCACCACCCACCACCCGCCACCATCACCCACCCACCCACGACCACCACCCACCCGCCACCACCCATCACCACCAACTACCCACTACCCACCACCTACCGTCACCACTTTCCACTACCGTCTTCCGCCGCCACTTGTCATTTCTCACTCTTTTTTATATTTTTAAATTTTTTTAAACATTTTGTCAATTATCAAACGCGTTTGTAGTTTATGTTTTTCTAAAAATAAACAAAAAATAAATAAAAACCAGTTTATAAAATTTTTGTAAATATAAACTGAAAACGTAAACGTTACCAAACACACCCGTAATTTTTCCTTGTTTTTCAATTGGTTCACTTCCATATGATAGTCAAAACTCCTATATTTCTGCATAAAATTATAATCAGCAAGTAGCTTTGGTAACTAGTATCCATGTTAAGCTAGATTACCTCTCCTGCAGCATAGTCAATGAGAAAAACCTTGGTCAGCATCTTCAGTGGATTTTAGCATAGTTGGCTCTCCAATCAAGTCCCTTTGTTCAATCCCTTTTATGGCTGCCAGCTATTGTTTGCAGAAAGGTGTGCATACTGTTACACAATCTTCGCCTTCTCCGACAATTTCTTGTATACACAGCATACCACATGTTGCAGAAGTTTCACGTATCACAAGTGCTGATTCAGCAAGTTCTTCATCAGATGGATTGGCAGCTTCTAAAGTCCTTAAAGATGTACATATAGTAAGAAACATAAGAACTTTATATTGCTTTATTCGTATTGCCAAATTGTAACGGTATTTACAATTGCCAGTAATAAATCATGCACTTCTCTGCCATATATCTTTTGTACCAATTTTGCAATTCTGTGCAATGTTTTTAAGGAACTGTAAAGGTTCAGACCTTTATGCATTTGCTATGGATTCAAATGGTTAATTTATTAGATTTTTCTTTTTTCTCAGTCAGCACAATTGATGGAGGATTTTCTTGCACTTGCCAGAGACAACACAGACAAAGATTTGGAGACCTGTGGGGTTCTTGGTGCTTTTCTCGTAAGATTTTGCTCTTGCCTGTACATAATATAACAATAAGGCCAAAGTGAAACGTTTTATCATAGCAGTATGTCAATCCTCAGATGGCACCTGAGGCATTTGAGCTTGCTTTAAGGAACAATATATTCCATGGCTTTATCAAACCCTTTTGGTTTTAGGTAACTACCTTATGTCACACTACCATGAGGCATGTAACCTCAAATTTGTTTTATAAGATGGGTTTCTCCAACTATGATTAGGATACTAACCTTATTAGGGTTTTTGACTACTCTAGACTAATAGGTAGCCATAAGGGTTGTGAAAAGGCATCCAAATGGTGGGGTGAGTCTAGGGTGGTTGATGAAAGGAGAAAAAGAAAAGAAAGGTTTCTATCTTGTCCCTATATAAGTAATGTTCTATGTGGCTGGCTAGCCTCTTGTGTCCACCATTGCACATTCTATTATTCTTATTATCATTTAATTTTTTTTTTTAATGGCAGTGTGATTAAATCATTTTATTATAGATAACCAGGGTCTCATCCCTCCTCCAAATTTTCAAGTTTCTGTAATCACTTCCAGCAGTTCTATTACAATGATACTTCGCTACTCCGTTAGCCAACATGTTATTGAATGCCATAACTATTTGAATTCTGTATTTTATAGATCTTGTTTGGAATTTTCCATGTCAGTTTCCGCTTACCCGTAAACATTTGATCTAGTATAACCCTTTAATTTACAAAGCATTTAATGTGATTCACCTACGGGATCACCATCAACATTTTTAATTTGTGCCTAGTGATACTTGCATCTCTGGATGTACTTGTTGAAGCTTAGTACAATTCATGTGACATTACAGCAGAAAGTTTTGGCCCAAGAGACAAATATATATATACATTTCCCTATTTTGTAGCTTAGCACTCTGTCTTCATGCATTATTTATCCTCTAGTGTTGGGGTGCTAATAGGTTGAAGACAATACTTTATTGAGTTATAAATCTAAGTCTTGGTTCCTTCTTGTTTTTTATCCAGAAAGGTGGAACTTTCTACGTAACGACTCTAATAATACCCAAACAAGAATCAACTTCTGATTCTGTATGTTTTTTGGTCCTTATATTTATTGTCTTGATTTAATGGTATATTTTCCTGCATTTGTTATTTTTGCAAGCTGCTGATTTAATTGTACTGATTTATAGTGTCTGGCTCTAAATGAGGAGGAGATTTTTGCCATACAAAATGAACAATCCCTTTATCCTGTAGGATGGATCCATGTATGCATTTCAGCTCCTATCTCTTTTTTCTTTGATGGTCGTATTGTATTACAATTGTTTTGCTCTGCAGGATATATATATATATATTCTACTACTTATCTGCACCAAGGCTTGATAATGTGCTTCCAATATTTGAGAGGCATGAAAAATTCTAGGGCTCTGGAATCAATTACCACAAATTAGCATCAATAAAGATTGACAAAATTGACTAATGAACAGTGAATAACCCATGGTTCTTTTTAAGTGCTTGAATGCTTTTGGAGCTTTGGCATTGATCAGGACATTACTTTTCTTAAGGTTGTTAGAGCACAACAATGAAACATAAATAATTCATAAATCAAGAACATAATTTTTTAGAAATGGCTTGACGGCTTGAATTTTATTGCATTAAAGAAACAAATTCACCAACTCCTAGAACAAGCTGAGCCAGTGTCAGTGGCATACACAAATAATGGGGCTTCACGTTAATTCAATTTCTGAACACAATCCTTGGTGGAGCTCTTGAACCAAGAACGTTTAATTGAACAGTGAAGTTAGATGATGGAGTTTCCAAAATGATCTGATTTTCCCATCTGTGTTCAATTAAATGCCAGATTTATTATAGTGACATGACATAATGCTGACTTAAATACCCAGAAGAAGAAATAATGTTGAATAAATGAAAATGGGGGAATGCATTACATGTTTAGTAGGCCAAAAAGTTGATTATAACTGTTTATTCCGTTGAAGCGGAAAATGTTAGTTGTTATTCTGTCAACCCTCAACTAGCCTTGATATCGGATAATAACACAGCTAGGCTGCCTATCAGATAGAATACCAAGTGTCTGCCTCAGTTGGAATGCGTAACTTAAAGGTCTTCTGATCTGTAGCTACTGGTTAGTAGTGCTGTTATATTTTACAGTCCTAATTTTTATCCAATGCACAAAAGAGGTAGCACCTGTAAAGTAATGGGGAAATTACATTTAAGTGGAAACGACAGAAAGTAATTGCACTTTCATGAAAGTGTAAGTCGGAGCAAGTGAGAGTTGTGTCCCATGACACAACTTTCACTTGTAACTCCATGAAAGTGCAATTATTTTGAGTCGTTCTCATTTAAATGCAGCTACACTTAAAATTATCTGCAAGTCAGGGCTTAATCATGGATTGTTTTTATATTTGTTTTTGTTAATTGGTGAAAACTTCAATTTCCGTAAAGGATGTTGTCATACCGCTTGTCTAGAGCAACAAAATGGAAAATGAATTCAAACTTGTTATTTTTCTTTCTTATAGTGGAGTAATCATAACGAATGTTGCATACTCATCCTAGTTGTGTTATCAGTTAGTTTTTCTTTTGTTTCTCCTTTTTTTGTGCTTTAGAAACCTAATATTTTGTTTCTGTTACAGACACATCCTTCTCAAAGATGTTTCATGTCATCAATTGATTTGCACACCCAGTTTTCATATCAGGTAAAACTGATTTTGTATTTAGCGAATGCCCTTCTGTCTTGGGAGAACCTGCATTTTTCATCTCGTGTTTTACTCCGGGAAAAAGTATCCTATGTGAACTATGTGTGTCAATCAGTTGCAATACATTAGCAAAGACAATATGACTCGGCAATGCTAAATAGTAAATGCAAGTAATAAATGGGAGAAAAGGGAGCTTTAACTTTGAAAAACAGGAGCCCATCAGGGGCACATGCTGAAAACAAAGCTGGGAAATATTCAAAAAATACTTCTTAAGCTTGTCACTAGGTTCTTGCATATTGTCCTAATTTGATTAATCTAGTTGGCCAATAGAACTGGATTTATAACTAGAGATCTCCATTATCTGCATTTTAAAATATTTGGATAAATTACACTTGACATCCTCTAGTCTGTATTTTGGGGCAAGTTTCACTTTCATCATTACAATTTCAATTGTGACAAATTGGACTTTTTATTTGATTTCAATTTACTTCCATTTTCCATTTGGGATTTGGTGGGAAAAACGTAACTCAGGGCCACATGGCTTGTTTTGACCCTGTGGAGTGCACGTGCATCCTACAAGGAATCAATGTGGCATTGACAAGTCTTTGAGACTCACCCCAAACTACATGGATCTAAAATGTAACTTACCTTAAATTTGTAATACAATGATCTGTATCCACTGGGACAACTAAACTGACTGAATGTTCTATTCTTTTCTACACAAGTAAACTTGTTTATTTCATTTTTTGCATGTATTACAGCTTGTTTCATCTCCTAGGAATAGATGTTTCCTTTTTTTGGTATCACTCTTTTATGTTTCCAATTCATGCTATGCTGAACTATGCCTTTTTGCCTATAAGAGCTATGGATGCAAGCTTTCCAATTTTGTTATCTCACATGCTCTTTAACTAACTACCTTTCTCACTTCTAATTTTTCTTTTCCAGATGATGGTACCCGAGGCAGTTGCCATTGTCATGGCTCCCACTGATAACTCAAGGTATGTTACGTTTGCACAAAGTTGTTTGGTATTTGCATACTTGGATTTAAAAACCAATATTTTTTTGGATAAATTACATAATGGTCCCTAAAATATAGTACCTATTTCATTTTGGTTCCTATTTTTAATATGCATCAATTGCATCCTTGAAGAACACACATTAATTCAATGTGATCCCTACCCTAACTGCAATCTAAAAAATGTACGAAAAATATTTATGTCAGCCTCACATCAAGTATTTGAAGGGCGTTGGGAGAAATTTATCTCATTTCCCATCTAAATCAACCATGAGACACTAGAAATGCACATCCAAATCTTTGACTTTCATTACTGAAAGCCAAATAGGTAAATGTTTAATGCCTTTCGAGATTTGATGTGAGGCTGACAAAATGGCCTTCTGTTTTACAAATGAACCATAACTGGATTTCACCACCTTCAGTTCACTTTTGGGTATTGATATATTTCAGGGCCTATGGAATATTCAGGCTATCAGACCCCAGTGGGATGAACATCTTGAAGGAGTGCAAAGAGACGGGTTATCATACTCATAGAGAACCGAGCGATGGGAGTCCCATATACGATCACTGCTCCAATGTCTATGTTAATCCAAATCTGAGGTTTGAAATATGTGACTTGCGTTGATGAAGCCGCGATCTGCAGAAACTCTGCTGGTTATATATGCATTGTCAAGCACGTTAATGTTTATGGTTGAACTAGCATGCAACTGCAAGAAGACTTGGAAGGTGTAATGTTTTTTTTTCTTCACAGGTGTATTTCAGTAGTGAATCATCTACCCTAAGTATGTGTTCTCAAAATAAACACTGTATGTTCTCAAAATGAACACTGTATGGTTGAAAAGAGCGAAGTAATAGAGACCTGTTTATTTGTAGTCGGATCTCAATGCGATGTTTATTCTGTCACATGCCCAAATGAAGTGAATAATTTTTCGTTTGTTTCTCAAAATATATTTTTAGAGAAAAAATTTTAAAAATATATTTGGTTGAAATTTTTTTTTCTCTATTACACATCAATCAATCATTTTTTTTCTTTCCTCTCTCCTCAAATATTTTTTCAGAAAATGTTTTGTTCCCCGAATTTGTCTTCCCCAAATCCCCCCGATTACTCAAAACGACGCCGTTTTGGGCAGTTTATTTGTTTTTTTATTTTTTTTATTTTTTTTTCTCCTGCTTATGTCTGAAACAAGAGAGCAGAGAGAAGAAAGAGAAAGAGAGGAAGAGAAGAGAGGGGATCCGCCTCCGCCTCGCCTCTGCCTCCACCTCACCTCTGATTTTTTTTTTTTTTTTTTTTTGATCTGGTTTTTGTGTTTGATCGGTTTGATTTTGATTTTGATTTCAGTTTTGATTTTGATTTTGTTTGATCGGTAGAGGAAGAAATAGGAGATGAATGGTTGATTTTTTTTATTTTTTATTTTTTTTTCTGGATCTGATGATGTTGTTGATGATGAAGATGAATGGTTGTGTTGATGAATCTGTTGTTGTTGTTGTTGTTGTGTTGATGAATGTATGATGTTTTTTTCAAATTCGACAATCTATTTCTCCTCTCTCTCTCTCTCTCTGTTTCTCCTTTCCTTTGCTGTTGATAAAGATGATGTTGTTGTTGTCAATTTCCTCTCTCTCTCTCCGCTCCTCTCTTTTCTTCTATTGATGTCGTTGCTATTGATTATTTCAATTTCGAGCGATTCTGGGGGGCTCGTTTTTGAGTTACATAGCATTTCCGTATTTCTTCTCTCAAACTCATCTACTCAACTACAAAAAAATATCAAATCATTCCAAACTCTAAAATTATTTTCAAAATATGCATCTAAATAAATTTTTTAATTTTCAAACTCTCTAAAAAATTATTTTTAAAATAATATCCCAAAACACTAATCAAACAATATTTTTTGGCAACAAGTCTCTGGCAATTCTCTTTAGACATGATTATATGAGTTATGGGACAAGCTTTTTCCAGTTTAGTCTGAATGGACGTGAAATTTGTACTCTAGATGCTCGCTACATTCGTATTTTTTTGTAAATTAATGGTTTAAATTTGTCTACTTGCAAATCTAATATTAATATTACATCAAAGTAAAAATCTTTTGGTTCAATATTTATTGGGTTAATAAATAAACAAAATTAAATCTTTTATTTAGAAAAGTGTCAAACTAACACAATTTCAGTGTTTAAACAGTAGTCAGTATTTGTCCAGACGGAGAGACGCCATTTTTATGAGATTATTGTAAATTTTAATAATAATGTGACCATAATAACAATGCGGAATTAAACTTAACAGGATCTTAAATTCAATACAACTCAAGAATAAAACGAACATACCTTTGTCAGCCATTAAATTAGAGAAGTTGAGAAAATACCCCTAATAGTTGAACCTTTAATTCTTGGCTCACCTTTTTCTCTCTGTCTCTCTTAATTAGGATGACTATAAAACTTAAAGTGATGGAATACTTATCAAAAGAAGGGGAGTCACCCATCCTTATATAGAGGAGAGGAGAGAAGAGGACCAGATAAACTCTATCAGAAAAATTCCTAATCCATCAAGGTTTCCTTCTTATCTTAAAAGAGTGATTATATTAAAATTCTACTTACTGAACTTTATATATAATATTGGCTTTATCTAATTGTGGAGTCAAAATAAAATAAAACATGTAAAAATATGTAGGCTATTGGGCCACATTAGAAAATAAGCCGATTATAATGCAATTATGAGTTTTTCCAAAAATATGCAACTTATAAAATTTTTGACTAATTGGATTCCACACTAAAAATTTTGACACGTGATCACAAATTTTTAAAAATAGCCAACAAGTTCAGATATATTAGAAACTATAATACTGTGATTACTTCAGATCACCAATGTGAGTCATAGCGGTTATATAACATTTATGTCATATTTCCTTCTATGCACTACACCCTTGATAACCTTCACCAACCCAGTCCTTTATGGGGATATATAATTATTTGCCTGAAAGGCCCCTGTAATTTGTCTTGTTAAGACATTCCCTGTTTATCAATATTCAATTTAATGTGCACACACACTTTTAGAACAAGAAAAACAGAAACAAAATTATTATTGCGCAAATAGTGTCAAATAAAAAATAAGCACTCACGATTAACCATACACATCAAGGGTTGCTTAAAAGACCCATTCTGATAACATGCTTTTTTTATGTCTTTGGTGGCAATCCCTTTGTGAATGGATCAGCAATCATATGAAAGGTGCTTAAGTTTTCAATTAACACTTCTTGTTTCTGGACTTTTTCTCTAACGACTAAGTACTTTACTTCCATGTGTTTGGAACCGCTAGAGTACTTTCCATTCTTAGAGAAGAAAACTGTTGCGGTATTGTCACAATATATCTTCAGCGGCCTGGCAATTGAGTCAACAACACCAAGTCCTGAGATGAAATTTCGCAACCATAAAGCATGATTTGTAGCCTCAAAGCATATGGAATGTCCTTCATTTGTTTTCTTTTCAAGTCATTCCTTGGACACTGTTTTTCACTTAATTTATCACCCTTCATGATGGATGTATCACAGGCTGAACAAAACTGCATATTGAATCTCTCCAAAACACGATCAATATATCCTTTCTATGATAGTCCTAGCAATCCTCGAGATCGATCCCTAAAGATCTCTATGCCAAAAACATAGTTTGCCTCACCCATATCGACCGTTTTAAAATTCTTAGAGAGATATTCCTTGGTTTCATGCAATAAGCCAAGGTTATTACTAGCTAACAAAATGTCATCCACATATAGCACCAAAATAATGAACTTGCTCCTATTAACCTTCAGATATATGCACTGATCAACTGCATTTTCCTTAAATCCGAAAGAGGTAATGGTATCATTAAACCTTAAATACTATTGCCTAGAAGCTTGTTTAAGACCATACATGGATTTCTTTAATTTGCAAGCTAAATGTTCTTTACCTTTCTTTGCAAATCCTTCGGGCTGCTCCATATAAATTTCTTCATCCAAATTCCCATTTAAAAAGGCAGTTTTCACATCCATTTGATGCAACTCTAAGTCATAATGAGCTACCAATGCTAGGATGATTCTAAGCAAGTCCTTCTTAGATACTGGAGAGAAGGTTTCTGTATAGTCTATGCCTTCTTTTTGAGTAAAACCCTTGGCAACAAGTCTGGCTTTAAATCGTTGGATATTGCCTTTTGCGTCACGCTTGGTCTTGAAGACCCATTTACACCCGACCTTTTTGCAGTTATTAGGCAATTCAATGAGATCCCAAACACTATTCTGTTCCATGGATTTTAACTCTTCATTTATAGCATTGACCCATTTAGAAGAATCATCACTATTCATGGCTTGTGAAAATGAGACTGGATCTTTGTTAATTCCAATATCAAAATCAGATTCCTGTAGATACACCATGTAATCATCTGGAACGGCAAGCTTTCTTTCCCTCTGAGATCTTCTCAGAACTACCGGTTGTGGTGGTTCTACAATATTTTCAATGGTGGTATCTTCATGAAGTGGTGAAACATGAGATGGTAAAGGATTTTCATTATGTTGTTCGTTTCCCTCAGCCTGTGGAATAGTCTGAGGAACAACAATTTTTTCGATAAGGGTCAAATGTTGGCACATCTACCCTAATTTCCTCGAAATTCACCACTCGTGTTTTCTCACTCCCACTAATTTCACCATTCTCTAGGAATCTAGCATTACTAGTCTCCACTATCCTCGTACTGTGATTAGGACAATAAAATTTGTATCCTTTAGACTTGTCTGGATAACCAATGAAATATCCAGATATTGTTCTTGAGTCCAACTTTTTCTCTTGTGGGTTGAAGATTCTTGCCTCTGCTGGACAACCCCAAATATGTAAGTGTCTCAAACTAGGTTTCCTACCAGTCCACAACTCAAAAGGAGTTGTTGGGACCGCCTTACTAGGAACCCTATTTAAGATATACATTGCAGTCTTTAAAGCTTCACCCCACATTGAAATAGGTACAATTGAGTAACTTAACATGCTCCTAACCATATCTTTAAGCGTACGATTACGCCTTTCAGCAACTCCATTTTGTTGTGACGTACCAGGCATTGTATCTTGAGCACAAATGCCTTTCTTTTCTAAGAATTTGGCAAATGGGCCAGGATTTTGGCCTGACTCATCATATTTACCATAATATTCACCACCCCTATCTGATCTCACTATTTTAACCTTTCTATCTAATTGTCTCTCGACTTCAATTATGTACACCTCAAGGATGTCAACAGCCTGAGACTTTTCATGAATTAGATACACATATCCATAACGTGAGAAGTCATCTATAAATGTGATAAAATATTTTTCACCACTAAGACATGGGATGTTGAGTGGCCCGCAAATATCTGTATGAATTATCTCAAGAAGCTCATTACTTCTTGTGGCACCTTTCTTGGTGTGTTTGGTTTGCTTTCCTTTAATGCAATCCACACATATCTGAAAATCAGTGAAGTTTAGGTTTTCCAAAATCTCATTCTTCACCAATTTTTTAATTCTATTTCTAGAGATATGCCCCAATCGTCTATGCCACAAGATTGAGGATTTTTCATTAATTAGACCACGTTTTGAACCAATATTCGAATGCAGAGTTACTAATGATTGTGCAAACTCATGATTTAAGGTAATTTTATATAAACCATCACATAAATTACCAGAACCAATCACTTTTGAATTAAACATTAAATTGAGTTTTCCACAATTAAATAAAACTGAATATCCAACACGATCTAATTTGGATAACGAAACTAAATTCCTAGAAATTGAAGGAACATAAAATGTGTCTTCTAGATCCATCTGATGACCCATCTCTAAGATCAGTCGATAGGTTCCTACAGCTACGACTTCAGCTTTGAGACGGTTCCCCATATAGACAAATCTTTCACTTTCCTTCGGTTTCCTGGTTGAGAGGTATCCCTGCATGTCATTTGTAATGTGGGTCGTGGCCCCAGAGTCAATCCACCACGTATTAGAAGGTACTTCAGCAAGATTTGATTCATAACAAACAAAAGAAAATTTCTTTCCTTTCTTTTCGAACCAAGCCTTTCGCTTGCTGCAGTCTTTCTTCACATGTCCCTTCTTGCCACAAAAGTAGCACTTGACAGTGAAACCATTCTGAGCCTGATTTTCTTCCCCAGGTTCATTCTTTTTCTTTGGTGGATTTTTCTTTGATTTTACAAACTTACCCTTCTTTTTCTTTATAGCTCCATGAGTCACAGCCAATGCAGTTTGACGTCCTTCCTCCCTCAACCTCACTTCCTCCTGAACACACATATTAGTCAGCTCATTCAAACTCCACTTATCTTTATTGGTGTTATAATGAATTTTGAATGCGCCGAACTGTGATGGAAGTGAGTTGAGAATAAACTGCACGAGGAAAGTTTCATCAACTTGCATTCCTAAAGTTTTAAGCTTTGCAGCTTTGTCAGCCATATTGAGGATGTGATCCTGAACTCCTCGGTTGCCATCATATTTCATTGTTGTCAATTCAGCCATAATAGTGCCAGCAAGTGACTTGTCAGCAGATCTAAATCGATCTTCAACAGCCTTTAAGTATTCCAATGCATTAACAGTTTGAGGTAAGGAGGTCTTGATGTTATTTGCAATGGTCATCTTCATGAACATCAAACTAAGTCTATTGGACCTTTTCCAAGATTCAGAAAGGGCAACTTGTTCTGCAATACTATATTCATTAATGTCTGCAGGTTTATCTTCAAGCAATGCCATATCGAGGTCCAACACACCTAGTGTAAACTGAACATGTTCATACCATTCCGAAAAATTCGAGTCAGTAAGTAAAGGGACGCCCGATGCAAGAGAGTGCAATGAGGTGGGAACTTTCATTGAAATAAGATAGAACAATATACATATTAAAACTTTGAGAATTATAATGAACTATTGATATCACGTAAGTCTTTCCTTTGGGTAAAACTTAGGTATATCTATTGTCCACTCGTCAAGAATCACTTATGTAGGTCTAAAGCAATTTATGCAATTTTCTAGCTAGTCATGTTACCTTTGGGTATTCAATTCTAATCTGTCAAATTACATAAGTTACATTATCCTATCCAGTTTATAATTATTTGAAAGTGACTCTCCTTTGAGCTAGTCTCAATCTCCTAATTATAACTGCAATTGAGAATATTATCGACCTTAATGTTACCCTTTTAACAATTTTTTTATGTAGTTCTATATTCATAAGTTTTACAAATCTAGGCCACTCTGGTAGCTACTAAATTAGTAAACCTTATGAATAAGGAACTAACCAACAATATTCTCTATTCATTAATTTTGAGTTATTTAATTATCATTAATTCAATCACAATTTTAATGAGATCACTATTTTATGATTTCTAAAATTTCTTTTATGTGATTGCAATTACTAATATAATAATAATAATAACTCTGGATGAACATGAATATTTATATATCAAAAACATGTAATATAACAATCATGAATATCTCATATAATGGTTAATAAGAATTACACCTAATATGAATTAACCACTTTAATATTTAATATTCAATGTCATAAAATTATATCATGATATCAATTTTAAATCATGAAAATATATAAATATTTAACAATAATAGACAATAAGTGTGCATAATCAAACAAGGCAAAAACATAACCCTCTAATATGATACAATCAAATAAATATATTTATTTAATAGACCCAACGATTCAACAAAATTCTAAGATTGCTTTTAATCTATGCACTTTATTATAATTATGATGATTATAATAATTATTATTAATAATAAATCAAAACATGCATATTCACATTTAATTGAGACGTGAAAAACGAAGCATGCATATATACATAAAATTGGGACGTAAAAAACGAAGCATGCATATATACATAAAATTGAGACGTAAAAAAACGAAGCATGCATAACCACGATGCAAGGCTTTATAAAACTAAGCTACGTTTAAATCATATTATAAACTGACCCAATTTTTAATCTTTTAAGTTTTAGTCACGTAAAATTATAATAACTGCTTTAAAAATTAATATAATTATTTTAGCCAAAACTTTGCATCCCAAATAATATATTCATAAATATATTATTATTCCAAGGTGTATTGATTCACAAAACTGATGCTTTGATACCATATGTAAATTTTAATAATAATGTAACCATAATAATAATGCGGAATTAAACTTAACAAGATCTTGAATTCAATACAACTCAAGAATAAAACGAATATACCTTTGTCAGCCATTGAATTAGAGAAGTTGAGAAAATACCTTTAATAGTTGAACCTTTAATTCTTGGCTCACCTTCTTCTCTCTGTCTCTCTTAATTAGGATGACTATAAAACTTAGAGTGGTGGAATACTTATCAAAAGAAGGGGAGTCACCCATCCTTATATAGAGGAGAGAAGAGGGCCAGATAAACTCTATCAGAAGAATTCCTAATTCATCAAGGTTTTCTTTTTATCTTAAAAGAGTGATTATATTAAAATTCTAATTACTGAACTTTATATATAATATTGGCTTTATCTAATTGTGGAGTCCAAATAAAATAAAACATGTAAAAATATGTAGGCTATTGGGCCACACTAGAAAATAAATCCAACAATTATTACTATCATATAGACAAGCTCTTCAATAAAAAATTATAGGGCAAATTACATATACCTCCCTCGAAATTTAGTTAAATTACAGATACTCCCTGAGATTTATATTTTCATAACAAATTGCCCCTGGGATTTATATTTTCATAACAATTTGCCCCTTTATTTGTTATGCAAATATAACCTTCAGGGGAATATCTGTAATTTCTCAAACCTCAAGGGGTATATGTAATTTGCCCAAAATTACATTATGACAATGGAGGGAAAGGCACAGCTACATTTAAGCTATGTTTGGTATTGATTTTTTGACTAAAAAATTGCAAAAGATGAAATTGGTTACATAATAACATAAAATGTCATATCTAAATCATAATTATTACATTTTTTTTCTTATAAAAATCAAAAAAGCCAAAAACAAAAACCAAACGAGACTAAAAAAAACCAGACTAAAATAACTAAAAAATCAACCTATTTTAACTCTTCCCAAATGAAGACTTAGGCCTCGTTTGGGCACCCTCCTTTTTAGCCAAAAAGTCAAAAAGTTACTAAATTAGCCAAAAAGCCAACAACCCATACCAAAAAGTCAAAGATTTTCTTTTCTCTCTACTTTTTGCACATCTTTTCGTAAAAAGCCAAGAAGTCATCCCAAACATACTAGTTTTTTTCAACTCATATTTTAGCCAAATAGCCAAAAAATTACTAAATTAGTCTGTTCCCAAACGAGGCCTTAGTAAATTCTTCATTAACAATCTTTTAAATGATTTTCATTTTTATTTTTTTATTTTTGGCTTATTTGGAAAACTTCGTTAAAAGTTATTTTTTAACTTTTAACATATTTTGAATCACAATTTCCTTACTTTTCTATATGTTCCAAAAAAATTAACTTTTAGCCTAATTTTCAAAACAAATCTTTATTTTCCGTATTTTTTGAAAACAAAACAATGAAAAACTCTCTTTTAAAGTTTTTCAAAAAAGAAAAGAGAAAGTAAATACAACGGAAGAGCTACATTTGAATTTCTGTCTCCATTCAATAAGAATTGAGTGTTTTTGTTTTAGGGCACTCCCATACCCTTGGATGTACAAGTAATAAATTTGAGTACAAAATATGTAAAAAGTGCAAGATTAAACTCAAAAAACAAAAAAACTAACCAAGAAATACACCTAAACCCAGTCAATTTTCATATACATACATCGAAAAAAAATATATTTTAAATTTTTTTTGAATCAAATTTCTCCAACCCAAAAATAAAACAAAATAATGAAGCCTTTTGAGTTGTGCTTAAAACGGGTGTACATTCTTGCTTAAACCGCCATGTACGCTGGTGAAGAACCCAAACACCTCAGGCCGGTACGGTAGGTACGACCGCCGCCGATCCTCCTCTCTCCACGCTCTGTTCTTCACATAATGCATCTCATGCGGCGACAACGGCGCCATTTTCTTCCCCTTCTTCACTACCTTCCCTTTCCCTCCGGCGACCTTTGTCTCTCCGGCGCCGATCTTCTTCTCCGACGATCCATCGCTCTTCTTCAAATTCGCACCATTCGAATCTTTGTTCAAGAACACGAACGCGTCTCTTCCATCGCTACTGCTTCGATTGACGAGTTCTCGAAATCTCCAGAACTTCGAAAACCCGGTCGAATTGCTCTTCTTGCAAGCCTCCGCCGAGGCTTCGACCGCTTTTCCGGTCCAATTGCAGTACGGACCGGCCGGTTCGGCGGGTTCAGGTTCCTCTGTTCCGACGAAGACCTTCGGAGATCGACGAGGCAAATCGTCCGAATCGCTGCTGTAGAGAAGACTCTGGTCGAACAAGGGAAAAACCGGCTTGATCTGACCGTTCTGGAACGCATCGTCGGCCGAAATCGGCGATCCATCAGTTCCTATACACGCAAACGAGAATTCGTCGTCGTCGTCATCATCATGGTCTTCATCTTCAAATTCTTCATCAGACGGTGCTGATTTCTCAATTAGGTCATTGAGTTTGATCTTGCCGCTAAAATCTTCGGAAACTTTAGCTCCGATTTCTTTAATCAAGGTTAGTTCTGATTCTTCTATCTTCGCCTGCATTTTCAATTCTTAGTACTCTCTCTCTCTCTCTCTCTCTCTCTAAAAGTATGGTTTGTTGTGTTTCTCTCTCTAGAATTTTTCCTTGAATGGATTTTGGTTCTAAAAATGTGTGGATTGGGATTAAATATGGGTTGTATGGTGGCTACGCGTTTGAGAGAGAACAAGTACGAAATTTGGGTGATGTTGGTTTAAACGGACTAAACTTTATTTGTTTATTATTTTTGGGTTGTTTGGGGACAAAGAAAGTATGAGAAAATGACACAAGATTTGTTTGTTTGCTTGTTTGTTTATGGGTTCAGATGGGCATATATAGTATTTGGTATTTAACCTAACTAGTTAAGCATTAGAGATTACTTGTGTTGCAAAGTTTTGACCTTTGGTTTTGACGACGTTGTAGTTATTAGAACTTAAAAATTTCTTCATGCCTGGTTTGTCCACACGGCCACGTGTGTTAATCAGTTGAACTTCTAGAAATGTATGACTTTTATTTTTCTTTCATTTTTTTTAATAGGATCATTCCCAATCTATTATAATACTTTTCTTTTGAATAAATTATAAATATACTTTCTGTTTAAAATATAAATTATTTCATATAATTGAAAAAATTATAAATATTTTTACAAAAAAATTATTTAACGAAATTAATTAAAAAAATAAAATTCATAATCGTTCTCCTATATAATAATAAAATTATTTAAATTATTAATTAGAACATATTTCTAGTAATATTAAAAATTGTTAATTGATTTCATGATTTATTAATAAAAAGAGGCATTTGTAATGAAATTAAAAATCTCAAAGGGTGAAATTTAATTTTCAGAATCACGGGAAGTGATTCATATTTTAATCAAAACTTATGAGGTGTATTTGTAATTTATCATTTTCTTTTCTTTTACCTTTCGTTTGGGATGTGGTTAATTTTTTGACTTTTTAACTTTTTTATTATTTTAATTTGGAATTAAAAAATTTCATTTGAGATGAATTTTTTTGACTTTTGTGAGAGAAAAAATAAAATAATTATAATTTGAATATAACATTTTGTCTTATTGACTTTTTACGACTAAGATAGCTAGCCCAAAAAAACCTATGCCAAACATATAGCCTTAATATGAGCATTTTTTTTAATCACTAGTTTATGATTTGTTTTAATTTTTTTTATAAGAAAGCATGATTATCTTAGTTTATGAAAGGTGAATTACAAATACATTTCTTGAAACTTGTTCAAAATACAGATTGTCTCATATAATTTTAAAAAATTACATTTCATCCCTTTTAATAGATTTTAATCATCTCAAAAATATATTGTAATTAATAATTTTGATAATTTTTATTGTTGTATAGAAAAATAATTAGGGAATTTATTTATTTTTATTAATTTTGTTGAATAAAATTTTTTGATAAGAGATTATTTGTAATTTCAAAATCACAAAGAAAAATCTGTATCTTAAATAATTTTTAAAAAGTGTGTTTATAATTTATCTTAATTTAATTATAACAAATGAATGAGTAATTTGGATAAAACATCGTGTGAAGGATGTTGACAAGTGGGTGCAACACCAAGGAGTAGGATTTGTGAAAAAAATTTAAAAACTCACAATAAAGTTGTTCTAATGACGTCAACTTTTTAACGAACTTGAAAAACTTTAACCATTTGATTACTTAAATAACTTGTGATAATCCGCTATGCACGGTATGTAAAAAAAATTAATAATATATTTTTATATAAAATAATATAAATAGTTAAATTTTTATATGTAAATTATGAAAACAAAGAATATTAAAATTTACAATTTAAGTCTTAAAATTTTATCACAATTTATTTATTATTTTTTAATTTGTCTCAAATTTGATCATGTAACTTTTTACCCCCTTGTTATAATTGCAAACTTACGTGAGCTCAACCCAAGCAATTTGAGTTAAGCTTAAAAATTTTTAAAGATTAAACAATATAGTTTTTAATTACGTAAGGATCTATATAGAAATTCAAAAATTCAAATTAAATTTAAGTGGACTTGGACAGAAACACCAAATAATTTAAGCAACCGAAAAAAAATTATATATATAAATTATTTGCTAATTTATTTTTTAAAATAATAAATAAAATTAATTAAAAATTTAATATTAATGAACAAAAGAAAAAGCAATATAATTAAGATTTCTAATAGAATTTTTCTTGAAAATATTTAAAATACATATTTTAGAAAGGGATCTTTGAAAGAGTTGTTTGGAAAGTGTCATATTAGCTCACTTTTTTATCTTTTTATTTTTTTTTTCGGTCACATCACATCTCTATTTTTTTTATATATTTTTTCATAAAAAGTAAAAAAGTATATTTATTTATCTTTTTTGGATCATATCACATCTCTATTTTTTCTATACATATTTTCGTAAAAAGTAAAAAAGTATACTTATTTAGCACTTCTCAAATAACCACTAAGTTGATATTAAAAAATTTTACTTTTTATAGTGACATAAATAATTTAAATATGCTTTTTTAGAAATCCTTTTTAATTTAAAAATTACAATAAAATATTAAATAGAATAAAAATAAATTTCTTACGAAATAAAAGTATTTAAATAATAATAAAAAAAAGGTAAGAAGAAAATTTAATGGGAAAATTTGTGAAATATCGCTTTTCAACTTTGTGTAGCAGGAGAGATACCAGATATTTGTTTATTAGCTAAGGTCTCTTAACATTTTCACAGAAAAATTTTATCCGACTAAAAGAAATTTCAAATTTCTCTCATATGAGACATCAGAGAAATTTTTCTATGAAAATTGAAATTTCTCTGATTAAGGCAAAATTTCTCTAAATCGAATTTTTTCTATAGAAATGTTAGGGATCTTAATTACTATGAAAATATTGTATGTTTGTTTTTTTATATATAAAATCTTAATATCAGGAATCTTAAAAAAAATTTCTCAAATTTAATATAGTATTTTCATTTAATCTGAAAATAATTCTAGATTGATAAAAAATTATGGGCAAATTAAACAAATAGTCCCTATAGTTTAGAGCTTGTGTCACTTTGGTCCTTGACTTTTCAATTGTGACACATTTAATCCTAAATTTTTAATCTTGTTCCAAATAAGGACAATTGAAGTTACCATTGTTTAATTTCAAGGGCAAAATCGTCAATTTAATAAAATATAAACTAATTTGACAAAAATAAATGTCAAAAAAATATTTTTAATTTTTTAAAAATTATTTTTATCCACCAATGATAAAATTATGTAAAATTAATAAAAAAATTAATAAAAATTACATGATTAATTTTTTAAAATTAATTTTACATGATCATCATCCAAACACATAATAAAAATTAATTTGGTAAAAAAAATAAATAAATGTTTAAAATATTTATCAATTTTACATAATTTTATTTTTAATGGGTTGAAATAATTTTTAAAAATCCAAAAATAATTGTTTGACATTTATTTTTGTTAAATTAGTTTATATTTTATCAAATTGACGATTTTACCGTTGAAAAATCTAATAATATTTTCAATTGTCCTTATTTAGAACAAGATTCAAAATTCAGGGTCAAATGTGTCACAATTGAAAAGTCAGGGACCAAAGTGACACAAGCCCCAAACTATAGGGACTTTTAGTGTAATTCACCCAAAAATTATCACCTATAATTTTTATTTTTTTTAAATAAAAAAATTTTAACAACCAATCACTTTTAATTAAAAAAAAAAATAACATTTCTTTCTAATTTATTTTAGCAAAAGTTATTTTTTAACAAATTGAGTCAAATATATCTTTATTCTTTATTTTAATTTTAATTTTTTTAATTGACAACTGAGATAATAAAAAAAATTAACAAAATTCAACATATTTGGCAAGTGGTAAAAAAGGTTATGTTTTGTTCTTTTGTTATTTTAAAAAAAAAAATTATATTAAAAAATACTATTGTTCAAGTCCTTATAGTTTAGAATAATTTAATTTTTTTATAAAATTTAAAACAAAAAAAAGAAAAAAAAATAATAGTGATTAATAATTCGAACATATATATTTAAAACTAATTATATTTAGACCAATAATATTATGACACATCATTATGATGCATGTGGATATTGATCTCATTCTAATTGTAGTAATATAATTTGAAGAAGAATTTAAATTTAAAATTTTATTTTATAATTTAATCAATGATGCAAAATTTAAGGAATGAATATTGATTTCATTCCAATTATAGTAACATAATTTAAGTAAGAATCTAAATCTAAAATTTTATTTTAAGAATATAAAATTAATTTATAGACCAATTATATTGTAACAAGTATTAACAAAAATTAAACAAAATAAACAAAAAAATGAGAAAAATGAATTACAACTTTCAACCTTAATGAAATGACAACGTTTTGGAATTATAATAGTATATAGATATGTAGATATATAGATAAATCATGGAATAGATCATTATTTAAAGCTTATAAATTATAGCATAAATTATTATATTTAAATTAATGGATTGTTTTTCATATTTAGTGCCCTTCAAATTTGAATTTTGAAATGGATTAGTATACTTTCTATTTTTTATTTTATGTATTTGATATACTTTTCATTTGAAAGTCATAAATTAAGAGATATTAATTAATTAATTAATTTTTGCTTAAATGATAGCTATAGGGGATTTTTTTTTAATTATTTAAAATCAAAAAATCAAAAATTTTAGTTTGAGATATTGGAGCTCTTATAAAATTTGTGATTATAAACTCCTTTTTCCTTATATAATATATAGATTTTAAAATTATTCTATAGGTCAATTTTTTTTGTATCAAAATTAAATGGCTAACATTATCGATAGAGATCACATATCTATAAAATATAATACTATTGGACAGCTATTTCTAGCTCATGTCATGTATTATATGTGATATATGTATGGTTTCTATACTAATCCTAACCAAATATATTTCATATATTTATAAAATATTAGGTTACATTATTAAAAAATGCCAATAACATATGGTTGCATCCATTGTGATCTTGCATTTATCCATGTATACACCTCATCAATGATGCAATTGATGTCCCAACTTATCATTTAAGATTCTGATCTTACTTTTTTGAATTGAGTATCACTCAAGGTCTAGTATAAAAAGCCAAAACAGAGACTTGAATTAACAATTGGCAAATAATTTATTCCTTTTATATTTTCTTCACAATACTTGTGGCCAAAGTTTTGTCACACATTCTAGAAAGCAATTTTGAGTTAAGCCAGAGTTCACATGATCATCTTTTGTAGCACATTAACCAATATATTATATTAAATTAAAACATTAACAATAAAAAGTCAAATCACTAGAAGTGCTATAAAACAAAGGGATCAACATTTATATCCTAACTTGGGCGTATTAATCCATATTCAATCCAAATAATAATGAGATTTTGCCTAAGTCTAATTTAATCCCAAATTTTCTCACCCAAGTTCAACTTTAGCCTCCGTTTGGGAAGTGGGCTGGCTCTTTGGCTTTTTGGCTTTTTTGGCTATATGAGCCTGGGCTCAAAAGCTTGGTTTGGGAAGGGCTCTTGGCTTTTTGGCTTTTTTGGCTTTTTTTGTGAGAGAAGAGTGTAATGATTATGGGGTTGGATGTGATGTTTTGTCTGTTTTGGCTCATGAGCCTATTTTGTCTTTTGTGGCTCATGAGCCCAATGAGCCCTTGCCAAACGGACGCTTAATTAATTTTTGAATTAGGCTGAGAGTTGCTCCAAGAAACATAAAAAAGAAAATTATTGAAAGAGATTCAAGTCTTAATTTGAACTTCAATCCTCTTCAATAGATGGAAAATAAAATTTCTTCCCATTGTAATGCACACTACAACATATAAGAGTGTTAGAAACTAAATATTTTGGTTTTTAAAATTAAAAATTTTGTTGCAAATGACATTTAGAGATCAATTTCTATTGTCATGAGAATAGTCTCTAAAAGACCGTCCTGAAAAGTCAAAAACAAGGCTTTTTTAGTGACAAAATTTTGAAAATGTCACTAATAAATAGACTTTTAGAGACAAAATAATTTGGTCTTAAAATGATTTTTTTTTAGATAAAAAATTTGTTCCCAAAAGGATAATAATTCATCATTAATGTCTAATTTTCGTTACTAAAAATATAATAGCAACACTTTTCGCAACAAAAATATTTGATCTCTAAAAATAGTTTTGTACTTAAATTTTGGTCTCTAAAACCTTAATTTTTTATAGTGGTAATTACTCAGGTTAAAATTACATGGTTGTGTACTTAAGGTTGTTTAGAAAATGTTAGATTAGTATTTTTTTTTTTATTTTTACAAAAAAATGTGAAATATGGGTTGAATTTAAAGTAATGTGATAGACCGGTGATGTGACCCAAATAAGATTTGTCCCTTACCTCAACAACTGGACTAGGAAGGCGGTAACTAGTTTTGGTGAAAACTTTTCCAACAATCAACCGTTATAACTTAAATAAAATAATGTGTAAAAATAATATGTTAAACAAAGTTATATTACTAATTGTTTGGATTGTCTTTGTAATGTGTTAGAAAAAAAAAAAAATACTAATTAAAAAACTAATTAATTTATCAATTACTTATATTGGGTCAGACAAGTTGGTACACGTTTTGAAAATTTTTAGTTCTACTCTTTTTACTAATAACAATAATTATGAAAATTCACATGATACCCTAATATGTCTTTTGATGTTTCTTCATGATCATCACAAAATTATGAATTTTACTCTTTTCACTAATTGTAACACTTTTAAAATACGACGTGATAATGTGATGTTTTAAAAAATTGATAAAAAGTTAATTTTTTGATTTTTTTAACGATGTTTTGGACAAAAAAAAGTTGGCTCCTTTGACTCGGAGTTCAGGTGTGGCAGTTGACTACGACCATCCCTACGCCTACCCCGTAGAATAGAAACCTTCATCAGAGGTGACATGGAAGTTGTCAACGGTCAACCTTTCTTTTTATAGATTGTTTAATTAATAAAATGTGATTTCGGCGGTAACGCTTTATTACGTTTGACTAATGTTAAAGAGGTGGTATGAAACTACCGTTGATAACAAGATCTCCTGGTGTTCGGTAACTTGGTTTTGATATTTTTTTTTTGATTTTTTTTATTACAAGACAAAAGTTTTATAAAATTAAAAATAAATAAATATAAATAAATTTTACATTTAATTTCATAATCATTTCATTTTTTTTTTACAAACATCACATTCAACTACAAAAAAATCTAATTATCTTTTCAAATATAAAAAAAACTTTCTCCAATAATATTTTACAACTAAAAAAATTTACATAAAAATCCACTTTCCAAACACCTATATTGATGGTGTTTGGGAAGTGAGTTTTTATGTAGATTGTATTAGATGTAGGTTTTTATGAGATAAAAAATTTTTGGTGTTTGGGAAGATAGTTGGATTTTTATGTGGTTGGATGTGATGTTTGTGAGAGAAAAAGTAAAATGATTATGGGGTTGGATGTGATATTTTGTTTGGATGTGTTTTTTTTGATTTTGCAAAACTTTTGTCTTTTAATGAAAAAAATGAGAAAAAAATTTGGAAACTTGCTTCCCAAACACCACCATGTAAAGTTTGTTTGGTTGGTGGTGAGAGAATTTGACTGATAAAATCAATATGGTTGATGTTGTTGGTGGGGAACCACTCACGCCCACCCGACTAGGACCGCCAGAGCCCACCTAAGATAGTTAATTGGTGACAAACCCGACTAAGGCCGGCCGAGCTCAGCCAATAGCTAATAGTCATACAAATGAATTATATTAACCGTCTTTATAATTTAAGATTCGTGTAATTTTAATTCCAAATTTTTTAATTATGACATATTTAATTTTTAATTTTTAATCTTATTTTAAATAAAGGTAATTGAAGATATCATTACTTAATTTTAAAGGCAAAATTATCAATTTAATAAAATATAAACTAATTTGATAAAAATAAATGTCAAAAAAATATTTTTAAAATTTTAAAATTAGCTTTACCCACTAAAGATAAAATTATGTAAAATTGATAAATTTTTTAGACATTTATTTTTTTTACCCAAATTGATTTTTATTACATGTTTAGATGATGATCATATAATGGGTGATTGTTAGAATTTTAATGTGTAATTGATATATGTAATAGGGCAAATTACACTAACAGTCCCTATAGTTTGGGACTCGTGTCACTTTGGTCCCTGACTTTTCAATTGTGACACATTTGACCTTGAATTTTGAATCTTATTCCAAATAAGGATAATGGAAGATACCATTGTTTAATTTCAATGGCAAAATCATCAATTTAATAAAGTATAAACTAATTTGACAAAAATAAATATTAAAAAAATATTTTTATTTTTTTGAAAATTATTTTTATCCACCAATGATAAAATAATGTAAAATTGATCAAAATTAATAAAAATTACATGATTAATTTTAAAAAATTAATTTTATATGATCATTATCCAAACACATAATAAAAATTAATTTGGTAAAAAAATAAATAAATGTCTAAAAGATTTATCAATTTTACATAATGTTATTTTTAGTGGGTAGAAATAATTTTTAAAAATTCAAAAATATTTGTTTGATATTTATTTTTGTCAAATTAGTTTATATTTTATCAAATTGACGATTTTACCCTTGAAAAATCGAATGATATATTCAATTGTCCTTATTTGGAACAAGATTCAAAATTCAGGGTCAAATGTGTCACAATTTAAAAGTTAGGGATCAAAGTGACACAAGTCCCAAACTATAGGGACTATTAGTGTAATTCACCCTATTTAATATATGAAATGTTTTTAATTTTGAATTTTTTGATTTAATGGATTGATTTAATAATGATATCAAAGTTGTCACCATCTTTGACTTTTGGAAAAATATAAACTAATTTAATAAAAACAAAAATAACTACCCATTACATGATCATAATCCAAACACATAATAAAAATTAATTTAGTAAAATAAATAAGTAAATGTTTAAAAGATTTATCAATTTTACGTAATTTTATTTTTAGTGAGTAGAAATAATTTTTAAAAATTTAAAAATATTTTTTTGACATTTATTTTTATTAAATTAGTTTATATTTTATCAAATTGATGATTTTGCCATTGAAATTAAGCAATGATATTTTCAATTGTCCTTATTTGGAACAAGATTCAAAATTCAAGGTCAAATGTGTCACAATTGAAAAGTCAGGGACTAAAATGACACAAGTCCCAAACTATAAGGATTGTTAGTATAATTTGCCCTAGTTATAATGAGGGGATAATCGGTGATAAGTCAATTTTTATAAAAAAATAGTATGAAAGTTTAAGGATTTATTTTCTTAGAAATAAGGAAATGATTAATAAAATTATTTAGCAAAAACGACAAAATATTATTTTTTTAGATTTTTTTTTTTTTTTTTATTTTACCTCACTATCGTTAGATTAGATCACCGTTGGATCGTCACCAACACTGGAAAATTTGCCTGAGGTGGCAATTGCGGATGGTGGTGATACAGACAAATTAACAAATAGATAATACATGAATAAATAAATTTGAGGTGGCCCGTTGAGAATTACATCAATCTCTTTTGCTCCTAGAGCAATGTTAGGAATAAAAAATATTTTATCAAAGTTTTACATAACACTTCGATGAGTACAAGACCTATATCTATGTAAGATTCACATTTATGTAAATATTTGATAAATATGCTGATAAAATATTTAGGGTGTTTCATATTTAGATCGTTCCTAGGGCATAACAGAGACTCTCTACCTCTTCCTCAACATCTCCAATGAAAACCACCCCGAAAAAAAAAAACGATTTGGGCATTGTGGCAGCTGGTTTCATCAATCTTTCTCTATCACGAAGTTGAGAGCTTAGTTGACATTGTTAATTGTTGTGCTTATCTAGAAAAACTCATAGAACACCAATTTGACCAAGCCCGATCCATTTTTCAACTAAATGTGAGTTTCTTCTAGATGTTTTATTTTTTAAGTATTTTAATGCGAACGAGAAAACGTTTGTGAACATGGGCGTGCGATCGTGCAGTTTATATGGGAGATTCTATAACAAACAATACATCTATGTCTTAAATTATAATTTATTGTGATATTAATTTATTATAATGTTAAGTACAACACATTTACAATCCCAAGGGGTTTGGCTTAGTGGATAGAGAAAGCAACTAAAGAGCTTGCCACCCAAGAGGTTGCAAGTTCAAAACTCACGAAGGTCAAACATCCCAAACCTTAGGGCCACTAGAGATTTGCCCGATCGTTAATTTCAGGATCTCGAGATTAGTCGAGGTACGCGTAAGTTGGCCCGAACACCCGGTTATCAAAAAAAAAAAAAAAGTATGACACATTTATAATATTAATTACGACTTACTTTAATTATTATTTAATTATGATTAAAAGAAGTCTTTATTTATTTTTTATGTGATATTTGGTTATGACTTATTATTTTTTTTTAGGAGCATAACCTGAAAAATGCAATATAACTGAAATTTCTCTGTTAAGTAGGACTACATTGTAATCATATTAAAGTCAATTTGTTTAGAAGACTACTGAAAAGTTGCATTGACATTCTCTCCTATGAATTGGAAACTAAAATGCTAGTGCCACCAATACAGAATGCCCACTTCAACCAAAACTTACTTGAGCAGAAAAATAACTGGGATTATTTGGTGAAGCATGAACTTTTCAATTGAATCAAAAGAAAAAAGAAAATCTATAACAAGCAATTGAAAAATCAGTAACAATGAAATTCACATACTAGGCTAAAATCTCTCAGGTTGAACGCGACGACTGATGAAGACACCAATATCACACCTTGCTTTGTTGCCTCTTGGCCACTCAGGCAACTGCTGCAAACCTCCCTGTATTACTTTGATCCATGGAAGCCAAAGATCTTGTTCTTGACTTGATTTGCTGCAGAACACAACCAGAATTACTCTTAGGACATTAGGACGTTGAATGAAGGAATAATGGGAACACGACTAATCGAACCCAAGATAACTTATTAATAAACACAAATCTGTTTGTTGCAGTTATTCTAAAGCTGAAAAATAATAATGTATAAGTGGAATCTTCAGAATAATCAAATTTTTTCAGCTGCAGAAATTACGGCAAATGGTTTGGCATAGAATCCTAAAATAAAAAGGTCATACTTAGCCAAGTTAAGCTGCATGCTAAAAATAAAAAGGGTAAATTACAAATACATTCCCTGAGGTTTACTTAAAATATGAATTGCCCCCTGTAGTTTGAAAAATTACAAATACCTTCCTATCAAAATTTTTTATTTAACAGAATTAATTGAAAAAATGAAATTTGTAACTGTTTACCAATACAATAATAAAATTATCTAAATTTTTTAATTAACATTATTAAAAACTGTTAATTAACTTGATGATTTATTAATAGAAGGATCTATTTGTTATGAAATTAGAAACCTTAGAGAGCATAATGTAATTTTTAGAACTACAGGGGTTAATTTCTAATTTAAGTAAATCTCAGGGGTGTGTTTGTAATTTACCCAAAAAAAAAGAGATTTTGTTCTTTTTACTACTACTAAACATTCATGAAGGACTTCAAATCCAAACTCGCACAGTTCACTTAGCTCAATCTTGAACTAACATCCATGAATTATTCATCATTAACAAACATGGCATAACTATCAGATCTTTATCAGGTTTGACGCCAATGTCCCCGAGTTTTAAAGAATCATGCATTCTTGTGCCTTAAAATCAATGAAGTGCCTAACAATGTTGTCAATATTTTCATAATGTAACTTGTAAAAAGGCCATGAAACTCATTTTCAGACATTAACACACCGACCATAGCCATCTCAATTATGCAGCATTCAGAACTTTGAAGCCTAAATATGATAATTATACCCAAACATCACATGAGAAGTCGTACCTTGTTTCTGTAAGATTTGATTACATCCATTAACAGCTCGTCCCCGGCTTGTTGCCTCAATCTTTGTATCAGTTGGCTGCGCGATAGCTTATTTTCCTGTTACCAAAAGCATAATTAAAAACGACAAGGACTGAAACGAAGAAAAAAGAACATACCACAATATCCGTATGCAGAGAAGAAAATAAAAAATCAGAACTTACTCGGTAATCATTGTGGTATTTGGTAATCAAAACCATCTTTGAGCGAGGCAAAAATTTGGAAAGCATGGACAACAGAGTAGGAAACTTCATGTATGGCGAATTGGGTTTCAAGACTGGTGTTTGAATTCTTCCAAATCCTAAACAAATAACAGAAAAATCCAAATGAGTTAAGCAATAAAACATATAATTAATTAACAGCAAAAACCAAATGAATTAAGGCAAACAAATCTTTAGAAGCATGGTTTTAAATAGTAGCATTAGGAGACGAATGAGTATAGGTCACATTGTAGAAGTCGTGAAATTTTTGAAGTCATTAGGAACTTCATGACAGTCGAATCTTTCATATGAATTGTGAATAGCTGTATCAACCATGAATGGACAACTGATATGTATCGTTTCACGTGCTTTTCATTCTTACTCGTATTTATCAATATCAGAAGGTCAAAAAGTTGATACATACCGACCTATATGTAAAACAGAAGACTAGTTAGATTGCATACCTCTGAGAGAGGGAGCTCTGAAACTGACAATGTAACTGGGTAAAATGTGTGAATTCATGTATGCACTCCAAACTATATATCTTCTTGGTGATGAGAGATTATCAACTCCAGAATCAAATTCCTTAGAACTTGGTTGGAACTGTTTTGAACCAGCACGCACTTCTTCCATCTTCCCCAATATTACGCGGCACAGTAACATATGCCTTAATCCATCTTCATCCATAGGAGATGATAACAAACTACAAAAAAATACAAATTATTACAAAGAATGAGACATTGAAATTATTCAATCAACTGAAAAAAAGAGTAGGCAAGTAACTGAAATTTTGAATGACAAAAATTGATGAGCTTGATTTGAATAAAAGTGGTCGAAAATACAAGGGGGGGAAAAAAAAACTTTTTCTGGGTTTGTTTAGAATGGATACGGTGAAAAATATATATATTCAAAAAAGTTAAATTTCTTCTACAATTCATATCAATATAGTAATTTGACTTTAAATTTTTTTCCCCTTTACGGGGCAAAAAGTACAGGAAAATTTGTTTTCTAACGAAAATAGTTAATGAGTATAAAAGGGTCGGTTTGATTAGAACAAAAATATGATAAAAGTGAAATATTTTAGGTTGCATTTGGTGAAGATGAAATTTTTGAAAGAAAATTATAACAGTTAGCTATTTTCAAAAAAAATAAATTTTCTTGTTTTTCATAAGAAACTAAAACCTAAATAATATGAATTGTATAAGAATTTTTTTTATATTTCCATCATTCTCATACTAAACCTAAGAAGAGTTTCAAATTTTTTTTTTCCCCTCTTTCTTACATTTTCTACTACTTTCTTATACTTTTTATTTATAGTAAAAAAGGGAAAATTCACTTAAAAAAAAAAATTCTCATACTAAAAAACAAACCTAAGAAGAGTTTCAATTTTTTTTTTTCTCCCTCTTTCTTACATTTTCTACTACTTTCTTATACTTTTTATTTATAGTAAAAAAAAGGCAAATTTCACTTTTTTTTAAAAAAAATTAACTTTACTTTTTACACGTTTTTTTTGGGTTAAAATTAAAAAAAAAAAAAAAAAAAACCATTCCTAAACACTTTGGATCCATTTGGTTTAGTTTTAGAATTATAATTTGAGTGTGAAATTGTATTTTAAGTTTTTGAATTTTTAAATCATGATTTAAAAAGAAAAAATTTGTTTGGTTATGAATTTTGAAAATAATTTTAAAATAATTTATATATATATATATTTTTTTTGATTGATGTATAAAATATGAGAAAATGTGAGAGAAGAGAGGATAAATGAGAAAGAAAAAGTGATTGATTGATTGATTAATAACAATACAAAACAGAATACAAAAATTTTGAATGTAATTTTAAATTGTATTTTAAAATTTTATTTGATTATAAATTTTAATGCAAATTATCATTTAAATTTTTTAAAAAATAAACCAAAGGCTACCTTCATTTTTTTTTTTTTCTCATCATATTTTAATATAAAAAAATCATTAAAGGACAAATCTTTAGGCAGACAAACTCAACTCAAATAGGGGCAATTTTAGAAATTCACTTTTAAAATAATTTTTTCACTTTTTATTTTATGATAAATTACAAATATATTTGTTTAAAATATAAATTGTCTCTGCAATTTAGAAAATTACAAATATTTCCTTATTAGTACTTTTTATTTAACAGAATTAATTAAAAAAATAAAATTTATAATTATCCTTCTATACAATAATAAAATTACTTAAATTATTAATTGAAACATATTTATAACATTATCAAAAATTATTAATTGAATTGATAATTTATTAATAAAAGAAACGATTTATTATCAAATTAATTATCGACTATTCGTATTTTAATCAAATCTCATATTTGTAATATACGAGAAAACAAAATCCTATCTTCCCAAACATGCCTAGATTGAAATAATCTTATTTGTATTCTAATCAAAGGGGATGAATGAGAATTTGGGTGAATTGAAGCTTACCTATCAATGGCAAAATTTGCAGGAGAAACATGAACCCCAAACCCATGAGATTCTCTGCAATTGCTAAACCCATGATTTACAATCTCACAAATCTCATCTCTCGAACCCCCAAACCACCCATACTTGATATTCCCATCGCCGCCTTCTTTCTCCGCCACTGCCTCCGCAAATATCCGAAAACTCTCCATCCTCGCTCGCCCCGTCAAGCTCGTATTCGAGTTCCTATGTATAGCAACAACGTTCGTGTTCTCCATAAACTGTCCCATTCCCTTGAGAAAGCTCTTCTTGATGATTCCATAGTCTCCATTCCACTCCTCCACTCTGGTCAATCCATTCCGAGTAAAAACCCCAATTTTCTCGGAACCCAAACAAGGCGAATCGATTTCAGAATCTGTATCTACAATTTCTCTGTCGTCCACTGTCATTGAAACTTGATCTTCCAAACTAATGCGATCCATACCAATTTTTTTTTCTTTATTTGTATAACGAAGAATCGAAAGTATTCACCCAAAAAAAAAAACCGAAAGTAGTGAAAATTTTGATGCGAATTTGAAGATTGAAGAGAGAGAGAGAGAGAGAGAGAAGATTGGGTTTGAAGTTGGTTTCGGGTTTTATATAGGGCGAGTTTGCTTGGAGGGAGAGAGAGAGAGAGGGAAGATCGGATTTGAAGTGGGTTTCCGGTTTTATGTAGGCCGAGTTTGCTTGGAGAGAGAGAGAGAGAGAGGACCAACTTGTGAATACGTGTATGAGTACGTGTTTGTTTTCTGTACGTGTAAGCGAAGGAATGGGGAAAAGGCACCGACTCTCGCACTAACTCGATTCGGTTAAGGGTTCTGTTGGTCCTTGGCGGTTTGTGGGGCTAAACATAGCTTTCGCGCCGCCTTTTTTTTTTTTTTTACAAGGAAATAAATAGAGTAGCCCTCACGCTTTTCTTTGCTTCCGGATTTAGGTTTGACCTGCTGAAATTACCGTAATATACTTTGCGTAATTAAATTATAGATAAACTACAGGTGGGCACGTGTTCAATTTGTATTTGGATTGATAATTATAGAAGCAATTATATGTCGGTGGGATACAGTTTTTTTTTTTTATTTTAATACAAACATGAAACTTGCATACTCACGACATTTTACTTGCATTCCATTGTAGAATTATTTGTACCCTACATTTTTTTTTGTAATTTTTTCTTATTCCCATTGTATTATAATTCTCCTATAATAGTAATTTGTAACCGTTAAAGAGAATTAAATTAATTTATAAAAGTCGTTAGATTTTGAGAGCACTTTTTAAGAAAAAAATTTATGCGACATCAAGGTGTTTATTTTATAATTTCAAAGGATTAGTATGGTAGCCAAGATTCGCACTTGGGAGGTATTTATTTTTTTTTATCAATATGACTAAGAACTGACTAATGAAAGGAGGAAGAAAAATAAAATTAACACAGCACTTAAGAGGTTATTTTGGACTTTTGAAATACTTACAACCACCCCAACATGGAAAGGTATAGAAAGTGGTATTTTGAAGAAACCCCCAATAGAATATCCAAATAAGAAGTGCTCTAATAACTAAAGAAAATAAGAGCATATCTCATGCCATGTGCGATCCAAAAAAAAAGCTATGTGGATGGTTTTATTGTGATTGCTTACTTTCGAAGCAAGTTTTATTTCATTGAAATCTTATCCTTGAGTTGGATATGTGCATGAGTTGATCCAAAATATTTATTATTATTATTTTGATAATATAAACTCGCCAAACTTTAGATTTTTATCTAATAATAATATTAAATTTGATATTATCTCATTTAATTTGAGCCTAAACCTTCATTTGAATCTACAGTTAGAGTAAGCATCTTCTACTTGTGTTCTAATTTTCCATTTGTAATTATTCAGTAGTGTATGTTCTTTTTAACAGGTATCTTAAGTTCAATGATAATATAAGAACTATAATAGAGCATATCCTAGAATTATAATCTTATAGACTATAAATTAAATAAATAAATAAAATGTAGATGATTTATGATTCCAAAAGCAAAAATGAGGCTTTGTTACTGTAAAGAACTTCTAATGTGATGAAATTGGAGTGATTTACCGCATTTTGGTCTCTAAATTACATCTAAGAGTAACTGATTAGAGATATAAAAGAAACAAAAATCGGAACTGGATAAAATATATTCATAGATAAGATTTTTTTAAAATTATAGGCTCCACCTATTACAAATATTATAAAGTCAAGTAAATCCATACGTTTTCTATGACTAATTTTGTATGTGTGGTTTTGTTAGGATTAGTCCACCCATATGATAAATGTGTGTTTCATACAATTATTAAGTTGGTTTATACATGTATTTGGATTAAGATAGTAGAGTTTGTAATCTACTAGAAACCTAATAAATGTATGATTTGGTTACCCCATTATATGAAATGAGGATTTTATGGGTAGACTATTATAAATAGTCATGTGACTATATGATTTCTTTGAGAGAGAGAGAGAGATTGAGATTGAGATTGAGATTGAGAATGAGAAGAGAAAAAATAGAGATGTAAGGGGTGAGAGAAAATACCGAGGGCACCGGATGAGTAAGGGCTCAACTACCCTTGAGCATGAGATTCGGGTAATGGTGTAAGTTTTGACTGTTTTGACCATCTCACATGTATTCTCTATTTTTATTCATAATGGAAGAACTTTCTCTTATGGATGTAGGCAATTTGGGCCGAACCATATAAATCTATGTAATTGTTTTTCTGTGCGTGGGTATACTTCCGTTTGCGTCGGTGGGATGTAGTATTAATCCCAACAGTTTTTACATTCCTAAACATGGGTCTTGTTTGACAACTTGGCTTTTTGACTAAAAAAAAAAATCAAAAAACTACTAAAATAGTCAAAAAAAAATCACTAAAAAATAAAGTCATACATACCGATGGTTCATATTTTTCTATACAACTAAAAAAAATAATTCCTAAACATATATTAACTTTTTTCTTTTGCTAAAAGAGATGCGTTAGGATCCTCTAGAGTAAAACCCTAGAGTGATTTCTTAGAGTGAAGAGATCCAACGGCTGAAAATAAACCTCACCAAAACGACGTCGCTTTGGTGAGTAATTTGAAAAAAAAAAAAAAAAAAACAGCTTTAATCCAAAACATCGAAGGGTTCCTGTAAATGTGAAGCATTAGAGAGAGAGAGAGAGATAAAATTAATAAGAAGAACCAATTACAAGAGCTTCTGCTGGGAAGAAAGATAGACGACCTGAAACACGATCCAAAAAGCAAAAACCAAAGCAAAAAACAGTGTTGACAAGGAAGCAACACTACACTCCAACCTAACAAATCAAGACATAACAAGAAGCAGATCCTAAACTCTGAAGAACACAAGACTAAATTCTGAAATAGTAACAATAAAGACTTACCCCAAACGAGTTTTGTTTTTTAATGTCACGAGTTTGGAATTACATTTTAGGCCCATAATGACAGGCAATACAGATTCGGCTTGGAAACAATGCTTCAATTTCGAAGCAGCCTGCAAATTTCATATACTATATATATAGGGAGAGTACATATATTATACATAAATTCATATTTTTAGATAAAAGATTTGAACATTATGCTTATTTTATAAAATAACACATAAAGCACTTAAGCTTAACACAGCGGGGCGACGGGACGCAGGGAGTAGCAGCCTCTCTCTCTCTTCTTCTTTCTCGCACTCTGCTTTCCTTTCCTTCTTCCCGCCTTCTGCTATATCTGAGTATATGGAGGGAATTTTGAAATGAATTTTTTTTTTTTGACTTACTAACCAAAACAACGTCGTTTTGGTTAGTTTTATTTTCAGCCGTTGGATCTCCTCACTCTAGGAGATCACTCTAGGGTTTTCACTCTAGAGGATCCTGACGCAAAAGAGATAAGTAAAAAAATTAAGAAGTTACTACAAAAGTCAAACCCGAGATGGGACCTTATTGCAAAATGTATGGTCTACCAAAGACAGAACAAAGGGAAAACAGTGATAATCATATTTTCATATCATGTAGAAACAAACCAGGACTAAAGAGCAAAAACTAACATGATACACAAACCAGTTTTTAAGTAATAACTTACGATATTTTTGACTGATATGTAAATCAGAAATTTATACAAAGATCTAAAAATGTAAGCATATAGACGTCTCTCAACTATTCCATTTTATACTCCTGTCAGCTTCTTCTCTTTATGGACACTCCATGGTGTACTCTTGAGATGTCTTGTTGTTACCTGTTAGCTTGATCAATGAATCTCTCAAACTCTTCTGTTGAACTTCAACCCCCAATTTGTTTACCTTGCAAAGCCAACCAATTCCTATGTCAGTATTTGTAGCAAAGACTGTCCTATGAACATGGAAAAGGGGAATGGGAGTGCGTGGTGCATAGAAACTGAATCAGTCCTTTTTGTTTCACATCAGATTTTAATCAAGTTTGTGACGATGGAAACATTTATGCTCAGTTTCTTTTGACAGAAAATGTTTTCTAGAAGATATTTTATGCATTTTTTGGCATTTGGTAGATAGAAAATGAGAGTGAAATTTTCTGTGGTCAACAAGAAAACAAATTTATTTAGCTAGAAAACGTTTTTTGAATAGTGAAAATATTTTCTGAACATACCACCACCACTACCACTACCACTGCCACCACTGCTATCACAACCACTTCCCCACCATTGCCACCACCACTATTACCACACATTAGTTTTATAGTCACAACCAAACGTAAGAAAAACATGTTTTACCCCAAAAAAAATTATCAAAAACGCTTTAGATCGAAACAAACAGAGCATTAATTCACAGTTTTGGTTGTTATGGTTGTGTTCATGTTATAGTGCTAACAATGTTGTCCAAATCTTAAAGTTATGTTTAGATCAAGGATTTAAGAAGAGATTTGTAAAGGGAAAGTAAAAGTAAAATAAGAAGTGAAAAAAATATAAGCTATTTTTTTTTTTTTTTTTTTCCATTTTC
The DNA here is from genome assembly GCA_036172215.1 of Camellia granthamiana. Taxonomy (NCBI): domain Eukaryota; kingdom Viridiplantae; phylum Streptophyta; class Magnoliopsida; order Ericales; family Theaceae; genus Camellia; species Camellia granthamiana. The sequence goes on from CM069904.1 coordinate 169,597,363, forward strand.
TTTTTCTTTCCTTCAACAAATCTCCTTTAAATCTTTTATTCAAACACAGAATTAAAAAGACTCGGTAAAGTTCTGGGGACAGCCTAACAGGAACTAACGAATTCAAAATCACAACTCCCAAATTCCATGTGATCTTCATTGTTACCTCCACCTGCAGAATGTTCAAGACCTTGCCATTGAATGTGGTGACATTGGCATCAATCACATGAAGTCCTAAAGAATTCACAGCCTCTATCAGCCCCCTAAACCCTCCTTGCTTTCGCTTGCACAACAACTTGAGCAAGAAATTTCTCATGCCAATCTGCTTTACTTCCACTTGCACCTAAGCGAAAATGAAGAATTAGTTAGTACAAATTTATAAGATTAAAGCCAAAATTTTAAATTTTTTTTTTTTTTGGAGTTTCGTGTGCTCTTCGTACCTCCATTTGTTCATTTTCATCAACAGTAGACGGATCTTGGTTGTGCTCAGTGGTAGCATTCAATTTTGGCATCTCCAACTCATCACTTTCCTCGTTAAATTTCTCTTTTTCCATCTCCCTGAGCTCATCCTGAAGTTTCTTCACCGCCTTCTGCAAATCCTCTATGTACTCGATTGCATCTCCAAGTATTGAAGCTCTATCCATCTACAGAAAGGTCAATAAAAGAAACAATTTAAAGTATGTTTGCAATTGAAATCATATTAAGTGACATGTGAACTCGTGTAATGAAGCAAACCTTGGATATCTTGGGGACTAAAGAGCGTAGAGTAAAGAGCCCATCTTTAATCCGGTTTCTCCTCTTTCGCTCTGTAACCAAATTCTTTGATTGGTATTGTTCCCTTTCTATCCTCTGCTTAGATTTCAAACTATCTTTCTCAACCAAATGATTGGCACGCCCCAAAATACCCAACTCTTCTTGCTTTTTGGATGGTGGGTATTTTTCGATTGATTCATTCACCGACACATTTGGGGACACATGACCGGAACCAGAACAGAACGATGAGTGTTGGTTTGAAGGACTAGAACCAGTGGATGATCCTTCAAAGCAAGGATAGGTGGCGGGTTGTGATACCAGGGAAAGAAATGGGAGCCTAGGAATAAAACTGTTCAAGTATTCACCAACCAGTGGATCATGGGGTTGTTTGCTTAGGTTCAAAGTGGTGGAATAGCTCTGCTCAGTTACGCTTTCTCGCTTAATATTGATGTTAAACTGAGAAGTAATGAAATCTACTATCTTTTCATCTTTTGGGATCTACAAAAAAAGAATAAAGATCCATTCTTTCTTAATTTGAAAAGAACATTTTGGTTACATGTTAAATAAAGATCAGAGTTATTCTTACGTGCTTTGTGCTAAAGAGCTCGATAAGACCATTAACAACAGGGATCAACAGTTCAGTTCCAGTTGATTCCTGCAAAGAGGAAAAATCAGTCTTTCGAGTTAAACATGATTTGCACGATCTGATGCCCGATAACTCAAGATAGTATTCTAACTTATGGTCATGAATTTAATAGCAACCCATTAATAATTTGTTCCAAAAAAAAAAACTTAGTCAGGATAATGAACAAGTAGTTGGTGTGCATGAAACACTTCTGTTACCATTCTGATCAAACAATTTGCACATGTGCAAGCCCTGTTTCATTGGTTTCTACTTATGATTTGCTATTGTTTCTTTCAATCAAACAGTAAGTTCAATTTTAAACGCATGTAAAAGCACAATTATATATATATATAATAAAAATAATAAAAAAAAGAAAACAGAGGAAGATTTAAATACCCACATGCAAGTGATCACTTGAATTGGAGTCCTTGGCACATCTAATCCACCTTGCTTCTGTTGACATTACTACCTCCCCATGAATCCTGGTTTTTAGTCCCACATTAGTACTTCGTAATCTTGTGGTTTTAGTAATAGAAAGTTCCATTCCAAGCTATAACAATACTGTCCATTTTGGGTTAACAGGACCTGCCTTAGAAGGGGTTGCGACGGTTTAGCCCCAAGTGAACAATAAAGTTATGGAATTGTAATAACACTGTCCATTTTGGGCTAACGTGCCCTTATTAGGAAAGGGGTCATGAGAGCTTAGCTCAAAATGAACAATATTGTTACTAGAGAGAAACAATATTCTCTGTTTTGGGCTAATGCGCCCTTATTGGGCAGGGGAGCGTGAGAGCCTAATCTAAATCGGACAATATTGTTACAACTTGGGATGGGGATGTTACTTAGAATCAGATGAGAGAGAGAGAGAGAGAGAGAGAGAGAGGGGTACCCAGAATACAAAGCCATGGAAGAAGGAAAATGGGAAAGTTTCTCACAAGCCTTGGTCTTAGCAGAATGCTTGATCTTGTAATCCCTACAAAGGGGAAACAATTGGTGTTTCTGATGTCCACTTTCCTCTTTGACATTAACAAGCTCACCACCACAAGCACAAGCACCAGCACAGCAACAACCAACCCATTGAATGAACCTAATTTTAAGCAATGCTCAAACAAAAACAAGAGATCGAAGCTAAAAAAAAAGTACTCTGAGAAAAGACTAATCTATGTGTTTTGTTGAGACTAATCTTTATGTATTTATGTATGTACCTTGATGGGTCATTTCCAAGCTTCCAAACAACACAGTAGTCCCAAGTGTTGGACTCAACAAGGGGCCTAAGCCAATGCAATGCTCTTTCAAGAGCTGACATGTTTCCTCTCTCTCTCTCTCTCTCTCTCCCCAACACTTGCCTCTGTGTGGCCTTTTATCTCAACCTATTTTTGACAGTGTCTGTGCTTGTGGGGATGTCTAGAAGACAAGGCTAACAAACTTTTCTATTGAGAGAATCCTCTTAGTCAGTTACCAAATCTGTGTCAGCAGAATATGACAGACACACACACACTCTCTCTCTCTCTCTCTCTCTGTGAATGGTTCAAAAGCTAGAGTGAAAGCTACTGATAACTGTAACATGGGCATGAAGGTACAGAGCCTTGTTAAAGAAGAAAAAGAAAAATCATGAAAATTGATATTGAAGGAATAAAATGAATGTACAGCTTCATTTGAAGGAGGTACAAAGGGACAGCCTAGCAGGGGTTTGCAGTTTCCTAGTGTTTTTTTACTTCGAAAATTATTTCAAAATAATGTATGGACAAGATTTATTGTGGATGTATCCCACCACACACTTTTCCTTCTTTTTTTTTTGAAATACTTATTTTCTATTTTTTTATGTTATGTCGGCGTAATTTGTAGAGTGAATAATTCTTTACTAGTTTCGGAGTGCATATAGTGTTGTCGTCTGTGTGGTGTTCTCAATCAATGACACGGTAGGAAATTTTACAATAGTACAATACTTATGCACATCAGTGAGAAAGTTATAAAATAAAAAATGACTCGCTTAAATATGTTTTGAAATCACCTAATAATTTTCAGACTAAACTTCTCTCCCATTAATGATCCAACTAGCGAGGTTTTATCTAAGTTTGGTGGGCTCACCCTACGTCGATGACTTCAACCGTTCTTATTGTGAGGCCCTTCAAATGTAGAATTGGATTGATTTAACATCATTAATCACATAATCAAACGTTCATATTTTTAAGACACATTATTTAATCATACTGTTACTAATATTTGATCAATTTAATTTTTTTGTAAGAATAATTAATTTAACGAGTCACAAAATAAATAGTTTTGATGACAAAAATAAACCCAAAATAAACCACTAAGGACAAAACCCCATCAGGGTTGGGGAATATTTGTGCGATCCAAAAAGAGAATTCTGTGCTTTAATTAATATATATATATATATATTCATTTCATTTAACAATCTGGAATGTTTTTGGAAGAACCAACAATCTGGAATGTTGTACGTGGTAAACATTGGACTGTGAATCTGTGATGTTCATGTTTTTTATTTTTTGCGCAGAACAACTAACAACTAAGAAAATTTATTTCGAAATATCTAAAAATAATTGTGTAGTATAAATTTAAAATTAGTGAGTGCTAAGTTACATTCATAATAAATATAGCTCATTGATTCACTTTTTAAATAATTTTGCTACGTTTGTAGTATTGTTGGTTTTTGGGGAGGTAAGTTTATTTTATTTTTTTTAAAGTAATATTGGGATAATTATACAGAAAAAATCAAAGTGAAAAAATTGTCTAGAAATTTTCTTCAAGAAATAATGTGGGGTCCAAATTCAATTTTTATATAATGAGACCCACACCTACAATGACATCAACTACACAATATTTGAAAAATCTAAAAATTATCAATTTTAACTAGTAAATAGTAATTCCAATCAAACAATCAAAAATAAATTGACACAATGATTTTATGTAGAAAAATCACAATTGGAGCGCTTCCAATTGTGATAAAAAAATCATGGGCAAAAGTCACAAAACAATCTACTAAGAAGACATAAAGGAATTACACAAATGTATTCTCAATTACTTAGCAAATTCCGCCCGAATCAAACCGGCCCCAATGTGCTTCTTCCACCACTGTCTTAACCTCGGAATTGTCTTGTCCAACGTTGAATCCACAACGCCGATGTTGAATCCACAACAATGAGCTACTCCAAAATCCACCGAAGTTTCAGGCCCAAATTCTACGGAATCTACCAAAGAACAACTCTCTCTTTTTTGAATAAAACAAACTAAATAAACCCTTTGTTATGATCCACTCAATTCATGATTAAACTCTCACAGATATCAAAAGAAACAAGCAAAGAAGCTCCAAAAAAAAAAACTTAATACCCATGAAGAAAATCTAAAAGTCGTAACCCTAAAATCTGATAAAATCACATATTTATAGAAAATAGGGCCGCGATCTCCGCTTGAGCATAAGAATAAACAACTCCCAGTACTTTTGCAGGCGAATGAAACTTCTGAAAGGTCGCGACCTCCGCTCGAGTGCAGGAATGGCCGCTTGAGCGGACAAATAACTTCGACTGCAATTTTACTTTTTGCTTCGGGGGCGCTGCCCCTCGACCCCGTCTAGGCAATGCCTCTTAGACCCCGGCGAGCTGACCAGGCAGCTCGATCCTCAACATAGTCAGTGAAGTAGCAAACATGAAAGAATTAACACCACAAACTACTTTGCAAGGCACAATTTGGGTTGGATTCGTATCTAAAAACTCATAACTTCACTGAAATAAAAGTTAAACAAAATTATAACTGAAAAGAATTTTGTCAATCAGAATTACCAAAAACAAAAATCTAACAATATTTTTTTGAATATTTTTGAAATAAAATTTTAAATCTCTTTTGATAATTATATTTAACTATTATGTGATGTGATTCAGATCTTCTAATATCTACTATATATAAAAGTTAATAACATTATATATATCAGATCAGACTATCACATTTTAAAGTGTGTATATCATTTTTCCTTGGCCCAAGCTCAAATTATGTGCCTATCTAAAAAAAAAAAAGCTCAAATTATGTGGGCCTATGGACTTGGGCCTTAATATGATGTTTGAATCCCACTAACAAACATGGCCCAACTACAGAAGAGAATCGTGCTGAAAACAAGCGAATGGACAAGTTCGAGGCAAAAACAAAAAACAAGTTCAAAAAATATATATACAAGTTCGAGGCCAGCTTTAGACAACTTGCCTAAGCCCTGGTTTGACAAAAGCTAAACAGGAGTTTTTTTTTTTTTTTTTTTTTTTGGTTAATTATACTAATAGTCCCTATAGTTTGGGGCTTGTGTCACTTTAGTTCCTGACTTTTTAATTGTGACACATTTAACCCTGAATTTTGAATCTTGTTCCAAATAAGAACAATTGAAAATATCATTAGATTTTTTAAGGGTAAAATCGTCAATTTGATAAAATATAAACTAATTTGACAAAAATAAATGTCAAAAAAATATTTTTAATTTTTTAAAAATTATTTTTATCCACCAATGATAAAATTATGTAAAATTAATAAAAATTACATTATTAATTTTTTAAAATTAATTTTACATGATCATCATCCCAACACATAATAAAAATTAATTTCGTAAAAAAATAAATAAATGTCTAAAAGATTTATCTATTTTACATAATTTTATTTTTAGTAGGTAGAAATAATTTTTAAAAATTCAAAAATATTTGTTTGACATTTATTTTTGTCAAATTAGTTTATATTTTATCAAATTGACAATTTTACCCTTGAAAAATCTAATGATATCTTCAATTGTCCTTATTTGGAACAAGATTCAAAATTCATAGTCAAACGTGTCACAATTAAAAAGTCAGGGACCAGAGTGACACAAGCCCCAAACTATAGGGACTATTTGTGTAATTTGCCCCCTTTGTTTTTTGGCTAAAACAGTCACAGTAAGATAAAATAAATTTTTTAATTTAATAAGATAAAATGTTATATTTAAATCATAATTTTTTTATTTTTCCTCTCACAAAAGTCAAAAAGTCTATCTAAAATGAGACTGATCTTTAACCCAAAGCTAAAATAGTCAAAAAGTCAAAAAATTAAAAAGCCAACCCACATTCCAAATGAATCCTAAATAACACTCATGAACATAAAAAAATATAAATAAATATTCATTTTTAATTATATATTACATACATTTTCATTAATTTATTGTTTTTAATTTATGTTTGATATTCGAGTAAATTTACAAATTTGATAAATGAAATTTATTATTTATATAACTATTTTTTTTATACTATACCCATAATTTTCTCTTAATATTAATTTAAATTTGATTCTTTTTTTATTTTTCTTCTTTTATTTATATAATCAAGTTAATTCAGGATGAATTTAGGTTTTGTTTGGTAAGACTTTGAAAAGTTGATTCCACTCTTTGATTTAAGTGTGGTGTTTGGTTACAGTTTTCAAAAATTGATTCCACACTCACTTTTGAAAACACATCTACCCGGTCATTCTCCCAGACATCCGGCCGGTTGACCAAAACAGTGTTCTTGTTTTTTTTTTTTGGCACTTGTTATTTTTATATTTTAAATAAAAAATATTTTCAAAATTTTTTAAAATTTTTTATGAGCTTTGAATAGAATTTTGGATTTTGTGTTTGATTATGAGTTCTAAGTTTTTGAATCAAATATCATATGTCACATCAAAATTTTCAAATTCAATTTAAAACTTTTCTCAAAATTCATAACCTATGAAGCACGGATAGTCCGAAATAGCCCCCGTACGAGTATCGGGTACATATCGGATATCGATACGCGCCCGATACGGCGGGATACGTATCAGATACGGGAAATGAAGTATCCAATTTTTTTTTTTTAATTTTTGAATTTCGGATACGGCTAGGATACGCGAGGATACGGTAAGGATATGGTCAGGATACGATATGGATACGGCGGGGCAAAAAAATAATTTAAAAACTTTAAGAAGGGGTCAAATTGTAAAATATGAAAAAAATATGAAATAAAACACAAAAAAGAGAGTTCGTCGTAGGTCGAACAGCAAATAGGTCGAACCAAACACAAGAAAAATAATAAACAACCAAACTCTCTCTTACCTAGGTCGAATAGCAGCCGCAAAGGAGGAGGAGAAGGAGTTCATCGTCGTCTCGGACAGCACCTCGCCGATCGTCGATCAGGTTCGCGAACAGGAGCTCCACGATCGTCTTTCAGGTTCGTCCCTCTCTTTCTCCCTTTCGCTCCCTCTGTCTGTCTCTCACAACACTCGATCTCATGAACTCTCTCTCTCTCTCTCTCCTTCTCCTTCTCCCTCTCGCTCGAGCTCGATCTGTCTGTCTGGTTGGAGATCTCGACTCGATCTCATCTCCCTTCCCTCTCGACTTAATCTCATCTGTCTTTGCCTAGTTATTTTTATTATTATTATTTTTTAATTTGTTGTATGTATACTCTGTGATTTGCAAATCAAATAAGATATTTAAAAAAAAAAAAAAAAAAAAAACTTATATGTATTATTCATTTTACTTGAATCTGATAAAACAAATAAATAAATAAACTTATTAATAAATAAATAAATAAAATAAGGTAAAAAAACTTATTAGTAAATAAATAAATAAATAAACTTATTAAAAATAAAATTTGTCAACTTATAAAATTATAAACTTTGTAAACTTATTAATAAATCAAATAAGGTAAAAAAAACTTATTAATAAATACATAAATAAACTTATTGATAAATAAATAAACTTTGTAAATTTTTTCCCCTTTAATGTGGGATTGAATTGCATTATGGTTGTTATGGGTGATGCTTTATTGTTAAAATTGTTGAAATTTAATTGAATTGATGAATTTTTTGTTATGAATGATGCATTATGGTTGTTATGGGTGATGCTACATTAATGTTTTGTTTTATTTGTTTACCATGGTTCATAGGAATCTCTCTTTTGACGTTGAAGACTCTTAGTTCATAGGAATCCCTCTTTTTTTATCAAGTTGTCTTTTGTTTTAAGTTTTATTTTTATGTATGCTACATTACTAAAAATTGTTTTGTTGAAGTTTTATTTTATGTTACATTACTAAAAATTGTTGAAATTTTATTTTTGTGTATGCTACATTACTAAAAATTGTGAAAAAAATATTTTTTATAAACGCATCCCCACCGTATCCGTATCCTACTTTTTCGAATTTTGTCGTATCGCCGTATCCGTATCCGTATCGCATCGTACCCGTATCCCGTATCCGTATCCGTTTCCGTGCTTCCTAGTTCATAACCAAACAAATTTTTTACACCCAAATCATAATTCCAAAACTTACAAACTCAAAATACAACTCTATTCTCAAATCATAATTCTAAAACTCTACCAATACTCTCAAGTTTTTCAAATATTTGATAATCTGAGTTTCAACTTCATTTTGTAAGCTCGACTGCAAGTTGAATTTTTGAACATCCAAAAGTCTACATGGCTCAGCTTATATAATTCACCACACATTTTCTGAATGCTATTCTAAAAAAAAAAAATCTGTGTACAGAGCATAACATTGTTGTTGAAATATCTCAGTTAGCTTGGGTGATTAGAGTGCCACATGAAACCTTTCTTCCTTAAATTTCTTCTTTGAACACATACCATATGAAACCAAATTGAAAATATTTACATTTTCTAAACAATTGCGTTATGAACGTAAAAGATTTTCACAAAATAGACACAGATAGATTCACACTTTCTATGAAAATCCCTCCTAAGGTAACAAAGAAAAAGAAAAAGATTACAATATCAAAGCCAGCTCTTCAGAGGGTAGAAACATGTTTGAGAAATTTCCTCTTCCTCCTCCCTCAGGCTGCACTGTACTGACCACCTATAATCTAACCTTCACCGGCAAACTTCGGTCCTTCACCATGAATTCCACCACCATTCCCAAACGGTTTGCCATTTGAAACTCCCTTATCGAACCCAAACTCTATATCCCCTTCTCTCCCATGGAAGCCATGGTGGTTCTGCTTCGGCAGTCTCACCTCCTTCTCTTTGGGCCTAGAATTATGGGCTTTCTGATTGTGGTTGTTGCGCTTGTTACAAAGGCGTCCGAGAAAGCAAGAGATGACAGAAATGACAATGACTATGGCCAGGACGATGAAAACCATCCCAAACGATCCGTTTGAGTGGGATGAAGGGTGTCTGCTGGTGGTGGTGGTGGTGGTAGCGGTGTTCGGGTAAACCGGAACTGGTGGTTGTTGGGAAGACATGTTGTTGTGGAGATGATGAGAAGAGGGAGGGGAAGGAATTTGGGTTTTAGTAAGGGCGTACTGTGGAGGTTCTGTTCTTTGAGTGGAGAGAAAGGTAGAGATGGGTTAACTCATTGGATAAGCAAGAACGTTGCCGGTGAGGGTGGGTTATGTGCAAGCAAAACTGGGTTCTAGCATTTTTCAAGTATGCTTTGTTATGGACTTAGAAATTGAAGTGCTATGTAGAAATTGAATGGCTTTCATCACAAATTCAGTAAAAGAGAAATAAAACAAACATACTGAACACAAGATATACGTGATTTGACAATTTATCTGTATTCACTGATGGAATGAGATCAAATTCATTATGCCCAATCAAAACTATAAAGTTAATTTCTCAACTCAATCTTTCTATAATAGTGTCACACTCTCAATTACTGAAATCTTAGTTGAAAAATACAATAGGCATTGACTCCAACCCCAGGCCTTTGCATTCCAATACGGTACAAATACGTGTATAACAAAAATATAAAACACCTCGTAACAAAAATTATGACACATAAAAGGAATAAATACTCATACGGGTGTGGCCTCACAATTTATATGCACACAATTTTTTTATTCAACAATTTTTTTGTGTCATTAATCTGAAAGCACACAAACTAAATACGGAATTGAATATAAAAAATATATTAATGAAGAAGATTTTTTTAAAAATAAGTTCTACCAATAAAATCTTGTAAAATTATGTAATTAATTATTTTTGTCTACTTTTTTTGTGTATTAAATAAAGAGACAACTAAAGATATTCCTCAATGGTGCTTTACCGCGGAAGGAGGCATTTTCGTTGCTTTGTGTGCAGATAAAGTTAGATTTTGGCTCTTTTGTTCATTACAAATCTCAAATCCCCTGAAAAATGTCTCCACTAGCCTTCGCACTTCTTTATATTAAAAAATTAAAATTAAAATTAAAAAACCCAAATAGAGTAAAGAAGAAAATTTATTTAGAAAAATAGCTAAAAAAATAATATCGTTGAATCTTCACAAAGCAATTGTAGATCCCATAACCCAAGAATTGAATCTACAACCAAGGGCGGACTTAGGGTTGGGCATAGGTGATTGTAACTCAGTCCAAAATTTTAAAAATCTGTAAAAAAAAAATTTCCAGCCCAGTCCCGCCCCAAAGAAGGGCCAATAGTTTTTTTGTTTGTTTTTTAGATAGGCAGCCCAATAACAACTCAATACTTACCCAAAAAATATATAGGCAACCCAATAGGTTTATATTCGTTTAAAGAACAAATCTTGCAAAACAATCCTTACATCTTCCAATAGATAGGCAACGGCCCTTTCCGTCGTCTCCAGCAGCTCCACTTTCCTAACATTTTTGATAAGTATAATTAACCAAGTATTTTATTTTGTTGGTTGAGAATGGATTTCATTAACAATGGTTTTAAAATTTTGTCTTTATGCAACAAATATTATATTGCTCTTAGTTTTTTTATAATACTGCCTTATTTAATGTTCTATATTGCTCTTAGTTTTTGAACTTTGAAGGAGTTTATTTAGACATATATAAAAATAATGAAAACTTAAATCAAAATTATTGAGGATGTATATATAAAAACCCTAATATTTAAAATTATTGTGAATATACTTTGGTTTAATATTAAATAGGGCTAAATTTTTTTTAAAAAAATTTTAGGTTATAAATAATGGAACCTCCACACTCAAAAAATGAAAAACTCCTTTCTCATTCTATCAATCAAAATAGAAGTCTAGTAGTGTAACATCCAATGTTGTTGAAACCTCATTTTCTGATGTGCAACCACCTTTCATGCCTTAAGCAAATAAACCAAGCGAATTTGATTCAATTGTTATTGAACGGGATCCTAGTTTACACTTGCAAATTTGTGAATATCCGGTTAATCAATGAGACGAGATTAGACGAGCTTATGTGAACTTGGGGCCTTATCAACCTAAACTTGAGTATCCTAGGTACTCATTTGGAAAACAGAATTGCCGATTTCAACATATTTGGTTTAAACAATTTTCTTGGCTAGAGTATTCTTCTTTAAAGGATAAAGCAAATTATTTTTCATGCTTTTTGAAAATTGATTTAGATTTTGTAATCGATGAATTCGAATCTTTAAAGACTCATCAAGCACAACTTAATTAGATTGTTTCTAATCAATAAATTTAGATATTAATTTAAATTATATTATTAAATTCTTTTTTTTCTTATGTAGTTATACTTACAATATATTATATAATTTTACCTTAATATTAGCCCATCCTATCAACGAATCTTGGGTCCGCCCTTATCTACACTACACATTAACTTTCTCAATAAAAATATGAGTTTTTCTATTTCATCCACCAAGTTAATCGTTTGAAAATAAAATAAAATAAAATAAAAAATCTTGAACAAAAATTAGATGGTCGCATCATTGTTGTATTTAGAAATCTGTATATGGGCTTATTTAAAATTGCGGTTTCATCAATTCCAAAGGGGTAAATTATGCAAATGGTTCCTGTAGTTTACCTGTTTTTTCATTTTGGTCCCCGTTGTTTTAATTTGATCAATTTTGTCCCTTAATTTTATGGATTGTGTCATATTAGTCTAATAAATAACGGCGATTAAGTTTGATGGACGAAAAATTAAATGATGTTTCAATTTAGTCCCTGTAGTTTATAGGATGTGTCAATTTGATCCATGTAGTTTATGGGCAATCAAAACAATAGGGACCAAATTGAAACATCATATGATTATCCGTCCATCAAATTTAACCGCCGTTATTTATTGGACTAATATAACACAATCCGTAAAATTAAGAGACAAAATTAAACAAATTAAAACAACAGAGATCAAAATAAAATAAAATAAAAAAGTAAATTACAGGATGTACCGCTGTAATTTGCCCATTCCAAAACTAACACCATTGAGCTTATTTATGCTCATCGTAGCACAAAGGTACATGTGAAATAATCATTTATCAATAATAAATTTCATATTAGATTAATATATCATACATAACATAACTCAGTATTCAATATTTGTTCCAAACATATTTTTCATTTCAATACCTAGTCACATGTCAAAATATGAATGTGTTCCATAATGTCTTATGAGTTGTAAATGAATGATATTAGTATACTATTATACCTCTAATTTGTTTTCATATTGTATCTTATTTTCTCATTCATCATATCACGTTTGGAAATTTTTTTAGGAAAGATAAGTCTACAGGCAACGACTGTGTGAGTTATTTTTGCCTTGATCGTGGGATTCCAGCACATTTTCAAAATGTTGCTTAAATGGATGTAAACATGGTCGATGATATAATGAAATTTGAGGGTTGTATGTTGATTCTTTCGATATATTTTGACTCCAATCAGTTGAGAGAAAGAGGTATATGTCTTTTTTTTGTTAAAGTGTGTTACTGTTTATGGAACTGTGGATTGTTCATCTTTAATAGGGCATTAACAATTTATTACACTCATTGATAGGCATACTCTGGTCAATGTTCTGATTGCATGTGTGTAGTTAACATTGTGATGATTGATGCGTTTTGATATGTTCGATGTGTAAAGTGGTAACTATGGGTTCGAGAGTTGCGTTGGGGTATTTGGGTTTGGTTGTTAATTGGATGTCAAATGTGAACCACGTCGTAGGATGATAATTATACATTGGGACCTGGATGATCGTGTTATGATGCATGTCACATTTAGTATGTAACGTTAATCCACATACACCATGTAATAGATGACATTTGTGTGTTTGTTCAGTTGAATATGTGTTTGAATGTATATTGTGTCTTTGTTGTAATCAGTGTTTACATACATGTCACAGTACATTGCACAAAATTGTTGGGAAATTGGGTTTGTAATTGAATGTATCGACTTGAAAATTCGAATATTAAAAGAGGGATTACGTATTGTAAAATGAAGGGATATCTGAAGTACTCTACGAGTGACATGCCAAAAGATTCACAAATGAGGGCCCCCTCTATTGTTGTGTTATCTAAAAAATATACTAATGATAATGTTGATGTTTGGTATTGTCCTCCAACGAAGGCCATTCCAATTCTGACACGGACTAAGTTTGTTGGTTTACCAAAGAGGCGAAGAGATTTGTTGTTAGGAGGTTTTGGGGAAAGTGGTTCAGTTATTCATGAACGCAGAGGTCGTCTGAGTTTGTCAGAGATTGATGTACGCAGAGGTGGTGATGACAGTAGTGATGTTGATCCTGGTCCGTCGATTTCAGAGGTTGGTGTTAGCAAAGAGGAAGTTGATCGTAGAGGATCAGTTGTTATGGATCCAGCAGAATTTTCTAATGTTTTACAGAATGTAATCATCAGTGTAAAAAATAGTGATGTGACTCAAGATGTAATAGTTGATGATAAGGGAAATGTAGTAAGCAAATAAAATTTTGAGTGGTTTCATAAATAAAATTGATAAAATTTTTCATTAATCATGACAGTGGTTACATCAACATCAAACCATTATCTTATTTTTTAGGACATTGCATCTAACAAACTACTGTCCCCATTAGTTAATATAATATAAGGAATTCCTCCTCTAATAGTGAGATCTGGTTGAAACTTAACAAATACATGGTGTGAAGGCCCTTTGTTGTCAAATTCCATGGAAAAAACTAAGGTTGTAATCAATTTGTAATTTTCCTAGTTTCTAGTTTTTGTCTTCCCGCTTGAGCGGGGAAAGTGACGCTCGAGCGGGGTTTGCACTCTCACAGCATCTGTTATGTCTGCAAAAATACTAGATGATGTGATTTTTCGCTCGAGCGTGGGATCTTCTGCTCGAGCGTGAACCCTGTATGAAACACGCAATATGAAGTCTCCGCTCGAGCGGACCGCGCGATCTCAGTTACTATATATTCGTGTGTTGGGTCTATACTAAGGTTACTTTTCCTAGATCTTGTTTAAGGGTCTTAGGGTTTTGTTTGAGGTTTTCTTCTGAAGTTTTTGGTGAGTTTTCCTTGATATATTTGAGAGGGTTTGTAACCTATGATCTAAGATTTATACATCAAGGAGGTTGTTACTTCATATTCAAAAGTGCTCTTCTTCGGTGGATTCCGAAGATTCAAATGTGGAGTTTCAAAGGAGTTCGATTCTGTACGTAGTCGTTGATTCGACAAGTGAAGTTGTGGATTCAACTTCAGATTAATCAGTTCCAAGATGAAGGCTTGGTGAAAGAGTTACAGAAGGTTTGAAGACAAATTGGATGAGTTGGGTAATTTGTTTGTTATCTTTGTAATCTTTCTTTCTTCAGTAGTGGATTGATTAGTGGCATTTCTGTAGACACCCCATTTTCGACCGACCTTAAGACTCAGACGTCACCGATTGAGCGCTTGGTGATGCTGCATATTGTGCTCGTTCTGAGGTTGCGGAGTCACGGCTGCGAGCCTTGCCTCCGGACTTCCGGACTCTTTTGTGCCTCACCTCGGTTTGCGAACCAAGCCCTGTTTTCTTTGTTTTCTCTTCCTGAAGGGAGGGAGAGGTCTCGTGGATCATCTTTCAGTGGCCGGAGGCTACGCTTCATGGTCGTAGGCCATTTTTCCCGTTTGGAGCCTGGTTTCCGATTTTCGGAGCCGTCGGCCGTGTGCCTCGGTTCGGGACCGCTTAACTACCTCCGTTTGTTCCGGTTTTTGGCACATATCTTGTTTCCTCTCTTTTGAGGGACACTGTGGCCCGAGAGACCAACTTCGTGGTCGAACGCCACCTCTGGTGCTTAATAGTCAGTTTTCGGGCCCCCGGACCGCGCGTTTTGGCCCCCGAACCTTTGTTTTGCATCGGTTTGGTTTCATTTTTGGCGGAGACCTTATTTTCATTGTTAGAGAGGTTGTAGGAAGGTGGGAGGCCAGCAATTGTTCTGAAAACCAGCTTTATTCCTTCATCGCCCGTTTTCTTCACTAGAAAGCTGACTTTTTCCATTCCCGGGCCACTTTTTCTGACTTTCCACCACACCATTGTGTTGTACACACCTGGAAGGCCACCAATATGGATAGGCCGGCCATAAACTCCTCCTGACCCTTTTGAACCCTTCTAAAAAGCTGGCTTTTCTATCTCCTGGTTCACTTTTTCCAGTTTTTGACCACACAGCTGTGTTGTACACACATGGGAGGCCACCTTTCTGGGGTGGCCGGCCAGCAAATCTTCTTGACCCTTTTGACCCTGGCCGGCCGGCCACCTGAACCTCTTGAACCTGGCCGGCCAAGCTTCTCTCTCCTGGTGCATGCCAGCTGTGCCAGCTATCTTCCACCAGACCCTCTGTTCGAGGGTCTGTCATTTTGGAGGGAAATTTGAATTGGTTTTTCCCCCCCTTTCCCTTGGCTTCTCTCCTCTATAAAACCAACCCTTGAGCCTCATGTCTAGGGGTTAGAAAACCAGCTGGAGCATAGATACAATCCTCCATATATCTATCTCATCCAAGCTTCCAAACACCCTTGTTCTTGCACCATTTACACACCAACTCATAGCCTACCACCTCCATCCTCCATTCCAACATCTTAAGGCTGATTTTCAGAGGTTAGGAGCTTATTTTCTTGGACCAAAATCCCCTGATTTGCTGCTCTTCAAGGGTAAGTCTCTATTTCCCTTAAACTTGCATTTTCTTGCTTCATTTATAAGTTATACTTGCAAGCATTTATGGACTTTTCTATAAACTGTAAAGTGTCATATTTTGAGCTCATCTTCATGTTTGTATAAGGACACTTTTCTGTTTGAGGTCTTCTACTCCCCCTTTGTGCTTTATCTCTCTTTTAGGGCCATTTTTGCATGATACTTTAGCCCTACTTGTGATCATTTTCGAGACTTTATGTAAACTGTAAAGTGTCTTGTTTTGAGCCCCTCTTCAACTTTGTTGAAGGGATCTTTGCTGTTTGAGGCCATCTTCTGTCCTTTGTGCTCAATCTCTCTTTTAGGGCCATTTTTGCATGACATTTTAGCCCTACTTGTGAATATTTTTGAGGTTTGCCATGAACTGAAAAAAGTCTTGTTTTGTCATCCTCTTCAAGTTTGGATAAGGTCCCTACTCTGTTTGGGGTCTTCTTCCCCCTATGCATGCTTCATCTCTTCATGATTAGGGCTATGCATTAGAGCACTTGCATTGGCCATGGTTTGGCCTCTTAGCCACTGAAATCCAGTGGATTTTCAGTGGCTTAGGTGTATTCTTGAAGGCCAAAATCAAAGGGGGGTGACCCCCTCTCTCCTTGTCTTGTTTGGTGGCCTTTTTGGCCTTCCAAAGGGACCCCTTTTTGGATGCATCGAAGTCACTTTCCAGGCCTCATTCTGAGGGTTTTGAGGTCTGACTTGGTTCTGTCCAAGGCCCTTTTGGCCATATTTTATGTCCCCCATGCATGTGTGGAACAACCCTCCTCAAGGCCTTTCAAGAGGGTCTTTCATTTCAAGCTTTGTTGACCAATTTCAGGGCCTATTCAATGGGTTTTAGGACCCTCATAACTCATTTCCAGAGTTGGTTTGGCTATGCTAAGTGTCCTTGATGTATGTGCTTAATAACCCCTTGTATGCCCTTCCAAAGGAGTCCCTCATTTTACTTGTATTGGCTGTATTTCAATGGTTATTTGGGCATATTTTGGCTTATTTTGTTCACTGATTTTGGCTGGTTAGGTGAGATTTCATGCGCATCATATAGTTGTAATACAACTCATGCTTACTAGCCAATTTTGCATGTTGCCTTAGCTCTTCATGTGAACACTTTTTGGCCATGCTTTGAACTAGAAATGTTCATGTTTTGGGACTGCCTTGGCTCTGTCTTTGTGCTTCATAGTCAAATAATGCATGCTTTGTATAGTTATAAGTCAATACATGTGCCTAATTTTGAGTTTCGGGGCTCATCTAATGCATCGGGTGCCATGTTTCCATGTTTCGGGGCCATTTAGCATCATGTTTTAGTGCTGGAAATTACATGCTTGTATGCCATATTTCATGCCTTGCCATGCCTTGCTAGAGTGGCATTTGGTGCCTTAGGTTCGGTCCTCGATTTGCGTGCATGTGTGCACGCATTTCGATAGTCTCATTTTCATCTTATGGCCACTGATGTGAGCGTGGCTGAGGTCCACTCGTATTGGTGTAAGTCCATATCGCATTGTGTATGCCATCTTAGTTCATAGCATTGCATACGCTAGGTTGTATGTTAGAGCATTGTGTATGCCATGTTATATTGAGCATTGTGTATGCCATTTCATAGCATTGTGTATGCTAGGTTGCATGTTAGGATTGCATTCATGCATGTCATGCATATTGCATTATGTTTAGGATAGGAGTTAGCCCGAGCACGGGAAACGAGGTACGTTTCGTACTCCGAATGACGGAATGTGTCTCAATTCCCGGTCACCGACACTCCGGATTATCCATGATGGAGTCTCGGTCTTGTTGTGTTTATATGTGCATTCATTTCATATTGAGTCGTGCCATTCGACTCCTCGGCCATCATGCATCGAGATCCGTGATTGGTGGCACGAGGATCGAGGTGTGCATACATATGTGAAAATACACTGCCATGCCCCTTTCTTGCTCTCTGTTGTAGCAAATCAGAAATTGGCAGTCTTTTGGAGCTTCGTGCAACATTCCGAGATTAATTGCAAACAGAGGCAAACCGGGGCATCGCAATGGATTTCCGCGCAAAACAACTCAAGCGTGCATTATCCATCATCCGGAGCAGAGCTGAGGCAGTCCATAGGCTTGCATGCTAATTTACTGCTTTCCTAGATTAATTTGTTAATTAACTAGGGTTTTGTACTCATTGGGACTGTACTATTTATTTGGACTATATATTATTTATTCGGACCCTCCGAGCGAGGGCAATGTTGTAATAAGTGTGCGTGCGTGTGATGTATGCCTTCCAACCCCACGTCTTTCTCCCTTTTATTTACCAGCTTATGATGGTTAGATCAGGGCATGTTTCAATTAGCATACAGTATGATAGCATGTTTGCATTCATTCATCTGTTTTGCATGCACCGGGCTCGGTGCATCATACTCACTGCACTGCATTTCAATTCCAAGTTGAATACATGGTAGCTGTAGCATTCCATACGCCATGTTTAGAATAGCCGAGCCTATCTTAGTTGCATTACTGCATGTGTTGCATTAGGCATTTCTGTATAGTTAGGATCATGCATGGATTTCTAACATAGTTTCTGTTTTGGCTTGGAGTACTCGGTAAGTTTTTACGCTTTAGCATCCTTGCATGTATGTGAGTGACTGCCATGATAGCATGCTTACCATGAGACTATGTGCTTATATGATATAACTGCCTGAATGCCTGTGGGTGAAGGTTGGGTTATTTGGATTGGAACAATTCATTCACCGTAGATTCTAAGCCCACTAGATAGTGGCAAAACCATGTTTTCTAAGCCCACCCGAGGGTGGCAAAATCTGCATTTCAAGCCTACTTGCAAGTAGCAAACCACTTTCAAAAATAAACAGGAAATGTTTTGTTCCAATTCAGGCGACCCAGTCTATACTTGTATGCTGTGCGCATCACATAGTAAATCTACGCTAATAACCGGAATAAGAACGCATAATGTTTTCAAAACTAGATATCATGGTTAGTAGAGGCCGATCTTTGATCGGGTGAGCGGGGG
The DNA here is from genome assembly GCA_036172215.1 of Camellia granthamiana. Taxonomy (NCBI): domain Eukaryota; kingdom Viridiplantae; phylum Streptophyta; class Magnoliopsida; order Ericales; family Theaceae; genus Camellia; species Camellia granthamiana. The sequence continues at coordinate 169,616,551 of CM069904.1, forward strand.
TGCTCACGAAGTGACCTTCCCCAATCGTACCCAAGTTCCCGAGTCGAGGTAACTTTGGTGATGACGGACACGTGGCCTTAGGCACGAGTCAGGGTTTCCTAAATTTCCCAAAATAAAATATTTATGTGGCGACTCTGTATCTGGCAAAGCAGTCCATGTTTGGCACTTCTTTCAAAAATCTGTTTTCTCAAAACGATTTGCCGGATTCGGACTCTTTGGTTCAGATTAAAAACCGTGACAATTTGAGTCCGAGCTGTAGTGAGCCCAAAATGAACGGAATGGGACTCATCCTCCCGGGGAGTTCGGGGACGTCTACAGTTTCGCCCGTGGTTTTTTATTACAATTAAATATTCTTCAATTGTGGTTTTTCCATGTAAAAATCGTTTGTGTCAATTTATTGTTTATTTCGAAAACAACAATCTAAATCACTTTCGTAAGTGTTTGATGATTTAGATTGTGTGTTTTGAATGATTAGAATTTGAAATATTTTAATCTTGATCTAATCACGAATCACTTAGGATTTTTACATGGAAATCTCTCTGGCAGCCTACTAAATTCTTTATTAATTCGGTAGGGACTATCGAGTATTTGGTGTCCTCTATGACGTTGTAGACGGCGTCTTGGTCGTAGTCCTTGAAGCTTATTCTGCTGGAGAAGTAATTGTGTCGTCCGAGGCTTCTGGCCCAGGTGGCTTTGCTTGTTCTTGAGGGTCCTTCGAGGTAGAGGGAGATTGGGCGGATGAGCCTCTGCTCCGGTTCCTGTTATCAAAGGAGGAGGAGAGTTCTTCGTCAGTATATAAATTGTTGATATTATTTTTGTGTATCCCTAATCTAAAGAAGTTGTTGTCCCTCCAAACGGAGAGACAACAATTTTGACATAACTCGTACTGAACGAAATTTCGACTTACAAACAAAATATTATTTTCTGCCCATTTTTTTACTTCTTCATTTAAGAAAGGAAATGAATTAAAGGGGCTAATATATTGGAGCCTCTCTCTTTTGTAATGATCCTTCGAAAATGTTTTTAATTGGGATATTTTGTGACGTAATCGATGGGACATCTTTCTTTATAGAGTGCAAAGAATTGTTCCTCCGTTTCTACTTCTCCAAGTATTCCCCTCCAGAGTTCGTCTCTATTTTTCGAAAGACTTTTCCCCATAGATGAAAATTCTCCCCATTCGACGTACTCGCCCCATTTCTGTATATACTGTTGACTTGCTGTTGGTGAGTGGAGTTTTTCTATATTTGGATGATAGATTCTGCCGTTGGTTCCAGTGAGATCGAAAAATCTCGAGTTGGAAGTTTGGATCTTCTTCGTGCATTGACCTATGGCATAGAGGTGAAGGTTTCCATCTTCGTAGAGCTCTCTTGTGACAAGTATATAGTATGGCTGACAAGCTAGTTGTAGAAGGGATTGGAGGAGTTCTAGGAGGGGTTCTAAGAGTTGTTCTTTTGGGCATGGGCATTGTGGGTAGGTGAGGAAAACATTCTTGGCATAAAAATGGAAAGAGGCTTGGCGAGGCATTTTGTAGTGGTAAATAGTGAACTCACACCAGTCGTACAAGGCCTCCCTATTAGTTAAAAAACCTGGTGTGACTGGGGGGGGCGCTGTATTAATATTACCAACGCCCCGCCTCCCGCTGATCTGGGCCGTCCATTGATGTACTTATGGACACGTGTATGGATGTGGTTAAAAAGAAGTCACACCCGGGCCCCGGTGTGAGTGGTGTGAGTACTTTTGATTCCTTTGCCAGATAGTGTTATACACGTGTCGCTTTTCTGGTGGTTTGCGTGGTTGTAAAGATAAGACTCTGTCAGAATGATAGACATAAAGCAAAGGTGAGAAAATAAATGTGTTTGAATTATTTTGAATGGGAAATCTTCGTTCTTACACGCGGGCCAGTTTTGCTATATGTTTGGTACCAGAAAATATTTTATGGCAGAGAGGAATATGCTTTTGCAGTAGGATAGCTATTGTGGTGAAGTTGCTTTCTGGTACCTTGTTTCGTCCCTCATTTTCTTGTCTTTTTTGTTGATTTATTTGGTATACAATGTTGTATTCCTTAGAAGAGTATCCCGAGAATTACGGGCAGTTCACTCAAATGTGTGTAGATCATTTTTTGACGTGGCAAATAGGACTGTGGAAAAAGAGCCGGCGGTCAGTTCCGACGAAGTTTGTTCCGGTGTACGAGGAGCAGAGGGCAAATATATCAAAGCTAAGGTGTCTGAACATAAGGGTTAGCAGAGGTAAGTGAATTTGCAGACTTTGTAGGATAAAAGATTTGGAGTGTTTTATAAAAAATGGAAGGAATAAGAAGCAGCCAGTATCGGACTCCCCTTGCGTACCAGAGGTCAAGGACACCGGCGGTCAGTGGATATAAGCTGAGTTACAGAGGTCGTGCACCTTTTAAGGCGGTGTATGTTCGCTGACGGTATGTTCAGAATATTCCGCGTTATATTAAGAAGACTAAGAGGGAGTAAGGAAGTTGTAGCTGTACGATGAACAATTAAGGGACGTTAAATTTGATAATAAAGGTGTGGCGAGATTGCTTAATGGATTGAGTTGGGTAATAAGAGATGTGACCGTCAATCAAACAAGATCGTGGTTAAGGGTATAAAATTAATTGGGAACGTTCAATTGGGACAAGATGCTAAAGACGAAGCTGTGGTCCACCACATATTGTTTTTCATCATAAGTGATAATAGTCCGTCAGATTCCATCCCCATACCTGACAAGATATTTATTAGAGTTGGTGAGGGTAATCCTGAGACTTGGATTATTGATCCTGACCAGTCCGACCGGTTTCGGATGCTAAAGAAAATGAGATTCAAGCTCGTTGGTGGTAAGGACAAAGAGTACGTTCGTCACGGGATAGAAGTTGTGGACCGGTTCTTCCCAGTTGATGTTTGGACGGACTACAAAGATACGCTGTTGAGAAATGTTGGAAGTATTCAAAAGGGTGCCATATATTTATTGGCTGCTACTGTTAGTGGAAAAGAATGCAAAATTACTTTAAAGAGTCAAATGTACTTTAAAACTGTTTAGAATTGTAATTTTATCTATTTTTATTTCTAATGTTCAGGTTAATGGAGGACGATATAAAAACTGGTGTTGTTGAAGGTGTTTCAGCAAGTGATTTCAGTTGTATTGAACTTGCGTTGCCTAATTTATTTTCTCAATTGAGGTTAAGATACAAACAAAAAAGTATTAAGGTTGATAAAATATTCTCCCTTTTGCGCACCCAATACCAGTGGATTGGTCAGAGTAAATGTTTATGATCGGAGGTTAGATGGTAATGACAGTTTGCAGGCGTGGTTTATTTTCCCAGTGGATTGTCAATGCGAGTTAGTCTATTATGAGAATGGTTATTGTTTAATTAACGACAAACAGGTGTCATGGATGGTGAAGTATCGACTTGGAAATTCGAATATTAAAAGGGGGATTACGTATTGTAAAAGAAAAGGGTATCTGAAGTACTCTACGAGTGACATGCCAGAAGATTTGCAAATGAGAGCCCCCTCTATTGTTGTGTTATCTAAAAAATATACTAATGATAACGTTGATGTTTGGCATTAGGTGCGCAAAAGAGGGAATATTTTATCAATATTTGCAGAATTTGTAGGAAGAGAGCAGAGGCCCATCCGCCCAGTCTCCCTCTACCTCGAAGGACCCTCAAGAACAGGCAAAACCACCTGGGCTAGAAGCCTCGGATGACACAATTACTTCTCCGGCAGAATAAGCTTCAAGGACTACGATCAAGACGCCGTCTACAACGTCATAGACGGCATCAAATACTCGACAGTCCCTATCGAATTAATGAAGAATTTAGTAGGCTACCAGAGAGATTTCCATGTATTTGTTAAGTTTCAACCAGATCTCACTATTAGAGGAGGAATTCCTTGTATTATATTAACTAATGGGGACAGTAATTGGTTAGATGCAATGTCCCCAAAAATGAGAGAATGGTTTGATGTTAATGTAACCACTGTCATGATTAATGAAAAATTTTATTAATTTTATTTATGAAACCACTCAAAATTTTATTTACTTACTACATTTCCCTTATCATCAACTATTACATCTTGATTCACATCATTATTTTTAACACTGATGATTACATTTCGTAAAACATTAGAAAATTCTACTGGATCTATAACAACTGATCCTGTACGATCAACTTCCTCTTTGCTAACACTAACCTCTAAAATCGACGGACCAAGATCAACATCACTACTGTCATCACCACCTTTGCGTACATCAATCTCTGACAAACTCAGACGACCTCTGCGTTCATGAATAACTGAACCACTTTCCCCAAAACCTCCTAACAACAAATCTCTTCGCCTCTCCGGTAAACCAACATACTTAGTCCGTGTCAAAATTGGAATGGCCTTCGTTGGAGGACAATGCCAAACATCAACATTATCATTAGTATATTTTTTAGATAAAACATCAACATTATCATTAGTATATTTTTTAGATAACACAACAATAGAGGGGGCCCTCATTTGCGAATCTTCTAGCATGTCACTCGTAGAGTACTTCAGATACCCCTTCATTTTACAATACGTAATCCCCATTTTAATATTCGAATTTTCAAGTCGATACTTCACCATCCATGGTACTTGTTTGTCGTTAATTGAACAATAACCATTCCCATAATATACTAACTCGCATTGACAATCCACTGGGAAAATAAACCACGCCTGCAAACAGTCATTACCGTGGATTGAATCTTATTACTCGATGTGGATTGAATGTGGACATTTACGATGTCACGTTATTCCCTTACAGTAGTACATCCATGTCAATACAGTGCTCACATTTGATTGTAAAACACATATGTCGCATGCTAAGTCACATGTCAATACATTGTGACCCCATGGTACAATCCAAGTTACACCCATACTGAGTATGAGCTCACATTTATGTTGGGTTGTTTAGTGTTGATACAAAAAATGCATCGGTTTATGTGACTGTCACATTCCATTTTTAAATGTCACGTACATATTGTCAACCATTACGAACCCACATTAGTTAAGTTCACGTCACTAACATGTCACACATGCATTCCCAAGTGTACTCAAATGTACATTGCGCTTCGTAATCTACCACCAACAATTAGTCTAAATCCGAGCTCACATTAACATTGGGCTGCTTATTTTGGATCCCAAGATGGTCCCTATGTGTCACATCCCCCGCGGAGTTCAATTTCACAATGGATTCAATTTATATGACTCTGTCACATTCCATTTTCAAAGGTCACACACACATTGTCATCGAGATTTGAGGATACACATTTGAGAATTCCCATTGTCACATTCCATTTTTCCACATTGGATTCAATGTTCACGACACATCACATTGACTTCATAAGTTTGTACACTTGTTGTGACGACCCAAACTTGCTAATCGTGATTTTAATTAATTAATTATGTGTTAATTCTAATTGAATTAAGTGTCTAGTAATTTAATTTCTGCATATCTATCCAAGTTGAAAAATTACCTATTAAGGTTACAACTTTGAAACTGAAATTGACAATCATATTGGGTGCACAAATTGAAATTGAGTACATGGATGGGCTTATAGGAATTTTTAGAGCCATTTGGGAAATTTAGTTGAAAATTTATTCAGTTTACTGAAATTGTTTGTGATTGAATTGAGCCTTAATTGAAACTATTAATTATGTTCCTACATGTTAATTACTATGTGATTAAGTGTTATTGATTGTTATGAGGTTATTGAATTGTATTGTTCGAACAAATAGGTTGGAATGAAAATTAAACCTGTCTGATTCGCTAATTTTAACAAGTTAAAATTAAATAATAGAATATAAGATTAGAGCCGAATTCATAATAGTGTAATTTAATTATAATTAATATCATAGTATGATGAGAATTAATTTAATTTGAGTGAATTGAATTTAAATTAGTTGATATAATTTAGTATAAGCTCTGTGTGTGATCAAAGAATTAAAGTGTGATTCATCAATTGACCAAGAGGTAAGAAATATGAGAAGTGGACTTTGGTGAGCTCAAGTGCATACACGTAGAGAGAGAAGAGGGAGAGACTTTGAGAATTCAACAAGATTGAAAGAAAATAAGAAAAGAAAGAAGCTAGAAAGAAATTGCCTTAGATTCTCATAAATCAACAAGTAAGATAAGCATTTTTCTCTTTAAATTCTTGATATAGAGACTTATAATCCATCATCTTTCAAGGTTAAAGCTTAATTGAGGGTGAATTGAAGTCCAAGCAAATGATTTGTTCATGATATGAAGAGTTTGAGTCATGCATGTTTTGGTATGAAATAATTCATCAAATTAACTTCATATAGTTGCATGCATGGCATGATTCATGGATAATTGGTTTCATTCATTTGAATTCTTGCATGGTTTTTCATTTATGAGGACATCCCATGGAAGTTTGAGTTTAAAAGTTTACACTTACATGTTTTATGTAACTATATACCCAAGTGAGAATTTGATTTCTTTCCTAGCAATTTGGTTATTGTTTCTAAGTTTTACTTTGTGTTTCATGGACAAGGTTCAAGTCCAACATGTTTCTATGAGTTTTTGGGAATGAATTGCATGAAAATAAACTTGTTTTGGCAAGGAAACACACTGCTCAAATAGAGCAGTTTTTCGGACAGTTCCTGCAACAGCCCCGCACGTGCGGCTCTTTTTGGTAAGACCCGGCTTGTTTTTCACTTCTCTTTTTCACCTCCTAGGCCTCCGATTGCATGGTTTTAAAATGTTTTCATAATCATTTGCATCTCACGAGTGCATTAGAATGAATAAATGAAATATTAGAACATAACGAATAAAGGCAAATGGTAATTGAATAAGTAAACAATCGAATCAATGGTATTAGCCAAGGATTGAATGTAATTGTATCGTTGTGTTTAAATTTGTTTGTTTAGGTCGGACGCCGCATCTTTAGTGCATTGTAGCACGTGTTTCTGGAAGCCCACTGTGAGTAACGCTGTTGTAAAAATATGTTCAATCGTATTTATTTTCTGATTGATAAATCATATTGTTTTCTGAAATGATACTTTTTATCGATTGAATGATGACCCTATTTTGAATTGTATTTGTGATATATTGTTATTGTTATTGATATTGCTATTGTTGCAGAGATCTCTTTCAGTTCCAAATCTTGGAACTATTGTTATTGTATGATGGCCATCAATTGATTGTTCGGTCTTTAAGACCTATTGTATTGTATTGTTACTATTGGATGTACCACGTATGACCTATATGAATATGAACATGATTGAAAGTGATTGATCAAATCGGATGATTGAACGATTGATTGACAAAGATATCGATTGAAATCGATTGTTTCAAAGACTGTAAGGATATCATTCTTAACCTTTTTACACATATGTTATTCACTGAGCTCTAACTCACTATTTATTTTATATATGTAGGAGATCGAGCACCAGATCAGAGTTAGCGGTGTCAACCCGAAACTTGTTTTTGTCAAGCCAACTATTGTGCCTCACTGCAAGGTTCCGAATCATTGCATGTCAGGGCTTATTGGGTGATTCAAATTCACCCTTTTGACATTATGTTTATGTTATGAGATAAAAATGTTTATTGAATTTTGTTAACTGTTTTTTTGACAATGGGATTTAATTCCCTAACTTATGTTTTGTTATGTACACATGTGTGTTATGAACTTAAGTGATTGTGTATATACCTATGTATATGAAAGTTTATTTCCATTCAGGTTCTCACAGCTCATTGGACGATGTATGTCATTATTGATTGGTTTCCGCCAGCCCCTTTATATTGTATTATTGTCATTATTGTTAAATAGGCCTTCGATAATCACGGATTATTGGCCGGTTACGACGCTAAACCTATAGGGGCAGATTTGGGTCGTGACACTTTTACATTGTGCTTCATAGTCTAGAACCAACAATTGGTGAACATTCCAACGGCTTAATTGTCTCATTGCCCAATTAGGCTACGCACATGAGAATGTAACTTTCACATTCAATGTGAGCTTATATTTATGTTAAGGTTGTTTATATTTGATATGAAAAATGGATCTGTTTCTCTTTCAAACTATGCCAATAAACTTGACAGAATGGTTGCTAACATGTAAATCCATCACATTCCATTTATGTTTCACAATAAATCAAGTTGATGTGAGACATAAGATATCACTTATATTTTGTTTCCTAAAATATAGCTTTATCAAAGGTCTGATCACCAAACAAAACATTAACTTTGAAATTCAAATTCCTAACTGAGAGGGAGATTTATGATCATGGATTGGGCCGTGGTGTTAGCCGGACAGATTTGTGCCGGACCAGATTGGGCCGGAGTATTTTGGCTCTAATATTGGGATTGGGCCGTGGTCTTGCTCGGTAATGGCAAGGCCTTGACTAAACCGAGCTATTTGGCTTCGTGGAAAGGGAGCAAGTCGAATGTTGTCTGACGCCAGGTACCGCGCAGCTTAACCGAGCTACTAGAGTTTGCCCGGCAGGAAGGTCGAAGGAAGACGGGCGTGAGCTGTTCTGAGCTCGACTTTGCTGGAATGCAGCCTAGTCCGGTCTTCCTGGAGCTTGGTTATTGGGGCACTTGGGCATGAAGTGCGCCGTGGCCGTTGATAGCCGAGATAATGTTGCCCGGCTGCCGTACTCCCAGCAGAGTGGGCTGGCAGTTGGGTTAGGTGATGTTCAGCAAGGTTTATGCTGACAGATGGGATAGCAGAGCCACGTGTCAAGAGATGACTAGGAGTGGATATGGGGCGCAGAGGATATAAAGCAATGTTTGCGCCCCTCATACGTGACAGACTAACATTTTGTAAGAGATACACTTACACTCAACTCTCTCCCTTCTCTCTATCTATCCTCTGGTGTGTGTTCTAACTTGATCGTCGGAGGGGTTTTCCGGCCACACACCGCCGGGTAGCTCACCGCCGTTGTCTACGTAGGTGATCGGACAGAAACGGAGCTTGAAAGAAAGGAGTACGGGCTTGCCTGAATATTTGCTCCACGTACAATTGGCGCCGTCTGTAGGAAGCTTGCAGATAAAACCTTGTCTTCCCAAGCTCGTCCGGTCGCCTTCTATGGCGAACAACGAGGAGATTCCGTTGTCCGCCATCGACGGAATCACTCCGGAGTCGAGCAGACGAAGAGAGGGACCTCCCACCATTCCTCCGATGGGGGACCTAGAGACATTCCCAGGAGGACAGTCAGGAGATGCGCGGGATAAGCGCGGGAGGAGTTATGGTCATTCACGGAGTCCAGACAGTCATCGGCGACGGAGAGACTCACACGCCAGACGTCTGGAGAGCAAGTTGAAGGACCAAGATGCCGTCATCCGGCGAATGGCGGCAGAGATGGAGAAACTGAAGCTGCATGTCAAAAGGAAGGGTGTAGCTGGAGTGGGAGACCACAGTGAGCGCACCCAACCCCGCCGTTCAGGTAGTCAGAGTCAGCGGCACACTCCATCCATCTCCATTACCAGAAGTTACAAGGTTGGTGATTCTAATGTGCGTGCAGAAAAGTCCAGCGTGCAAGATAGCACTTACCAGCCCTCACGTCCGGCGATGACGTCGTGGTACACCTATTCCGCTGGATCAGAAGATTTGCGGGCAGTCTTGGAGGAACGGGCTCACCGGCGGGAGGCTCAGAGGATACCGGCGTTCCAGCGGTTATCCTACGGGGTTCACGCCAGCGAGGAGGTCGGAATGCCTCCACCCCACCTAGCAGCGCCATTTGTTGTAGATTCCGACTTGGCAAGGTTGAGCGCCACCCCTTTCTCCCTGGAAATAGAGACAACACAGCTTCCGGCAGGCTTCCACCAGCCAAAGTTCACACTTTACGACGAGAAGACCAATCCTTACATGCATGTAAGCCACTTCCGACAGGTCATGGTCGGACATAGGCGGAATGACGCTCTTATGTGCCTCATCTTTCCGTCAAGCTTAGGCGAACTAGGCTTGAAGTGGTTCGAAAGGCTGCCGGAGGGGGAGTATAGAGAGGTGGCATCAGTTGGCCGAAGCCTTTATGACGCGCTTCAAGACCAACACCAAAACGCCAAAGGAAGTTGATCACCTACTGAGTGTCAAGATGGAACCGAGCGACACATTGAAGGCATACAACTCCAGATATTGGGAAACCTTCAACGAGATCTTGGATTGCCCGATCAACCTTGCCATCACTCAATACAAGCGTGGTCTCCCGGTCGGACATAGACTGCGGGACTCACTTACCATGCACCAACCGACGTCCATAGGCCAGCTCATGCAGCGCATCAATGAGCACATCCGAGTAGAGGATGATGCGTCAGCATCTACCGTGAAGGTGACTCCGGTAGCAACAAACAAAAGGTCAACTGGCAAGGTGAACGCAGTCGGACAGGAGTCCAGCCGCTCAAGTGACCGCGCTGAGGAATTGGACCGTGGCTCAAACCGCAAGAACCGGGGTAGGGGACGTCGGAATGACCGGGATGACTACCCCCGCGATGATGTGGCCGATGCAAACAGAAGGTTGAAGGCAATGACAGGTATAACCACTGTCTTCAAGATTCCAATCTATCGCATACTTAGTGAAATCCGTGACGAGGAGTACGTCCGGTTTCCTGCTAAGTTGGGCGATGGACAGAAGGGCTACAATCCGCGGTATCGTTACACATTTCACTGGGAGCGAGGCCACCGGACAGAGGATTGTTTGCCTTTGAGGCAACACTTGGAAGAGCTAGTCGCGGCCGGACACTTAGATCTTTACATTGTTAGGGGCATAAAGGCGAATCAGGCTCCGGTTGATCCCAGAGGACAGGATGACCGAGATGCCCCACCACAGGGAGTTATTAATGTCATCCACGGCATAGTGGAACCGGCGCGCGTTTGCGAACTTCGGGGTATGATCAAGAAGGCGGAACACATGAGGGAAGTCTTGTCGGTTCAGCCTGCGATCAAGAGGGGGAAGACCGAAGAAAAAGATGTGATCAGTTTTTCCTCACGGGACCTAGAGCGCATTCAGCCGCCGCACAACGATGCCTTAATGGTGACACTCCGCGTCAAGGAATTTGACGTCAAACGAATCTTGATCGATCAGGGAAGCTCGGTTGAGATCATGTATTATGATGCATTCAAGCAACTCAAGCTCCGAGAGACAGACTTGGCTCCGGCAACTTCGCCACTGGTTGGTTTTAACTCGCAACCGGAGTGGCCTTTGGGGAAGATAATCCTGCCGGTCAAAGCGGGATCTGTGGTCAGGCAAGTGGAGTTCTGGGTGTTACATGTGCCTTCCACTTACAACCTGATCCTTGGAAGGGGATGGCTTCACGCTATGCAAGCCGTAGCGTCGACCTACCATCAGGTGATGAGATTCCCCTTGGCTATGGGGGCAATCGAAGAAATTTGGGGAGATCAAGTTATGTCCAAGCAGTGCTTTGTGGCAGTGAACGGAAGCCGAGCTACCAAGGGCTTCGTTCAAATGATAGAAGGACAGGAAGACCAGGGAGTTCTTGATGATGTGGGCACCAAGGTAGAGGACAAAGCCGTGGAAGACTTGGTGGAGGTGCGAGTTGATACGAGGCAGCCGGACAAGTTCTTCCTGCTCGGCTCCAGCCTTACTGCCAAGAAAGAACCGAAATGGTTGAGTTTTTGATGAGCAACATCGAAGTCTTCGCGTGGTCGCCTTACGACATGCCCGGCCTCGATCCAAGTTTCATCTGCCATCACCTGAATGTCTTCCCCGGCGCGAAGCCAATCATTCAGCGAACGAGGAGATCGGCGCTGCATCACGCCGAGGTAGTTGCGGAAGAGGTAAAAAATTTGCTGGAGGCACGAGCAATTCAGGAAGTGCACTACCCTCAGTGAATTTCTAACACGGTAGTAGTGCCCAAGAAGAATGGGAAGTGGAGAGTTTGTGTCGATTATAAGACCGTCAACCGAGCTTGTCCGAAAGATAGCTTCCCTTTGCCCAGAATTGACCAGCTCGTGGACTTGACGGCTGGTCATAACAGGCTCAGTTTCTTGGATGCTTACCGCGGCTACCATCAGATTGCCATGTATGGGCCCGACCAAGAAATCACCTCCTTCACAACTCCAAGAGGGCTCTTCTGCTACCGGGTCCTGCTTTTTGGTTTGAAGAACACTGAGGCAACCTTTCAGAGAATGGTGACCAAGATGTTTGCTCCTTTGCTGGGTCGGACAATGGAGGCTTACATTGATGATATGGTGGTTAAAAGCCGGTATCAAGCAGACCACTTGTCCGACTTGGCCGAGATGTTCACTATTCTCAAGAAGCACAAGTTACGCCTGAATGCGTCTAAGTGTGCCTTTGGCGTGGGTTCCGGAAAATTTTTGGGATTCCTAGTCACGAACCGGGGCATCGAAGCAGACCCCGCACAGATCAGAGCCGTACAAGAATTGAAGCAGCCCAGTTCGGCTAAGGACATGCAGCATCTGGCCGGAATGGCCGCCGCGCTTAATCGATTCATAAGCCGGTCATCAGATCACTGCCGTCCTTTCTTCAAAGCATTGAAATCAAAGTTCTCATGGGATGAAGAGTGCGACCAGGCTTTGGCCGAGCTCAAGGAATACCTGTCTTCAGCACCATTGTTGGTCACGCCGCAGCCTGGAGAAGAGCTTTACTTATACCTGGCCGTTTCCCAGCACGCAATCAGTACGGTGCTTGTCCGGGCTGAAGGAATCAAGCACCTCCCTATCTTTTACGTCAGCAAAACCTTGCTACCGGCGGAGTCGAGGTACTTGCCGTTGGAAAAGCTTGCGTTGGCGTTAATGATGGCTTCAAGGAAGCTGGCACATTATTTTCACGCCCATACCATCATCGTTCTGACCGAGTTTCCTCTTAAGGCTTTGTTTGAGCGGGTAGACTTTTCCGGTCGGATTCTCAAGTGGGCGGTCGAATTGGGACAGTTTGATGTCAAGTTCCAATCGCGCACAGCCATCGAAGCTCAGACCTTGGCCGATTTCGTTGCTGAATTCTCTCCTGGAACTCATCCGGTGTGCCCAGTCGATATTGCCGCGGCAGGTGAGGAGGTTAATGTGAGACCAACCGAGATACAACAACTTGGTGGCATCGGCGACGCGGAATTGGCGCGCCCCACCGAAGCACCTCCAGTCAGTATGATTTTACGGACTGGTGATGCGATGACGGAGACAAGTGTCACCAACCAATTTGCTCTGTCCGATACCGCATCACCAAGGGGGGAAGAAATGGAACCACTCAGCGCAGAACCTGCGGCCGGCATAATACCGCAACCTGGTGATTCGCCTACGGACTTGGACATTATAGATCAACTTGCTGAGTCCGCCGCCGAATCACCAAGGGGGGCTGAGGTGGAACCAAACAACATAGAAGTTGAAGCCAAACAGCCGAGTAGCCTTGATCAGAGCAACCTTCAAGCCTCTCAAGATCCATCAGATTGTTGGAAGCTTTTTGTGGGAGAGATGTGGAAACTTTTTGTCGATGGAGCATCGAACCGTCACGATGCCGGTCTGGGCATTGTTTTGATTTCGCCGGACGGCTTGACTATTGAACATTCCATCACCCTCGGTTTCCCGGCATCCAACAATGAGGCTGAGTACGAGGCGCTCTTGGCCGGACTCAAGAGCGCGCGCCAGATGCGAGCATCCGAGCTAATGGTGTACAGCGATTCCCAGCTTGTGGTTAATCAAGTCTCTGGGATTTATGAAGCAAAGGATGACAGAATGGCAAAGTACCAAGCTCTGGTCAGGGAACACATCAAGCAATTTCAGGCAATCAGAGTCCAACAGATTGGCCGCGAAGAGAACATCCGAGCAGATGAGTTGGCCAGCCTTGCTTCAATGGTTGATAGTACATATCCTAACCCCCTGTTGATTGAATTCCTTCCACGGCCCAGCATTGAGGAAGCCGGGCAGACGGATGTTCTCTGCGCCGCGCTAGGTCCTTCCTGGACCCCATAATCTTGTTTCTCAGAGACCGGACTCTGCCAGCCGACAAGAAGGAAGCGCACAAAGTCCGGGTGAAGTCAGAGCGGTTTTGGCTCTCCCCATCCGGAGCGTTGTATAAAAAATCTTTCACTGGTCCCTACTTGAAATGTGTTCACCCAAGTAGCGTGGAAGCCTTCTTGTACGAAATTCATGAAGGCATTTGCGGCAGTCATATAGGGGGCAGGTCTTTGGCTTACCGAGCTATTTCGCAGGGCTACTGGTGGCCGTGCATGCAGGCCGACACATAAAAGTATGTCCGCAAGTGTGAAAAATGCCAGAAATTTGCCCATCAGATCCATCAGCCAGCTAGGGAACTTCTTCCCCTCACCAGTCCTTGGCCCTTTGCCATGTGGGGGCTAGATATAGTCGGGCCGCTACCAACAGCACCAGGCAACTAAAAGTTCTTCATCGCGGCCACAGATTACTTCACCAAATGGGTTGAAGCTGAGCCCTTGGCAACTATCAAGGAGAAAGACGTGAAGCGGATTGTTTGGCAGAATGTGGTCACGCGGTTTGGCGTCCCCAAGATTTTGATCTTTGATAACGGCACTCAGTTTGACGGTCGTCTATTCAGAGGATTTTGTGAGGATCTCAAGATTGAATTCTACAACTCCACTCCGGCTTACCCGCAATCCAACGGTCAAGCCAAGGCATCAAACAAGACTATCCTGGATGGGTTGAAGAAACGGCTAGAGAAGGCAAAGGGAAAATGGGCTGAGGAACTACCTAGCGTCCTTTGGGCATACCGAACAACCCCGCGGCAATCTACCAGGGAAACTCCATTTGCTTTGGCTTATGGCATGGAGGCGGTCATACCTTTGGAAGTCGGCATGCCCACCCTAAGAAGTGAAAATTTTGAGCCCGAGTTGAACGCCGAGGCTATTGCCCTAGAACTAGACCTGGTGGAAGAGCGTCGGAAGAAGGCCCTCATCCACGTGGTCGCCTACCAACAAGAGCTCTCAAGAAAGTACAACAAGACCGTGCACCCCAGACCGTTTAAAGTAGGTGATTGGGTTTTAAGGAAAGTGATGGGAAACACCCTGGTGCTAGGTGAAAGCAAACTAGGGGCAAATTGGGAAGGACCCTACAAGATCACCGGTCTGGCGGGCAAGGGGGCATACCACTTGGAGGATCTGGATGGTAGAACAATACCCTGGCCATGGAATGCGGCCAATCTCAAACTGTACTATTTCTAGTTTTTGTTTTCTTTTTGAGCAAAGGAATTTTTTGCCCTACACTTCAGAATGTAATTCTTTTTGTCAATATATAGAAGTGTCTGTTTTTGCCTTAGCATTTTTATTGTTGCTTTTAAAGTGGGACTCCCAACTGAGATGATTTACTCCAGTTAAAAGAGTTGATGACTTGTTCAGCTTGGGACTCCCAACCGAGATGATTTACTCCTGTTGGAAGAGTTGATGACTTGTTCAGCTTGGGACTCCCAAAATAAGATGATTTACTCCGGTTGGAAGAGTTGATGACTTGTTCAGCTTGGGACTCCCAACCGAGATGATTTACTCCGGTTGGAAGAGTTGATGACTTGTTCAGCTTGGGACTCCCAACCGAGATGATTTATTCCGGTTGGAAAAGTTGATGACTTGTTCAGCTTGGGACTCCCAACCGAGATGATTTGTTCCGGTTGAAGAAGTTGGTGATTTGTTCAACTTTGCTGATCCAACCGAGATTGGTATTCCGGTTGAAGAAGTTGGTGATTTGTTCAACTTTGCTGTTCCAACCGAGATGGGTATTTCGGTTGAAGAAGTTGGTGATTTGTTCAACTTTGCCGTCTCAACCGAGATGGGTATTCCGGTTGAAGAAGTTGGTGATTTGTTCAACTTTGCTGATTGCACCGAGATGTTAATTCCGGTCAAAGCCAATTGGTGATTTGTTCAATTTTGTGATTTAAACCGAGATGTTTTTGATGCAAATAGAATTGATGACAACCGTGCAAACACTTGATGAAATTAAATCTTTACATTGATAAAAGTTAATACAAAAGGTGGGGAACTTAGCCCGGTTACATTTGCAGACAGATAAAAGAAAACTAAGCTAAGGGGGAGAGGTCTGGGAATTCCTCTTCAGCCTCCAAGTTGACCGTTGCTGTTTGGTTTTGGACGCCGGTCCCAGTCTGGTCGGTCTGCTCCTGCTCGGTCTGGTCCTCTCCCTCAGTCTCTGACTCAGCCCCTTCTTCGAGACCTTCCTCGGCCTCAGCTTGCAACGCGCTGAAGACGTCGTTGGCATACGGCACGAGATAGATCGGTAGGAAGGCAGGCGGCAGAGTGGCAAACACGTCGGTGTCTTGACCTTGACCGAGATGTTCGCAGGCAGACTTCCAACCGGCTTTGAAGTAAATGTCTTGAGTGGCGAACATTTGCTTCTTGTAGTTTTCCTCGGCCTCGTTGAAGCCAGCGTTGTTGGCATCTTGGCAATCCTTCTTCCTTGATTTCTTGAGGGCGTCCAGTTCGGCCTGGAGCTCATCCCTCTTTTTCTCGGCTTTGTCGAGTTGGCCGAGCAACCGGTTGTTGTCAGTGTTGGCTATTTCAAGGGAAAATTTTGCTCGGCCAAGCTCGGTTTGGAGGCTTTGGACTTGGCTGGCTGTGTCGGCCGCCTTCTGCCGAAGTTGGTGGATGCGCTTTATGACCAAGTGTTGTTTTTGGATGGCCTGCAACAAGAAAACTTGATCAGGGAAGAAACCGTGCAAACACTTGTGGAAATTTCAGTACAAGATTGAAACTTACCCTGGCCATGGACTTGACAGACGACTTCACCAACCGGGTGTCAGGGACGTGGTCGCTGCCGACTACGTCGCTCGGTAGGAGAAGGGCCTTGGTAAGACCGTAGGCGAGCCGGTGCTCTTTGTCGCCCTTGATCGAAGCCGTCGCCGGGATGTCTTGACCCCGGTGTTTTAGGTGTGGTCGCCAGATCGGTACTGGGTCAGCTGTGGCAGAGGTTTGCTCGGTGGTAAGCTCGGCCACCAGCTCGGCAGACGGATCTGCGCGAGCTCTTTTACCAGCCCGGCGTGGAGCAGGTTCTCGGCTGGACTGCCCGGCAGCTGGAGAAGCTAGGGCGACCACGGCGCCACTGGATTGACCGGCGGCTGGCGAACGGGTGACGACGCTCGGTATCTCGGCAGACGTTGCAGTGAGCAGGTTTTTGATTCGGCTTCGTTTGGCCATCTCTTGCTCCTCCGTCAACCGAATTAGTGGAACGTCAGGCAAAGTTGGATCAGGAGGAGGCGATGGAGCACGGAGAAAGTCTGTAACTCTACTCCGGCGGGGAGCAGAGTATCTGTATGTTGGAGTGTAACCGAGTAGCTGGTTGCAATCTCGGTCGCGGTATCGGAGCGGGGTCCTGATGGCCTCTACGTTGGGGAATTGGTAGTTTGCTTGCAAGGCTTGAATCGCTGCAAAAGAAACAAGAAAAATGGTTAAGTACAGAATGATATAAAAAGCCAGTGGACGGAGCAAAGTAGCATGGCTTACTTGTGGAACCGAAGTTCTTACTTATGAACCAGCCCGGTACCTCGGCTGTTTCATAATTGCCAGACACCCAGAAGAAATCGTCGTCATGCAAGTCTTTGTCTGGTGTGCCGGTCACAATTTTTTCTTTGCCCGGCCTAATCTTAAGGTAGTAGGCGAGCCCGTCGCCGGTGTGCCCTAAGGTGTATTGCCGCAGAATCTCGGCTAAACCCAGGTTTATGCCTAGCCGGTTGTTTAATTCATGCACGCCGTTTATTATTCGGTAGGTGTTGGTGGACACTTGGGTGGGCGCTAACCCGGTCCGGCGCAAGAATTCGGTGATTAGGGGGTTGAGCGGGAAGCGAAGGCCTCCTTCGATAATGGACAGCACGGTGAATGGGCATTGTTCTGATCTGCCCCAAGGCATTGTTTTTTCTTCTGCCAGTTCAAGATGGACGTCGGCCGGGATGCCGTACTCCTCCCTGAACGCAGCCAGCGCGGCCGGAGTATCCACTAGGAAGCGAAATTTCCCCATTTATGGCCGGCCTAAGTTAGCTCGGTTGAGGGGTTTGGCACTAAGGTAATTGGTGGTTGCTCGGTCTTGGAGAGCCTCAGGAGTGGTCAGTGGTCCCCTTGGACTCTGCAGGAAAAGGATGGCAAGTGTAAGTGTGAGCGCAGTCGCGCGAAGCGAGCTTGACTTTAGCTCGGTCATTAAGAGTGCCAAACCACCTCGGTTGTGAAGCCTAACCAAGGAGCTCGGTCGCCCAAGCGGACCAGATGTTAGCCCGGTTGAGCGGTCAAGTCCTCTTGTTATCACGGTTTCTGCTAAGGTTGGGACAAACATGTTATTTGCTCGGTCAAATTGGTTTTTTGGATCAAATGAAGACCAGGAGCCCGGTCTGCCCCAGTTCTTCAGTGTTCTTCAGGAAAACTGAAGAACACCATGAACAGTTGAGGGTTTGGGTTGGTTTTTAGTGCCCAAGTCCTAAAAGCTACGTTTTAATGCCCTAATGTGTGAAATATCAAAGGAAATGACGACAAAAGAGAAGTTTGAGGGCTTACCAATGTAGGGCAGTGGCTTCTTCTTCTTCGAGCGCGAGTTCAGGAACGGCAAAGGAGAGGCAAGAGCTCTGGATTGCTTGGAATGGCAGTGAGTCAGTAAGAGTGAAAGGAAGATGAGGAGGGCATGGTTATAGAGGTAGTGAGGCCGCGTAAATTCAAATTTGAGGGGACGGCTGGGTTGGCTGCTCGAGGACCAATACAGGAATGACACGTGTCCCCATTAATGGCAGCGCCAGAGTTGAAGAGACAGGAAAGGCAGACGAGGCGACGGCCGAGGAGTCAACCGAGATAGTTTTGAAGACAGGCACGTCAACTAGCCCGGCCACTGATTAGTAAATCAACGACCGAGGAAGTATTATCCCGGTCAGGGTAGGTAATCCCGGTCACGCTTGCGCGGACGGAATTAAGGGGCAATTGAAAGGGAGATTTATGATCATGGATTGGGCCGTGGTGTTAGCCGGACAGATTTGTGCCGGACAAGATTGGGCCAGAGTATTTTGGCTCTAATATTGGGATTGGGCCGTGGTCTTACTCGGTAATGGCAAGGCCTTGACTAAACCGAGCTATTTGGCTTCATGGAAAGGGAGCAAGTCGAATGTTATCTGACGCCAGGTACCGCGCAGCTTAACCGAGCTACTAGAGTTTGCTCGGCAGGAAGATCAAAAGAAGACGGGCGTGAGCTGTTCTGAGCTCGGCTTTGCCGGAATGCAGCCTAGCCCGGTCTTCCTTGAGCTTGGTTATTGGGGCACTTGGGCATGAAGTGCGCCGTGGCCGTTGATAGCCGAGATAATGTTGCCCGGCTGCCGTACTCCCAGCAGAGTGGGCTAGCAGTTGGGTTAGGTGATGTTCAGCAAGGTTTATGCTGACAGATGGGATAGCAGAGCCACGTGTCAGGAGATGACTGGGAGTGGATATGGGGCGCAAAGAGTATAAAGGCATGTTTGCGCCCCCCATACACGACAGACGAACATTTTGTAAGAGATACACTTACATTCAACTCTCTCTCTTCTCTCTATCTATCCCCTGGTGTGTGTTCTAACTTGATCGTCGGAGGGGTTTTCCGGCCACACACCATCGAGTAGCTCACCGCCGTTGTCTACGCAGGTGATCGGACAGAAACGGAGCTTGAAAGAAAGGAGTACGGGCTTGCCTGAATATTTGCTCCCCGTACACTAACTATATAGATATAATCACAATCTATGGCAACATTGGATTTCCCATATATGGAACGTTAATTTTGAAATTCAAATTCCCAACCATATAAATATGATTACAATTTAAGGTAATATTGGATTTCCTATATATGGTATTATCATTAATTAGATTATTAAATAATAATATTGGGAGTAAATGTGTCAACAATAAACTCACAAGACTTATAGGAATTTAAATTTTTTCACAGGTCGTTTGTCAAATATACATTTTAGCCAAAAAGTAAAAAAATTAATATAAATTGTCACATCACTCTCTCTACTTTTTTGCATATCTTTTTAAAAAAAACTAAAAAGTTACTAAAATAGTCTGTTTCCAAACGAAGCCTAACTCTTCTAAATAGGACTTATAAACACTTTTTCCTAAATTTAAATCACATGGTAGACTTTTTATGTTTTTTTTGAGAATAGGCTATTTTAATAATTTTTTGACTTTTTCACTAAAATATGAGATGAAAAAATTAGGATAAAGCACCAATAAATCACAAAATATGATCTTGTGAATGATTTAGTCCTTTTTTTTTTTTTATGAACCCAAAAGTCTCATTAAAGTGGAAATTACACAAAATGGTAGTCACTTATACGTTTAAGTTTAATTTTTTAGAGATAAAATTGGGTTTCTCCAAATATGAAATTACACATTTTGGCAATCTGCACTATAGAGGTTTTGAATTTTTCCTCTTTCTGAAACAAATCCAATATTACAAAGAAGAATGTAACACTCTAATGTAATACTCCAGTGACGTAACACTCCAATGTAACATACTAAAAAATTTCTTAGTGTATTTTTTCCAAACGTAACAACATAACACTCTAAACTTTTCCCAAACATAACACTCCAATGTAACACTCTAATGTAACACACAAAAAAAACTCCTTAGTATACTTTTTTCAAACGTAATACTCCAATCAATGTAATCTCAAACGTAACACTCCAATGTAACACACATACACACACCAAAAAAAAAAAAAACTCGTTAGTGTTTTTTTTTCCAAACGCAATACTCTAATCAATATAATCCAAAACGTAATACTCCAATATAACATATGCAAAAAAACTCCTTAGTGTACTTTTTTTAAACGTAACATTCCAATCAATATAATGCCAAACATAACACTTCAATGTAATGCACAAAAATACTAGAAGACTTCTTAGCGTACTTTTCACAAGCGTAACACTTACAGTTTGAAATTATATATTTGACCAAAACTTACTACGAAATTTTTGTACTCCTTTTCGAATGGTTCGAAAAATCTCACATTTTTTTTTTAGAGTGTTACGATTGGAAAAAGCACATTAAGGAATTTTTTTTAGTGTTATGTTGAAGTGTTACACTAAGCATTTTTTTTTTACAGTGTTATATTTGAAAAAAGTATACTAAATAGTTTTTTTGAAATTTTACATTGGAGTGTTACACTAAGATTTTTTTTTTTTGGCGTGTTACATTTGAGTGTTACGTTTGGAAAAAAAAAAATTACTGACGAGTTTTTTTGAAATCTTACATTTGAGTGTTACGTTTGGAAAAAAGTATACTAAAGAGTTTTTTTTTTTTTTTTAGTGTTATATTTGAGTGTTACATCAAAAGGTTTTTTTTTAGTGTTTCATTTGAGTATTACATTTGAAAAAAGTATATTAATGAGTTTTTTTGGAGTCTTACATTAGAATGTTACGTTTGAATGTTATATTAGAGTGTTACAGTTTAAATTATACGTTTGCTAAAAATTGACTAATGAGTTTTTGTATTCCTTTTGAAATGTTTGAAGAATCTCATATTTTAAATAATTTTTTTAAATCTTACATTTGAGTGTTACGTTTGGAAAAAAAAGTATACTAAAGAGTTTTTTTTTTTTGAGTATTACATTTTAGTGTTGCATCGAGGAGTTTTTTTTTAGTGTTTCATTTGAGTGTTAAACATATTTTAAATCTTACATTTGAGTGTTACGTTTGGAAAAATGATACTAAAAAATTTTTTTTTTTTTTTAGTGTTACATTGATGGGTTTTTTTTAGTGTTACATTTGAAAAAAAGTATATTAATGAGTTTTTTTGAAGTCTTACATTGGAATGTTACGTTTGAATGTTACATTGGAGTGTTACAGTTTAAATTATACGTTTGCTCAAAACTTACTAATGAGTTTTTGTATTCCTTTTGAAATATTTGAAGAATCTCATATTTTAAATAATTTTTAATACTTTTGAAATGTTTGAAAAATCTCACATTTCAAGCCATTCCAAATAAAAAAAGATTTTCATATAAAAATTAATCTCAAATTTGATTCTCATAAATTATGTATCTTATCTTTCTAGCATAAGGGGAGGGGGGGGGGGGAACATCATAGAAATAAGGGTATAATCTTAGATTTAATTTCTAAATAATATGTTAGATCTCCTTTTCCAAAATCAATGGGACTAATTGGTCTATACGAAAAATTTTGGAATTAAGTGGATCATCATTCCTAAATATTGGATTTATAGATAAATTTTTCAAAAAATTTATATATTTGAAATGATTTTTTAGTTTTAACAAAAAAACATACAAAAAAAATAAAGAACGGAAATCTTTAACTTTTTTTTGGCTATTTTGGAAAGATGATTAAAAATCATCTTCTAACTTTTAATCTATTTTGAATCACATATCATCTCTCATATTTTTTATATATTTTTTTAAAAAAATTTAAAAATTAATTTTTAACCATCTTTCCAAAACAACCCTGGTATACTTCTTTGTATTTTTAATTTTTTACCTTTTTGACTTTTGTTAGTTCTTTCCCAAACAAGCTTTAAACGTCGTATTGTCTCTTTTTCTGAATCCAGTTTTAAAAAAAAAAAAAAAAAAGTGGAAAAAAAAAAACGGAAAGTCACCACCACCGGCAATTTGAAAGCATACAACGGCTATTAACGGAACACATCTCAAGCAAAGAACCTAAAAACCTAAAAAGAAACAAAACCATTTCAAACCAAAATCAAAGCAGCACAGTACCCATAACCTAACACCTTTCTTTCTCCCTCTCTCTCTCTCTCTCTATATATATATACATCATCTATGTATAATCTGTATGTATATATTGGTATATTGCTAGCTATCAAGGATGGAAATTCAACCCCTCTTTCTGTCTCTAACCTCACTCTTCTGTCTCTTCGTCCTCTTTCCACACTCAACAGGTTTCATCATTACCCTTTTTTTCTTAACGAATTTTTGTCATTTTGTTCTTTTTAAGTTCTACTGTTTCTTACAACACCAATGTCACGACATTATAATTCGAAATTTGCGAAAACATTTGAAATGTGTGAATCAGTTCTGTATATTTTGAGTGTGACATATAATAAATACCCTGTTTAAATTTATACAATAAAAATAAATTTGATAACTTTTTTTGAATACGCAACATTTATGTTCTGACAAAGTTCCTAGAATAAATTACACCGAGTTTCTGTAATTTCTCTTTGAACCGTGCTGGGGACCCCAGTACACGTGGGGCTCTGTGATTGCCCAACACACAAAAAAAAAAAAAAAAAATTCCAGCCAATAAGAAAACACTGGGGGTCACTGGGGATGGGAAAAACTGGGGGCACAAATCATTTTTGTTTCTCTTTTATGTTAATTTGGTACTAATAATTACAATTGCATCAGTTTCTCATTGAAATTTTAGAAATTAGATAAAAATTAAAGAACAAAATAGTTTACTATGTGATTAAGGTGTTAGCATCAAATTTGAATTGTCTATTTCTTTTTGAATCAATAATGTTAAAAGAACACAAATGCAACTCACATAAATTATAAATGTGAGAAATACGACGGATTTGATGTCATATTAATCATTTGTCTCACAACTTTATCTTTTATTTTTATTCATTTCTTTTTTAATAATGTTATATGTATTAATTAGTATACTAACCGATGATATGACATAATTTTAGAGGTTTTAAGTATTTGTAATTTAATTAATAGATGAAATCAGTAATAATGATATTACACTAATTGATACATTAATTAATCGGTAGCAACTGTTTCTTTCAACTCATGTTATCAACTGAAAGAAAACATTCTGATCAAAAAACAAAAAAATGAAAGAAAACATTAAAAAATAACATTAATGCAAGAAATTACAGGAATAAAATAAATAAATAAATTATAATTCACCCAAATTCTTGTATTGCTTCCCCTGTTTTTGCAGCAGCTGCACCTATCGGAATTTGCTATGGCCGAGTGGCCAACAACCTCCCTCCGCCCTCCACCGCCGTCAGCCTCCTCAAATCAAATGGAATCACCACCGTCCGCCTCTTCAACACCGATCCCGATACACTCACATCATTCTCCGGCACCGGCATCTCCCTCATGATCGGAGTCCCCAACGAACTCCTTCCCTCCCTCGCCACCACCACCATAGACACCTCTCTCCAATGGCTCCAATCCAACATCTTCTCCCACATTTCCCCCCACCCAAATCAAGTACATTGCCGTAGGCAACGAAATCCTCCTCAGAGACCCATTTTACAAACCCTATTTAGTCCCTGCCATGAACAATCTATACATAGCTCTTCAAACCTTGGGTTTATCAGACACAATCAAGCTCTCAACATCTCACGCAGCTTCGATTTTGATGAATTCATACCCTCCCTCGGCCTTATCTTTCGACCCAAATCACCAATCAATAATGGGTCCATTGCTGCAATTTTTGAAGGATACTGGGTCGCCATTGATGGTCAACGTGTACCCATTTTTCAGCTTCACAAACAACCCACAATTCGTATCGCTAAACTATGCTCTGTTTCGGGGAAGGAACAGAGAGATTGATCAGAACTTGGTTTATGATAATTTATTCGATGCGACGATTGATGCGTTTGTGTATGCGATGGAGAGAGAAGGGTTTGAGGGGATTCCCGTGGTGGTGGCGGAGAGGCGGCTAGTGGTGAGAATGCATTGGCTTATAATGGGAACGTGGTGAGGAGAGCTTTGAAAGATGTGGGGACTCCAAAGAGGCCTGGGCTTGGAGTTGAAGTGTTTTTGTTTGATTTGTTTGATGAGAATGAGAAAGAGGGGGGAGAGTGTGAGAAGCATTTTGGGATTTTTGGAGTTGATGGGGTTAAGGCCTATGACCTAAATTTTAACTAAATTTTGTGTTCTAAACTTTTATTGGGGTGGTTTAGCATAAATTAAATAAGTGCATTTTTTTGTAAAAGTATATTTATTTGGATCACATCAATCAACATATTTTATCTATTTTTTTACATATTTTTTTTTATAAAAAGTCAAAAAGTACACTTATTTAGAATATCTCAAATGTCCAAAAATATTCACCCAATGAATATTATTACACTTTAATTTTTTTTAAATGAAATGATTGCGAATATATATATATATATATATATTTATTTTTTTTTAAAAAAAAAGAAGAAGAGGAAAAAGGAATAATGATTTTAAATGTGATGAATTCCAAAAAAAAAAAAATAATATTGAAAATGAACTATGTAATGAAAATTTAAACTTGGTGTGGGCGAGTCAGTTACATCTAAAATAAATTTGATACACATTTTATTTTCAAAGAAAATTAATTGGATTAGTTCAAGTGATCAGTTATGTATGCAATTAATAGACAGGAAAATGACTCAGAGCTCGAAAAGGCTCGAAAGAGAAGGGAGGGAGAGAAGAGAAGGGAGGGAGCGGAAGAAGGGAGGGAGGAGGCCGTCAGCCGTCGCAGCTTCGTCCCAGCCCGTTGTCGCCGAGACCTAGCCCCGCAGCACCACAGCTCGTCGCCTCCGCCGCCTCAGCAGCTCGTTGGTCGTTTGCCAGCCCCGGTCCGGTCGTCTGCCCCGCCGCAGCTCGCCCAGCGCAGCCCCCCCTGATTTTTATGGCCCCCTCCCCTCCAGTCCTCCCCCCTCCTCCTCCCGTTCTGCAGAGCCCCCCCTTCTTCTTCTTCTTCTTCTTCTTCTTCTCCCTTCGTTTTCTTCTTCCCGATCTGCAACAAAGAAAAGAAAAAATAAATAAATAAATAAACTCGACACCAAAACGACGTCGTTTTGGTGTCGAGCCAGTATTCGAGCCGTATTCTTCGAGCTACGTAGCACTTCCGTTAATAGACACCAATTGATTATTTCTTTCTTATTAGAAATATTAATTTAGTTATTGATTTCTTTTCTTTTCATGGAGTTTTTGTTGTACTGTGGAGTGATTGTGGTGTTAGGCTTTTGAAGTATGTGTTATTACTTTCTTATCTAATTTAAAATAAACAGTTCTCTTAATATTTGTAAATATTTCCTTACTAATTTATTTTAGGGTAAATTACATTGACACCTCTTGAGGTTTGATCCAATTACTACTCATTCCCTGACATTTTAGAAATTACATTATCATCCCTGTGGTTAATAGTCTCATTTTCACTAACCTTCCTGCTTATAGAAAAGGCAACAACTTCTAGCAGAAAAACAGAGGAAATTATATTTTTTTTTAAAAAGTAAAGGAAAGGGAAAAAAAAAAAAAAGAGAAAGTAACGCAAAGCAAAAAAAGAAAGAGTACATGAATTCAATGTTTTCATTCCGTCTAAATAATTACAATAACAGGGGAGTTAGTGTAATTTTCCAAACGTCAAGGGGTGATATGTATTAAACTCAAACCTCAGGAGGTGTAAGTGTAATTTAACCTTTATTTTATATATCATTCTCAAACTATTTGTTTTTATTGAAACATTTTATTAACCATTGTGTACTTCATGCTTTCTTTTTCTTTTCTTTTCTTTTCTTTTGTTTTTTTATTTTTAAAGTAAAATATTTACTAGCTTTACGAGAAGAATATCGACATGCACCCACTTCTAGTCCTTTATGGGCACATATAATGCTTATGTTCCTTCATAAAGGAGAATCGTATTCTTCTTCTTGTTCATATTTCTTTACCAATATTATTGGAGAGGGTTTTGGAATCATATTTCACAAAGCAACTCTGAAAGATAAGAGAAATTTCATTTCACACATTTAATTATTTCAGTGCACATTTTTTCTTAATACACACATTTATAAATTTGATTATTAATTAATTTTCTCAATTCACACACTAAAAGTTACAATTATATTATTCATTCATAATTATTATACACATACCACTCAACCATCCTTTTCATACACTTATTAAGTGACCCTACTTTCAGATTTGTAGACCTATTATAAACTCACGTGAAGACCATTCAAAACCACAGTGTAAAGTGAAGTGAACTGAAAACAAAATCCTCCATTGAAGACTCTATTGAACCTCTATTAAAAATACCATTGAAAACTTTCCAAAATATTGTTGAAGATGAGGCATCTTTACATTTTATTATTGTATTTATCATTTTTAGATCTCTGTGCACTCCATTGCCATAAAATTCTTATTTTTTTAAAAAACCAAAATTTATGTTTTTCTGTTTGGGAATTTCGACATTGGTGTTATGAAATTATACATTTAATTCGAAACTTGAATAAAAGTGATTAGTTCGATAAATTTGTTCCCAAAAAAAATTTAAAAAAACTTTTGACAGTTGATGTTCGAATATAATGAAATAATTCGGCTCTGATTGTCCGATTGAAAACAGCAAAAAAAAAAAAAAAAAAGTTTTGCACGAAAAAATTAACATTTTCCTTACTAATAGAGTATAAATCTAGAGATTAAAGCAATATGAGAGTTGTTATGAAAATATTGCTTCGCAAGCAATAAAGAAGTATAGAGTGTGTAACAAATAAAGTCACAACAATGGAAAAATTAGAGTTTAATTTTTTTTTTTTACTCAAAATGTGTATATTGAGATTTTTTTTCTTTTTAAAAGATGTGTACAGAGAATATTTTCATATAATATTATGGGTACTAGTATATGTTCATTATAGTTATTTTAGTTTAGGATATAATTGTCATTAAAATAATATTTCATTAAGTATCTACATTGAAATAATTAGGTGTGTGGAAATAAAATTTTACAAAAAATAAGGGTTAAAACAGCTAATAAGGAGCCAAAAGTTTGTCAACTGAATTGGAAGGCAAAGAGACTTTAGATTTTGTGTTCGGAATCATAAATTCAATATTAAAATTGAGTCATTTAAAATTATCTATATCTATACTATATACTAAGCAAAATGGGATTTTTAGTCCCAAGCTTTGTGGGAGTTCCAATCTCCCAATCTAAATTTTCTGATTTTGTAATTTAAAAAAAAAAAATCTTAACATTTATTAACTTCTCCCAACTCCCAAGTCTTACCCTCATAATAACACTTTAATGCATTAAAAATAAGCATAAAAAAAAATCTTTGAAATCCAACACATATGAATTCCGTGAAAAGTCTCAACACATATGATTATTATCTTTCATAATAACATTTTAATGCATTAAGAACAAGTATAAAAAAAATTTCTTAAAAAGTCCAACACATATGACTATTATCAAAATATTAAACTTTAATATAATATAATAATAAAAAAAAGACATTAATTCCTTCAAAAGTTCAACACATATGATTATTATCAAAATATTAAACTTTAATATAATATGATTATTATCCCTCATAATAGCACTCCCAAGTCTTACCCTCATAATAACACTTTAATGTAAACACAATCCGTGCATAACACGGCTGATATGCTAGTATATATAAAGGAAAATAGAGTTTCTAACTCCCAAGTTTTTTGGGAGTTCTAATATCCCAATCTATATAAATATTTCTTGATTTTTTTATTTAAAAAAAAAAAAAAAACTTAGCATTTATTAACTCTTCTCAATCCCCAAGCTTTACCCTCATAATAATACTTTAAAAGTTATGTTAGATACCTCAAATAAATTACCTAAATATTCTACCAAACCTTTCACATGGGCGTGGGACCTACATAAATCACATGGGTGTGGGTCCCACACTCATGTGAGAGATTTGGTAGAATATTTGGTAATTCATTTGGGGTCTATACCATTTTCCTAACACTTTAATGCATTAAAAACAAGTATAAAAAAAATTCATTGAAAAGTCCAATAAATATGATTATTATTAAAATATTAAACTTTAATATAATATTAAAAAAAAAGAAGAAAACATTTAATTCTTTGAAAAGTCCAATACATATGATTATTATCAAAATATTAAACTTTAATATAATATAAAAAAGAAAAAAAAAAAGACATTTATAAAAAATAAAAAAAAAATATTTAAAAATCACAATTCACATATATAGATAATTGTAAACATAATCCGTACATAGCACGGGTGATATACTAGTACATAATAACTAAAATATAGACTATTTTTAACCTTGTATCTTTTTTTTTATTAAATTTGAGTAAAAACTCCATTTAATATCATGCATTCTAATAGAGGATTTTGAACTTTCATCAAAATATCGGTTGATCGAGCCAACGACCAGCCAATGTAATTTTTTCACAAATTTTTACAAGGAGGTGGTTATCCGGGGGACAATTGGTCGGTCATCAGATGGTGAAAATGACCTATACCTCCAACGATTATGAATAGTGATTTAGGCGGTGTTTGGGAACAAATTTTTTAGGTTTTTTTTGTTTTTTTTACTAAAAAACAGATTGGTTACAAAATAAAAATAAAAAAACAAATCTAAACAAAAAATATCACATCAAATTCCATAATCATTTCACTTTTTCTCTAACAAAATATCACATTTAACCACAAAAAAATCCAACTATCTTTCCAAACACAAAAAAAAATTTCTCTAATAATATCCTACAACTAAAAAAACCTACAAAAAAATTCACTTTCCAAACACTCACTTAATGAAAGATACATTTATTCTCAATTTGATGAATTTGGTGTTGGGTTAGCAATAGGTGAGTTTTTTTTAATAAAATATTTGGTGTTGAATTGAAGATGGTCTAAAATCAATTATTGTTACTTTGTAGCATCACTTAAATTATGCATAAGAAGTACATAATAAAATTTTAGATATTGTTATATAAGTTCAGAAATTAAACTCACATATTACTTACACATCACTAAATTACAAAAAAAAAAACAAATTTAAAAAGTGAATTTCTATATAATTTTTCTAAAATTTTTAAAATACAAAAGGAATTGGTTGGATTTGGGGGACAATCGCATTGGATTGGACTATTCATTTTCTTTTGACGAATGAAGAGTATCAAAACCATGACGGTAAATGGAGAGAGTCATCAAGGGAATAAATTCTTGAGTCTTGACTAAGCCCACGTTGTCTCTACGCAGACTTTGAATTTGAACCCTTTCTTACCCACCAAGAAAATCTGATGGAAAATGTCGGAAAATCATCTTCCATTTTCTCGGCTCTATATATATCCATCGCCATTCAAGCTCTAAACCTCACTTTTCGCATTTGGATCAACAACAACAACAGTGAGAGAAAATGGAGTTTGAGAAAATGGAGATTGATGATCCTAACCGCGGCGAAACACACGATCTCCCCTCTCTCTTCTCTTCCTCAGGGACCGACTTCCTCATTCGCAATAATGGTGATAAGGTGTATCTATCTTCTTCTTCTAATCAAATTCCATCTACTTTTTTTTTTTTTTCTCCCCTTCTCAATTTTCACAATTTTATTATTTTTTCCAAAAGATTGGGCTTCTCAGACTTAAGACGGCTTTTGTTTGGCGGATTAGGTTAGGAGTATTGTTAGTGAAAGAATGGTTAATGAAAGATTATTAATATGGAGATTGTCAGTGAAAAGAGTGATAGTGTTGAAGGTGGTTAATGATAGAATTATTAAATTATTTTTTTTTAAATTTTAAATAAATGATTTTTATATCAAAAAATATTCAAAACAAATATATATATTTTTTAATAGGTTGCAATTGAACCAAAAAAAAGGGGACGGTTCCGGTCAACAGGGCGACTGATCAACTAGATCCAATCCCTTCACTATTTTTCTAATCTCATGTTTTTTTCAACTGAACTAATCCTTTTACTGAGGGAGATTTTCCTAATCCTATGCTTTTAACCAAGCTAATCTCCTACTGAGGAAATTAGTAAGCCGCCCAGACTATCACGCAACTCTTTCAAACCATCAACAAACATGCTGGTTATGTTACTCGGCCACTCACTCAACCTAAGTGTACCTGAGGGTCTGTGAAGTCCACCAGAGATAATCCAAAACAGTTCATTTTATCATTTATAAAAAAAAAAAAAAATTAGATCGATTTGATCGTAACTTTTTATTTTATTTTATTGTGTTTGTTTAAAAAAATGAATGATCTCTTTTTAAACATATTTTTTATTATTTTTTTAAAACAATTGCGATAAAATAAAATAAAATAAAAATGGTGTGATTATGAAATCGACTTAATATTTTGGAGAAATTATAGTTCAGTTAGGATTTTGAAAAATAATTACAAATAAGTGATAAACTTTATAGATATTAATTAATAATAAAAATTTTCATGAATTTGTAATAAATTTATAATTACCACTTAATGGTAATTTCTCCTAATATTTTCCATAAATGACATACTGAGGGCTATAAAATAAATAGTTCAAATAATCGAGACAAGACCTCCTCAAATTCTCTCAAGTTTGAGAGAAGCCCAATCCTTTTTGAAAATACTCCCAATACGATTTTGAGTATAACTTAAACTGGCTCGGTTATGAAGCTCTGTGATATTTGATTATGAGTTGAAGTGGTCTTAGTTATGAGTTTTTTTGTGTTTGTTTTGTTATGAAGTAAAATAGCTCTAGTTATGAGGCTGATGCTTTTGTTATGAACTGTTGTTTTGTTTCAAAAATACTTAGGACCCCTTTTTTTGGAACCCCCATAACCCTCTTTGAATCTCAACCATTGATGTATGTGTGGGGCTCACACCATCAATGGTTGAGATCCAAAGAGGGTTGTGGGGGTTCCAAAAAAAAAGGGTCTCAATCATTGCTGATTTCGTTTTTGGTTATGATCAAAATTGGTGAAAATTATGAAACTGAAATTTTGGGTGTATAATTATAGTAACACTTCCATATATATATAGATACATATTTGTTAATGGTACAGTACATCCATATTCTATTCTTCCACCAAATGGGTCACATTAACTTCTCCCAAATTAATTTCATTGTTAGAGAATTTTGTTCTTTGATTTATTTGTTCACTAGTAATATAAAAGTTGGGAAGTTTTATCTCACACATTTTTTTTTTTTTTTTTTTTTAAATTTTTGGTAGATGGTTTGAGTCAAATTGGATAAAATCAGTGAAGTTAGACAGGAAGTTAATACAGATTCGGTTAATTTTAGATGTTTAAAATTTAGCTGCAAATTTGGTATTTGGGGCAGGTGAACCAAATTTGCAAATGGACTTTATTCACGATATGTACGAAATTTTCATTTCCTTTCCATGTTGGAATAGATTGAACTGGCTGAATCTGCATTTAGCAGCCAAAAGTAATTATTATTATTATTTTTTTTTTTTTTTGCTTTTTTGAATACATTGGAGAGGAGGGGGAATCAAACCCATACTAACTTCCTAGTGAGGTGCACAGGT
Source organism: Camellia granthamiana (assembly GCA_036172215.1). Classification (NCBI taxonomy): domain Eukaryota; kingdom Viridiplantae; phylum Streptophyta; class Magnoliopsida; order Ericales; family Theaceae; genus Camellia; species Camellia granthamiana. Next base: position 169,648,710 of record CM069904.1, read on the forward strand.
TCTAGCAGCGAAACGTTTTCTTGCCTAAACGATTACACCAGAGTAATGTGCTGAAATTTGGGATATTCCAATTGGAATTAATGTGATAAATTCTGAATGTTTACAGGTCGGAATCGACAGTTTGATTGATAGAAAAGTTGGGTTATATTTCTCAGCATCATGGTGTGGCCCGTGTCGCCAATTCACCCCAACTCTGGTGGAAGTCTACAATGAATTATCCCCAAATGGAAATTTTGAGATTGTATTTGTTTCAGCAGATGAAGATGAAGATTCATTCAAGGCATATTTCTCCAAGATGCCGTGGCTTGCTATCCCATTTTCTGATTCAGACACACGTGATCGCTTGGATGAATCGTTTAAGGTGATGGGGATTCCTCATCTTGTGATTCTTGATGAAGGTGGGATGGTTGCAAATGAGGAGGGTGTTCAGATCATCCGTGAGTATGGAGTTGATGCATATCCTTTTACCTCAGACAGGGTTGAAGAAATTAAGGAACAAGAACAAGTAGCTAGGAGGGAACAATCCTTGAAATCTATCTTAGCTGCACGCTCTCGTGACTTTGTGTTCTCAGCTGATGGGAGGAAGGTGAGTTTCAATACCAGGCTCTGTTTGTTTTACAGAAAACATTTTTCAAGTGAAAACTTTTTCGAACTGCTTTGAAACATGTATGTATGTGCTAGTAGTTGTATTAGTGGTTGGGTGGTGGTGGTGCATTGGCATGACTTGGTTCAGAAACATTTTCACCTTTCAAAAGTAAAAAACATTTTCTACTCAAATAAGCATGTTTTCTGTTGGCTACGGAAAATATTTTTTGCTGACTTTTGTTTTTCATCTTACCAAATGTTAGAAAACATGAAAAACGTTTTCCATAAAATATTTTTCGCCAAAACATTCCAAGTGTTAGTTCCTATCATTTGTTGTTTATATCATCTCCCAAAATATGAATACATCCTTTGCATATTTGTTTTCTACAAGGTACCTATCTCTGAACTTGAAGGCAAGACTGTTGGCCTGTATTTCTCATTGTCATCATACAAGAAATGCCAAGATTTTACTCCAAAACTCATTGAAGTTTATGAGAAGTTGAAGAGGAAGGGAGAGAACTTTGAGGTTGTGATGATACCCCTCGATGAAGACGAGGAATCCTTCGAGCAAACCATCAGAAGAATGCCATGGCTCTCACTTCCCTTCAAAGACAAGACCTGTAAGAAGCTGGCTCGGTTCTACGAGCTTTCAACTCTACCGGCATTGATTATTATAGGCCCAGATGGGAAGACTCTTCATTGTGATGTTGTTGAGACCATTGAAGAACATGGCACTCTGGCATACCCTTTTACACCAGAAAAGTTTGCTGAGCTTGAGGAGATAGAGAAGAAAAAAAGGGAAACACAAACATTGGAGTCGATTTTGGTTTCAGGATATCTCAATTTTGTCATTGGAAAAGATGGACTCAAGGTAAGTTTGTTAGGAATTACTTAATGGCACTTGTTATGTTGATACAAAACCAAGAATTGCATCCCACTCAAATGACGTTGGTTACATGATTTTTATTTTTATTTTTGTCATTCTGCTCTATCAAAGCTATATATGCACATAAAGTATTTTTCACTGACAAGTGCTATACAAACAAAGCGTAATAACCGAGCATTGGAATTAGAAATTGACCCACTGAGCTTGTAAGAAAAGTATGTTTGTATAGCATTACTCTTTGTCACCTCACCCAAGAGCTGATGTGACACCGTTTGCCAAATTTCCAAAATGCCAGAAGCCAGGCTCATACATGCCCTAGCCCATACTCACATATTCAAAATAGGATTCATGTTCATAAAGAATTTGGTGGGAATTTGTACGTGTTAGCTGGCAGGCTACCTGACACACAATGTTCCTTAATCTTGGGACCAGTTGTATAAAAGATAAAACACTAAGCATGACATAGGCATAGTTAATACAAGCTGAAATTTTGTTCCTTTGCAGGCCTGCTACTGGTGATCACTGACAAGAAACTCTGTTTTCAGGTTCCAGTTTCCAATCTTGTTGGGAAAAACATCCTTCTGTACTTCTCAGCACATTGGTGTTCTCCATGCCGAGATTTTCTGCCAAAGCTTGTCGAAGCATATCACCAAATCATGGCGAAGGATGACGCATTTGAAGTAATTTTCATCTCCAGTGACAGGGATCAACCCTCCTTTGAAGAATTCTTCTCAAAGATGCCATGGCTTGCACTCCCCTTTGGAGACGAGAGGCAGGCATCTTTGGCACGCACTTTTAAGGTCCATGGAATCCCTATGCTAGTCGCCCTTGGGCCAACTGGCAAAACCATCACAACAGAAGCCAGAGAACTTGTTACGTACCATGGAGCAGATGCATATCCCTTCACCGAGGAGCGGTTGAAGGAGATTGAGGCGGAGATTGAAGAGATGGCAAAGGGGTGGCCCGAGAAGGTGAAGCATGTGCTACACGAGCATGAGCTTGTGCTAACTAGGCGCGAGGAGTATGTATGTGACTGGTGTGATGAAGCTGGGAAGGTTTTGGCATTCAATTGTGATGAGTGTGAATTTGATATGCATCCAAAGTGTGCTCTTGAGGAAGACAAGGAAAGTAAAGAGGATGTGAAGGTGGGGAAAAAACCCAAAGAAGGATGGCTTTGTGATGGAGATGTCTGCTACAAAGTTTAAGATGCTTTGTTTTCCAAAAAAAAAAAAAAAAAAACTATGTTACTTTCTTTAATCAGTGTGTTTTTTATGTATAATGAATGTTGGTATGCTATCCAGTTTAAGCTTTTCTTGCCATTGATTTCTTTCTTCTGCTTCTTCTTCATATTTTCTGTTAGTTGAGGGAATTGTAAAGTCATGTTTGATAAGAATGGTTGTGTAGTATTAAGCCTGTAATTATGCTGAAATTTGTCGGACATTTCCAAAGAAACAAATGTAATAATCTGCTGACAGCCAGGAACTTACGAAATGAGAAGGTGATGAAAATTTGCCCAAGGGCTGCAAACGGGTCGATCCAGGCTCAGCTTTACACTTTTGAACTCTAAAAGTTAGTTGAGATCGAGCTTTCTAAAAACAGCAAAATTGCAAAATTGAATGTTGAAACGTTGGAATTTGCCCCAAATTTATCGAGGTCCATAGAACAGCAATAGATCCCGATCCCCACTTGAGATCTATTGTTTAAGCAATTTTTGTTAAATTGAAAATCAGTAGTAAGCAAACATTTAACAATAATTCTATGACACAGAATTGACCACAAAAATACAAGTTAAACAACGTGAGTAGAGCAACCTATTCAGTGTTATGGGCCCCATCGTCTGATGTATATGACCACCATTATTTTTTGTAGCCAATTCTGTGTCCATAGAATTATTGAATATTAAAATGTGCTATAATTAAGGCTGTAAAGCAAATCAAATTACTCAAGATCAACTCGTATTCAGCTCGTTCAAAACTCGTTCGCAATCGGCTCCAACAAATCAAGCTTCAACATAGTTTAAAGTTAAAAAGTTTTCAAATCATGCTTAAAACAAGTTAGGCTCGAGAAACTTATACATTCATTATAAAATGTCAAGTTACTTGACCTCAACTCGTTATTTGCTTGATTAAAATTTGTCTGAGATCAACTGAAAAAGTAAATAAGTTAAATTTAAATATATTTTAAAACTTATAAAGTTATCAAGCCAAACTCAAATAACCTACTGCTTGACATTCGACCATTTATAGTCTTCGTCTTAAACAACTTTAATCACAAGAGCAAGGACAAGGTTTAAACTCTCTTGTATGTTTGGATTATAAATTTGAAAAGCAATAAAAAAATGAACTATATTTCATTTATATTTCTCATACATTTTTTCTTTTCTTTTTCAAATTTATATTCAAATCCATGATCTAAATATAACCTCAACGTTTCACAGTTAGACATGACTTTGTAAAGAAGTGTTGTGATATAGGCCACGTCTATTTGGCTCCCACCATAGATGGGAGATTGGATTAGTAATTCTGTGAACCCTACATAACGCATATTTGGTGGACAAAAATACAATAAGGCTAGTAGTACGTCACGGGACTACAAATCCCCCACCTGGGATTAGATTTCCTATAGGAGAGGTGAGATTGGGTGTGAAAATATAATTCTGTCCCAACATTACGAAAACAACGAAGTTAATTTTTATACAATGAGGATTTTCACATAAATTTATAGATTTAATCTCAACCAATTAATAACACCATACTAGTATACAAACAAATATATTTGAGTAATGCTAGAGATCTCAAAAGTTTTACCAAATGTCTTACATGAGAGATCTCAAAAGTTTTACCAAATGTCTTACATGAGTGTAAGGTTCACATGAGACTTATTTAGTGTGGATCACACACTCATGAGACATTTGGTAAAAAAATTAATAAAACTTTTGAGATCTCTAACATTTTTTAATGTATTTATCTTACATCTTGAACATAATACCACCACACTAGTAATTTCCCCATTCAATTTCACCTTGGTCGTAATCCCATCCAATCTAATCTACAAACAACCTAGGAGAATGTTCTTGGGGATGGTACGATGTTGACCCCTCAAGTCGTTGCCTTGCCTTCATAACCCAGTCTTTGTATTGTACATTCCTTAGAAAACACATAAAAGAAAGAACAATCTGATCACGGAGATATCAACAACAAAGAAAGCATTGGCATTTTATATATATAAAGGTATATATAATTCTGTAAATCAGTTGTAAGGGTTCAAAGCAGATATGGCTAACAGCAATGACAGTGTTGTTACTTATGATATTGCATCTCTTCTTTCTTCAAGAAAAAGGGACTTCCTCATCTGCAACAATGGTGATCAGGTATAATATAACCCATATCTATAAACTTCAAATAATAATAATTCTAGGGTTTTTCTCTGTTTTACCATCTATATAAATATAACCTTTTCTCGCGAAATGAAACATGTGGGTTCACATTCATTTTAATAAAAAATTTAGGTTATGTTCTTGTGAGGGGGTGAATTTTGCACAAATAGAATCGGGTAAATTATATCACTGGTTCTCTTGATTGAGCGAAATTTTATTTTGATCTTTTATACTTTTAATTTAAACAATTTGGTTCTTACACCTTCAACTTTGTTGCAATATGGTTCCTCCGTTATGTGTTGGTAACATTTTGAAAGAGAAAAAATAATATGCAAAACTAGAGGAACAATTATAAAATCCAAAACAAACTATAGCGACCATTAGTGTAATATATTACACCAGTGGTTCTTTTAATTTGTTTTGATCTTCACTTTGGTGTCGAAAATTCTAATGATAAGTGACAGAGGGACCATGTTATAAGAAAATTGAAAATATAAGGACCAAATTGCTCAAATTGAAACTATGGGGACCTGAGAAGCACATACACGAATATGGATATACATGATACGCCACGGACATATCGACACGGCAATTTTTAAAAAATACAGGACACAATATATGGGAGATACACATAGAATATATAATTTTATATATTTATTATATGATATATATATATATATATATGAATATATCATTCTAAAAACAATAAATAAATGTAATATAATACTAATTTCTATAAATTGATATTATGTTTCTTTTATCATCATATAATAAGTTATTTTGTTCAAACTTATAATTATTTTCATGTATGTCTAATCAATGAACACACATGTTTAAGCAATGAATATGTGTGCTCCAAGTGTCTAAAGAATGTCTGGAGTCTAAATTCTTTTTTAAAAAATAGGACACGTTTGGATAAGTGTTGAACACGTGTCAAGAAAATGTTCAACAAGTGTTGATATTTGACACAAATATGACACAAATACGTCATCTTTTTAAAAGTATCCGTCCTTCTAAGACGGGGTAACTAAAGTGACTTCATTTGAAATGCAGTGATTATAATATTTAATAGTGTAATGAACCCAAATAGAATCATAGCTCCACGACCAAACATAGTGATCCCATAACTGCAACCTGCTCATAGGATTAGGCCGAAGAAGCCCCACCGTTGATAAGTTAGATATTCAAACTTAAAAGTGACCATATTGAGAGACCTCTTGTGATTTTAAATTATGGTGCTATAATTTACTATGTAAATAAATAAATAAATAAAAAATAAAAAATCTAGGAAGAAAAAAATGGAGGCGAATGGTGGAAAGACTAATTCCTATCACTACAACAAATTACATTTTTGGCGACTAAATTTTTAGTCATTGAAGATTTTTGCCGACTAAATTTTTTGGTTGGTAGCTTTGTCGCTAGATGATTGTCGGGAAAGGTATTAGCGAATAATTTTTTTTTAGTCGCCGAAAGTCAGCCATTGGCGACTAAAAATTTAGTTGCCCAAAAGAAAATATTTAGTCACCAAAAAGATAATATTTTCCATCTTTAGTTTTTTAGCTACCAATTTTTTAGTCGCTAAAAATGTGACACCTTTTTGGCTACCAATTTTTTGGCCGCCAAAAACTTTCATGTTTTTGGCTACTAACTGTTTAGTCGCCAATAAGTTCCTTTTTTATTTTTTGGCTACTAAATATTTAGTCGCAAAAAGCTCAAGCTCTATTTATTAAATTTTTTTAAAATGCACAAATTAAATATTTTTCATTAATTTCTAAATTATATGCATTTCATTATCAAATGCATCTCTGATACATTTTATATATTTTTAAAAACAGTCTTGTCTTATTATATAGATTACACCATTAGCGACAAAATATTTTTAGTCGCCAGTTAATTTTATAAATCCCTTCAAAATTTGAAATATTTCCCTCCAAATATTTTAGTTTCTTGGCGACTAAAATATTTTTTGTCGCTGAAAATATGTTTTTGGCGACCAAACTTTTGGTCGCCAAGGATAAAAAATAATTTTTTATTTTACATTCGGCGACTAAATGGTTTTAGTAACCAAAACTCAATATACGACGATTAAAATATTTTTTTGTCGCCAAGTCTGGTATTTTTAGCGACTAAATTTTTTTTAGTTGCCAATAATCAATATACCCCGCCTAAAAAAAATTAGTAGCTAAATATTGTACTTTTGCTGACTAAAAAAAATTCTGGTCGCCAATTCTACAACTTTTAGCGACTAAATTTTTTTTTAGTCGCCAAAGGTGCATTTTGTTGTAGTGTATAGGCGCTAATTTAACAACTAACAATTGACTTTTGCCAATCAAAAAAAAAAAAGATGCCAAGGTGATATTTTCAAGTTAAAGAAGGCAAGCATTTGGTGCTTTGCAAAAGGTGAGGAGACCAACTCCAATAAGTACTAATTTAACAACCAATAACTAACTTTCGCGGATAAAAAAAAAATAAAAATGGATGCCAATGTGATATTTTCAGGTTAAAATCAGTGATTTGGTTGGAAAGACAGTTGGGTTATATTTCTCTGGCTCATGGTGTGGTCCATGTCTTCGTTTCACATCAAATTTGGTGGAAGTTTATCAAGAACTCACATCTAAGGGGGACTTTGAAGTTGTCTTTGTCTCATCTGATAGAGTTGATGAAGCATTTGATGTTCACTTTGCAAAAATGCCATGTCTTGCCATTCCATTTTCTGATTCTAAGACATTGAAGCACCTTAAAGAAGTGTTCAAAGTTAGGAGAATCCCTTATCTTGTGATCCTTGATGGAACTGGTAAGGTTTCCAGTGATCAAGGAGTTAGGATCATTAAGGACTATGGTGCGAGAGGGTACCCATTTACGCCTGAAAGAGTCAATGTTTTGAAAGAGGAAGAAGAGGCCTTCAAGAAGGAACAATCCTTGAGGTCTATCTTGGTTTCCAACTCCCGCGATTTTTTGATTTCAAACAATGGAATTAAGGTATAATTTTACTCTTATTTTTTCAAAGATTTGCTTTACATTTACACTCTATTTGTTTGGATAGAAAAAAAATTTCTAGTTTTTTTTTTTCTACATAATACATTTTTTGAAAAATGATTTTCATAGTTTTTATTTATTTATATATTTATTTTGTGTTTGGTTGTGACCTAAAACTCATGCTAGTTGCTGTGGTAAAGGTGGTGGGGGTGGGGTGACAGTGATGGTGATATTAGAGTGGTGGCAGTGTCAATAAAAGTAGTGGTAAGTTGGCGGTGGATCCTGGAGGTGGTCATATAGTAGTGGTGGCACTGATGTTAGCGGTAGAGATAGTAGTAGTGGTGGTGATGGAGGTGATGGAGGTGATAGTGATATTGGTAAGGTAGTGGTGGCCGTAGCAATTGTGTTGTAGGTGAGTGGTGAGGTGGTGGCTTTGATAAAACTTCAGTCGGAAAAAATAAAAAAACATTTTCCATTCAAATATACTGATTTTTTTATTGATATTCTTTTTCTTTCTTTTTTTTATCATACCAAAACACCAAGAAAATGCGCACACGCGCACACAAAAAAAAAACATTATTTCATCGAAACAAACAGAGCGCGTCAGCATCCATGTCATTTGCACTTGTCATGATCTTTAACATGTTAAAATTCAGATTCCTGTGCTGGAGTTTGAAGGGAAGATGATTGGTCTGTATTTCTCACTAACCGCTTATACAGAATGCCATAAATTTACCACCAAACTTGTGGAGGTTTACAACAAACTCAAAAACAAAGGCAACAATTTTGAAATTGTGTTAATATCACTAGACAATGAAGAAGAGTATTTCAAACAAGGTTTTGAGACTATGCCATGGTTAGCGTTGCCTTTCAAGGACAAGAACTGTCAAAAACTAGCTCAATACTTCGACCTGAGAGACGTTCCAACATTGGTCATAATCAGTCCAGATGGGAAGACTTTGAACTCAGATGTTGTAGAACTTATTGAAGAACACGGTGTTGAAGCCTACCCTTTTACACCAGAGAAGCTTACCGAGCTTGCAGAGAATGAGAAGGCGAAACTCGAGGAACAAACTTTGGAATCAATTTTGGTTTCTGGTGAAAAAGATTTCGTGATTGAAAAATGCGGTTCCAAGGTAAGATTTTTCCCTTCTCTTGTAGATTCAGGGTTGATTTAATTTTCCTTAAGAAATAATGGGTTCGTTTGGTTTGAATTTCCCAAAAATTTTTGGGAAAATTTCTCTACAAATGAGTTTTCAGAAAAACTCAAACCAAACAAATTTTTCCAAAAAAATTTCCCAAAACTTGTAAACCAAACAAGTTTTCCAATCAAATCTCTCTCTCATACACATCAAATCAATCACTTTTTCCAAAACTCCCTCTCAAAATAATTTTCCAAAACATCTTTTCAAAAAAACCAAACCAAACAACTTTTCGTACTTTTTATCTCCCAAACTCATCTCCCAAACTCAAACCAAACATACCCAATATCCCCAATTTGGTTGTGCTTGCATTTTCTCTTTTGTTTTTATTTTTCATGTTTTCTTCGTTTTTAATAATGTTTTTCATGATTACTGATACAAAAACAATGAAAAGTTCTAAACAATTCATCAAACAAGTTTTTGTGTCTTCCAAGAAATGAAAGTAGAAAACAAAAAAATGAAAATACAACCAAACAGGCTCAATGTTTTAGGATATTCAAACTATGTTGATTATCGTCGTCCAAAAAAACTATGTTGATTATATTACCTTGTTTCTTTATTGGATAGGTCCCGGTGTCTGAACTCATAGGAAAGAACATTCTCCTCTATTTCTCTGCCCAGTGGTTTCCTCCTTGTCAAGCTTTTCATCCTAAATTAATTGCAATATACCACGAGATAAAGGCCAAGGACAATGCATTCGAAGTAATTTTCATCTCAATTGATCGCGATCAATCCTCCTTTGATGACTTCTTTTCAAGCATGCCGTGGTTAGTCCTCCCTTTTGGCGACGAGAGAAACGAATTCCTTCGACGTAGGTTCAAAATCAGAGGAATCCCTGCGGTTGTAGCTATTGGACCCTATGGCCGAACACTCACCACACAGGCCAGGCAACTCTTACAAGCCCATGGTGCCAATGCCTATCCCTTCAGCGAAGAGCATTTGAAGCAATTGGAGGAACAAATTGAGGAAATGGGAAACTGTTGATTGTGTGTGTGAAGACATAAAGAAGTGTTTGGGCAGTGAAATGTGAATCAATGTTCAAGACATGGTTTGAACTTTGGATCATGAATCTTTGTTGATACCGTTTCAAATAACTCGAGTCAAAAAAAATAAAGTAAAATAAATGTAGCATGTACTCACCTTTGAGACATATATGGCATTCATAAATTAGAAAATGAAAAATTCTACAAACAAATTAAGCCAAAAGTTAATGTCTTACACTTTTTCTTATAAATTTTAATAAATAGCACAGATTCAATATACCTCTCATAAGTCTTGGAGGTCGCCAATCACCGTTACCATCATGAACATATTTTTTTTCCCCTCAATTACATTTCTTTAACATCTAACAACATACCATTGCAGCAGTTAAAAAACAAATTTAAAAAAATTATAAAAAGACAAAAACCAATACATACCAAGGAGCTTGGAGAGCACGTATTGGGGTTGTGCTTTTATTGTCATTGATCAAATCCCAAGTTGCGTCTGTGATTCAAATCATTAGTGTACAATGTAACAATGGCTTTCTTCACCAACTAATGGGTCATGTTAGCATCAAAACCGTGACTTTCATAGCTCCTAAATGCGCCCAGCGCTCCCAGAAACCCTTCATGCCGCAAAAACATCGCCTTTGCCTCTCCTTTTGACCTGATAATGAAAAATATACATCAACTCAATGGGAATCTGTTGGCGTAAATGGATGTAAAAAGAGAAAGACAAAACAAACAAACAAGCAAAGGAATGAAAAGACATGGTGCATAAAATGCAAACAACGAACACAATGATTTGATAAGGATTGAGGATGTGAGCGACAATGACAATGCAGCGTAGCGAGAAATTTCATTCAATGGTGTTTTCCTACATGTACAACAAAACTTATGAACATTAATATAATATTGCTTCAAAAGAATTAAAGAGAATAAGACTGCAAATTTCGGTTGATCAAACAAAGAGACAGAGGAGAGACAAAATGAGTCTACACACGGGAAAAACAAAGTCTTGTAAACACCCAAGTATCATGTGGTTAAAAAGAAGGGTAGCTCTGAACTAAGTTCTACTTTTTTTATTAAAAAAAATGACACCATTATGTTTATTTTTGCACAATTTCAAAGGTGTCAATTTATGAAAACCTCCCAAAAAAATTTACATAATATAATCCTAAAAAATTTCAAAGTTCAGTGGAGTAGAATTGAACCCACTGAACTCTACTTACAGCTTGGTCCATACTTTTGTGTCACAAAAGGCCATTTCAGAATTCTAAGAAACAAAGTGATCTTAATTAGTGCAACGTGTATTATGATTTAACTGATATTTTATGAGGTGCCTTTGTCCCTTAGGGCAACGTGTATTACACCTTCATTGATGCAAAGTGTTTGAGCCTTTGTTCACATGGGCTGTTTTCCTAGTTTTGCTTTTGATTGTTCTTTTATGTATTCAGTTGCATACAAAAGGATGGTTAAAAAAAAAAGTTGAAACGCCCAACTTAGGCTTCAAGATTGCAATAATGAAATTATCATACTGCTACTCTAAAACAAGAATTATAATTACCAGAAATTAACTGCAACAGAAATTGTGTCCATGGTATAAGCATGACCACGAATGAAAAAGCCTCCAAAAAATATCCGCTTGAGTCCAAAACGAAGTGCATTCAGGTAAGAGATCTGAGTGAAACAAAAAGTTAAAACAATATCAGAATCTCTAGGACCTTAAAATAAAAACCCTGAGACTAACAAAATAAATGTTTTACCATCTTTAAGATAAGACACAAAAGGAGCATCTTGGGTGAAATAATTCCAAAAAATATATAGGTATGTATAATGTATGAATGTATATTTGTGCAAGTGCAAATTTATGAATTTTGTTTCACCATTCCACTCCATCATGGGTAATAACTTCAGTCAAGAACATGAATGTAGTACACAAGAAAAATTATAAGAAATTAACATTCAAAATGAAATTTATGAGGGATAAATACAATGGTAATACTAAATTGAAGTATAAATAAAATTTTACAAATCAAGAAAAGTATGCTTTCAAAAAAGAAAGAAAATATATAGATACAGGTGGAAATGACTTCATAGTTCATGTATATTAATATATGGCTTTAAAATATTTGGATTTCAAAGAAATCATAAAATTTTATGATTGTTAGCAGCTTTTCAATATATGTTTTTTTAATGCTCACAACAATTTACCTGCCCAATATTATTTGAGATCATTCTTAGTAGGGACCGGGAGATATCTTCAGGTCTGTAATCTTCGAGCTCTTTATTTTCAGAAATGGCCTTGCCAAAGCTAGAAGCAATGTTTGTTGATGACAGGCCAATCTGTCACCGTTGAAAAACTAAGATGTCAGAGGAATTAACAAGGAATTGAATAAACTTAATTAACTACTACTAACTTTACATGGACATTTCAATGTCAGAGCAATACAAGTTCAAACAATACGACATAGTTTCAACATAATTATGAGATTACTTCTTGGATCTAAACCAGATATTTCATCTGCATGTTAAAATTTCAAGCCTCTAACATAAGCTATTAGTGTTGAAGCATCCAACTCCCATTCAAACACACTGCAACAAATGCTATATGACAACACAGTACAAAAATAATACACCCCATGACATTTAGGTAAAAAAAAAAAAAAATGATGCATCTAAAACAACTATTATTTTGTAAGTAACCTAATAAGTCATCATTAATCCAAAAATATTAAGTTTTTAACTCATACCTATTTAGTAGTTTAGTCATTCAAAGCTTTTGAAAACTTTAAACTTTGTCAATAAATTCCATCCCGTGAAGTACAAATCTTAGTTGCACGAAGCGGGAGCGGGGGCGGGAGCGGGAGCGGGAGCGGGGGCGGGGGAGCGTGAGCCGATAGAAGTTTCTTAGGTTGGGAGCGCCTCGGGGAGCGGTAATATATATATATATATATTTTAATAGTTATTTTTAAAATATGTTTATTATATAAAGGTGACTTAAATAATTATTTTTAAATATATTTATTATTTTTATGTTAGTATTATTTTATTGATAATATTTTTAATTTATTTATATAATTATTTTTATTTTTAATTGATGTATATTATAAATAAAAACTATAACAAATAAAGAATAATAAAATATGTTAAATTAAATAAAAGTTAAAAATTAAATATTTATTTTATAGATTTGATTTGATATTTTTTATTATATTTGATTTAATTAAATTTATTCTTATATAATAAATCATATTATTTATTATATTTATTATAACAAATTATATTGTTTATTATATTTATTACATGTTACAAAATGGAAGGGGGGAGACAAACATAACATAAATCGACGGGGAGAGAGAGAGAGAGAGAGAGAGAGAAGAAGAAGAAGAGGATCGAAGAAGGCGAGAGGCGAGAGCAGATCGAAGAAGACGAGAGGCGATCGAAGGTCCACGAGCAGATCGCGAGGTCCAGAAGCAGATCGCGAGCAGATTGAAGGTCCAGGAGCAGATCGAAGGTCCAGGCGATGTCGAAGGTCACAGATCGAAGGTCCAGATCGAAGGTTCAGGTTTCTCTTTCTCTCTCTCTCTCTCTCTCCCCCTTGCGATTCCTACACGTTTCTGTCTCGGGAGCGCGGAATCGCGATTCTTACTCGGAATCGTCACCTGGTTGCACGATTCCTGCAACTAAGGTACAAATGGCAACTTAACTCATAGTACAATAAATTTGCCAAGTAAATGCTTGGTAATTTCAGAAATTTTATAAAACTTTTCATTCTCACATTTTTTTTAATTAAGTTTATGAAACATATACGTAGAGGTCTTTACCTTGCGCAATGGCAAGAGTTATCCACCCCCAACATTATGACACAGGTTCAAGTGTTACTTTTCCTAGACCCAGCTGTATGCTTGAGGCCCGGAGCATTACCTTTTATGAAATTTATGCATCAATTTTCACATTTATCAATTTATCTTCTTTACTACTTGCTGGAAATCTGATTATTATTGTTAGTGGCTGTCAGTGGACATATAGTGGCTGTTAGTGGGTTATGATAATATCTATATACACTATGTTAGTGATCTAGATAGTGACTATAATGGATGTATATAGTAATCTAGATAGTGGCTATAATGGATGTATATTTTATGTAAGGAGATAGTTAGTGGCTCTTAGTGGTGATAGTGGATCTTAGTGGCACAAATAGTAGCTCTTGTTCTCTCCTATATAAGGAGTGTAGTTTTCTCTTCACAAGATAAGAAGTTTTGAATATAACAGCAATATATTCCTTCTTCCTCATATTTTCTGAGTTCTTCTTCCTCATATTTTCTAAGTTGGTATCAGAGCAACAAAAACACAGCAGCCCTAAAACCGTCATAGCCATGTCGGAAGTCACGTCCGAAACCACTTCAACCCCTGCCGCTGCCATTCCGGTGAAAACATCCAACTCTCACTCTGTCCAAATCACCACCATCCGCCTAAATGGTGATAATTTTCTCCGCTGGTCACAATCTGTCCGGATGTATATCCGTGGGCAAGGAAAGATCGGTTACATCACTGGTGACAAGAAGGCTCCTGCTGTTAATGATCCGCTGTTCGACAGTTGGGACGCTGAAAACTCCATGGTTATGACATGGTTGGTCAATTCCATGAAGGAGGATATAAGCTCTAATTACATGTGCTATACTACTGCACAAGAGTTGTGGGATAATGTTAGTCAGATGTATTCTGACCTAGGAAATCAATCTCAAGTTTTCGAATTGACTTTGAAGTTGGGAGAGATTCGTCAAGGAGATGATTCCGTCACCAAATATTTCAATTCGTTGAAAAGGTTGTGGCAGGATCTTGACATCTTCAACACATACGAATGGAAATTGGTTGACGACTGCAACCACCACAAGAAAACTGTGGAAGACAACCGTATTTACAAGTTTCTTGCCGGCCTCAACATTGAGTTCGATGAAGTGCGAGGAAGAATTATTGGCAGACCTCCTCTCCCATCCATTGGCGAAGTATTTGCCGAAGTCAGAAGGGAAGAGAGCCGAAGGAGCGTCATGCTTAAGAAAAAAGGTACTGGTGAGTCAATTGAAATTTCTGCTTTAATTAGCGATGCTGCGGCCAACAAGGCTGCAAATTACCAGCGCAGGTTTGATGATAAGCCACGGGTCTGGTGTGATTTTTGCAACAAGCCTCGCCATACACGCGAAACGTGTTGGAAGATCCATGGCAAACCTGTCAACTGGAAAAGCAGCAAACAAGGAGAGAAGAATCGTGGCTTTCCTACTGCTAATGAAGCCGATTCAGGTCCCTTCAACAAAGAGCAGATTGATCAACTCTTAAAGCTGATAAAATCCAACTCCTCATTCGGTACTCCTAGTGTTTTTTTGGCACAAACAGGTAGAAATCCTAAAGCCTTCTCTTGCCTAAACTTCTCTCCGTGGATCATAGATTCCGGTGCCTCCGATCACATGACTAGTTTTTCCCATTTATTTAGTACCTATTTCCCTTGTTCTGGTCATGACAAAATCAGAATAGCCGATGGTAGTTTTTCACCTATTGCAGGAAAAGGATTTATTAAACTAACTGAGAAAATTAATCTCAATGCTGTTCTTCACGTCCCCAACTTAGCCTGTAACCTTTTGTCTGTCAGTAAACTATCTAAGGATTCTAATTGTCGTGTTACATTTTTTGAATCCCATTGTGAATTTCAGGACCAGAACTCGGGGATGATGATTGGGCGTGCTAGGATGCTTGAAGGTCTTTACTACTTTGATGAAGTACCTGTTAGTAATAAAAAAGCTCAGAGCTTTAATAGTACTAGTTCAATCTCTGTTCGAGAAAAAATAATGCTATGGCACTATAGGCTAGGACATCCTAGTTTTCCTTATCTGAAACATTTATTTCCAGAATTATTTAAAGGGATTGATTGTTCTTCTTTTCATTGTGAAAGTTGCATTTTTGCAAAATTTCATCGCTCTACTTATTTGCCAAAACCTTACCAGGCTTCAAAACCTTTTTATTTGATTCATAGTGATGTTTGGGGCCCTTCTAAAATCACTACTCTTTCTGGTAAAAGATGGTTTGTTACATTTATTGATGACCATACCCACTTATGTTGGATTTATTTGATGCATAAAAAATCTGACGTGAAAAATTTATTCACAAATTTTTACAATATGATTGAAAACCAATTTCAAACCAAAATTGGTATTTTACATTCTGATAATGGAACAGAATATTTCAATGAGCAGTTGGGTGAGTTTTTGGCAAAAAAGGGGATTTTTCATCAATCTACATGTCGGGATACCCCTCAACAAAATGGCATTGCAGAACGAAAAAATAAACATTTACTTGAAGTAGCACATGCTATAATGTTTTACATGCATGTTCCTAAATATTTATGGGGTGAAGCAATTTTAACAGCCTCTTATTTGATAAACAGGATGCCTACAAAGGTGTTAACATACAAAACACCTTTTGATTGTCTTAAAACTTTTTTTCCTGACACGAGGTTGTTTTCTGATTTACCCGCCAAAGTTTTTGGATGTACTGCCTATGTTCATGTTCCCAGTCAATTTCGTTCAAAACTTGACCCCCGTGCTATAAAATGTGTTTTTTTGGGTTATTCCTCAAACAAAAAGGGGTATAAGTGTTTCGATCCTCAAACCAAGAAATTTCATGTGAGTATGGATGTGTCATTTGTGGAAACAAAATCTTATTTCCCCAACACTTCTCTTCAGGGGGAGACAAGTGGAGTAAAAGACAATTTTTGGGATATTTCTATCCCGCTCCCCAATGTCATTTATCCTACACAAAAACCACATCTGTCTGATAATGATCACTTAGGAGAACCAAGTTCTATGGTGCCTAGTCAAGAAGATTCTTGTTTAGGGGGAGAAGTACTACCAAATGATCTAAATTCTGAGCTTCAGGTTTATACTAGGAAGCGATTTCATCTGAAGAATAATGACTCGAATGTCCATCCTAATGACCCGAATGTCCACCCGAGTTCTGGCATCGAAATTTTAGGTAATCCTATTCCTTCTATTTCCGACCTTGATGTTCCTATAGCAATTAGGAAAGGTGTCCGAAATTGCATTAAACATCCTATTGCAAATTACCTCTCCTATCAAAGACTGTCTAAAAACCATAGAGCTTTCACATCTAGGATTTCACACTTGTTTGTTCCAAGGAATATACAGGAAGCATTGGATGATCCGAATTGGAAATTAGCAGTCATGGAGGAGATGAATGCTTTAAGGAGAAGTGGTACTTGGAAGATAGTTGATCTACCCAAAGACAAGAAAACAGTTGGGTGTAAATGGGTGTTTACGATAAAATGTAACGCGGATGGAAGCGTTGAGAGATACAAGGCGAGACTGGTGGCTAAAGGCTTCACTCAAACTTATGGGATCGACTATCAGGAGACGTTTGCTCCTGTTGCTAAAATAAATTCCATCAGAGTACTGTTATCTCTTGCAGTAAATTCAGATTGGCCTCTACATCAACTTGACATTAAAAATGCATTTCTCAATGGTGATCTTGAAGAGGAGGTGTTCATGAGCCTACCGCCGGGATTTGAGCAGACACTTGGTAGCGACAAAGTATGCAGATTGAACAAGTCATTATACGGACTCAAACAATCACCAAGAGCGTGGTTTGAACGCTTTGGGAAGGCAGTTATCAGTTGTGGCTTCTCGCAGAGTCAAGCAGATCACACAATATTTTATAAACATTCAAAAGACAGTAAAATTGCAATTTTGATTGTTTATGTTGATGACATCATTTTAACTGGTAATGATGAAGCAGAGTTAGCAGCCCTCAAAGAGAAACTTGCAAAAGAATTTCACATTAAGGATCTGGGAGCCCTCAAGTATTTCCTCGGAATGGAATTTGCAAGATCCAAGGAAGGTATATTCGTTAATCAGATAAAATATGTTCTTGATCTCCTTGGAGAAACAGGTATGCTTGGTTGTAAGATGGTGGAGACTCCGATCGAGCCTAACTTGAAGTTACAAGCTGCTAAGGCTGAAGAAGTCAAAGAGAGGGAACAATATCAGCGACTTGTAGGGAAATTGATTTACTTGTCTCATACGCGGCCTGATATTGCCTTTGCAGTCAGCATGGTAAGTCAGTTCATGCACTCACCAGGGGCAGAGCACTTTGAGGCCGTTTATAAGATCTTAAGATATTTGAAAGGAACTCCAGGGAGAGGCTTACTGTTCAAGAAACATGGACATCTTCAAGTTGAAGTATACACAGATGCAGACTGGGCAGGAAGTGTTACAGACAGGAGATCAACATCCGGATACTGCTCCTTTGTAGGTGGGAACCTAGTTACATGGCGGAGTAAAAAACAGAATGTGGTAGCTAGAAGTAGTGCAGAAGCAGAGTTCAGAGCTGTTGCCCATGGAATCTGTGAAGTAATGTGGATTAAAAGAATTCTTGAAGAATTAAAACTTTCTCACCCGACACCTATGAAGGTCTATTGTGACAACAAAGCAGCTATATCTATAGCTCATAATCCAGTTCTACATGATCGCACAAAACATATAGAAGTGGATAAATATTTCATCAAAGAGAAAATCAATGCTGGCATAATCTGTATGACCTACCTTCCAACAGGTGAACAATTAGCTGATGTGCTAACAAAGGGACTACACAAGAAGCAATTTGATAAGCTGACTAGCAAGCTGGCTATGGAAGATATCTTCAAACTAGCTTGAGGGGGAGTGCTGGAAATCTGATTATTATTGTTAGTGGCTGTTAGTGGACATATAGTGGCTGTTAGTGGGTTATGATAATGTCTCTATACACTATGTTAGTGATCTAGATAGTGGCTATAATGGATGTATATAGTAATCTAGATAGTGGCTATAATGGATGTATATTTTATGTAAGGAGATAGTTAGTGGCTCTTAGTGGTGATAGTGGATCTCTTGGTGGTGATAGTAGATCTTAGTGGCACAAATAGTAGCTCTTGTTCTCTCCTATATAAGGAGTGTAGTTTTCTCTTCACAAGATAAGAAGTTTTGAATATAACAGCAATATATTCCTTCTTCCTCATATTTTCTGAGTTCTTCTTCCTCATATTTTCTAAGTCTACTCATTGACAAAAGAGTAAAAAAGAATTCAACCTACTTTCTGTTGGGAAACAAGACTATAATGGGAAAAAATAAAGGATTCGGAACAAAAGAAACTTGTCACCCTTCATATCAACTGCTTAGTTACCGGCACCAAGAGCTGTGGGAATTCTTGGTCTTACCAAATGGATAGCTTGCTACCAAAACATGCCCAGATATCAGCCATTGGAAAATTAAGATGCCTTATATGCCATCTCTTTTGACTGTAATGAAATCAAGAGGATAGTATCTTAAATGCTCATGACATCACCCTCAAAAACAAAAGCAACATTGTTACCTGGGACACAAATCACATGGTCTAACAACCCAATCCATATTAAATGAACGGTCATGAATTTGCATCTCTTGAAACAAAAGAGATTTCAATATAGTAATTTCCAAATAAGAATCAAATTATTTGTTTTTATTGCTTTAAACATGCATTGACATAAAAACTAACCTGGAGGTTATATGGATTTTTATATTTGTTATGATATCCTAAATTATATGCAGTCCATGCACAAATGAAAAAGCTTTATTTATTTTAATTAAATTTCAACTTAAATAACATGCCCTAAAATCAACTCTCCAATCTCGTAACGCATTTATTTTGCCAGTAGTTTACTTGTTTAACAGCAAGCAAGAAAATATAAGAACTATATTAAAAAAAGATATATATATATATATGAATACCTTTGTGTAATCCGTCCCACCATAGATGTCTCCAACAAGCATGTCTATAACTCTATTATTTCCCTTGTGGCTCAACTCTAGCAATTCATCAAAACTGAAAAAATAAATAAAATAAAAATTGAACGCTTTCAATAAAAAGGCTACTTAAATGAGAAAATTAATGATTATACCGCACTTTGGAAAAAATCAAATAAAATAAAAGAAGATTACCTCTTGCACTTCGTTAAAAGTTTTCCCAAACCCCAAAAAGTGCCACCACCAACACTTGTTCCGCTAACTCGCTCAAACTTGCCGTCTCCATCCACCTACATGAGAAGAAACTGGGAATCAATTAAAATAACTGAAACATTTGGATGAATGAAATTCAATCAGTTATTCAAGAAAGATATATGTTGAGAAAAACCTTTATCATGCTAACACCAGATCCAATATTCACGAGAAGGTAAGGGTACAAATCATTAATGTCAATCTGCACATACTCTTCACGGCCATCTATGTAAGTAAAAGCTTCGGGGTGGACTTCCTACTCAACAGGTAGAATAACCATCGACATTGTGAGCCAAGTTATTTACAAAGTAGAGAAATAAAAAAGGAGTAATATTGGCTCGTCAGAAATTAGAAGTAAAATATAATAGGAACAGTTTAGGCACGTAATTTATAAAAGAAAAAGAAAATTTTGAAATCAATTATGGAGGTACAGTAGCACCAAGGACTTTCAATGCAAGTGGAAATTATACACATGGTTGTAAGAAGCCATATTATTCCATGACCCACTCAATATGAAAAGAGGAGAGCTATCAACCCCCCACCCCCACAGTCATGTTTTAGTTGTGTGAGAAAACAGGCCTCATTGAAGATGATACACTTACATATCTTTGCTTATCATAAAGCATTCTAAATGATAACCACTTAATGAGAATTGGGAAATCACTAAACCAACAATGTGGCTATATGCATCATAAACAATATTAAAATTGAAAAATAAAATTCTTGGTCCTATTATTGAGAAAATCCGCTTGGAGCCTTGGTCCTTGGACCTAGACATGGAGACCGCTCAGAACAAGCCCATGCCCATTGTCTTCTTCATATCCTTCTTTCTACCCTTATGACCTAGGCCAAGAGCAGAACTTGCATAACTCAATACATACAGTGCTCATCACACGCTACTCATTTGACCCATTTAATCAACATGAGCACCCCAAGATCCATCGGGTTATGTGACTATGATTAGAATTGAGAGTTTGCCAAGGCATTTACCCACTTGTGGACTTCATGCCTTGGCCAGTCATAAGAGAAAAAAGATTCACCTTCTGTCATGTGATTCCCTGAACATGTGTCATGCCCCCTACATGAAAGCAAGTGAACTCCTAACTGTTTTCTGGAATTGAACAGAGGCAGCCACCTGGCCATGCTCGAGCATACAAACTACTAAATACAGAGGGCACTACCTTCTCCTTATGCAATGATGTCCCAAAAGGAGAGTTATGACATGCCTCTACCCCCTCTTTATGCTCTCATGGATCTTATATGCCTTAGCTAGTCTGATACAAAGAAGACTTGCCTTCTGTCATGTGGTCCCGTTGACAAACATCATGCTCCCTATGTCAAAGCACCTGAGCTCCTAATAGTTTCCCAGAATCAAGCAGAAGCAACACTTGGTTGTGCTCTAGCAAATGCCAGACTTATTAGAATTGTATGAATCACATTGTACTTTTACAAACTATATCTCCACTTGGTCCACAAAATGGTACAGCATCCAAGGTACATCATTACTCTCCATTGAGAAAGTAGTACAACAAGAAGCAAGTAAAAAAATTGCAAACTGTTACAGTCTAACTACACCCAAATCAACATGTACAGCAAAGCCCAACATATCTCAGTAATAGGGATCCCGGTTTTGACCCGTCTCGTGTTGTATTCCGGGCTCGGGTTTGTATGACTTTGAATAGTGATTCATATCTTGTTTCCCTTGTATTCCGGTTGTGGTTGTGCGTTTGGAACAGGTTGGTTACTTAGTTTTCAAACTTTGTGCTGCCCAGTATTTTGGTCCTCCGCTTGAGCGGGTATTGCAAGCTCTCAGTACTTTGCACGTCTGCAAAAGTACTAGAGGAGTGTTTTTCATGCTCGAGCGACGATTCCTATGCTCGAGCGGGTGGGCATTCGAGCGGTCTTTCTTGCGCTCGAGCGGTTTGTCTGTTGTCTGCACAAGCTCCCAGTATTTTGGTTCTCCGCTCGAGCGGAACAAAATGTTGTGTCTGACGCTCGAGCGTCAACTTCTCCACTCGAGCGGACTGCGCGTATATCAGATTGCAAAAGTGATTTTTTACATCACTTTTTCATATCTTTTCATCCTAAACCCTAAAGTTGAGAGCCTCTCTCTCTAAGACTCACCTTCTCTCTACTTTTTGGCCTAGATCCTTTGATCTCTTCACCCTAGTACCTTGGAGAAAAAGTTGGAGCATCTCAAGATCTACATTTTGAACCGAATAAAGTTGGGTTTGAGCGTCTTTGGAGTTCTACCTTTGCTTTGCTCGTCTTCTTTGCTTGAGGTAGGGATTTTCTATACTTTGTTATGATTTTTAACTTAGTTATTTGTGGTTGTGTAACAATGGTGGGTTGTGGGAGCATTTTGGACAAACCTAGTGTTTGGGTGTAAATGGAAAAGAGGGGTTTTTGGTGGAAATGAAATAAATGAACTTGGGGTTTGAAAATGAAGTATTGTTGTGTCAAAATGGGTGTTTTTGGTAGTTTGATTGATATTTTGAAAAGGGAGATTTTTGCCCTAAAATGACTATCATATCTATTTTGTATAAATAGTTGAAATTGGTGTTGTAAACATGGAATTGAGCGAGTATTGGAATGGATGGTGGAATTGAATATGAAATGCTTCATATCCTTGGAAATTTTGATTAAATTATCTGTCTTGAGATTGTATATCTGCTTAAAAATATCTGTTTTGGGCTATCAATGGAGGATAGCTTTGATTGTCGTAGAAATTGCATGTGGATTAGGTAAATTGAAACTAGTCCATGGTTGATTATCATTGAATATGATCATGTTATAAATACATTGTATATGTATGATTATTTGGGAGAAGAAAGGGAATGTACTCCATATGTGTGATTATGTGTTTAAATACATTGTATATATATGATTGTTTGGGAGGAGAAAGGAGATGGACTCCATTGTTTGGGAGGAGAAAGGGGATGGACTCCATTATAATAAAGTTGGCCGAAGTGTCCTGGGTGAAAGTCCCAAAAGTATACATGGGTGCCGATCCCGCAAACGAAATATTCGTAAAATGACAAATTGAAATTATACATGGGTGCCGATCCCCCAAACAAAATATTCGTAAAATGGCAATTAGAAGTGTTTGTATGTAAATTGTGAAATTGATGAACCTTTGAGTTGTAGTCTCATTAGGGTTATTGAGAAATAATGAAATTGACTTATATATTTTGAAATGAATTGGAGGAAAGTATAATGGAGTATGAAATTGGTATTCTATGACAATACAAAAGTATGAATGTTTTATCCTAAGCATTGTATATGATCATTTCACCTATATCTTTGTTAAATCTCATATACTGTATTAGATTGTTCCTACTGGGCTGTGACTCACCCTACTTGGGAAAAACATTTTCAGGTATTGATGGCATACCTCCACCAAGGCAATAGCATTGGAGGGACCTTTTGGGAAGCAATAGCTTCTTGTGTTGTTTCTTTTGTATGGTCTAGGGCTAAGTTTGTATGAGCTAATTTCATTTTTGTTGTAACCAAGCCAAGACTTGGAAATGTGTAAGCCTAAGGGCATTTATTTACGTTAGGCTCTTTTGTACTATTAATGATATGAAATGAAAGGACTTTACACTCTGATTTATGCAGTTGTTATTTACGTTATGGGTTGTATTTATTGTATTATTTTGGGAGCATTACATTAGTCGCAACCAACTATATGAATCCATCATGTCTGGTTGCTCCATATAAAGCCATACTCTGGTAAAATCCAAGAGAAATCACTTTTTAATAACAGTCTCGAGTCTCAACCCATTTTTCACCTTCCTCCTATCCTATTAGCACATTCAACATGAGTCAAACCATATATAGGTGTTTTAATTGATCTAGGTGTTTATGAGCAAACTCAATATTGCATAGGACCAAACATTATTAACAACCTCCCCAACTTTCTTTTTTTCCCCTTCTTCATATCTCTAACCACCTCCCTTTAGATGTCAGGCCAACACTTAACCACTGTGCTGCAATAGTTTTGACAACTTCACCTCACCTTATGTTCAATCAGCGCCATTTCTTACTGAACACAAATGCATTCCTCTCTTGTTCCATTTCATTCTACTACAACATCCTTATTTCTGCTACACTCAGCTTTTGAACCCCTTTAGCTGGGCAACTATTTCACAATCTCACAGAACTCCAAATTCACTTTTACTTTTCATAATCCTATTCTAAATCTATCCCCTTTTATGCCAATCAACCTAAAATAGCAGAAAGACAGAAATTATAGATACAAAAAAGATACATATACATAGTATCAGAATCTCACCTTAAGCAGAAAATTTGATCCAGCCACAAGACAATCCATTTCGTCCACCTTGTCAAGGCTAACACCAAGCTTCTCCTTGAAAAGATCTGCAAACTTGTAAGCCCCACCACCTGTGGCCTTCACAAAGATCATAGCTTGTTAATTGAGTTGCAAACATTATAATTCTGTAGTGTGAACCACAAAGATAATCTAACATGGCAGAAAATGAATCATTTATATGCATTACTAATGCTAGGGGTGAGTTTCGTCTTCCAAAGGAAATTGAGTTGCTTCACCATATTTCATATAGCATTTCAAGAAGTTCATCAACTCAAATAGGGTCATTGCATAACATTGAGAACACCACAACAATTGATGTACAACATCAATGTTGGACTATGATCATAACTTTAGCTATAAAGTTGTGTGGATGGTTGTGCTATAGTACAAAGTGTGCAAAATGTTCCACATAAATTCTATAAAGCCCAATAAGTCAATTCAACTTTCGGATATCTTGACACCTCAAGGGACTCTCCTAGGTTTCTTTTTGTACACGACAAAAAGCCGTACAGCAACTTATAATTATACTAAAAGCTCAAGAAAATGGAGCTCATTGGAAGTACACATTCATAACTGGTGAAAAACTTAATGCCATTTTCTGGAACTATTTCAGGATGCTAAATAACTTGAGAATAGCGTGCATTAGAGCACAGAGACGGAAGGAATTTTTATGAACAAATGCGAGAAGGCTAGATTAAGGCAGTGACTGCAATGGAGCTTACCTACCCTTAAATTTATTTGCGCCATTCCTAATCAAATCATTCTAGCAAAGGTGTTTAGCATTTAAAAAAGAAGCTTAACTCCAGAGCAAACATGAACAGTAATGAAAAAACGGATTTTAATAGTTTCCTGTCTTTCCATTTTTTTTTTTTTTTTCATACTTAATCTAGCTCTATATGATGACAAGGATACCTAGCTCAGAGCTATAAAAAAGAACAGGATAAGATAACTAAAAAAATCATATTCTGCAACCTCAAAAATAGCTTTACCTTTATTGCTTTCTTGTCATTACCAGAAGTTTCATGATGCCAACTACCTGAATTCATTTTCACCCATAAGCAATCAGATACAAGAATTAAGAATACAACTGGAATACACAACAAAAAAAAAAAAAAAACTTCTATCAAGTCTCGCCTATAGTAGGAATTCAATGAGCCTCACGTGGGTCCTTAAAATGACTTATAAAGAATATTAAACTGTGAAATAACTCTAATTCCCCATTTGGGACACCTTTTTTTTAGTTTTTTTGTAACATGCTAAAACAATGACGACTTAGGCCTTGTTTGGCAAGGGCTATTTTAGCCTATTTTGGGCTAAAATCTACAAAAAGACAAAATAGGCTAAAATAGCTAATAAGACAAAATATCACATCAAACCCATAATCATTTTACTTTTTCTCTCACAAACATCACATCCAACTAAAAAAATCCAACAATCTTCCCAAACACAAAAATTTTAGCCTGCTAAAATAGCCAAAAACTAAAATAGCCAACTTTCCAAACAAGGCCTTAGAAAGAGCATCAACCTCTAAAACAAACTCTAGTGCCCCATTTTGGGCAGCTGTTACATTTCTACATAGTTCTTCTTTGGACTTTTTGCAATGACATATTGTACACCATGATACTTCCTCACAGGGTCTAATTTTTGAATTAGATAAAAGGACAATCTTGTCTAAAATGAAGTGTTCTAACTTATAGTTAATATTCACGAAAATTGGTATAGTCAATGCCCTTTGTTTGGGTTTGTTTTTCTTAAGAATACTGCAAGGGAAGATGGATATGCAGCGCTTAGACTTTGTAGCAAAAACTTTTAAGACAGACATCTGTTTACTTTTATAAGGGAGCAGGTTGTATCTGTGTCTTCTACAAATCATTTCAGTAGTAATTATGAAACAGTTATGGCTCTAAAACAAGCTAAGCTCAAGCTAGTTTGAAGTTTAATTGCATGAAAAGCCAATTTTGAGAAACAATATGCTTGAGTTTATACATCATCAAATGGTTGAGGTAGTCATCAACTTTGTTGCCCAAAGAAACTTGCCATATGGCGAGGACATAAAAAATAAATACATAAAGATATCCTAAATAAGACAAAATAAAATTTACAGGTATCATAAAGCTATAGATATGAATACATGAAATATATTACTGATACAAAATTTCAATCAGCAAAGGTATGAATGTCACAGAGAACTGAATGGTAGGATAGGCCAATTAACCAGATCATGGAGCTAATGAACAAGCTGGAACTCAAACAAACATAAACTCGCCAGGATTAAACAAGCTAGTTGAGTTTGTACTCTAGACCAATCCAGATTCAACTAAAGTAAGCATGGACAACATAGCAATTGGCTAGTGAGTTTGTTGTCATGCCTAAAGAAGACCATGAAAAACAAATGTGCACTTTTGGGAGTAGGTACCAACCTTCCCCGAATGTGGTTTTAAATGTATCATAGACTCACAGTTTATAAATTTGTAACAATTCCATTTGAAGTTGCAATGGTAACAAGAAAGACCATACCACCCCGGTGAAGCTGCTTTGATAAAATAAATTCTACACAGTCATTGATCTTGCTCGTCTCAAACTTTGCAAAATGGAGCCTCCCACAGATGACTGGATAGTTGCTACTACCATTGGGAACTACCAAACATTCCTTTGAAGACTTCTTTTCCTTATCATCAATCCCACTATTATGGTTAATTGAGGAATACACCAATTTGATGAGAGAGCCTGCCAACGAAAACCCAAGTTACCATATACAGTCAATCTAGAACACTGAACACACAATCAAGATCACTGAGAAGACACTTAAAAGTCAGTTCAATAAAAAATTCGTCAAAACTTTAACTTCTAGTTGGAAGTATGGACGATGAAAATGATAACCCAACATGCTTACAAGTTACAACAAGTTATCTTGTAAGCATTACATAGTAAGACTCATCACAACTGGAGTACACAAGCCATCATGAAGTAGTTTCACTTTAAAAATGCACTGGAATCTGGTAGAATTACATAATCTATTTGTCAATGGAAAAGTAAAACTTCAGGATTCATTGAGTACGAACGTAAATTGGCAAATTAAAAAATGGTGCAGTACAAAGAGAAAACTTGAATATGCTCGCTTTCTATATGCACAGCTACAAGTAGACTATGATTTATTAAGGGGGCAAAGGAGTAAGAGCAAAAAGAGGTTGAATGAATTAACTTTATAAACTTGTCTTTTTAGGTAAATTCCAAGTAGAGCCACGAACAATAAGACACAATCTAAGCACCACCACCAAAGAAGTCTAACTTTTGAAGGAGTGATGACACATTAAGGCCCCAATTAGGTTAGGCGAAGAGAGTCCTAGAAAGTGAATGAAATGAAAAATAAGTGCAATACTGCAACTTTCTTGGAGTTTGGTTAGCAAAAAAGGAATTTTTTTTCAGAAAAATAGGAAACGTGTAAGTTGTAACTGCTTATTTTTTAGAAAACACTACTTACTGTTTCCTTAAGAAAAGCACAATAGATTTTTTTTTCCCATGAAAGTTGGTCTGAGTCTCTAACTATCTACATTCCCTTTTATTTCTACATATGGGTAAGGTTAATTTGAGCACTAAAAATATTTTTTAACTGTCATTTAATTCAAACAAAAAAATGTAATTTTCTCATACAATTCTAGACAAACTTTCTACCCCATCGAATGCACATAAAAAAAAATTACTATTACACAAACAAATACATATTCAAACTTACTTTTAGTTTCATTTTCCTTCCATGTTCCTAGTGCGTTCACTTCCCATCATTTGTTTTTCTTTTTAACCAAACTGAGCCTAAAGCAAATAGATAAATTCCAACTTTTGTACGCACCACACAGGCTATCAAGAAAGTCAACGACTGGAATACTGGCTCATGGCTGGATGACAGTGTTCTAACCTCGTAACTGACCGTTGTTAAGTGTATAAAAAGCAATGAATAAATAGCACACGGTTCTTGGAAATGAAATATGGATAAAAGCAAATAATGATCATTGATCACACTATATCTAAGTCATAAAATCAACTCAACTCATGTTTGGTTCATTAGAACTTATTCAATATTAACTCATTACGTAAACATTCCAAGCTTAAACATGTAATTGAAGCTCGTTAATTTTACAAGCTCGATTCGAATTCGGATCAATTTAGCTCTGACTCGACAAAAACTTGTTTCGATAACTCAAAAACTAACAAACTAAGTTTTAATGCAATTTGAAGCTATTTAAGTTTTTTCACAGCCCTAACTACAGCGATCACACAAGCTCAAGAATGACGAATCGAAAATTCCAATTACAGATCAATCAAACAAGAAAACAACATTCATATATTGAATTTTGAAATTGGAAGAAGAATCGTAAGAAAAGAAACGGTAAAAATTCGAGATCACCTCCAATGTCAACAGCTAGGTGTGACTCTTCATCTGCTGATAGCGTTGGAGACACAATCTCCGAATCTGGCTCCACCAATCGCCCTCCTTGCATTCCAACCTCCATCTCTCTCTCTCTCTCTCTCTCTCTCTCTCTCTCTCTCTCGTGATTGATCTCGTTTTCAACCTTTTCTCTCAACTGTCTCTCTCTCTCTCGCGCGCGCGCGCTCTCTCTCTCTATATATGTATTGTGATCGAAGTGTGCTTAGAACGCAAAACGCATCTCTCTCCACATTTTGACCAAACATAAACAAAACAACAAAAAAATTCATCGCCACCTAACCCCTCAACGGGGAGAGGAGATAAGGCGCAATGCAATGCCATTCGGACTTGCTATCTACGCTGCCGCCTACCAAATAATTATTCACTAAGCTGATGTGATGGGCAGCTTCAAATAGTCAAACTTCTGATATTGACAATATATTCATGTTAAAACAAATTTTATAAATTTTTGAAAAAATTATAATTTAAAATTCGTACCAAAATAAATTTAATTTTTAATTTTATTAATTTAAAATTTAATCTTACAATTTATTTTTAATTTAAATTATTTATCTATTTTTATTGAGTAAAATTAACAAAAAAAATGATATTTTTGCCATTAAATCCATTGAAATTGATATTTAAGATATTTTATGTATTTTTATATTAAGTTTAATGGCTCAAATATTCATTTTTCATCAATTTTATTTAACAAAAATAAATAGATGGTTTATGTTGAAAAAAATTAAAAAATATAGATTCAAATTGATAAAATTATAAATTAAAAATATATTTTGTCAGAACATCAACATCAAACTGGTTATTTTTATTTTTTTAAACTAAAATAGTGAACAAATCACTAAATTTTATCTCTATCAAATTAGTTATTAAGTTAGTCATTTTAACTTATTAGGGGCGAAATCAAGATTTTCAATTGAGAGGGCCAAAATATATGTTCTCCTTCAGATTCTTCTGATAATATATATTTTTTACAGCAATACAATTATAAAAGCCTAATTGATGTATAGATTTTATTATGTTACGTATTATTATTTAATACTGTTTGTTTTGATTATTTTTTTTCTTAGATTTAAGTCTTATAATATTCATGATGTTAATTATATAATAATAATAAATTATGGTATTCATATCCTCTTAAAAAAAATACCATAATTTTATTGATTTTTTAAAATATAAATTATAATTGATATTAATAAAATATGTTACTACACTAATATAAAATGAATGTTTATAAAGTCTTTATCATTGCACTCATTTAAGAGGTGAGTGGAGAATGAGGATCTAATAAAAAGCATAGAAATATGTAGCGGGTGAGTAAAAATGATGATATAAATTGTACAATAATGTTAAAAACAAAAAAAGTATTAAAAAAAATAATGTGTTAATCTCTACCATACAAGAATTAAATATTAATTACATATTTATTTATTTTTTACTTTTTATAAAAAAAAATGTATAAAAAATATAGAGAATAATATGATAATTTATAATAATTTTTTAATTTTTTAACTAATCCATCTTTCCAAACAAGTCCTCACTAGATTGTTAGTCCAACCTCACCACATTTGGACTAAAACAAGCGAAAAGCGGCTCACGATAAAAGGGTGTTTTCGAAAGATGATAAAAAGTTGACTTTTGATTTTTTACCAAGCTTTTTAAATTTTTTTAGAAAATTATTTGGGAAGTTGGTAAAAATATGCTTTTGGCTTTTTTAGTTAATATTTGTTTATGATGTCACATCACAATCAAATAATCGAAATACCTCCACCCAATTTTGTAAATTTACATTTTCACCCATGTATAACCCTAAACAACATGAAGGGTATAACGGTAATTTTACCTATAACTTTTTTAGACTTTCCAAATAACTTCTTGCTAAAAAAACCAATCTAACTTTTTTCCACCAAGCTGCAAAACGCAGCTTTTAATCTTGGTTTTCAAATGGGCACAAAATATATATTCTATCTTGTTCATTTTTATTTTCGCACTATCTAACTTAGGGCTGGTCTGGCATATCTCAAAAAAATTAAAAAATTAAAAAGTTACTAAAAATATTAAAAAGGTACCACTATTCACAAAAAAAAAAATATAAAAAAATTAATTTTACAAAAAAAAGTACAACTCACATAGCTACCCACCGTTTGTACAAAGAGAACAGGCAAAGAAGAAAACAAGACGGTACAATCTGAACCATTCAATATGTAGAACTCGTCGAGTAATATATTCCTGTAAAAAATCACGTTGATCGGATATCGCTAACTGCATAATCAAATCAGTTTTGTATAAAAAATGGATGGTGTTATAGTTAACAGTTGACAAAAAACTAATCTGATCAAATAGCTATCGATATCCGATTAACTTGATATTTTACAAACATATAGTACTCAACGAGTTCTACACATTTAACAGTTCCGATTAACAAGTCGGGATCTGTGGTGGACCCCCATGGACTGAATAATACCGTCCAATTCAATGCTCAAAAAGGAGGCAAGCTTCTTCTATACACTACTCTGTCCACCGTACTGCCTACTCTGCCCAAGCTTCTCCTATACACTAATTTATACAATTTTTTAATACACATTTTTTCGTAAAAAGTTAAAAAGTTATCCCAAACAACCTTTTTTTTTCCTCAACTTTTTAGTCCAAAAAGTCAAAAAGTACATTTATTTAGAACATCACAAACAATTCCTTAGTTTCAATCTTTTTAACCTTACAAAGTTAGAAGTCTACATAATTAGTCAAAATGATAAGTTTTGTTGTATTTTGACCAAATCTCAAAAAGATGATAATCTAATTTTAACTTATTTTGTAAGTATGATAATTATATAGAGTCGTGCTCAGGCCTCGAATATTGAGGCTCGAATTTGTTTAACCGGTCATCTAGTCGGTCGTCCGGCAAAGAGGATAACAATCGTAATCGATAAGGTGACAACCACGGTAGACAAGTGCTTCACCCGGTCGTCTGGGTGGTAGTCCGGCCGGTCGCCCAACCGGTCGGCCAGTGACCACAAATTCGCGCCATTCGCGTCTGAAGCTCTCAATGCCTAAAGCATTAGTGAATTATATATCTATATATATGTGTGTGTGTGTGTGTGTGAGTGAGAATTTTGTTGCGTAAATACACATGAGAGATGAAAGTGTCATCTTTATCAAAATAAATAAATCTAATAATAAATAGGAAAAGATTATGGTACACATACTTTTTGAAGGGCAAAGAAGAAAATGGTATAACTCCATACTTTCTAAGCCATAACTAAAAATGAAAAAAATCATAACCAAACCTCACAAGGAGATATAACCAAAGATCTCACGAATGATAATTAAAAATTTCATAAGTGATAACTAAAAAGGAAATTGATCATAACTAAAAAATAAAATAATATAATTAAGAGTGTATATGATACATCTCTTTCAAGGAGTATGTATAATAGAATCAGTAATGATATATCTCCCACTTTAAACCTCTAATGACATGACAAGCATTGATTTAATAGTTTTTATATTTTAGTGAAATGTTCAAGTAACGTGGTTTATGACACATTACTTGGAATTGGTTTTGATGGTCCAAAATTGAATATCTAAAACATTTTCCTTTTTCCAAATGAATAACATCATAAACCTTTTTCCAAATGAATAACATCATAAAAAAAAAAAAAAAAAAAAATAGATTAGTCACACAGTTAATGCCTAATTAGAAACATAGCCAATGGAGTTCTTTTAGTGACCAAAAAAAAAAAAACGGTTATAACCACATTATTAGTGGTTGTGATACTGCGATCCTATCAATCAAACTCAAGCGTGTAAACCATGAAAAATTATTTGGTACTCTTGCAATATTACATGAGGATATTTCTCATCCATCTCAATACATTATGAGGTTTTTTTGGCTTTTTTTTGGCTATAGCTCCGTCTGGGAAGCCAATCTTGAGGTTTTTTTAGCTATTTTAGTCACAAAAAATAAAACAGACTTTTTAGTCTAATAAGACAAAACATCACATCTAACTCATAATAATTACATTCTTTCTCTCACAAAAAAATCAAAAAAGTCAAAAGCTCTTCCCAAACTAGACTTTTTAGCCCTAAGCTAAAATAGCCAAAAAAATCAAAAAGTCAACTCACTTCCCAAACGAAACTATATCTTTTATTGTTTTTTAATCACTCAACATAAAGGGCAATTGAGATATTTATCCAGAAATAAAAAAAAAATATTAATGTATTTATATATAATAAGAATAAAAAATAGAGTGTATTTGGAGTGAGAATAACGACTCTCTCATTTTTGTGTACCAATTTTTGTTCACTTTGCTTTAGTTTAAGATGTGGGTTGGTTTTTTGGTTATTTTAGTTTAAAGGCCTTTATTTGGGATGTAGGTTAGCTTTTTGATTTTTTAACTATTTTAGCCTAGTGCTAAAAAGAGTCTCATTTGGGACCGATTTTTTGAATTTTTTGATTTTTGTGAGAAAAAAAATTAAATAATTATGATTTGGATGTGACATTTTATCTTATTGAATTAAAAAACCTATTTTATCTTTTTGTGGCTAAAATAGCCCCAATCCAACCCAAGCCTTCATGCCAAACAAATCCTGAACAAAACATCCATGGTTAACCTACCTGAATTGACAGTAACACATCAAAATTATAATTAAAATTATAAAACTAAAAATTCAAATAGAAAAACAATTTAACTTACCATCATTAAATGAAGTCCGTCAACCCATTGTTGGTGATAAGATATAATGTATTCCAATAAAGGCCGCCAATGTCCATGTAGCTTTTTGTCCGGCCAACCTTGATGAACCCTCTGTCACCCCAATTGGGTACCCAAGAATTGATAATTATGAAACTATTTAAGTCATATCTAATGACTACTATTGAGTGTAGTTTCCAATTACAAAGTCATATCTAATGACAACTATTGAGTGTAGTTTCCAATTACAGTCTGGAAAGTATTCCCTGCAGTAGATGTTATTTAATATATGCCAATTGCCATGCACACAGTGAAAAAAGTCTCATTAAATTGGGGGATTTGGATGAACCCATCAAGTGAATGTTGTCGCGATTTTTCTAATTTTTCAAAAATTCTATCATTGATGCACTCTCCAAACAGAACTCTTGGGAACCTCCACTGTTGGATTCAATAATGGGGTGAGAGTTGATACCAAATACTAGTGTCGCAAGTTCAATTACACTAGCCATTGCTATAGTAACATGTTTTCTCAATTTGAACATGTTTTCTCAATTTGAGCTCTAATATCTATCAACACCAATCTACTACTATGGGAGGCACTGTCCATATGCTATTATCAATGTCGGAAACATGGATAAATCCATATTGTACTGAAACAAAATGGGCGTCATTTGTTGAATTAGAACCCAACGATTTTACAATTAAGTTACAAAGATACACTTTAGTACACCTCACTTAGAATCACTCACACTTAAGCACTTGACAAAGATGCATTTTAGTACCTAAAAAGTTACAAAGATACATCTTATTTGAAATTACTGACACTTGAGCACTTGACTCCACTTCTCGTTATTGTTGTTGTTCCCTCTAAATAAAGTCACTTCCCTTTATACAGCCATGCACCACCTCAATGGATGGTTATAATCAATTTGATCAAAAGGCTATTATTAAACCTCTAGAATATTCAAGCATACACTCATACTTTTACTATATTTTAGAACTCTCTAAACTATTATTGTATATAGTAGGACCTTCTATACCTCTCTAAAATATTTTAGAACCTTCTGAAACCTTCTAGATTTTTCTAGATTCCTACAAACTTCTCAAATGTTCCGGTACCTTCTACGATGTTCTAGAGTCTTTTAGATTTCTCTAGAACTTTCTAGAGTCTTTTCTATATATTTGCAGAGTCTTCTAGATTATTTAACATGTGTAGTTGATAGACTAGATAATTCTAGAAAGTCAATGATGACTCTTAACACTCCCCCTCAGCATTGACTCTTTTATTTAGTTCTTCTTTTATAATTAAGCCGAGTTGCTTTTCAAAACTCTGCAAACTTTGAGGCTCCAAGTCCTTGAGTGAACAAGTCTATTACTTGGTCATCTATTCTAATCAAGGTTTCAAAAAGCAATTGTAGTGGCGGGCTGTAAAGGCCATAGCGTAATGATTGCGATAACCGAAACTCTTATTTTGTTTATTTTATATTTTTCACATAATAAAAAAAAAAACTTACCGATACGCATATTTTTCTTTGGAAGCACATTTATTAGGGTTTTAAATAAATTTTGATCACTTTTTAGAGCAGAATAGACATATCTTTATAGGTGTGACTCAATTGGTTCCATGGTTGGAACGGCATTTGTTTACTATGCTTCATAACTGGATTACAGTATCAGTTGATCCAGATATGTTGATTTTTTTAGATTTTGTAAATGATTTGATTAATTAGTTGTTTTGGGTTTTGGTTAAATCCTTGTTTCTTATACTTGTCTTGCTAGCTTAATGCTATACATTTTTAATAAAATTTACCTATTTATCAAAAATAATAATAATTTTATAATAATTTAACACTAACTTTTTTGGTTAAAATAGCTAATACAGATTTTAAAAAAAAAACTAAAATACCTAATAAAATAAAGGAAAAATTGGTCTAAGATCCCTACCCAACTTTTAGTATGAAGAGAGATCCACAGTAATATTTTTTAATGCCTAAGGTCACTGTGACAACCCTCACCTCTGATTAGTGTTAAACTGTGATTGAGCATGATAAGTAATTGATTAGGATGAAATCCTAAATTGTTTGTGTGAGTGTGTTGCTTAATTGCATTTCTATCTGTTTGTCATTAAATGATCTGTTCATGTTTTGACTTTGAATTACAAATTGAAAGCCTTATCGGCGACCGAATCAGAAATTGATTAGTTTGATATGCGAATTAGGATTTATAGAATTTTATGGTAGGTTTAATTAAAACTTGATTTGGAATGATTGAATTAGATTAAATAATGTTAAACTAATTGAACCTAGGTAATTACAATTTTGCCATTAGTGGGCATTTTCTAGGCCATTGGTTTGATTTCATGTTTGGCATCATTCTTCATCTCATTTCCTAGACCAAAACCGTGAGAGAGAGGGAGAGTAGGAGAAAATTGATTTCATCAAAAATTGGCTTGGAAAATTAGAGGAATTGAAGAGAATTTGCAAAATTGAGCTAGCATACTTGGAATTCAAGACCTAAGGTAGGAAATTCACCTGCTTAATTATGAATTTAAGTTGTTTCATGCATGGTTCATGGTAAATTAGTGATTTGAGTCAAGAATTAATTTAAAGTGTTGTTTTGAGAGTGATTTCTTGCATGCATGTCCATATCATAGAATTTTGAGGTTGTTTTCATAAAAACCATACATGCATGTTCATATTTTGGTTGTAGTCCATGAATTCACCATAATTTTGAGCTCAATCTTGCATTTGATCATGTTTTAGAGCATTGGAATTCATAAGAACTCATGCATGTTATGTTCTTGCATTGTTCTTCAAGTTTCTTTGAAGTTGGTGTTCAATTGGCTTACCTTTGGCCTTGATTTTACAAAATGATCTTCAAAACACGTTATGGTATGAGTTTCCAAGTGTTTTCCAGAAAATTGGCCCAAAAGGTTGAGTTTTGATAAGTTTAATTCTTGGTTTGAGCTTTGGAGGCAAATCTGGAAAACCCAGATTTTGGTTTCCTCGCTCGAGCGAAGGATTCCACGCTCAAGCGAGCAACTTTATTTTCTGAATTCCGTTCGAGCGATGGAATGCTGGCTCGAGCGTAGATTGCAAGCTCTCAAGTTTTTGTGGATGCAGACGCACGCTCGAGCAACGAGACCTGCGCTCGAGCGAAGGCTTGTGTTTCACGCTCGAGCGAGCATCGAGCGGAGAATTTTAGCAACCAGTACCTTTTGTATTTTTACAGATCGCTCGAGCAAGGGAGTCTACGCTCGAGCAACCCCTCTATTTTGGTAAGCTCGCTCGAGCGAAGAAAGCTACGCTCGAGCAAGACCCTTGTTTTCAGCAAATTTTGAAAAGTGTTTTAAATTACATCTTTGCATACTCATTCCATCCTAGGCATTCCTAGGCCAAGTTTAAGGCATCTTAATGAGGATAATGTTATAGAACCACACCAAGTCAAGTTAAGGGGCTAAGTTATTAATCCCAAGTGTGTAACTTAGTGTGTGTGTTCGTTCTGCAACTGTGTAGGGTTGGCACCCGAGGACGCTGACTAGCCTGTCTATAGCCCAGTACTTTGTGAGTAACAATGTTGTAAAGATACGTTCAATTACAATTATTTCTGAACGATTGATTTTACTACTTTCTGAAATGACATTGTTTACTGAATGAATGTTTGTCCTATTTGTAAACTGTATTCATGGCATCCATAGCAACTTACTGTTACTACTACTGTTACAGAGATCTCTGTCAGTTCCAATGTTTGGAACTACTACTGTTTACTGTTTTGATGGCCATCAACTGACTGTTCGGTCTATTAAGACCTACTGTACTGTTTTGCTATTGGACGTACCACGTATGACTGTTATGAATTCTAAATGACTGATATGGCATGAGATATGAGCCACTAGTTGGATAACTGATTTACTGATGCAAACGACTGTTTTAATTAATGAAAGAACATTCATTCTTAACCCCTTTACGCATTTGTTATTCACTGGGCTTTAGCTCACTGTTTATATTTATATGTAGGTGTCCAGGCACCGGACCGAAGCTATGAGCATCAAGTAAGCTCTCATTTTGTCGAGCCAACCATTGTGCCTTACCTCGAGCTTCCGAGTCCGTTCAAGCTAAGGCTGTTTTGGGGTGTTCCAGATTCACCATTTTGTCTCTGTTTTGTATTGACTGAATAAGACTTGACTGTACAGTTATGGTGAAGGGATTTGGTCCCTAACCTGAATGTTCGTGTATATGATGTATGTATATATATTTTGGTTATGAATGTGGCTTGTTCATAAAAGTCTCGCAATCAGATTTTCACAGCTCATTGAACATCTTTTTATTACTGTTTGGCTTCCGCCAGTCCCTTACTCTATATTACTGTCATTATTGTTAAGCAGGCCTTTGGTAATCACGGGTTACTGCCCGGTTGCGATGCTAAACCCATAGGGGCGGGTTTGGGTCGTGACAGTCCCTCGATGTTATTTTAGTTTATAAAACACCTATTTTACCCTTCTTTATAATATACGGTTTTCAATTTTGGAAACTGAAGATTACGTTGCTATTTTTGTAGGAGATTACGTTGGGATGAACTTGACGATGGAGATTTTGATGATGCAGACTTTCCTGGAGATTTTGTAAGGATTTTGTAGTCGTGCAGAAGTTGATTTTCATTGATCGCGTAGAAGTTGATTTTGTAGTCGTGTAGAAGTTGATTTTCGTTGATCGTGTAGAAGTTGATTACGTAGAAGTTGATTTCCAGTGGAGTTGAATCAGGTACTTTTTTTGATTTTTCATTTGATTTGTACGTAAGGATTCCGATTTCAAAGAAGTTTTTCTAGTGTATTTTGAATTAGGTTTTTGTTTTCAGTTTTGATCAATGTGAGAGAAAAGCCAGCTCAATATAGTTGTCTTTGATTTTTGAAGTTGATTTTTCATTCTTTGTTGTTGACGATGGAGTTTTCTGCACTTTTCTAAGTTTTGTGCTCTATTTTTTTTGCACTTTTGATTTTTCTGCACTTTTCTTTATATTCCAGAGAAAATTGTAAGCTTGTAGTCCAGTAAAAATTGTAAGCTTGTAGTGCAGAGAAAATTGGAAGTTTGTAGTCCAGTGAAAATCACAGAGAAGATTATAATTTCATAACAGATTTTCTTTGTGATTTTTGTGAGTGATTGTGTTTAATAGTTAGCATTAATTTTCTCTGTGGTGTTATATGGACTCATTAATTTTCTTTGTGATTTTGTTTTTGTTATATTGAAGGTGAATATAAGTTCATAAATTTCTCTAGATTTTAATTTGAGTCCAATACTGCATAATCACACAAAGAAAATCACAGAGAAGATTATAATTTCATAACAGATTTTCTGTGTGATTTTTGTCTATGATTGTGTTTAATAGTTAGCATTAGTTTTCTCTGGACCCATTAATTTTCTCTGTGATTTTGTTTTTGTTATCTTGAAGTTGAATTATTAGTTTGTAAATTTCGCTGAACTTTTACTTGAGCCCATAGAAAATTATAAGCTTTTTACTATAATACAGAGAAAATTATAAAAAACACAAATTT
This sequence comes from Camellia granthamiana, assembly GCA_036172215.1. Lineage (NCBI taxonomy): Eukaryota > Viridiplantae > Streptophyta > Magnoliopsida > Ericales > Theaceae > Camellia > Camellia granthamiana. The sequence goes on from CM069904.1 coordinate 169,687,807, forward strand.
CTCTGGACTTGTATGTTGTTCTTGTGAAGTGTTTTTATACTGAACAAGTTATTTTTCGTGTTTTTTCTTTCAGTTTAGATGGATAGTGCAGTGTTGTTGCTGTGCAAATATGGGAATGATACAATTGTTATTATTGTTTCATGCGAATTGAATTTTGTGGAATTGGTTGGCATTTTGTGTAAAACATGAGAGAATTTGAAACCTGAGAGGATGTTTATTTCATATTCTATTGTGGGCCATCCGAATTGTATGGTTCGAAATAATATTGATTTTTTGAATATGTTGAGGGTTGTTTGTGCACATGGTGTTAATATAGTTGATGTTTCAGTTATTAGGTGTAGTACTTCTAATCAAGACGATGAAGTGGGGTCGAACTGGGTAGATGTTGTGCATGGTGAATGTGATAGGCTTGTGGATTTTGAAAGGAATTCACTCTCCAAGTTTTGTTCTTACCAAGAAAATGTGTTATTGTCAACTGGTTGGCGAACTAATATTACGAGTGTTGAACAAAAGTTTGAGGGTGGTGTGGTTGAGTTCCGTTTTGTTTTGTGCAAGTATGCTATTGAGGTTGTTTTTCAGTTTACGTATGTAAAAAATGACAAGCTAAGGGTTACGACAAAATGTGCATATAAAGTATCAAGGGGATGTATGTGACGTGTGCATGCTTCAGTTGAAATTCCAGCTTAGTTTCTGGATTGATACTTGAAGAGGTAAGTGCAAAACCTGTAACTCGCCTAGTGGATGTTGTCAAAAAAATGAAAGACAAGTATGGGGTTTTAATCAGTTATAGTTGTGGTTGGTTGGGGGTTGAAAAATCCAAATGTAGTACATATGGAGATTCTTATTTGTCATTCGATCAATTATGGTGGTATTTTGATGAGGCATTGAAGAACAATTCAGGTAGTCATTTTGAGTTAAATTTTGAAGATAACAAACGTTTCAAAAGAGTGTTTGTGGCTTTTCATGCATACATTGTTGGTTTCAAATATTGTCGGTCATTATTGTTTCTTGATGAAACATTTTTGAAAGGACGATACAAATGAGTTATGCTTGCTACGACGGGAAAAGATGGGAATGAAGGTAATTGTAAATATATCTAATTTTCTCTAAGTATGTGAATTTTCTATACATGTGGGAATTGAGTGAATTTTCTATTTTTGTGGTTATGTTTTGTGATTTTTCTCTGACACTTTGAATTTTCTCTAGAGGTGGCCACTGTGTGAATTTTCTCTGGAGGTAGCCACTGTGTGAATTTTCACTAGAGGTAGCGACTGTGTGAATTTTCTCTGGATTTGGTCACTGTGTGAATTTTCTCTAGATGTTGGCACTGTGTGAATTGTCTCTGTAGTTGGTCACTAAGTGAATTTTCTCTAGATGTTGCCACTATGTGAATTTTTAGTAAATTTTCTCTGGATGTTTATTGTTCTAATTTTCTTTGCATGTGTATATCTAATATGCTTGTTCCTATTTGTTTTGTAAATTTTTTCTATAGCTTTTGCTGCTGCTGATGCTAAGAATAAAGACAATTGGTATTGGTTCCTCGAACATTTATGTGAAGTATTAGGATCGGAGAGGGTGATAAGTTTCATATTAGATCGACATTGTGGTATTGTGGAAGAAATTGCTAGGTTTTTCCTTAATTGTTATCATGGATTTTGTCTTGAACATCTAAAGAGAAATTTGAGGGATACGTTATCATGTGGAAACACAAATTTGGTTAGGTAGACAATTGTGTCCAAGTTTTCAGAATGTGCATATGAGCTAATAAAGGCATCATTCCATTTTAAGTTAAATGAGTTAAAAAGTGAGGGATGAGACATTGTGAGTGTTTTCTTGAGAAGTTTACCATATGAAAATTGGAGTGATGTATATTTTGAGGGGAAACATTATGGTGAAATGTATTCAAATGTTGCTGAGTCATTCAATTCATGGATACGAGAAGCTCGGCACTTACCAATAACAAATTTGGTGGACATGATACGATTGCAAATCATGAATATGAGGTTTGATAGGGGCTGCTGTCTAGTAAATGGAATAAAGTTCTCTGTCCTTGTATGGATAATGTGCTGGAGAAGGCTTTCATGGATGGGAGGACATGGAATATGAGTTTATCATCTGATAATATGTTTGAAGTGCATTGTTTTCCTTCAGTTATGGTTGATCTTGGGTTGAGAACTTGTTCATGTCGAAAATGGAAAATAAATGGGTATTCATGTCAACATGTTGTTGCAGCAATTTTTAGGAGTGAAAAGAATTTGAATTCATTTATTGAACTATTTTTTCATACTGATATGTATCGTCAAGCATACTCATTTTCTATTGGCCCAGTTCTAATTGTTGAAAAACTTGTGTGTAGCATTAATGATGCTACGATTTTACCTCCATTGAGTAAGAGACTAGCTGGGAGGCCAAAGAAGAACATAATTGCTTCTACAGGAAAGTTTAAAAGGGTGATGAAGTGTAGTCGATATGAGAGTATTGGTCGCCATAATAAGAGGACATGTAAGGCACTTTTGTTAAATAGTTGAGGATAATACATTTTATTGATTGAATAATACATTTGAGGATTATTTTGTATATTTTGTTTTGTGAAATGTACTTTTTGGACAGTGTGTATATAATACCAATCAAATTCATTCAGAGAAATTTTCCAATAGCAGTGAAAATTACTTTTTGTATTGTGTTTTTAGAAATATACTTTGGGAGTACCTTTGTAATACCAATCAAATTCATCTAGAAAAATTTGCCAATAGCAGAGAAATTTACTATGTGCATTGTATTTGTTGAAATGTGCATTGTGTTTTGTAAGGTCAAATTTATCCAGAGAAATTTGCCAATAGCAGAGAAAATTATAGTGTGCATTGTGTGTGTTGAAACATACTATAGGTAGTGTGTGACACATGAATTTGTAAATTTAATTCAATACTGCAATAAATAGAATTCTTTATTAGTATTAAAAAAATAAATAATAATAATAATAATTAATGTTATGGTTGTAGGTGATAAAATGTAATCTAATTAAATTATTAAAACCTTGGGCCTAATGCGAATTAAATCAAAGGTTAAAAATAAATAAATAAAATATGGTAGTTTATCACCATCCTAATATATAGGATCGTGACTAAGTGATCACCAGCTTAGGCCACGTGAAGAAAGGGAGAAACAACACCTGTTAGACAGGCGGCCAAGATTGAAGCAGCCCACCTAATCTGAAACCATGCAAACATGCCTATAAATAGTGAAATACCTACGCAGTAAGCTTCAGAAGTAAGGGCAATAATTGGAAACCATTCGTAGTGAGGTAAGCTTCGAGAATTGAAGGAGTGTAGCTGGGAGTTGTAAGAAAATAAAGGCTAGGGGTCAATCTTAAGGTGAGTTATATTATACCTTGAGTTACCATAATATATTTTACGAATGTTTTGAGTTACCATAATTTATTTTATATAATTTATGTTTTATGGTTATGTTAATGTTTCAATTACGTGGATTATTTCCTGAACTTCATTTGCGTAAAATTGAAACCCATGGATATGTTTGTTTAAATTTTAAAAATTATTTGACAATAATCTTGTAAACAATTATTTTCTGTAAGTACTATTACGGGAGTCTCATACCTTGGAGGACTTAAAAAACCAAACCATTGGCCCCTGTTTGGCCACTTTGTGGTCCTTTACTTGTCATGGATTCATTGACCCCTGTTCTGATTATCACTCCAGTGACCCCTGTTCTGTTATATTCTGTACCGTGGTTATAGTTATTTACGTAATTCCTGTATTTCAGTTTCTGCCATTTAAATAATTTATTTATGCAACTTAAATTATGTTAATGTTTTAGCTTAAATAACTATCCATGACTATTTGTACCCCTATACTCACAGTATAATATTTCTCATTCTGTCATGTATTTGTAACTGTTACCCCTTTCAGGTGACAAGACTTAGCAAGATCAAGACGGGGGATAAACCACAGTATTTTCTTCTTCTTTTTTTTTCCTTTTGTTTAGTACTGTCTACATTTTTAATTGGACACCTGGAATAAAATAAAAGCCCAAATAACCATGTTTGTTTCCTTTTAATAAACAATTGGTACCCAATTATTTTATTTTAATTTATTTAATTTATTCATTTGCACTACAACTACAAAATTATTTGAATTATTTTATTTTTATCTTGTTGCGACACTGAGCCTTTGGGTACCGAATTGGGGTTGTGACAAAAGTGGTATCAGAGCTTTTACACACACAAAAAAAAACTTGAGTGTCTATTAATAAAATATATATATATATAGTCATAAAATAAAAAATAAATAAATACTATATTTTGTCCAACATCATAATTGTTTAATTATATATATATATATATTGTCATAATATAAAATAAATAAATAAAATATTGTGTCCAACATGATTTAAATAAATATTGGATAGGTTAAGTTTTCCTATGTTGTAGGACATGGCACACCAGGAAGAATTGATTTGGTTCTAGCCCCAGGGAGCGCATCTAGCCCCTAACTTATTGGAGGGATGGGGGGACTCAGAAAACACTATCGGACAGACCTATCCCGACCTTGACCGACTCATGGGGAGGCCAGTATATTTGTAGGCCGACCCTGATAAGGACTACCTATTTTGAAGACTTAGCCAAGCTAGCACCCAAGAGAGATACATTGGGCAGACGCACGTCGTCGGATTGGTACATCCGCATTTCTTGGTTGCTCCCTTACCCCCAAGCTTTGCCGAGAGGAGAGGGAATATATACCCTAGCAACCACATTCGCACTACTACACCTCATCCACAGCACATTGTCCATACCCTAGCTGTGGACTACACTGACAGTACCACATACTTAGAGATGCTTGTGCGGCTCACTGGGCGGCAGTTTTGAGGATGTGACCACAGTGTACCGGTCTACATAGTCCAGGTAGTTTGGCGCTGTTTTGGGATTAAGCTCAGTGGATGAGAGTTTAAGTCCCTCGTACAGCAGGAGTTCCCATGGCTGTTCCATGGCCCAGTCTTCCAGAGCCAGTTTTTGTGGGGGCTCAGTGACCTATTTTAGGAGCATGACCGAGAGATGTCGTCGATCTTTTTTTTTTTTTTTTTGAAGCTGACAATAACTAGTCTAATCCTTCTGTTTTTGTATTAATAGGATTAGACACTAATTCTTGACTGTATTTTAAGTACATTGAACTAATATGTTTTCTTTTGCATAAGTAAAAATGATATATGTACTGTTATAGTAACTTATACTGTTATAGTATCTTGCGAATCATAGATAATTAAATGTATACTAAGTGGTTCAAAAGAAAAGAGGGGGAGCTCACTAACCGTTTTCACCTTGTAGTAATGGCTAATGATGAAAATGGAACCGGATCATCGGTTAGTGGTACTGATCCAATAGAACAAATAATGGAAAGAGCAGTTACTAGTTTTTTGCGAGCCCTAGAAACCAACATTAATAGTGGATTGCCTGAACGACGAGAAGAACCAACTACAATAAAATAGTTTCTAAGACTTGAACCTACCATATTCACTGGCAGTACAAACCCACTGGTGGCAGAAGCTTGGGTCAGAGATATGGAGAAAATTTTTCGCGCGCTACCTTGCACAAAAAAATAAAAGGTGACTTTGGCCACATTCACCTTCAAAGATGATGCATAAGAATTGTAGCTACTTACCTTGGAGAAAGAAGATATTGTGACTTGGGTTAGATTCTTGGAGGTATTCTATAAAAAATACTTTCCAGATTCACTACGGGAACAAAAGGCATCAGAATTCATATATCTAAGGCAAGGAACCATGATAGTGGCCAAATACGAGAGCAAGTTCACGCAATTGGCTCGATTTACAACATACGGCATCCCCACCGAAGCTCGAAAAGTTAGGAAATTTGAAGCAGGGTTGGATGTTGAAATCAAGGACAGGCTAGAGGTTTTGAAACTACCAACCTATGCGGCGGTGGTAGAGTGAGCATCCATTGTAGAAAAAGGGATTAAAGCCTTGCATTTTGGGGAACCAAGCCAAAGAAAGCGATTTTGGGAAAGAGATAACAGAAGACCCGGTGTCGTGCCTCCCAAAAGGGTAAATACGGGCACAACCAATTCAACCAGTTTAAGCAAATCGAGGTCCTATGAATCCCAGAGGTGGCGCCATTTCAACTTGCTCTACCTGTGGAAGGACTCATTGGGGACAATGCCGTCGAGACATGGGAGTATGCTTTAGATACGGCCAAGTTGGCCACTTACTGAGAGATTGTCCCAAGCTTGCCAGTCCTACAGCCAACCCCTCTGAACCAGTTCGAAAACCCGCGGTACCTAGAGAAGTGAGGAAGGACCAAAAACGCCAAGGAAGAGCCTTTACCCAGGTGCCTAGAAACCCGGAAGTTACTGAGAATGTTGTGTCAGGTACACTTTCTGTTTGTGGTCACTTAGCCCATGTTCTCTTTGACTCTGGTTCAACTCATTCTTTTGTTACACCACACTTTGCTACCAAGTTGGTATCAACACCCGAACCCTTAGGATACATACTAGCTGTGTCTTTTCCTTCTGGAAACTCCGCCTTTAGTGCTGATGTGTACAAATCTTGTACTGTATCCTTAAAATGGGAAACTTTACACGTAGACTTGATTCCCCTCTGCATTAGTACCTTTGATGTGATCTTAGTAATGGATTGGTTAGCTGCCAACTATGCCTCTATTGATTGTGAAGCCAAAAAGGTCTTCCTCAGGTCACCAAACCAACTCGAGCTTGTCTTCGAAGGAACTGGAGTCTCTCTCCCTCCACGTGTTATATCCTTTATGACAGCCCAACGGCTTCTAAAAAAGGGTTGTTGTAGTTGTATCTGTTTTGTGATCGATACTCAACAGGAAGCCCCTATACTTGATGCAATCCCTGTGGTTCAAGAATTCTCGGATGTATTTCCTGAAGACCTACCTAGTACCCCGGTTGACCGAGAAATCAAATTCACCATTGAAACCCAACTTGGTACACAACCAATCTCAAAAGCCCCTTACCTCATGTCCATGACAGAATTAAAAGAGCTGAAGACTCAACTCCAGGAACTATTAGACAAAGGTTTTATTCGACCAAGTACCTCACCGTAGGGAGCTCCAGTATTATTCATAAAGAAAAAGGATGGTACCATGAGATTGTGTATCGATTATCGAAAATTAAACAAGGTCACCATAAAAAATCGGTACCCTCTGCCACGAATTGACGACTTGTTCAGTCAACTGCAAGGCGCCCAAGTATTCTCGAAAATTGACTTACGTTCTGGCTACCATCAACTAGAAGTCAGAATGAAAAACATCGAAAAGACTGTCTTCAAAACCCGTTACGGGCACTACGAGTTTCTTGTCATGCCATTTGGTATCACAAATGCTCCAGTGGCCTTCATAGACCTCATGAATCGAGTGCTCAAACCCTATCTTGACGAGTTCATCATTGTTTTCATTGACGACATTCTCATATACTTCAAATCGCCAGAAGATCATGAGCACCACTTGCGAAGAGTTCTACAGACACTACGTGATCACAAGCTTTATGCCAAGTTGAAGAAATGCGATTTCTAGATCACTAGTGTACACTTCCTCGGTCATGTCATTAACAAAAATGGCATTTCATTTAACCCCCAAAAGGTTGCAGTAATCATGGATTGGCCACGACCTACTAACGTGTCCAAAATTCGAAGCTTCTTAGGTCTAACTGGCTATTACTGGCGTTTCATGCAAGATTTCTTGAAGATAGCATCACCCTTAACCCAGCTAACTTAGAAGAACACACCCTTGGAATGGACCAACAAGTAGAAATGTTGCTTCCAAGAATTGAAGAACAGACTCGTGACGGCTCCTATACTAGCACTCCCCATGGAAACAAAAGGGTTCGTAATTTATAGTGATGCCTCATACAATGGTTTGGGTTGTGTTCTTATGCAAAATAGGAAGGTCATTGCATATGCCTCACGTCAACTTAAGACCCATGAGAAGAACTACCCGACCCACGATCTAGAATTAGCCGCAGTAATCTTTGCCCTCAAAATTTGGCGTCATTATCTCTACGGAGTAACCTGCGAAATTTACAAAAATCACAAGAGTTTCAAATATCTGTTACACAGAAGGAACTGAATATGAGGCAACGGCGATGGTTAGAATTTATGAAGGACTACGATATAGAAATCTATCACCATCCTAGCAAAGCTAACGTAGTAGTAGACGCATTGAGTTGAAAGACGACCAAAAGTTTGGTATGTACCCTCGTTTCCCGTAAGATCAATGGGCTGCTCACCAACATAATCGTGGAACCCAAGTTGATTGAAGAAATTAGAGTCCGCCAATGTAAAGACAAACTTTTGAAGAAAAAGTACGAGGGGCAAGGAAGCACGCCCGATCCTGACTTTACGATGAGCAATAGGATGCTAAAATTTCATAATCGAATTTATGTACCCGACCTTCCAAAACTCAAGAAAAATATATTGGTAGAAGCCCATAGCTCGAGGTTTGTGATCCACCCTGGCAATATGAAGATGTATCACGATCTGAAGGAACGCTTCTGGTGGACAGGAATGAAGAAAGACATAGTAAGTCACATCTCCAAATGCTTGCATTGTCAATAGGTTAAAGCAGAACATTAGAGACCTACAGGATTATTGCAACCACTCATTATTCTTGAATGGAAATGGGAGCACATTACTATGGACTTCGTAGTCGGGCTACCGCAATCAGTCTCGAAGAATGATGCAATACGGGTTATTGTAGATTGATTGACGAAGTCGGTGCATTTTCTACCGATCAAAATCACGTACTCTCTTACTAAGTTCGCCACTCTATACATTAAGGAAATCATTCGTTTGCACGGCACCCCAGTTTCAATCGTATCTAATAGAGACCCGCGCTTTTGTGTCATTTCTGGAACAAATTGCAAGAAGCTTTGGGAACCACTCTGAAGTTTAGCACAACTTATCACCCACAAACTGATGAGCAATCTGAAAGAACAATCCAGACTTTGGAAGATATGTTACGTGTGTGTGTGCTAGACCTCAAAGGTAATTGGGATGATCACCTACCTTTGATGGAGTTTACCTATAATAATAGCTACCATGCAAGTATTGGAATGGCACCATACGAGGCATTATACGGAAGAAAATGTCGATCACCTCTGTGTTGGATGGAAGTCGAAGACAGGAAACTGTTAGGCCTCGAGATCGTGCAAATAACGAGCGATAAAATACAACTTATCCAGCAATGAATCCGCACTGCCCAGAGCTGCCAGAAAAGCTATGTAGATACACGGAGACGAGACTTAGAATTTCAAATAGGCAATCATGTGTTCCTAAGAATCTCACCAATGAGGGGGGTTATCCGATTTGAAAAACGAGGAAAGTTAAACCCACGTTACATCGGGCCATTCGAGATACTAGAAAAGATTGGTCCTGCAGCATATCGCCTTGCGCTTCCACCTGAACTATCCAATGTCCACAATGTGTTTCACGTTTCGATACTTCGCCAATATCTTCAGGATCCAGAGCATGTTGTCAATTATGAGAACCTGGAAGTTCAAGAAGACCTCTCTTATGAAGAACAACCAGTACAAATTCTTGATCGCCGTAATCAGGTCCTTCAAAATAAGACTATATCTCTTGTAAAAGTCTTATGGAGAAACCATCGTGTCAAAGAAGTAACGTGGGAAACTGAAAGTCAAATGCGAGCCAAATACCCACACCTCTTCGAAAATCAAGGTACGTCAAGTTTGGGGACAAACTTCTTTTAAGGAGAGGAGAAATGTGACACCCGAATTTGTAAATTTAATTCAATACTACAATAAATAGAATTCTTTATTAGTATTTAAAAATAATAATAATAATAATAATTAATGTTATGGTTGTAGGTGATAAAATATAATCTAATTAGATTATTAAAACCTTGGGCCTAATGCAAATTAAATCAAAGGTTAAAATATATATATATGGTGGTTTATCACCATCCTAATATATAGGATGGTGACTAAGTGATCACCAGCTTAGGCCACGTGAAAAAAGGGAGAAACAACACCTGTTAGACAGGTGGCCAAGATTGAAACAGCCCACCTAATCTGAAACCATGCAAACATGCCTACAAATAGTGAAATACCTACGCAATAAGCTTCAGAAGTAAGGACAAGAATTGTAAACCATTCGTAGTGAGGTAAGCTTCGAGAACTGAGGGAGTGTAGCTGGGAGTTGTAGTAGGAAAATAAAGGCTAAGGGTTAATCTTAAAGTGAGTTATATTATACCTGGAGTTATCATAATATATTTTACGAATATTTTGAGTTATCATAATTTATTTTATATAATTTTTGTTTTATGGTTATGTTAATGTTTCAATTACGTGGATTATTTACTGGACTCCATTTGCTTAAATTAAAACCCATGGATATGTTTGTTTAAATTTTAGAAATTACTTGACAATAATCTTATAAACAATTATTTTTTGTAAGTACCACAACGGGAGTCTCATACCTTGGAGGACTTAAAAAAACAAACCATTGGCCCCTGTTTGGCCACTTTGTGGTCCTCTGTTTGTCATGGATCCATTGACCCCTATTCTGATTGTCACTCCAGTGACCCCTGTTCTGTTCTGTTATGTACCGTGGTTATAGTTATTTACGTAATTCCTGTATTTCAGTTTCTGCCATTTAAATAATTTATTTGTGCAACTTAAATTATGTTAATGTTTTAGCTTAAATAACTATCCATGGCTATTTTGTGCCCCTATACTCACACTATAATATTTCTCACTCTGCCATGTGCTTATAACTGTTACCCCTTTCAGGTGACAAGACTTAGCAAGATCAAGACGGGGGATAAACCACAGTGTTTTCTTTTGTTTTATTTTATTTATTTATTTATTTTTTGTACTGTCTACATTTCTAATTGAACACCTGGAATAAAATAAAAGCCCAAATAACTATGTTTGTTTCCTTTTAATAAACATTCAGTACCCAATTATTTTATTTTAATTTGTTTAATTTATCCGCTTGTACTACGACTACAAAATTATTTGAATTATTTTATTTTCATCTTGTTGCGACGCCGAGCCTTTGGGTACCGAGTTTGAGTCGTGACACAGTGTGTTTATAATACTAGTCAAATTTATCTAGAGAAATTTGCCACTAGAAGAGAAAATTCTCTGTGCATTGTGTTTTGTGAGGTCAAATTCATCCTGAAAAATTTGCCAATAGTAGAGAAAATTACTGTGTGCATTGTGTTTTTTGAATTTGATGATTGTTTTGTACCAACACAATGCATTACAGATTACATGATCATATAGGTACCCTCTTGGCATGATATGAGTTAAATTTCTCTGTGAAATTCTGGAAACTTCATACCAGAGAAATTTTTACAGATAATTTTCTCCATGTGGATTGTGTTGACAATCACAATCACCACTTAGCATGCATTATAAAAAAAAATATATTTAACCATTGATAGCTATAAAATTTACATTAGTTAAAAAAAAGATATATACATATATATCAAACATCATCATTCCTTCAATGTATGAAAAAACCAATTGAAGTGTTATTCCTAATTACATTGTGTGCATTGTCTTCCTTTCATTAGTGTGCTTTCATTATTATACTCTTGGTTCTTCTTCTGGTAGTATTTGAATTGGTTCTGTCCATGACCGGCCAACTTCGGTCACAAATCTCTTTATGATTTCTGCCCTCATCAACCTTACGTCTTGTGTTGACAATTTCTAACTGATAGATTCATGGTTGCTATATTGTCTCATTATGTAACATACAAAGAGGCCACAATCCACACTACATACAAATTATAGGTATAGTTAGTTTTAAGAAACATTCAAATTAGATTATCTTATTTATAGATGTTGTATAAAACTTACGAATCACTGTCTTGTTGTGAAGCATTGTTGACATATTCAAAGTCATAATTTATATTTTGTGAGTCTATCAATTTGAAAGAGGATTATGATTGTGCCTCTCTTTCAATGCAAGCTTTCAAAAAATTCTCCACATAATCTTGTTGCAAAAAAAATAATTTTTAAATAACAGAGAAATTTACACACAAATTAATGGGATTCTATGAAAATTATCATCGCATAAACATTATCATGGATCAAAGAAATTTGCATTCGTTACCAATTGTTTTGCATCTTTGATATATTTGTCTTGTGCATCATCCCTCATTGGCCTTAGTGAGTTGTAGTACCTCCATAAATTGTCTTGTTTGTCCAAGACTAGCAAGGTCTAGTGATTTCCATCTATTGACTTCTCATTGCCCCCGGTATTTATTGCGAAATAGAGGAACTACAGGTTCCTCCATGCTGTTTCAAGATGCTCATCAAATAATGAGACTCGGAAAGTTTGATTTTCCGTCATCTTGATGAAGTTTTGCGGTCAGAGAAAATCAAAAAATGGTTATGAGAAAGTTGAAATGATAGGAATTTCAGAAATATACACACAGAGAAATTTTAAATGCACACAACTAGCTAGAGAAAATTAGACTAATGACACAACTAGCTTCAAGAAATATCTTAACAAGAGAAAGTAGTAAGTAAATTCTAGAGAAAATCAGCTAAAAGATTAGTAACATACCAAGCTCATGCATGTGAAAAAAATGAAGTTGGTTGTTGTCCTTTTCTTCTTTAGTCAGCAAATAGGATCTCTCCATAACCATCAATGACCTGAAAAATATCATTTATAATTGTAACATTGGTTTATAAAGGCTAATGGAGCATTGCAGAGAAATTTGATGAAAGACGTACATTATTGGCAATTTCTTTTTCCTTTATTAGGTTTCTGATATCTTCAAAAGTAATTAGATTCAACTCAGTTGTCTATATTAAAACCCCACAAGATGACAAAGAATTGATTTAATAGTTGTTAATGCAATATAAGTTAGTAAATTATTGTTTGTCATCTTCTATTTTATTTGTTGTACTTACTGTAGTCCAGACACATTTGATATGTGCTGCAAGACATCTTTGACATGTTCTTTTACCAATTTTGCAACTGGTAGGCTTTGAGGAAAAACCCAAGATTTTCTGGCACTTGTTGGTTGAGGCAAGACATACTCATCAGCATCAAGTATTTCTTTGTTTTTGCTAGTTTGCTTTATTTGCTTTGCAGCTTGCTTTAAACCTCTAGTCACCTTTACAACTTTAGGATATTGAAAGTCTGGATCTTGCTTTTCTTTCATTTCTTTTACCTTTAAGTTCTTTATCGTTAATGTAGGATCTTTTTTCACTATAGACAGTAAAAAATCTGTAAAAGTTAAATTTCTTTGAAGTAATAGATCATATTTCAACATGTAAATTTATTTGATTCAATATTTTCGAGTTACCATAGACTTTTGTCTTTTGTTTTGGTTGTTGTTTGTGTGCCACTTGTTCTTACTGGGTTGTTGGTTGTTGTTCCACTTCTATTCCAACTATACACAGTGAAAATCAAACAAGCCCCAAAAATCAAATAAACAAATTGACAGAGAAAATCAAATAAGTAGCAGAAATCAAACTGGCCAAACTAATGTGGTTAGAGAAATTTAACTTCCAGAGAAAATTACCATTAACAGAGAAAATTGTAATAAATAGAAATTTCTCTGAGTTATGTTGACACAAAAACATAACTTTTTGTGGCTCAAGATTTTCACTGACCTTGGGGTTAAATTTGTGTTGGTGTTCGGTAAAGTTGGGTTGCTAGTTGGACAGATAGTTCTTGAATTTGTTCATGCAATCTAGTATTTTTAGTTTCAAGCTCTGAAATTGAATACCTCAACTGTTGAATTGTTTTTGTATCATCTTCTTTTTGAACCTCCAACATCCTTGGTTTCATTTGGTTTGTGCTGTCTCTTTCTTGAAGTTCCGAGTTATTTGATGTCAAGGTTCTTATTACAATGTCCTTTTCTGCAAGTAATTTATTCCAATTTTTCTCTTCTTCTATTTTGGATTTAGAAAGTGCCTTTAGCCTTTGATGTAGATTGGCAATTTGAGCATCATTTGATTCCTCAAATTCTTGAGGCTGATGCATTGTTGAGCCACAAAATGCTATCATAATATTGGTCTATCAGCTCATTATGTTCTTCTTCATCATTTTCCTCATTGTTTTCTTTTTCCTCTTTAGATTCAGTGCTTTCATCTTCTTCTTCATTATCTTCTTCTTCTTTCTGTTCATTTTCTTCTTTGTCTTCAACTTCTTCATTTTCTTCTCTAGCTTTCGCTTCTGCACTACTTGCTTGATCTTCTTCTCCATTGCTTGCTGTTTGTTCTTCTGTGTTGCCTTCTCCTTTTTCATTCCCTCATTTTTCTTCAGATGAATCTTCTAATGTCTCATTGAACTTGACCAATGTCTTTTTTGATTCTTTCTTCTTCTTTTTACCAAGATAAAACTCCTTTGATGGGTTTTTAAGTAACTCTTTGTTATCTATCTGTAGCAGGAGGCTCTTTTATTAGAGAAATGTTAAAAATTCACTGAGAGAAAAATTCAAATAAGGCAGATAAAATTTATCTAAATCATACTAATGGGAAACAAACTTCAGAGACAATTGTATGGGCTAGAAAAAATTATGAAATAAGCAACATAATTTAGATATTAGAAAAAATCAATCAGGGAAGACAAGTTAATGTCACTATAATTGTGGTCAGAGAAATTTGGATTCTAGAGAAAATTCATTACAAGGGCAGAAATAAACAGTGTTAATCAAAGAAGCAATATAAATTGAAATTTCAAAGAAAATTGATCTTAATCAGTCAAGGCACATAAGTTATAGGCTAGAGAAAATTACACACAAAAAGAAATAATTTTATAAGCCAGAGAAAATTATGAAACAACCAACATAATTCAGATATCAGAGAAAATCAATAAGGACATATAAGTTAATGTGTTACAATTGTGGTCAGAGAAATTTGGATTCTAGAGAAAATTCATTATAATGACAAAAATAAACCACTGGTAATCAAAGGAGAAACATAAATTGAAAGTTCAAAGAAAATTGATGTCAATCAGTCAAGGCACATAAGTTATTCCATATAAGATATTGCATCGCATAGAAAATTGATCTCAATCAATCAAGGCATAAGGAGGGAAACAAACCAGTGGTTAGAGAAATTTTGGAATTTCACTATGACTTCAGTGGCGATAGATTTCTAACCTATCGAGGTGCAAAAGAGTGGATTGGTATCTTCTACAACTGTTTGGTCAAGCTTTGTAGGTTCCACTTCGCACATCTTGGGAATTCCGTTGTGTTACTGTCTTCTGAGTCAATGATAGTCGCATGTTCGCATAGCCAATACTGTGATGGAAATTAAAGTAATTAAATTTTGCTAAACAAACAAATTTGTAAGTATCATAACGTTAAATTCTACTTACCAACAATGCAATGACATACCCCGTGACTTTTTCTAGAGTTTTGTGGAATGCTGTGATAGAATCGATCAATATTGTTGTGATTGCTTCTGGTCAATCATACTGCTTCATTGATTCAAAAGGTTTCACTTACTTGATAAAAACCCACCCTATTGAATTCTCACTTGTTGCAAAAAATAGGGTGAGACACAAGTACAAGGTAATAATGATTGCTACATCTTTGAAGTCAGTTGGTTGCTTGCCTTTCATTGCTTTGACCAGGGCATTCTTAAGAACAGGACTAGTGAGCCTTATGTCCTTTGGGAATCTTCGCCTTAGGAATGCAGTGTTTGGCTTTTTTGAGTATCTTAATGACATGACTCCTTTACCACCTTGCAAACTAAAAATCAAAGTCATGTCATTGGTTGTAAATGTTAAGTTCTTTTTACCAACTATGAATGCTTTCGTTTTTTCATTATAACGTTGGATTATTGCAACTACATCATCATCAAATTTCCTAGACTTCCTTGGATCCATTCTTCCAGTGGTTAGAGTTTGGATCAAATACCAAAATGGAGTCTTTTAAAGCTTTTCAAGTTGCTTTGAATTGAATTTAAGTGTTTGAAAAAATGAGACAACAGATGAGAGGTTGAATCGATATTGAATATTGTAACGAGTTCTCTTTCTTTGGAGTTTAACAGGTTTTTTCCCCCGTTGAGCTTGAGTTTTTTGAAGTTGGGGTATTCATCTTGACGCTTGTTGCTTCATCACCTTGGACTTCTGTTTTTTGGCGAGAAGTTTATGGTGTTTTGCTGCTTTTTGATCTAAGATCATAAGAAGACTGAGACAATTTCTGTTTCTTTCTTGGTGTTTCTAGTGTTTTGCTGCTTTTACGTTTCGCCATTTCTAGAGAATGAAAACATAAAGATGTCAACATTAAATCCTAGAGAAAATTGAACACATAAGGGAGAAAATTAAGGTGGCTAGAGAAAATTAGATACTGAAAATTAAATGCCAGAGTATTAATAAACATGACAAGCCAGAGAAAACTTTCATTCCACAATTAGGAAGATAAAATAAACAAAGCAACGTAAAATACCATAGAAACTTACAGAACAGAGAAACAAATAATTGAACTAAATGAACATACCAGAGAAAATTACACATGCCAGAGAAAATTAAACATGGCAAGCTAGATAAAATTTCCATTCCATAATATGAAAATGCCAGAGAAATTTACAGACAACCAGAGAAAATTAAACATGACAGACACACATAAAGGAGAAAAGTGATGTGGCAAGATAAAATTATAAATGCCAAAGAAACATAGACACAGACAAGAGAGTAAAATTACATATAGATGTAAAATATAGATAGAGAAAATTCATGAAAGGAACATAGATCTAGCAATGACGGAAAATGAAAATGACAGATAAAATTACGCATGCCAGAGAAAATTAAACATGGCAAGTCAGAGAAATTTATAGAGCAGAGAAATTTGAATGAATTGTATTTGAAAATTACACAGAGAAATATAGAGAAATTAACCATGCCAGAGAAAATGGGGGAATAAACAGAAACAGATGGGGGAATAAACATGTCAGAGAAAATTCAAAAAAGAAACATAGATCAAGCAAATATCAGAGAAATTCAAATGACAGAGAAATTTACAGACAAAATCACACAAACATCTTCAAGAATAAGTTCAAAACTTAAAGAAATAACATTTTTTAAATTCATGTAGCTTTTTGTTACGAAATTGAAATCCTAATTAATGGAATGCTAATATATTATGCAATTAACTGTGTTTCTAGAGAAAAACTCGTTGGATTGTAGAAAACTTACCAGAGTGATAATGAAACCCTAATTACGAACTGATATGCCTTGAGATGAAGATGCCATGAGATGAAGATGAACTGAGATGATGATGAACAGTGAAAACAGGTCAAATAAATTTGTGAGGAAGGAATGGAAAATATTTTGGCACAAGATAATGAAACCCTAATGTCAATAGTGAAGATGATTGTGAAGCTCTAATTATCCTATTCTTTTGCTCGTGAAAATGGTTGGATGTTTGGAATGGGATTGAGTCGTCGGAATCTAGTGGAGTGTTCTCACTTGATTTGTGAAGGGTATTTTGGTCCAAGAAGGAATTAAAAATACGCGCCTTCTAGTTGAGGGACTTGATGCATCATCCCTTTTTTGGTATCTTGTATTCTCTAAATTATTATTATTAGGGACCTTCAAAAAATTTCCCTAAAATAAACTATCACATCAATCAATAATTTTTTTTTTGTTCACAACTAACTATTCAACTAAAAAGAAAAATAAAAAAAAAAAACTTACAAATCATCTCAACCATATATTTTTTTATTTTATAAAATAGTCAAAAAAAGAATGAATTAAAATAATATTTCCAAAGGAGACCTAAATAAAAAGGTAATATTATCACCCAGGGATAAAAATGAATTTGTTAAAATGAATTTTGGGTAATTCTACTTACACCACTCTTTTATCTTCTTACACCCTCCATCTCATTACACCACTTAAAAAAAAATTAAATTTTCATTACACCTAATATATTATGAAAAACGAACCTTATGATAAAAAAGTCTTCAAAATCCATCTCTTTACACCCATACTTTGTGCTGGGCCTGTTCGGTAATACAATGCTAAACAATTTGAATTATTCTAGTTCCATGTTACCGGATAAAATTTTGTTTCCCAGTATTATGTTACCATTCAATTGGATAATTTCAGTTCGCTTCCCAACAAAACCAGTAGAGTCTACATTGAAGTGCCTGTTTGGTCACACAATGTGAAACAATTTACAAAAATTCGGTGCTATAACGCTGGAATAAATTGTTTGTTCTAGCCTTTTGTTGTTATACATTTACAGAGTTACTTCCTTCCAAATAATGTAGTAATAATTTGTGCTGGGCATGTTCGATAATAAAATGCTAGTGAATTTTAATTACTCCAATGTTATGTTGCTGGAAAAAATAGATTTGTTTAGCATTCTGTTGTTATACATTTATAGAGCCACTTTGTTCAAAATGATAATTTGGGCTTGTTCGGTAATTTGATATCAGACTTATATTTTTTGTTCGGCAATTAGATATCAGACTTATATTTTTTGTTCGGCACTGTGATGCCGGACTATGTTATTTTGTTCGATTTTGAAATATCGAACAAAAGTCGCAGACCAACCCAGAAAATCGAAACAAAAACCCACCAAACTAAAAAAAAACTCACAATTTTACTTTTTTGATGATTTTTCACCACCGTTTCTTCATCCATTATTTTTTTTTGATGATCAAAACACTATGATTATCACTTTTTCAAAAGAGATGTGTAAGAGAAAAGAAAAGTTTAGAAAGAAAAAATAGAGATTGAAGATCAAGGAGGGTAAGGAAATAATCAAATATATTTAATTTTAGTGTTTTATCTTTTTAAGTAATTTCACATATAAATAAATTTAGAAGAAAAAAATAATCTTATATGGAGGATATAAGGAGATAGAAAAGTGATGTAAGTAGAATCACCCATGAATTTTTCATAAAAGTAATTAAGCATAAATTTAAATTTAAAGAATCTCGACATTTTGGTAAGCAAGTGCGCGGGAAGTATTTTTCGCTCTTTCTCCGAGAAACGCAGAGAGCAATGGATGTTTCTTCAGTTCATCAACTCTGCCAAAATGTGAGCTATGATCTCTCGAAAAACTCCAAAATACTTTCCCATAAATCGTTAATTATCTCTTCGCTGATCGTAATATTTCAATACTTCAACATGTATTCACTTTTCTCTGACATTTTTACAGTTAATTTCTTCTGCAATTCAAAGATGTCGCATGTCCGATCATCTCTGCAGACTCTCAGTTTTTCTCAAATCATCTCCGCCATCCGATCCTCCTCTTGTTCGAATCTCAGGTAACAAATCTCTCTCTCTCTCTCTCTCTCTCTCTCTACATATATATATATACACATACATATCTGTACTAATGTATGTGTGTATATACGTATCTATAAGAGCATCCCAAAATTTTCATCAAATTAAGTTAAGTGATTTTTTTTTTTTTTTGGGTTCAAATCAAGGATGAATCACCAAATTTCCGAACAATCATAAGTTTACGCAAATTTGATGAAATTTTAAAAATACTGAGGATTGGAGATGATTTTCTACAATAAAAAATGTTTAAAACAGGTTTTTACGATAAGTTTTGGAGGATTTGATGAGAAAAAATTGTATTATGAATTGAAGTGTTCTATATCATATCAAGCTTTTAATCAAATTTTTACACAATCATGTTTAATTTCTTCAATTTTTTTTATAATTTATTTTGTGGCTTTCAAATATGGTCTCGGAATCTACTTATATTAGTTATTTGCATTTTTTGTATACGATCTTCATGTTGTGTGTACTTGCTGCAATTTCAGTGATTGAAGTACAAAGATTGCCCTGTCAAATTTTGTATGTGAACTGCAAGTTCATGCTTAGAAAGGATTCAACTGTTATTCGACAAACTTGAAAATTGAATTGTTGTTCAGTAATTTGAATTTTGGTGGCATGATGAGATCATTTTTGCATTTATTATCACCAGTTTCAGATACGGGCGTTGGGAGCTGCTTGGAGGAGTTTCAGTGCTTGAAATACGCAATGGATCCTGAATCAGCTGAAAAATGGGGTAAAAAGTGAATGATACATTGTCTCTCCTCTATATTCATCAGTAAATTGTATCTCATTGTTTGTCTTAAAAATGTAAAGGGGACTGATATGTAGGTTGAATTTGAACTCAATAGTCGGTAACAATTTGGTATCTCAATGGAAGCAGATGGTTTAGGTGGGGTGATGTCTTATACCTTTAAATTAAATATGGAATTAGAAAATCGGGCATTTGAAAAATTGGTATTGAGGGGGGAATCAGAACTGGAAATCAAGTTCGCATCTATTTGTTAAGACATGTACTACACTGTGCTACTGTAGTTCTTGTGGCCATGGAATTTATTCATTCAATGTCATTCTTGGCTGGAATTTGGAACAAATATACATTATTCATTCCATTTTCTTCTAAATTCTAATGCATTTTTATTTATTTTTTGGATTCTTTTCCAGTACCATTTAGTTTGAATATGACAAGCACTTTCCTCGATTATTTGAGCAAAACCTAATGCAAATTTTACTTTTGCAAGTAATACAAGTGTATCCATGGTGCTAACTCAATGTTACATATCTCTCGATCTCCACCTTGGACCGACCCATTTGATTTGTGTTATTAACACTTATCAAGCCATTATTTTCTGTTGGAATTTCCCACTGATTTAATTGGCTGATAGTTTATGAGGAAGCATGTTGTCATGATGGAAAGTAGGTAATTGGTCAGGCAGTCAAACTCCTAGCAAGGCTTACCAACTCAGAAGTTAGAAGTTACATGCATATGTCATCAGATGATGCATTAATTGAAGTATAGATTCCTTACATGCCAACTGAATTCAATTTCCATGAAAGCACTTATGGTATCATTTGTTGGTCTCTTTGACGTGTTGCTTTATCATGCATTACAGATGGAGTGATTTCTCTCACAACTACTGGTAAGTAATATTCTCTCAGTGTTAATGTTCTTTGAAGTGATTTCTTAAACATCGAAGAATTCTCAAACCTGAGGGGACACATATTTTAGAAGGGAAAACAATGGAAATTTTTTTTAGGAAATAATTCAAACATGGTTTTTGCTTTTCAATGTAGTAGTATAGTAGTAGGCTAAAGGGTAGTCTCAGTGCATGGGGTCTGAGGAGAGTACGATGTACACAGCCTTACCTCCCACGTGCATGAGACTGTTTTATCTATTCTAAATTTTCAATATTTTTTTTCTGTTTTCATCCCTCTGCATTTGTTTGTTAATGTCTTAGGTATCAATGATAGTGATATATATTACTATCATCTGAATCTAAAAGAAATTGTTTCTACCAGAAGGCTGACAAAGCTACCTTCAAGCTCTAAGAATGGTACAACATTCAGGCATGCAACTTGCTACACTTCTTTCTCCTCGTTCATTTGTAAATTATTTTATTGACAACTGTTTAACTACTTTTCTTCCAGTGGAACTGAAGTAAGTTTCTCCGTATTCGGAAGTGTTGATGGCTTACTGGTGAAGCTCATTTACTTTCTCGATAAGGTACTCCATTGCATCCCTATTCATGGTCCAGAATTCTTCATTCTCTCCAAGGCTAGTGTGATTTCTGTTTTTTTTTTTCTTCTTTTTCTTTTCTTTTCTTTTCCCACCTCTTATCCCTCTTAGTTACTCTGATTGCTGTATTGCAATTATTTTTGCAGATGCTCATTTTGAGGATTCCTGTAAGTTCAATTTACTTTGAATGCTCAATAATTTGAATTTCTTTTTTTTTAAACTTCTAGATGGTTTTTTGGGTCATGGTATCTTATCGTTTCTGCAGTTGCAAATTGTGCTGTCTAGCTTAGTCATATTGTATCAGGTTTTGTTGATCGTGAAATTTTAGGTGTGAAATTGATGCTGACTGGCTTATTGTTCTGGTTCTTGCGTAGAATGTTGCAATTGAAATGTTGGTAGAAGAAAGTGATGACATTTCTGGATCACGATGTAAAACTCTTGTTCCAGCAAATGATTGCTTTCCTTTAACTTCTGCTGCATCAAATGTTGAACGTCTGAAGTCAGGCCTCGAGGATTATGTTTTCAAGCATGGAAACAATTTCAATGATATTTGTCACTCTTGCTTCTCCAGTGGGTGAGTGCCAAGTGGCTTCATGCCAGCTTTCTGTTTATTTTATTGAATTTGACATCTTTTGATTTAGAGTTGGTAGGGTCAGTCAGGGTGCTGTATTTGCACCACAGCTTGGTAATTTCCTTCTCATAAATTTAGAGGTGCTCTTATTTGTTTGCATACTTTTCTACCATTATATTGAATCTGGACCACTTTAGCTGTTAATTTATTTCCACCATGTCTTTTATCTCAATTTTATTTTGTTTTTAACAATTGTGAATAATATTTTATAGAAACTCTGTAGTTGATGTTGATCTGTGATGATACTTTTGTATTGGAAAGGATCAGATTTCTACCCAAGTTCTACTTTTTCAACAATATATATTGTGTTTTTCATTAGTATCTGTACACCATCACATTGGTCATGAAGTTAAAACTTTGAAGTATATTTACGGATAAACTTGGAATATTTTGGTTGTTTGGAAGCTATCACATCACTCCATGATGGTTAACAATTTATTTTGAAGGGATCTGCATGAACCTGTTCTTCTTTTTATTAGAATTTCTAACTCATCTATACGACAACAGCTCAATTCACCTCATGCCAGCTCTTAGACCAGAGCTTATAAAGGCTTTTTTTCTTTCTTTCATATTGTCACTAAGAAATTTTGTCTAACATTATCACCCAAACATGTGGAATGTTGGATAATTATGTTCAATTGCTTCAGTATTGTTCTGCTTCCGTCATGACCCATTCTAATAGAATTTATAAGGTATTACTGTGAGAATATATTGTATATATGACATGATTGTGTATATTAGGAATTAGGCATTAGGAAGGATTGTGGTGTAAATAGGAATCTTTGTATTTCATTTTTCTGTCATAGATTTAGGGCTATATGAACTGATGAACTCTTTGTAAACAAACACAAGTTGAATATACAGAAAACTTATATGGTATCAGAGCTGTGTTCACAACCCTAGCTGGTTTTTGAGTCACAAATTGATAGAGTTCTCCCTCTCTCTCGATTTGCGATATCCTTCTTGTTCTGTTTGGTTCGAAGTTTTGATCAGGTTCATCAGCTTATGTGGTTCACCATCGAACTTCGTAGGTACGATTTCACTAAACTCGTTTGAAGTTCTGATGAGGTTCATTGGCTCACGTGGTTCACCATCTCCATTGCTCTCTTGTTTGTGACCTATCTGATTCGTGACCCATCTGTTCGTGGTTG
Source organism: Camellia granthamiana (assembly GCA_036172215.1). Classification (NCBI taxonomy): domain Eukaryota; kingdom Viridiplantae; phylum Streptophyta; class Magnoliopsida; order Ericales; family Theaceae; genus Camellia; species Camellia granthamiana. The sequence goes on from CM069904.1 coordinate 169,711,106, forward strand.
GTAGTCGACTTGCGATTGGTAGTCGATCCATTTGGATTCTTCGTCTCAATGCTTCGCGATTGCTAGTCGACTCCTCATCGCGGCTCGTCTTCTGTCTTCGGTTCATCGTGACTGGTTCTCTCCTTCAATTTTGTCGACTGTTGTTGATTGTTCTCTTTGTGACTCTTTGGCATTTGCTTCGCGATTTCACTCTCCATCTCCCGACTTTAGTTTGCGTGGTCTGGAGATCTCTGACTCTATTTGTGACTTTGGTTTTGTGGGTCTTGCTCTGATTCTGATTGTGGTTGGTTCATAAATTTTTGATTATTACATCTAGACCATTGGCTTGACTGTTTTGTTCTATTTTGGGTTTATTACAATCGAACCCCTTAGTTTTCTGGTGATTATGATGTCTCTGGCTTCGGATGAGTGTGCTGTCTATCATCAGAGGGGTCATTGGAAGTCTCACTGTCCCAAGAAGGGACATCTGTCTGCCTCGTCTACTCAGCAGTCTCAGTTTAGAACTTCTCCTCCGTATACTTTTCGATTTCTTGCCGGCTCTACTGCATCTACTCTAGTTCCTGATCCTGACTTGGCTTCCTTGAGTGCCCATATTAGTCAGCTTCAGCATATACTGTCTACTTCCTAACCATCCCCATCTGCCCAAATTGTTTCCTCGCTTTATTAAGGTTTGCTTGGGTCTTTTTTAAGTATCTCCTCATTTGTCTAGATTTTTGACTCTGGTGCCTCTCATCATATGACTCCCCATCTCTCTTTACTTCAAAATTGTACTCTCCCTTTCTTTCCTATTACTGTTAATATTGCTAATGGGTCTGGTATGTCTGTTATATCTGTTGGGTCTATTATACCGTCTGCTATGTTTGTTGTTTCTATTCCATCTGTCCTTTATGTTCCTTAGTTATCTATCAGTTTATTATCTATCAGTCAGCTTGATGCCTCTGGTTGTGATGTTATCTTTTCTTCTTCTATCTATTCTGCGTAGGATCGAATGTCCAAGCAGCAGATTGGCGTAGAGTTAGGGACCTCTATGTGGTGGAAAGCTTGTATCTGTCTATGACAACTTCTCCGACTGCCTTTTTTTTCTTTTCAGTTAGATTCTTTGTCTAGTCCTTTTTACTTGTGGCATTCTAGATTAGGGCATTTGTCTACTGACCGCTTACAGTCTTTAACTCAATCAGGTATATTGGGTAAAGTTTCTCTTAGTGAACTTACTAAATGTCGGGGGAGTAAACTTGTCAAAATGACTGCCTTACCTCTTTGTAAAAGTATTTCTATATCTAATACACTGTTTTCTTTAGTTCATACTAATGTTTGGGGCCCTTCTCTTATTCTCACCAAAAGGGGTTCTGCATACTATGTGTCTTTTATTGACGATTGCACCCGTTATACTTGAGTTTATCTTATGACTCATAAGTCCGATTTCTATCAGATATATCGTACCTTTCAGTCTATGATTACTACTCAGTTTGGGTCTACAATTAAAGTGTTACGGTCTGACTTGGGTGGGGAATATTTTAAAAATGAGTTCTGTGAGTATTTGGCCAATTTGGGTACCATTCACCAAACTTCTTGTACCGATACACCTGTCAAAAATGGTCGAGCTGAACGTAAACACTGTCATCTCCTTGAGACAGCTAGGTCTCTTCTTCTTTCTGCCTTAGTTCCGGCTCTGTTTTGGGGGGAGATAGTTCTTATTGTTGCTTTTCTTCTTAACTGCATGCCTACTCCCCTTCTTTCTAATCGGTCTCCTTATGAGACTTTGTTCTCCTAAATTCCTAATTACTCCCTCCTTTATGTGTTTGGGTCTGCCTGTTTTGTCTTTCTTTCCCGCAAAGATCGGACCAAACTTAGTGCCCGGTTTGTCCTCTGTGTCTTTTTGGGTTATAGTCCTACTCAGAAAGGCTATAGGTGTTACGACCCTATTTCCTGTCGTTTTTATGTCTCCCGTCATGTTTTTTTCTCGAACGTCTGCCTTACTTTCAGCTTCCCTCTCTCACTGCTCCAGTTTCCAAAGAGGATTTGGTTCACATTGACCCATTTCCTTCTGAGGTCTGGTCTGATGACTACATCTCCACTGTTCTTCTTGAGCTCATTTCATCTTCTCCTCTTTCTACCCCTCCTATTGAGTCCCTTTCCACCGATCCTCTTGAGGTTATTCCTACTTCGCCGTCTGCATCACCTATGGCTCCTTCTCCTCCTTCGGCTTTTTCTTTTCCTCCGTCGTTGGTTTATTCTCATCGCAAGGCTCCCCCACCACCAGTTGTCTTTACTCCTGTTGCTGCTTCTTCTGTTTCTGACGACTTTGATCTTGCTGCACGCCGATATCCTACTCGTGAGCGTCGTCTTCCAAACAAGTTGGGTTCGTCTAATACATGTATTTCTGCTTCCTATCGTAGTTTTTTGTTTGTTATTCATTCTTTTTCAGAACCTCAGTCTTACATGGACGCCTGTCAGGATCCTAATTGGGTTCAAGCTATGGAGGATGAGCTATTTGCCTTGTAGAAGACTAACACTTGGGCGTTGGTTCTTTTGCCTACTGGTAAGAATCTGGTTAGTTGCAAATGGGTCTATAAAGTCAAGACTCATTCTGATAATTCTCTCGAGCGATACAAAGCTCGCTTGGTTGCCAAGGGTTTCTCGTAGGAGTATGGTATTGATTATGAGGAGACATTTGCCCCTGTTGTCAAGATGACTACTGTTTGTACCTTGATTTCTGTTGTTGCTGTTCAACATTGGCCTCTCTATTAGATGGACGTTAAGAATGCTTTTCTTAACGGTCATCTCACTGAGGTCTATATGCGTCCTGTCATGACCCGAACCCGTCCCTATGGATTAAGGTCATAACCGGCCAGTAATCAAGGGATTACCTATGGCCTTAAACCTAACCAAACCAAACCAAACCAAACCAAGCCTTAAGTCCCATCAAATGAGGTCGGCTATATGAATCCTTCTTCTCTACGCGGCCCTATCAAAGGTCATTTCGTTAGTCAAATTAAGTAGATCCATATCTCTATTTACAACGTTAGCCAACGTTAATCTAGGCCTACCCCGTCCCCTAACACTCCCCTCTACCGTTACAACATCGCATCTCTTCACTACTGCCTCTGTTGGTTTCCGTTGAATATGACCAAATCATCTCAATCGATTCTCTCTCAACTTATCTTCTATCGGTGCTACTCCTACCCATTCCCGAATACACTTATTTCTAATTTTGTCTTGTCTAGTCTTGCCAGACATCCACCTTAGCATCTTCATCTCAGCCACACTCATCTTATCTACATGTTGTTTCTTGGTTACCCAACACTCCGTCCCATACAACATCGCTGGTCTAATATCTATTCTATAGAACTTACCTTTTAGTCTAGTGGGTATTCGTTTATCGCACAGTACCCCAGACACACTTCTTCACTTACACCATTCCGCCTTAATCCTATGGGCCACATCCGCATTAATCTCTTCCGCGGTTGTGATAATTGACCCTAAATAACGAAAATGTTCACTCTTAGGCAATTCTTGGTTCTCAATCTTCATTTCTCCTCTGCTTTCATTGTTACTGTTACTAAATTTACACTTTATGTACTCTGTCTTATTTCTGCTTATCCGGAAACCTTTAGATTCAAGAGCTTTTCTCCAAGTCTCCAACTTTGTATTAACTCCTTTTCTAGTCTCATCCACTAGCACAATATCGTCTGCAAAAAACATACATCATGGCACGTCATCCTGATATTTCTCGTCAACTCATCCATAACTAAAGCAAAAAGATAAGGGCTTAGGGTAGATCCTTGGTGTAACCCAACAGTGATAGGAAATTCATTTGTCTCTCCAGAAGGCGATCTAATAGTGGTCACCACCCCTTCATACATGTCCCTAATCACATCAATGTAACATTTTGTCACCCCTTTCTTCTCTAACACCCACCATATTATATCTCGGGGCACTCTATCATGTGCTTTCTCAAGGTCGATAAACACCATATGAATGTCTCTTTTCTTTTCTCTATACTCAAAAGATAAATCGCTTCCATTGTTGACCTGCCGGACATAAACCCAAATTGATTCTTTGACACCTCTGTTATATCTCGCAATCGGCGTTCCATCACCCTTTCCCACACTTTCATTATATGGCACATTAGCTTGATTCATCTATAGTTGTTGCAATTCTGGACATCTCCTTTATTCTTATATATTGGCACTAAAATACTCGTCCTCCACTCATCTGGCATGTTCCTAGTCAACAAAATTTTGCTAAACAACCTAGTCAACCAAGCAACCCCCTTTTTACCCAAGCACTTTCAAGCTTCAATAGAGATATCATCGGGTCCTAAAGTCGTATTTGATTTCATCTTCTTAAGTGCAATCTCCACTTCAAAGTTCTTAATCTTGCGATAAAACTTATAGTCTTGATTTATCGTATTATTAGCCATTTCTTCCCCTATTGCCGTACCTCCATATTCCTCATTTAATAGTTTTTCAAAATAGTTCTTCAATCTTTCCTTAATCTCTTCATCCTTCACCAATACCTTAGAATCCTCACTCTTGATGTACTTAACTTGATTAAAATCTCTTGTTTTCCTCTCCCGTATCTTAGCAAATTTGTATACTCTCTTCTCTCCTTCTTTACTCTCTAGTCTAGTGTATAGGTCATCATAAGCTTTCAACTTAGCCTCTCTCACTACTTTTTTGACCTCTTTATTAGCCAATCTATAGCTCTTAAGGTTTTTCTCAGTTCTATCCTTCTGCCACTTTTTAAAGCACTCTTTCTTTGCCTTAAACCTCTTCCCTCCACCACCAAGTTTCCCTAGCGCTAGGTCCCGTCCCTTTCGACTCTTCAAGCACCTCCCTTGAGATTCTCCTCATACAATTGGCCATCGAGTTCCACATAGTGTTAGCATCATCTTCCAAGTCCCAAGTATCTTCCTTATCCATTCTATTCTTAAATGTTTCTAGTTTGTCCCCCTTTTAGGTTCCACCATCTCGTCCTACGACGCCCACCATCCTTCTTAGCTTGGTATTGCCCTCTAAAACATAAATCTAGTACCAAAATCTTATGTTGAGAGGTCAGGCTCTTTCCAGGAATCACCTTACAATCATTGCATTTTAGGCGGTCCACTTTTCTCACTAAGAAGTAATCTATTGGGCTCTTAACTGACCCACTTTTAAAAGTTATCAAATGCTCCTCCCTCTTCTTATACATAGTATTGGCCACCACCAGGTCAGAAGCCAACGCAAAATCTAAGATACTCTCTCCAGCCTCATTTCTGTCACCAAAACCGTATCCACCATGCACCATTTCATAGCCTAGTTTATCTATGCCTACATGGCCATTAAAATCTCTTCCTATAACCAGATTCTCTCCTACGGGCATCTCCTGTAAGATCTCATCCATTTGCTCCCAAAAATCCCTCTTAGTCTGATCATCTAATCCTACTTGAGGGGCGTATGCACTAATAACGTTCATTATATTTCCTTCAATAACTAGTTTAACTAACATAATCCTATCCCCTTTCCTAATGACCGCAACTACATTCTCCACCAGGCCCTTAGCAATTATGATTCCTACCCCATTCCTGCGTCTGTCCTTACCACTATAATACAGTTTAAAACCAGTATCCTCAATTTCCCTAGCTTTCTCACCCGTCCACTTAGTTTCTTGTACGCAAGCTATACTAACTCTCCTCCTAATCATAACATCTACCAATTCCATTGTCTTACCAGTTAAGGTTCCTATATTCCAAGTAGCTACCCTAAACTTGTAGTCTTAGACTAGCTTCTTTACCTGCGCTTGGCCAGAAAAATGCGGAAACCTTTGCCTATTTTTCACCGCACCCAGGCGTCGATGCGCCCCCCCTTGCTCACTTTGCGAAACACCCGGAGGCAAGCGCAACGCGTTACTTGAGGGTAACGACTTAGCATTTAAACGATTTAAAGTAGGATTCATTTTCATAAGGGATTCGAACGACTCTTTTACGTGTTGGCTGTCGGCTACCTAACACACAACCCTCCTCCTTAACCCGGGCTTTAGCCAAACAAAAAGCTTATATACATGATGATCCATATCTTCACTAGGGTAACAAAATAGTGAACAAAAGAACAAAAGAAAACAAGGTCTCATTCGTGAGACGTTCGGGCTGACTCCACGACTTAACTTCCTCTCATATCTTTCACTGAGGCTGGGTTTGGACATCTCTTTGCTCACCTACACACATGAAAATGAGAATGAGCGGAAGCCCAGTGAACAATATCAAAATAAAAGAGTTACATGAATGAAACTTGTAGCAAACATATCAAACGGCCATAAGCCCAATTATGTTTCTATCTAATACATCGAACGGCCTTGGGCCCAAACATATCAAACGGCCTCAGGCCCAATTCGCTCGTGTCAAACGGCCTTTGGCCCAATCATTCATGTCAAACGGCCTTTGTCCCAATTATAATATTCAAACGACCTCTGGCCCAATCATTCACGTCAAACGGCTTTTGGCCCAATTATAATGTTCAAACAGCCTTTGGCCCAATCATTCATGTCAAACAGCCTTTGGCCCAATTATAATATTCAAATGGCCTTTGGCCTAATCATTCACGTCAAACGGCCTTTGGCCTAATTATAATATTCAAACGGCCTTTAGCCCAATCATAATATTCAAACGGCTTTTGGCCCAAGCATTCATATCAAACGGCCTTTGGCCCAATTATAATATTCAAACGGCCTTTGGCCCAATCATAATAATCAGACGGCCTTAGGCCCAATTCATTTCCATAGTCGTATCCATGTGTGTCTCGTACCCTTGATCATGATCATATTTGTATTTATATTCAATTAGTCTTATGCAAAAGACCGTCATTGGAAATATTCATCCATAATTCAACTTACAAATCCATAAGGCTCATACAGAAGTAACGTTTGTAAAATAACGTACTCGAACATATCTTTACTAAGATATTTACTCATAGTGATCTGCCGGATGATTTGTCCTTGTGCTTGACCTTACACATTTCATAAACATAATGGGTCACAAGCGATTTAATCCGTTTTTAATTTATACATCCCTCTTAGGCTTATTTCTTATCCTTTTAACTCATTTATAATGTTCAATGCATGCCTAAGAGTGCTTAGAAATGAAAGAGAACGGAAAACAAATCACAAAACCATTTTTCAAAATTTTTGAAACAGGGTTCTCCGCTCGAGCGCAGCTTTGGCCTCTCGAGCGGACGCCTTTTGTCTGCAAAAGTACGGATTGCCCCTTTTTTGAGCTCGAGCGTGACTTTGGCCGCTTGAGCTGAGAGTCAAAACATGTGTCTGGGTGCTCGAGCTCAACCCATCGCGCTCGAGCGGACATCAATGTTTGCAAAACTTCTGGGAGTTAACATTTCACGCTCAAGCGGCGCTTTCCCCGCTCGAGCGGACATGGCGAATTCTGGAACTTCCAGAACTGCATTTGAAGCTCAAACGCAGTATTCAAAGGCCCAAAGCTCAAATTTTTGGTACAAAACATGGAAAATCATTACATGACATGGAAACACTATTAGTTCGGAACCAATTACTCAAAATCATGGGCTAATGTCCAAAATCAAGTTCAAATCATTCAATTCCATGTTCATGACTTTGAGACTCATGCATGTATGATCTTACATGGGTTCATCATCTTCTAAACATGTAGTTGAGTCTCATAACCTCATTATTCATGGATGCATGTCTTAAATGACTTCCAATTCAACTTATTTAACATGTCTTATACACAAACATAAAGACTCATAGCAAATTGTTACATGCATGCACATATTGATCTCAATTTCATCATGATCAACATGCTTCACATTCAAATATGCAAATTTATGGCTAACTCTCATATGCATGTACTAGATGTCTTCAAATTCATTATGATGAACTCAATTTTTGTTCTTCAATACGTATCTTGTTTGAATTCACTCAATTGCAAGCTAAAACTTATGAGTTGAGCTCAATTACTCACCTAGGAGTCCAAATCTTCCAAATTCTAGCTAGCTTTTGAGCCTAGCCTTCCAAATCTTCAAGTTTTGAGACAATTCTACAATTTTTCCTCTTCCTCTTTCTCTAGAACCGGCCCTCTCTCTCTAGAACCGGCCCTCTCTCTCTCTAGAGTGTGATTTCGGCCAAGATGAGTTCAAAAGAAAGAATTTGAGTGTATATAGGCCTGTTTATCGGCTTGGCTAATCAAATTGATTAAAGTTAAGTAATGATGCTCTAATTTAATCATTTTGAATTTAATTATTTTGATCCGAATGAATTTTCAATTAAATTTCACCGTAGGCTCTAAAAATTACGCTAATCACAATGGCGTAGTCAATTTCGGTTTCTGTGGCCGATAAGGCCTTCAATTTTCAGTTCACAACAGTAAGTTGAACAGATTTTCTTACGATGAATAGATATAAGGCCAAATCCACATATAATCATGCAATTAACACCCAAATTCAAATTAATCACATAATCACAATATGATCACGATTAATTAACTTAACACAAGACAGGATTATCACAATCTTCCCCCCTTTAGGAAGTTTGGTCCTCCAAACTTATTTTACCTCCGTTCGGAAACAAGTGTAGGTAGCGTAGTCGCATCTCATCTTCTTTTTCCCATGTAGCGTCCGTCCTATAGTGTTCTTTCCACTCTACCTTCACCATTGTGATAGACTTATTTCTGAACTGTTTCACTTGCCGGTCAATGATTCGTTCTGGCCATTCTTCGTATTCCATATTTTCATCGAGAGCTATCCGATGGTAATCAATCACATGAAATGGATCTCGAAGATAACCTCTCAACATCGATACATGAAACACATTATGCATTTGCTCGAATCCTGGCGGTAAAGCAATCTTATAAGTAACTGGACCAAATCTTTCCAGAATTTGATATGGCCCAATGTAACAGAGTGACAATTTACCCTTCTTACCAAATCTCAATTGGCCTTTCATCGGAACCACCCGAATAAATACATGATCACTAACCTCGTACTCAAGTGGTCTTCTTCGAACATCTGCATAGTTCTTCTGTCGACTCTGAGCCGCCTTGAGCCTTTGTTGAATAATTTTGATCTTCTCAGAAGTGTTTTGCACAATTTCAGGCCTAAATAAGGCCTTATCTCCGACCTTTGTCCAGCAAATTGGTGATCTACATTTTCTACCATACAAAGCCTCGTATGGTGCTATACCGATGCTGGGGTGGAAGCTGTTATTATATGCAAACTTTGCTAGTGGCAAATAATCTTCCTAACTCCCTTGAAAATCCAAGGCACACATTCTTAGCATATCTTCCAAGGTTTGTATTGTCCGTTTTGATTGCCCGTCTGTCTGTGGGTGGAATACAGTACTAAACCTCCATTCTGTTCCCATAGCTCTTTGCAAACTTTTCCACAATCTAGACATAAATTTCGGATCTCTATTCGAGACAATGGACACTGGAACCCTATGTAGGCGAACAATCTCATCAACATATATAGTAGCCAGTCTATAAGCATCAAATGTAGTTTCAACAGGCAGAAAATGTGCATATTTAGTCAGTCTATCAACTACAACCCAAATAGAGTCCATACCTCGAGGAGTTCGAGGTAAACCAACAACGAAATCCATGGTTACATGCTCCCACTTCTATTCCGGAATAGGGAGAGGTTGAAGTAGACCGCCTGGTTTTCGATGCTCAGCTTTAACTTGCTGGCATTGAAGGCACTTGGACACATACTCTACAATTCTTTTTTTCATTTTGGGCCATCAATAGCTTTGTTTCAAGTCTCGATATATTTTATTGTTACCCGGATGCATAGCAAATATCGATCTGTGAGCTTCGTCTAGAATTCTCTTCTTTAGTTCCGGAACATTTGGAACACACATTCTGTTTTGAAATCTCAACACTTCACCTTCAATGCTGAATTCTGATTTCGAATTTGCTTCAAACTCATCGATTACATTCTTGAGGAACTCATCCTTTTTTTTGTCTTTGCTTGACTTCAGTAATTATTGTTGGCTCAGCTGAAATGGCGGCCACCAATCCGGTTTGTTCGTGTAGCACGACAACAATCTTGATTCTCTCAAAGTCTAGCAAAATTTCCTTCTGTTCAGTAAGCAAGCAAGCTAAATTCCTTGTCGATTTTCTACTCAAGGCATCAACAACTGTATTGGCTTTCCCGGGGTGATACTAAATCTGAAGATCATAGTCTTTTATTAGTTCAAGCCATCTCCTTTGTCGCATATTCAGCTTCTTTTCAGTAAAGAAGTATTTTAGGCTTTTGTGATCCATATAAACTTCACATTTCGCCCCATACAAGTAATGCTGCCAAATTTTTAGAGCAAATACAACTGCGGCCAACTCCAGTTCATGTGTCGGGTAGTTATTCTCATGTGGTCTCAATTGTCGGGAGGTATAAGCAATTACCCGTCCATCCTGTATTAACACACAACCCAGACCCTTATAAGATGCATCACTGAAAATCACAAAGTTTTCCATACCTGTGGGCAATGTCAAGATTGGTGTAGTGGTTAGTCTCGTCTTCAATTCTTGAAAAGCAGTCTCCTTCTCATCAATCCACTCAAATGATTGTCCTTTGCGTGTGAGTTAAGTAAGTGGAACAGCTATTTTCGAAAAATCCTTCACAAATCTTTTGTAGTACCCAGCTAAGCCCATGAAACTGCGGACTTCTGTTACATTTGTTGGAGTGGGCCAGTTTACAATGGCCTCGATTTTTTGTGGGTCTACTGAAATTCCTTCATTGTTGATAACATGCCCTAAGAAAATGACTTCATCCAACCAAAATTCACATTTCTTTAGCTTGGCAAATAATTTCTTTTTTCTAAGTGTTTGCAAGACAGTTCTCAAGTGGTGTTCATGTTCAAGTCTATTCTTTGAATACACCAAGATATCATCAATAAAACCTACAACAAAATCATCAAGATAAGTCTTAAAAATCCAGTTCATTAGGTCCATAAATGTTGTAGGGGCATTAGTCACTCCAAAAGGTATAACAAGGAATTCATAATGACCGTACCTCGTTATGTAGTTTTCTCAACATCTTCTGCCTTTACCTTCAGCTGGTGATGCTCGGATCTCAAATCAATTTTAGAAAATACTTGTGATCCCTACAACTGATCAAACAAGTCGTCAATACGGGGTAAGGGATATTTATTCTTTATCGTTACCTTGTTTAATTCACGGTAGTTAATACACAGGCGTAAGGTTCCATCATTCTTCTTCACAAATAATACTGGTGCACCCCATGGCGAAGTACTTGGTCGAATAAACCCCTTGTTCAGTAGGTCTTGCAACTGTTCTTTTAGTACTTTTATTTCAGCAGTAGCCATTCTGTAGGGAGTTTTGGAAATAGGTTGAGTGCCTGGCACGACTTCAATGGTAAACTCTATTTCCCTGTCAACTAATTCTCTTAGTAATTCATCTGGGAATACATCTGGAAACTCACTAACAATAGGGATACTGTTCAATTCAACATTTACAGATTGTTCAGATAGCACACAACACAAATAACCTTGGCATCCTTTCTTGATCAATTTACATGCTTTCATTGCAGATATCAAATAAGGTGGAGGCACTACCCCGTTACCCACAAACACAATTTCTTCCTGCCCTGGTGGTTTAAATACAACCTGTTTCGTTACACAATCAATGGTGGCACAGTATTTAGTTAGCCAGTCCATGCCCAAGATTACATCAAAATGTCTAAAGTCCAATGGTAATAAATCTACATACAAGGTAGCATTCCCAATACGCATGTCACAAAATCGACATACAAATGTACATAACACAGATTTCCCAGATGGAGCAGATACACATAACAAATATTGCAATGATTCTAAAGGTCTACTCAATCTAGATGCAAATGCATAAGTTACAAAAGAGTGTGTTGATCCGGAGTCAATTAGCACAAAAGCATCCTGATTGCATATAGAGATAGTACCTAAGACAACGGCTTATGTGCTCCGTGTATCACCCGGAACAAGCGCAAAGACTCTTCCTTGCCTCACAGTATCTCCGGTAGTAGTAGGCCTTGTAGTATTCCCCGATTTTGGGATCGATGTAGTTGAGCTAGCGGCTAACTTCCCACTGTTCTGATTACAATCTCTGGCCATATGTCCTGTCTTACGACACTTAAAACAGGCCTCTGATATACGGTAGCAAACCCCATGATGTCTTTTTCCACACTGGTTGCACATTGGGGACGTGTCTCTAGAAGAATTCGAAGTACTCGAGGAGCTCGTATTCTGCTTTTTTGAAAATCTCTTTTTTGAAAAGAAGCCTTGTCTTTTACTACTTTTCCAGTCAGTTGATGATTTGGCCTGTCTAACTATATTAGCTTATGATATTATGGCCCGGTCTAACACTTCGATATAGGTCTCCAGCTTAAGTGCGTTCACTTTTTCTAAGATATCATTTCGAAGACCTCCTTCAAAATGTCTTGCTTTCTTATAGTCGGTATCGACCATGTGTGGTGCAAATCTAGCCAATTCAGTAAACTTGGTCTCGTACTTAGCTACTGTCATGCTATTTTGCTTCAGTTCCATGAACTCCGATACTTTCTTATCACGAACACATTGTGGAAAGTATTTATCGTAGAAAAGTTCCAAAAATCGTGCCCAGCCTATATTTTTATTATCCTCACGAATCAACATCCACCATCTCCTTGCTTCGTCTTTTAATGTGAAGGTAGCTAGCATTACTTTCTGTGTTTCTAAACAAGGAAACACTTCAAACAGCTTTTCTATGCCAAGGACCCATGCTTCAGCCTTTAACAGATCTAATCCCCCATGAAACTGTGGTGGTTTCATTTTTTTGAATTCTTTGGTGAGAGCTATTGTCCGGTCATCGTTTTACAAATCTGGTACAGATGGTGCTGGAGGTGGCGGGTGTGGCTGTTGCCATTGTTGTTGCCACTGTTGTTGTCTCAATGTTTTTGTTATTTCCTGAATCAATCTTTCCATCCTATCCATTCTGGCAGTAGAGGACCCCTCTAATTTATCACCTCTTGTTCTCCCCATTATCTGATTAAACTTACATTATTCTTCATACAAAAACGTTCACAAGTACGCATATACAAAGGAGCTTATGTATTCAAATAATTCGCAATGCAAATAAATCACCAATCATATAGCACATAGTCATTTATTTATCACATGCATGCATCCTAGATCTTTTTTAGATACTTATTGCTCATTTGGACAAGTGTGTGAGTTATTAACTCGTGCTCTGATATCACTCTGTCATGACCCGAACCTGCCCTTATGGATTAAGGTCATAACCGGCCAGTAATCAAGGGATTACCTACGGCCTCAAACCTGATCAAACATATTTTCAATAGAATAAGGGGCCAAAACGGAAGCAAACTTAAAAATTTTGTCCAATGACCTATGCTTACATGGTAAAGCAAAACACTCCATTAACAATCCATAATAACTCACACATGTAGGCGGAAATAACATCTTATGTGTCCAGGAACTTTCAAACATGTAGTCAGCCAAACAAAAAGCTTATATACATGATGATTCACATCTTCACTAAGGTAACAAAATAGTGAACAAAAGAACAAAAGAAAACAAGGTCTCATGCGTGAGACGTTCGAGCTGACTCCACGACTTAACTTCCTCTCATATCTTTCACCGAGGCTGGGTTTGGACATCTTTTTGCTCACCTACACATGTAAATGAGAGTGAGCGATAGCCCAGTGAATAATATCAAAATAAAAGAGTTACATGAATGAAACTTGTAGCAAACATATCAAACGGCCATAAGCCTAATGATGCTTCTATCTAATACATCGAACGGCCTCGGGCCCAAACATATCAAACGGCCTCAAGCCCAATTCGTTCGTGTCAAACGACTTTCGGCCCAATCATTTATGTCAAACAGCCTTTGGCCCAATTATAATATTCAAACGGCCTTTGACCCAATCATTCACGTCAAATAGCCTTTGGCTCAATTATAATATTCAAATGGCCTTTGGCCCAATCATTCACGTCAAACGGCCTTTGGTCCAATTATAATATTCAAACGGCCTTTGGTCCAATCATAATATTCAAACGGCCTTTGGCCCAAGCATTCATATCAAACGGCCTTTGGCCCAATTATAATATTCAAATGGTCTTTGGCCCAATCATAATAATCAGACGGCTTTAGGCCCAATTCATTTCCATATTCGTATCCATGTGTGTCTCGTACCCTTGATCATGATCATATTTGTATTTATATTCAATTAGTCTTATGCAAAAGACCGTCATTGGAAATATTCATCCATAATTCAACTTACAAATCCATAAGGTTTATACAGAAGTAACGTTTGTAAAATAACGTATTTGAACATATCTTTAGTAAGATATTTACTCACAGTGATCTGCCGGATGATTTGTCCTTGTGCTTGACCTTACATATTTCATAAACATAATGGGTCACAAGCGATTCAATCCGTTCTTAATTTATACATCCCTCTTAGGCTTCTTTCTTATCCTTTTAACTCATTTATAATTTTCAATGCATGCCTAAGAGTGTTTAGAAATGAAAGAGAACGGAAAACAAATCACAAAACCATTTTTCAAAATTTTTGAAACAGGGTTCTCTGCTCGAGTGCAGCTTTGGCCTCTCGAGCGGACCCCTTTTTGTTTGCAAAAGTATGGGTTGCCCCTTTTTTGAGCTCGAGCGTGACTTTGGCCGCTCGAGCTGAGAGTCAAAACATGTGTCTGGGTGCTCGAGCTCAACTCATCGCGCTCGAGCGGACATCAATGTTTGCAGAACTTCTGGGAGTTAACATGTTAATTTACATATATTAATATATCATATAGTTAGTGATATAGTTAGTGCACATATAGTTAGTGCTATAGTTAGTGCTCCATATAGTTAGTGATATAGTTAGTGCTCCATTATGGTATAGTGCTCCATTATGGCTCCATTGTATCCCATTTCTCTCTATAAAAGAGAGCTCTTGTAAGCACATGAAATATCAATCAATAATATCAATACATTAATTTACTACATGGTATCAGAGCAATAGGTTAAGTTCCTAGTGTTCTTCGCCTTCTGGCGGGCGGCAACCTGTCCTTGGCCGCCCGCCGGACCTCAACCTATTCCACTTGTGTTTCTACACATACCTTCTTCCATAGCTGAGCTCTTACCCCTCATTTCAGCCTCTGTAGATCGCAAAGCAAACAGCAGCTTCAGCAAAATTATCTATCTGCAGTGGGTCGGCCACAGAGTCGCTTGGCTCCAAATCAACTGCTGTTGGGTTGTTTAAGTTATCAACATCGGAAGCAGAGGAGGAAGGAGATTCACCAGGCTGTACTATTTGCAAAGTCGCCTGCAATTCATGTCGATCTCTGCTTGCACTGATATGTGAGGAATAAATTACCCTCATGTACGCCACCTTCGTACATCTGTAGGCCAGAGCAGCAGCAGCCATGTCCTTAGATTTCTCATATTCGTGGGCACAAAACTCGCAGAGTTTCGCAGTGCTACTATACATTTGCGTTGACTGGATCATCTCGCTTTGCTTGGCACTCTCGCTGTTGGAAGATTCTAATAAAGAGGCTCCATGTAGAAACTTGAGGGCTGCCTGGAAGTAAAGACCTGTACTTTCAGAATTTGATCCAGAATTCTTAAGGCGATCAGCCAGATGCTTAAGATCCTTCGCCTCTTTTACGGCATTTGTGGCAGCCTGACTGGAGGATTCTTTTCTAAGAGCACAGAGGATTCAAGAGACCCACGATGAGCAGCCAAAGCTTCATCCGTAATGCCTGCCTTCTCATCCATTAGTAAGTCAATGAGCAATGGAACTGCCCCGGAAACAACAACACTTGCCTGGTTTGCATTGTAAATTGCAAGGTTAAAAAGTGCTGTTGCAGCGTCCCTTTTCCCAGCTGTATGGCCTTCTCCGAGGAGCACTACCAATGCTTGAATGGCTCTGGGATGAGCACCAATGATCACTTTGTGATCATCTATTATAGACATGCTGAAGATTGCTGCTGCTGCGTTTTCTCTTGCCTCCATGTTTTTTCCCTGATTGTAGAACTTCTATGATGCTGTCAATTGCACCAGCTGACATTATTAGTGTCTTGTTGTTGTCAAAAATGGACAGGTTGAGGAGGGCAGTGATTGCATTTTTTTGAATTCTTGGGTCGTGGGAACCAAGTAATGTCACCAGAAAGGGAATTGCTCCTGTCTCGGCAATTAATCTGCGATTATCTATTCCCGTTTTTTGCAAGTAACCGAAGCTCATAAGTTGCTTGCCTTTGGATATCCAAAGATCCAGTCGCCAGTTTGCCCACCAGAAACTCTGCTGTCATTTTTGACAGCATCGTTGGCTGTTTTTGTGGTGGAAATGTGATCGATTGCTTTCTCACTCGTCTTTCTCTTGCTGTTGCTTCTCTCCAATCTTGAAGAAGATGAAGATGTTGTACCATCAATTACAGGGATATTGTTCTCCTGACACCATTGATGGACCAAACACTTGAGTGCATAATTGGGTATGAGGGCCATATGAATTAGCCTCTGCCCGCTTTTTGGGCATGTGTGGTGCCCTGAATTTATCCACTGGGCGATAGAATTTCGATCATAAGTTTGCCCTGATGCTACTATCACAGGGTCTCTCATCAAGTCAAGTGAAATGGGGCAGCGAAATTCATCGGGTATGTTAAATAACATTGATTGTGAAGATGAAGAATGATGATCTTGATGCCTAAATGATGCTGTCCGCTGCCTCAAGTCTTCATTGTTTTTCTCTTTTTGATGGAAGTCCGGCACACCTTTTGATAAGATTGGGCACGCCTTTTGATGGCACGCCTTTTGAGGGTGCGACTTTTATGGGTCCGACAAGACTCGATAAACTGTCCCGACATTGATTCCGGTTAGCTCCTATATGGGTCCGACAAGACTCTGTAAACTGTTCCGACATTGCTTTCGGTTCTCTGCTACAACGGTTCGACACAGCCATATAGTGTCTTCTACAACGGTCCAACATGACCCCGTAAACTGTCTCCTACATGGGTCTAGCAAGACTCCGTAAACTGTCTTCTACATCGGTCTGCCATAACCATACGGTCTTCTACAACGGTCTGACACGACCATACAGTGTCTCCTATCCACTTTTATTTTATTTGTCAGATTTTTTTTCTGCTTTGTTACTCTCTCCAAACTCAAGTTGGTTAGTACCTATCCTCCTTGAGTTTGAGGGGGGCTGTTAATTTACATATATGAATATATCATATAGTTAGTGATATAGTTAGTGCACATATAGTTAGTGCTCCATATAGTTAGTGATATAGTTAGTGCTCCATTATGGTATAGTGCTCCATTATGGCTCCATTGTATCCCATTTCTCTCTATAAAAGAGAGCTCTTGTAAGCACATGAAATATCAATCAATAATATCAATACATTAATTTCCTACATAACATTTCACGCTCGAGCGGCGCTTTTCCCGCTCGAGCGGACATGCCGAATTCTGGAACTTCCAGAACTGCATTTGAAGCTCAAACTCAGTATTCAAAGGCCCAAAGCTTGAATTTTTGGTACAAAACATGGAAAATCATTACATGACATTGAAACACTATTAGTTCGGAACCAATTACTCAAAATCATGGGCTAATGTCCAAAATCAAGTTCAAATCATTCAATTCCATGTTCATAACTTTGAGACTCATGCATGTATGATCTTACATGGGTTCATCATCTTCAAAACATGTAGTTGAGTCTCATAACCTCATTATTCATGGATGCATGTCTTAAATGACTTCCAATTCAACTTATTTAACATGTCTTATACACAAACATAAAGACTCATAGCAAATTGTTACATGCATGCACATATTGATCTCAATTTCATCATGATCAACATGTTTCACATTCAAATATGCAAATTTATGGCTAACTCTCACATGCATGTACTAGATATCTTCAAATTCATTATCATGAACTCAATTCTTGTTCTTCAATACATATCTTGTTTGAATTCACTCAATTGCAAGCTAAAACTTATGAGTTGAGCTCAATTACTCACCTAGGAGTCCAAATCTTCCAAATTCTAGCTAGCTCTTGAGCCTAGCCTTTCAAATCTTCAAGGTTTGAGACAATTCTACAATTTTTCCTCTTCTTCTCTCTCCAGAACCGGCCCTCTCTCTCTCTAGAGTGTGATTTCGGCCAAGATGAGTTCAAAAGAAAGAATTTGAGTGTATATAGGCCTATTTATAGGCTTAGCTAATCAAATTGATTAAGGTTAAGTAATTATGCTTTAATTTAATCATTCTGAATCTAATTACTTTGATCCGAATGAATTTTCAATTAAATTTCACCGTAGGCTCTAAAAATTATGCTAATCATAATAGCGTAGTCAATTTCGGTTTCTGTGGCCGATAAGGCCTTCAATTTTCAGTTCACAACAGTAAGTTGAACAGATTTTCTCACGGTGAACAGATATAAGGCCAAATCCACATATAATCATGTAATTAACACCCAAATTCAAATTAATCACATAGTCACAATATGATCACGATTAATTAACTTAACACAAGACAGGGTTATCACACGTCTTCCCCCTAGCCTTCTTCACTCCTTTGGGCAGGTTTGTCATCTTCGGCGTGCTCTGTATGGTTTGAAGCAATCTCTTCGTGCTTGATATGATCGCTTTCAGACTGCTGTTACCGAGCTTGGGTTTCATCCTTCTGCTTCCGACTCTGCTTTGTTTCTAAGACATACCTCGGCTGGTTTTGTTGCTCCCCTACTCTATGTGGATGATATGATCATCACTAGCTCTGACTCTTCTGGCATCTCTAAGGTCAAGTAACATCTCTTCCGCACCTTCGAAATGAGGATCTGGGTCTATTACAGTATTTTCTTGGTATTGAGGTTGCCTCTTCTCCAAAGGGTTATTTTCTGTCTCAGGCCAAGTATGCTAATGACGTTATTCACCGTGCCGGTCTTACTAATACTAAGGTTCCTGATACACTTATTGAGCTTAATGTAAAGCTCAACTCTACTGATGGTGTCCTTCTGGATGATCCCACTCTCTATTGCGAGCTTGTGGGTTATTTATTTTATTTTGACTATTACTCGCCCTGATCTGGCTTATGCTACTCATGTGGTTAGTCAGTTCGTTTCTGCTCCTCGCTCTACCCATTGGGCTACTTTGGTTCGCATTCTTCGTTATCTCCAGGGTACCATCTTTCAAGGCTTACTGTTGTCCTCTATTTCCTTTTTAGACTTGGTGACCTATGCTGATTTTGATTGGGCTGGTGATGTTAATGATCGCAAGTCCACCTTTGGTTTCTGTATGTTTCTTGGTGATTCCTCGATCTCTTGGAAGAGCAAGAAACAAACTGTTGTTGCTTGCTCTACTGCCAAAGCTGAGTACTGCTGGAATATGGAATGTTGGAATATTGTATATTTAATTTATGAATTTAATTTTAGGGTTTGATTGTGTAATTATTTAATTCATTTTTCCATGTATCTTATATTGAATATATATAGACATGGTCTCACCCAAATTAGGGTATGCCAATATTTTATATTCCAACATTCCATATTCCAACATCAGAAAGCAACTCATCAGACTCAGTCGAAAGTTTCAAATTCGGATCCATAGGAGTAGAAGCAGGCTTGCACTCCATCATACTGGTGTCTCGAAGAAGATCCAAAGTATACTTCCGTTGGGACAATGATATCCCACTGCGAGAACGAGTTACTTCAATCCCCAAGAAATATTTGAGGGGACCCAAGTCCTTGATGTCAAAAACTCGACCAAGCTCCTGTTTTAACTTAGCAATACCAATGGTGTCATCTTCTGTAAGGATGATATCATCCACATAGACCAACAAAATAATACATCACATCGACCAGTGGGCAGATGACGAACGAAGCATGTATGGTCGGAGTGACACTGAGTAAAATCCATGGATAGGATAACAGAGTTGAAACGATGGAACTATGCACGAGGAGATTGCTTCAAGCCATAAAGAGACTTACACAGACGACAGACCTTGCCAGCATACTCATCCTCAGCCCGAAACCCGGATAAAGGATCTATGTAGATCGTCTCAAGTAAGTCCCCAGGGAGAAAGTATTCTTGACATCAAGTTGACGAAGGTGCCAAGAAGAAGAGGCAGCCAAGAAAATAAGTAAACGAACAGTAGTCAATTTAGCAATCGGGGCAAATGTAGCCCCAAAGTCCTTGCCAGGAACCTGTGTAAAGCCCTTAGTAACAAGACGAGCCTTATAGCAGTCCACTGTACCATCAGCCAAGTATTTGACAGTAAAAACCCACTTGCACCCAATAGTCGTCTCACCAGAAGGTAAAGAGACAAGATCCCAAGTGTGATTATGCTCCAAAGTAGCCATTTCAGTTTGTAGAGCAGCAACCCATTGGGGATTTTGGAGAGCCTCAGACACAGACCGCGGGATAGAGACCGACTCAAGTTGGTCAAGAAAAGACCGATGAGAAGCTGAAAGGGCATCATAACATAAAAATTGGGAAATAAGGTGATTAGTACTACTAAACCAACCAAACCGATTAGGGGGACGATGTTCACGGGTTGGATACCGGGAAGAAGCTGGGGAGGGAATAGTAGAGGGTGTACCTTGGCTTGAGGACGAAAAAGATGCTGGAGGGGGCAGAGCACGAGGGTGACGAGAGTATGTCTGTAATGGCGGAGGACTAGTAGGTGCAGATACAGGCGATGAGGAAGGAGTAAAGGAATCAATGATAGGAACAAGACGAGCACTCGGTGACACAGCAGGAGGCGGTGCACGCGAGGCGGAATCTTGAAACATAGGGTTAGAACAAAAAAATGGCATAGCTTCACAAAATGTGACAACTATAGAATGATAAAAACGACGAGACAACGGATCATAGCACCTATAGCCTTTAGAGAGAGCGGAATAGCCCAAGAAGATGCATTTAAGCGACTTGTTATCTAACTTGGTCCGAGTTGGACTACGATCCTGAACAAAACAAGTACAACCAAACACACGAGGCACAAGAGGAAATAACACAGTATCTGGTCAAAGTAATTGAAAAGGGGCCAACCCGTGAAGAATCCGACTAGATATCCTATTAATGAGGTAAACAGCAGTAAGCACAGCCATATGCCAGTAGGACTTGAGGACATTCATCCCACAAAGAAGACACCGGACAACATATCTAATATGACGGTTTTTATGTTCAGCAATCCCATTTTGTTCAGGGGTGTAAGTACAAGTAAGTTGTTGCAAAATTCCCTGCTGATTAAGTTGGGAGCGAAATGCATCAGAGATGTACTCCCTCCTATTATCAGAACGAAAATTGCATACAACGGTGTGGAATTGGGTTCTGATAATTTGGAGAAATTGAATAAAAAGTGGAAGCACAACAGACTTCTTTTTAAGCAAATAAACCCAAGTACACCTAGAATGGTCATCTACGAAGGTTACATAATAGCGATGCCCAAAAAAAGCTAAAAGAGGACCCCAGATATCAGAGTGAATAAGGTCAAACATACAGGAGGCATGATACATGCGAGGAATATAAGAAGTATGAGTATGTTTAGACAGTTCACAAACAACACAATGAAACTGATGATCTTTGCAAGCTTTATTAAATGACGGAAAAAGTAAACATACATAATTAAAGTTTGCATGTCCTAAACGAGCATGCCATAAGATTAAAATTTGAAAAGAAAACACATAGGAAGACGACTCAGCTAACATAGCTGCTTGCAGGCCAGAAGTGGTAGGATGAGAAGGTGGTGGGTCTTCGAAGTAGTATAGCTCGTCGCGTTCAAACCCTCTGCCAAAAATCTTTTTCGAAGTCCGGTCCTGTAATAAATAATGAGTAGGTAAGAAAATAACAGCATAATGAAGGTTTTTAGCAAGGTGACTCACAGAGAGAAGATTATAAGCAAAATGGGGCACATTTAAGACAGAAGTGTAATATCAGACGACAAGGACACATCACCCTTATGTTGGACATGTGAAATAGACCCATCAGCAAGACATACAGTCTGAGCAGTAGTAGAGATAGGAGAGGATAAACAAGAAAACTCACCAGTCATATGATCATTGGCCCTAGAATCTAATACCCAAGTAGGTGCAGTGCGAACATGAAAGGCTGTAGAAGTACCTGTAGCGAGTGTAGCAGTGGAAGGAACATTTGGAGACATGGTAGTGAATGAACCAAGTTGCTCTTGAAGGCGACCAATCTGAGATTGAAGTTGATGAAGATCAATAGGATGAGTCGGCTGAGGAGTACTAGAGGTGTTTGCAATAACAGCAGTATAGGGAGAGCCTGAAGGGCGTGTCCTTGCAAAGCATTGCTTCAACTCAGGATGAAGCTTGAAGCACCGTGCTTGGACATGACCAGCTGCACCACAATGGTGACAAATAACCTTGCTACTAGAAGCATGAGAACTAAACTTGGCAGCAAGAGCCATCTAATCTGAAACAAAAGATGAGGCAGGAACAGAGGAAGAAAGTGGAGCTACCGGTTGAATCAATCGATGACGACACTCCTCACTGTTAATAGTAGTAAAAGCCTCATATAAGGATGGCATAGGTGATATGTTCAAAATCTAAATACGAAGAGACTCGAATTCAAGTTTTAAACCCATTAGAAATTGATAAGTGTGCTGGCGAGCAAGACGAGCAGACACAATAGAAGCGGCAACAGCTAGAAAATCGCTCAATGGCTCATACTGTGCTAACTCCTCTTAGCGAGACTGAAGATACCCAAAAAATTCAGCAACGGTAAAACCCAAAGCTTCCTGAGAGGCATGAGAAATATCCTGATAGAGCTCGAAAATCCTAGCATCATTGTGGGCATGTGTGTACATTTGGGTAAGAGGACTCCACAACTGAGGAACTGCATCACAGTACATAAACATGTTGTAGATGCGTTCTTCCATAGAGTTGAACATTCAACCAAGTAAGGTGCAATTGTCAATATCCCATTGAACCCGCTTAGGATCATCAGCGGGAGATTGTATCTCGGTTTCCAAAAGCCATCCAGATTTGCCTTTACCCCCAAGGTAGAGACGTATAGACCGACTCCAAGCCGCAAAGTTGCGACCAGTGAGCAACACATTAGTAATCCGATGAACTGGAACATGGGAGGCCAAGGAAACATTTGAACGAGGCATAATGCTCTGAGTTTGTGTAACAAAGTCAGACATGCTGAAACACCACGAAGCCAAAGTAACGGCGTCACACAAAAGAGATGCTACCGAACACACCAATAGCCCAACACAACAGAAAATCAAACTAGAAAGTGCTTACCACATCAGCACATGAACCCTAGAAGGGTAAAGAGAGAAGAACAACACCCAGGAGGGGAAGCCGCACTAGACTCAAGGTAGGGAGGGCTTAGTCTGCACCTAAGGAAGCTAAGATAGTGAGGAAAAGGGACTGTCGAGGGGCTGAAAAGGGACTGCCGAGGGGCTGAGAAGGAAGAGAAAAACTTTCGGCTAGGTGGAGGGAAGAAGAAAGGTTGTCGAGTGGTTGGGTAGGTAATTTAGGGCTGTCGGCAATAGAAGACAAGGGTGGTGGGTGGCTAGGGTTTGGCTCTGATACCAAGAAGAGAGTTATAAAATATTGGCATACCCTAATTTGGGTGAGACCATGTCTACATATATTCAATATAAGATACATGGAAAAAGGAATTAAATAATTACACAATCAAACTTCAAAATTAAATTCCTAAATTAAATATACAATAGTCCATATTCCAACATTCCATATTCCAACACTCCTCCTCAAGTTGGATCAAAGATGTCAACCAACCCCAGCTTGCCAATGGAAGATCGAAGTAGGGATAGCCCTACAGATTTGGTGAAGATGTCGGCAGTCTGATCAGAAGATGGAACAAATGAAGGACACACAATGCCAGCTCGAACTTTTTCCTGGATAAAATGAATATCACCCTCAATATGCTTAGTACGCTCATGAAGCACAGAGTCAGAGGCAAGTAAGATGGTAGACTTATTGTCACAAAATAGCTTAGAGGAATTATTCTCCTCAAAGCCTAACTCAGTAAGAATAGACTGAAGCCATAGTAACTCACATGTCCCATAAGCCATGGCGCGGTATTCAGCTTCAGCAGATGATCGAGAAACAACTGCCTGTTTTTTGCTTTTCCATGATAGAAGATGGGTACCAAGGAAGGTGCATACCCTAGAAGTGGAACGTCTATCAGTCAATGAACCGGCATAGTCTGCATCAGTAAAACAGGACAATCCTGTCTGAAGCCCACCATTGAAGAATAAACCCAAACCTGGACATGACTTGAGATATCTCAAGTTGTGGTGAACAATATCAAGGTGAGCAGTACGAGGTGAATGCATAAACTGACTAACTACACTTACAGCAAATGTCAAATCTGGTCGTGTATTAGTCAAATAGATCAAATGTTCTACCAATCTCTGGTAGCAAGTTGGATACCAAGTTGAAAAGCCCAACCCATACTTCTCCTTAAAACTCAGGTATCAGAGCTTGGTTGGGCCTGTGATTAGTGGGCTATTTGTCCAGCTAGTGCGTGTTGTGGTCCAAGAGGGTGTGTTGGAATATGTCCCACATCGTTTGGAGTTGCCCCATCTGTGCTAGTTATAAGGCTCTAATTTCTCTCTCTCTAATATCTGGGTTTTAAGGAGAAGTGTGAGTTGGGCTTTTCAACTAGTACCATGCTATGGGTCATGTTACTGCTGAGCTTGTTTGACTTCGTTGTCTTCTCTCTAATTTGGGTGTACCTCAGTCTTCTCCGATCTCTCTCTATTGTGACAACTACAGTGCTATTCAGATTGCCCACAATACTGTCTTCCGGACGAAACACATTGAGATTGATTGTCACTTTGTCCGACAACATCTGCAGTCTGACTCTATCTCGCTTCCTTTCGTCTCCTCGACTTTGAAATTTGCGGACTTCTGCAACAAGACTCACACTACCGCTCAGTTTCAATTTCTTCTTAGCAAACTCTTAGTGTTTTCTGCTAAAACACCTTGAGTTTGAGCGGGGGTGTGAGAATATATTGTATATATGACATGATTGTGTATATTAGGAATTAGGCATTAGGAAGGATTGTGGTGTAAATAGGAATCTTTGTATTTCTTTTTTTAGTCATAGATTTAGTAGTATTTTGAGAAGTTGGTAAAAAGTTGGCTTTTTGGCTTTTTGGTGGCTTTTTTGTATAAAAAAGCTAAAAAGCCAAAAAGCTTACTTTTTTAGCAAGTTCTCAAGGGGCTATATAAACTGATGAACTCTTTGTAAACAAACACAAGTTGAATAAACAAAAACTTACAATTACTATATTTTGCTAGAGTGATTTTTCACCAAATATGGTCAATGTTTTCAAAATATACAATCAAACAAACATATAGTTGTTCAGTGTAGGTTCTTTTGCAATGAAGATCAATTTGTTCATATTAAATGGGCTTGATTATATACAGGAGCTTATTCATTACATCACACATGCTTTGATATACACCAATTCAATCTTTTCTGTGTAACATGAAGCTTTAATTTTTAAACAAATTCTTTTCAGGGTGCATCTGAAGGTTGGAAGTGGAGCAGCTTGCACCAAAAGACGCAGAAGTACTGGACAGGTGATGGAAGCCATCATTATTATTAGTGAGCTGTCAAAGCCAACCACTTCTTCCTGCTTCAGGGCGTGTGACGCGAAAACAGAGGTTGAGATTGTGTTATCAATATATTGCTGGATCTAATTTATTTCTCATTCTGTTTCATAGGGAAGAATGTCCAGTTTGTTGCAACATTTATGTGATAGTGTATGTTAACTATATTGAGAAATGTTGTGCTAATGGTTTATGATTATAACTACCAATTGATATTGCTATATGACAGCATTTATTCACTGAGACGGGAAGGAAATGCTAGTTTTCCAACTATGCATCATCGTCGTTGTTAGAATACTCGTATGTTACTTCCATACTAAGTTGATTTGAGGGTACTGTGGTCATATTGTAAGGTCAGTGTTTTCATATAAATATATGTTGCTGGTGTAGGGTTAATTAACAACTCTAAATCAATTAGTCTAAAGATCTTTTCTCTCTTCACTCCTCTCTTCCTCTCTAATCCTAACCCTAGTTTTCACCCATTTTGCATTCTAACCGTGAAATTTCTGTGCACCTCAATGCGTAGCTGTCTTTACATCTATCTAGGGTAAATGTTTGAATACTTGCACAATTAGAGATGTGTACAGCCTTGATGAAGTAGGATTTTAAACTTAGGGGAATGTTGTTTGTCATTTTATTCTTTATTGAATCAGTTGAATGATGCTTCTGAAAGTTCCTTAGGTCCAAACTGTCCGTAAAATCTGCAATAATGAATAAAATAATGAAAGTTTATCTATATGTTACCTTTAGGTAGGTGTACCTTTAGGTCTATACTGAGAAGGTTGTTTGGTATTAAAGTCGAAACATGATAAGGTGAGTGGCCTTGTGGCATGGTTGGGAACCTCCTCTGTTTATTTGTGACTTAAAACTTACACCAACAGTAGGAGATTCTATCTTCTTTAAAAAGAATAAATAAATAAAGTGAGGAAGTGTGAAGTGTTCATACTGCCTTTGAAATAACTATGATGATCACTTGTTGCGTCACTTGGTTTGCCTGAACATGTTTTTCTCACTAAAAGAGAAGGAAAAGGGGGAAATAAAAGAAATACCAATATCATTTGCGGTTTTGCATGCTTGTATATATATATTTTTCAATCCAATTAAATTATGTCTTGCTTTGGTTTATAATGCTACATTTAGATGATCTAAAACTCCTACTTCCAGGTTTTATATTTCAAGGACTTCTCACCTTCTTCAATTTCCCAATCATCTCTGAATGGATTAACAAGCATCGACTGGAAAAGTTATGGATTGATTTTGAGGAGTATTGCAGATCACGATGGCTATGCATTGCTGGAATGGGAGAACTTGCCACCATATGCCCATATTGATATTGTCCTCCACAGTTATCATAAGCAATATCCATCATTGTCTTTTAGGCATCAAATTTATTTTTATTTTTTAAATCTTGCATCAGATTTTCCTTATGTGCTTACATCCTTGTGGTTATGGTTCCTTGTCTTTTATTTTGTGGTACACATATTGTCTATCTCTTAACTTACTATCAAGGTCATGAAGCCAGAAGGCATGCAAAAGACTCATCTTGATCGAACTCTAATCAGAAAAGCAGTTAAGCTTGCATTGAATGATTTGAAGGAGAAAAACACAGGAGCTCTTCTCAGCGCAAATGCTCTCAAGGTCTCTCTCTGATAGATGTTTTACTTGTCACAGAAAACTGAAACATTTTCTTTTATTGGCTTAAATTGTGAAAAGTTTTGGTAGGTTCTACTAAACAAGGTTTTCCAAAACATCATGTCATTATGGCATAAGTAGTTTTTTTTTTTTTTTTTTTTTTTTGGGGGGGGGGGGGGGGGGGTGTGTGTGAATTGCATTTAAGCGGAACAACTCAAATAATTGCACTTTCATAGAGATGCTAGTCAAGGCAAGTGAGAGCTGTTGTGTCCCATGCCACAACTTTCACTTGCACTAAACATAGGCGTGAGAGTTGTGTCCCCCCATGCCACAACTTTCCCCTGCACTGGACATAGGCTCACTTGCATCTCCATGAAAGTGCAATTATTTTAAGTTCCCATTTAAATGCACTTTTCACTTCTTTTCTCTTGTTCTTGCCCTCATTGATAATGGGATTTTTGAATCTTGGAATCCTTCCACAATATCCTAAGTTACCATTAGGCTGAGGACACCAGTTATTTGTATATATGGTAAGCAGAGTACACTCTCATTAAAAATGGATTGATCTTTTAAGTTTTTTCATACCTGTAATCACGTTGAAATTTTCTGTCCTGATCTCAGATTTGCAGTTATGCCCCTGATCTTGCAAGAACAATTGGTGGCTTGATCCTGTCTTCCAATGACTTAGACTTCCAAGGAGAATGCCTTTCTCTTCTTGGGTTGCAGTGCCAAGAAATTAAAGGAGAAACAATTGAAGACTGCATTAAGAGAAAGATAATTTCAGCCATAGAGATGAATGATAGAAAGCCTCAAAGAAACCGAGAAGCTGCACCTTTTCTTTTTGAAGATGACTACTTCCAAGAACCAGACGTCCTAAACGAGGAATATGAAGAAGATGAGCAAGCGTTTAGCTCTTTCGACCTATAGAACAATCTATGCATCATGCCATCTATCAATCTAGGATCTGTCTGATAATAAGTGTATGCAATTTTAAACTAAAGGATTGAATTACATTTCAAAGCCAAGAGTAAGAAATTACAGAAAAAAAAGAGTTATTTTATTTTTATTTTTTGCATTATA
The DNA here is from genome assembly GCA_036172215.1 of Camellia granthamiana. Classification (NCBI taxonomy): domain Eukaryota; kingdom Viridiplantae; phylum Streptophyta; class Magnoliopsida; order Ericales; family Theaceae; genus Camellia; species Camellia granthamiana. The sequence goes on from CM069904.1 coordinate 169,739,426, forward strand.
GTTCCAACCCAAAGTTACACATTCCTTTGCCGGTAAATACTTATACTGAAAGCATCAAATACACTGAGAATTTAGATGTATTTTGTGAGGTCTCACACACAAAAAAGAAGAGGCTAAGTAGCCTAAAAAAAGTATTAAAGCACAATAGGATAGATCACACCAACTTCGAAGCACTCTTTGAGACTCTGCTTTTCTGCTTTTAAGCAGCAGAAGGTGCCGGGATGTAGGAAATTTCAGGCTCGGGCACGGAAGCCATAATTGAGGGCATTAAGAAGGTCTCTCCCTCTGGGGAAGGGTCTTCGGCCTTGAAATCAAGCGATTCATCATTATAAACATCCCTCCATTTTGCAACCAACATCTTGATGTCCTCTCTGTCCATGTTAACTTCTTTTCCAGTGTACCTCCATGGCTTTGATCCCTATTCTCATAAATAACATGAGTTTATGAGTTATTTTTTTTTGTTGATCAGTAGGAGATTATATACAAATATTTTAAGGACTAAATTAAGTATGAACTCAGTTCATAGCGATATATGGGCATGTATCCAACCCAGAGGCTTGAAATTTTGGTACACATGGGTCAATACTAATGTGTATCAATGAATGAGATCAATATAGAACATACAATTGACAACTGAGATTGGAGGAAAAGAGAATATATGCTTACAGCAGCACAGTAGTGGACGACTTTAACTTTTTCGAGCTCAATGTTCTCCGGGTGGCGCCACAGCATTGCCAGAACTAGGTTGTAGATAGGAGGAATGGGCTTGTACTTGTGTTGGAAGAACATGTTCAGGAAATCCTACACATGAAAAGCAGAGAGAGAGAGAGAGAGAGAGAGAGTTAGAAACACATTGAATCTCTTTGTTTTTAGGCTAGCTCGATGACAGCAATTTTTAAATTCGGCTTTACACCTTTTGCTTTTCTTTATTGTCCTCCTCCTACAGTTCAATATATGGTGATGGTGTAAAAAGCATCCTCCTACAGTTCAATATATGGTGATGGTGGTGATGATGATGATGGTGTAAAAAGCATTATGAGTTATTTAATTATATCATATGATTATTTGTTATTTGAGCATGGCACGAGATCCTCTATTTTTAAAATCTCACCTCCTATAGTGATACATTTTTAATCATGAAAATGTATCTTGAGCTTACCCTATCTTGAGATTTCTACTAAATTTTACAGTTAAGGATGGATTTTGGAATATAATGTCGAGCATAGACTCGGAGCGAGGAAAGGAGATTTAGGGAATCAATCCTAATTCTATGAACTAACTGATTTTATTGGATCTAGTACTTTTTTACTGCACTATATTATCGATATTTAGTAATACTAAAATTTTATTCATGTGGTACTCTCAACCAATAACATAGAGAAAACTTTATAAATGAGACAATATTGTCTCAACGCCTAATGTATTTCACGATTTCTTATTTGGGAGAGCACCATGTAAGTAAGGCCATAGCTTACTTTGACACAAGTTAATTTGCCTTTGTCCCATTATGTTTGTTTATTTTGGGAATTTTCCAACTTTTTATGGGACATGAAATAAATGCATTGGAATTCAAATCTAAATGCATTATTCCTACCTTTAAATGGATAGCTTTGGAAACATACACTTTTTATGCTTGGACTTTTGAAAGTGGACAATTTTTTTTTTTTTTGGATTTATTAAATGCATAGAAACACACAATTAATTACATTCTTGTGCCTGCCTACTTTAAAAGGAAAAAAAATATGAAAAAAAACAAATATGTGGTGATTATAGAACTCACTTGCTCTGCAAAGGGTGTTGGAGGAGTGATCCTAAGAGTCTGAAGGAGGCTCTCATAAGTCAAGCGGCTAGGCTCATAAACAAACATTCCAGCATTGAAGTACAGAGGAGGAGGAGAACCCATCTCAGCCGGCCATGTCACCTTCTCTGGGCACTGCTGACAGTATCCAATCGAGTACTGGGCCGAGTGGCTCCATGTCTTCTCACAGAAACAGTCCATGACGGCGTAGAAGTAGCCGTCGGCCATGTCGAAGAGATGGTCAATGTTTTCAAAAACTTGAATGTCTGCATCCAGGTACACCATCTTGCTGTACTCCTCGAACTGTGAAAATTCATCAAACATATAAATCACACTGTTTGTTTGTTTGTTCTGTTCAGGTAAAAAAATAACTCTATTTTTGTTAACCTGGAGATGATGAACCCCAAAATTTTTATAATTTAATTAAAGTTTCATGCACATAATTATAGCTACCACATGTGTTTATGTAGGGTTTATTTACCCATATGGTATTTAGTTATTGGATGATATATACATATTGAAGTTTTTGTTCACATGATATAAATAGAGTATCACATTCACTAGATAACCTCTAAGTTTGTGTAATATTCTCTCCACTTTATGCCTTTTTTTTTTGATAATTGGGAACTTTGTTTCGATTAGTCTCGTGGTATATTTAGATTCATTTGGGATGTGAGTTGACTTTTTAATTTTTTAGTTATTTTAACTTGGGTTAAAAGGTCTCGTTTTGGTTTTTTTGATTTTTGTGAGAGAAAAAATAAAATAATTATGGGTTGAATGTGACATTTTGTCCTATTAGACTAAAATAGTTGTGTAAATAGTCTATTTTATACTACACGACTATTTTAGCACCAACCTTTATCCAAACAGGGCCTTAGCCTCTTTGCCACTCGAACTCGACTAGTCTTATCATATATATGTAATCTCTCTCACCACCCATACTAGATAACACAACACATGAAGTCAATATTCTCGCCACTTTGGCCTTCTTTAGTAGGGTTTATTTCTAACTTATTTCAGCTTTTAACTTAATTTAAGTTATTTTGATGTGTTTAGTTCAGCTTAACAATACAGCTTATAACTTTTTGTAAGTCAAAAATCAACTTATTCTTTGAGTGGAGGAGGAGAAACTTAATTTATAAGTCAAAAATCAGCTTATATTCACAGTTATAAGCTATAAGCTATTAAACTATAAGTTATAATCACTTTCCCACAGCTCTACCAAACGGGGCCAAAGTCTCACATGAGTTCCAACTTTTCATGCAATATTCAGAATCTCTATCTCAAATAACTCGTTTATGTTAAGGAAACATAAACATTGGTCATAAAATATACAGAAATAGATAAAATTTTACGGCATTAATAAGGTTCACTTTAATTTATTTATTTGTTAATCCATATATATTCTATATACAGTTAGCAGATTTATTCCTTATGACTACATGTCTATATAGAATTTATGTATAAGAATCTCCTATAACTTGGTTCTTTTATGTGATAGAATTCGACCATACAATTAAATACAAAGGTGTAAAACTTACACATTTAAGTTTGTTTGGGACGTGAGTTGACTTTTTAATTTTTTAATTATTTTAGCCTGATGCTAAAAAGTCTCGTTTGAGATTAAATTTTTAACTTTTTTGACTTTATAAGAAAAAAAATAAAATAATTATGATTTAGATGTGATGTTTTATCTTATTAAGTTAAAAAGCCTATTTTATTATTTTTTTAAAACTAAAATAACTAAAAAATCAAAAAACCTAAAGACTTGATGATTCTCATCTCAATAAAATTATATTATATTTTACTATCAATACACTTAAAATTTCTTCCATATTTAGGATTGGATATGGAGGGAACAATATAACCTAGTCTACAGCAGGACAAGATAAAGATAGAGTGGGTCAAAAAGGTTATAATGCATGCGCATGCATAGTATTGAGTAGTCCAAAAAAGTATCATAGTATTTGTATTAGCTACAACTTACATTCCATATACGTAGTTTGGAGTAGTTGATGACATAGTAAGCCATAGCAAACTGAACATGGTTCTCAGGTGGGTAAATAGGCTCAATCTCATGAACAATACAACCCTGAGACCTTAAGATCTCCCTGTGCTCCTCTGGCACGTCCGGCAAGATCGCCACCACGAGCCGGTACGCGCTTTTCACCTTCCTCAAACCCTTCGCCAGCCCCACCACCCCCTTGACGTAGTCGCCAGTACCGGCTAAAAACGTCACGTAGGCTCTTTTCGAGTACCCGGGATTCAGTGTCGTCGACAACTTCCCTCCTGTATTCGTGAAGACGTCGACAGGTACCTCTGGAGGGGCCATTCTTGTGAGTGTGTTGCTCAAAGTCTAATTTCTTGTAGTGTAGTGTGTTATTTGAAAGGTTTGATCAAGTGTTTTTTGTCGGAGTGGTTGGTGTTTTTTGAGGAGTGTTGGGAAAGCAAACTAGCAAAGCCTCGAGTGGATGCTACCCTACTTGCCTTTGGTTCCTGAGTTCTACAATGCCACACTTGGCCTCCTTAAATAAACATCAAATGTGGACTACATGCATGCCAAATGAAACTCAAATTCATTTCATTGTCTTTTTCATATTTTTTGCTTTTACTTTTTTTTTTTTCCTTTCACAAAAATAATAATAACATGATAATATTATTTTTGTATTTTTTTTTAAATATAAATTAGTCTAAAAACACATAAATTGATCAAAAAATTAAAAACGATGTGTATGGATGGGCAATTTTTTTTTAAAAATGGCTCCCCCCATAAATAAATTTTATGAAATATTGTCTATTGTTTGGTTTATTTATTCATAGCAAAATTTATTTATTATTAGGGTTTTGATAGAGACCCCTTCCAATCACTATCCCAGACACACGTAACGGGTGGTGATTGGAGGAGAAGAAAAAAAAAAAAAAAATTCAGATCAACCAAAAAGAAAGGGGGGTCAAGGGGATAGGAGGAAAAAGGGATCCGGATCTTTTTCCTTGTTATTATTATTATTATGAGGTAGGGTTGATGGTGGAGAGAACGAATGAACATTATTTGTTGGTCGCCATACCTTACATCTAGCCTGGCCTTATCATCAGAATGAACGGCTGAGATTTGATGGGGTGAGGTCACAGTCAATTTTGCAAATGGACATCATCATCACATGTTTGATTTTTTTATTTTATTTTCTATTCCCTTTTTTTATATTTCATCTCAAGCCGTGTTTTGTTTGAGTTTTTTAAATTAATTTTTTTGAAAATTGAGTTTTTTAATTTTTATATTTTTTGATTTTTAGTGAATATTTTTAAAATTTTAAACATTTTTTACTTTCTTAGATACACCTTACTTAGATATATTTAAAAAGTAAAAAATTTATGAAAAAATATTTTAAAAAATTAATAAATACATAAAAATATAAAAAATATACTGAATTATTGTATTTTTTTTCGTATTTTTAGTATTTAGTGAATTTTTGAAAGATTTTTTTTACTGATGTTTTATTTTTTAGGTATATTTATGTTAGATATGTCTAAAAAGTATAAAAAAAAATTACTTAAAATATTAAAAATATTCAATAAAAATAAAAAAAATATGAAAAATAAGAAAATAGAATTTTTTTAAAAGTATTTTTTGAAAAACCTAATCAGGCAAATTGTTACCCACAAAAAAAATAAAAATAAAAAGCAAACATGGAAGCATTAAGTGAGGATCATTGTCCTTTTCGATTCCCTGTGTGATGACGGTAAGCTTGTCTTATGTTGGAGAGTTCTCGTCCCTATTCGGTTAGAGTTGAATTATGATAATTTAAATTATTTATTTTGTAGATTTTTATAAATAAATTAAATATAAAAAAATTAAATTGATCTCATAATTATAGAGATATAATTTATTAGATTTGTTTTTCTTATTTTTAAAGATGACGAAAAGAATTTTTCTGAAAATAGGTGTTTAATATTTGAAAATAAATTTGATAAAACCATGTGATTATTATGATTATAGAATCAATTTATTATTATTATTATTATTTTATGAATAAGGCCTCGTTTGTCAATTATATATTTTAGTAAAAAAAAATCAAAAAAGTATTATAAGTGATCACATTACTCTCTTTACTTCTATACACATTTTTTCATAAAAAAATCAAAAAGTTACTAAAATAGCATATTTGTTTCCAAACGAGACCTAATTAACAAATAAATAATTTATAAAATGAATGATTTGGATCATTATCCAACTAAACAAAACCAAACCTCTCAAACTAGAGAAACTAACTCCTAAAATTATATACAAACATAATTTTATATGAAATTTTCAAACAAGATGATATTGCACAATTTTTATATAAAATTCAAACAAGATGATGTGGCTTTATGTCCTTCCATTTTAAACTAAAATACTATTGTGATTTATAATTTTAAAAATACCATTCACATTATTTTAGATAAAATTAAATAACTTATCAAAAGTTGTTTACTATCTTATATGTGAGTATTACATTGGTTCGCTATCAATACATTATGGTAAACAAAATATAATAAAAAAAATGATTACGATAAGATTATTGATAAAAAAATAAAATAAAATAAAAAAGGGTTTGCTAATCACCTTTGTAGGTTCTCAAAAATGACATTGGTGAGCTCATTGTAACAAATTGTTTCACATTTTTTTTTTAAAATTTTAGGATTTTTAATATTTGTGATATGTATTAAGTAAAATAATTGTGAGAAATATGCTTCTCTTTTGGAGAAATGGAAATTTGAAAAATAAAAATGCTAGAAACATATATATGTTATAGAACTTACATTTTTCACGTGTTGTAATTTATATTTTCCATTTCTTTCATATGCAAAATGAGAAAAAAAAAAAAAAACTCTTCAAAACGTAACTACACACATGCTCCAAAAGTAAATAACATAACACCCCCTACTCAAACTTCAAAAAAAAAAAAAAAAGATTATCACTACCCTCCTTTTTTTTTTTTTATGAAATAGAACTCCAAAGTTCCCACCTGTAGTACAGGCATACAATGCATGTCCCTCAGTTCTTCATGAAATATTGTAACACAATGAAGGGCTCTTATTTCATTCTAGTATAAAAATTATCACTATCCTCTTTTATTATTATTATTATTATTATTATTTTTTTTTATTAATGCGTGGGCAACGTGCCATTGCAAAAAGTATTTGTGGTAGCAATTAGCAAATGGGGATCACATTTTTTTTTTTTTTTTTTTTTTTTCTCCATGATGGTAAAGTTGTGGTCACAATTTTTTATTTTTTATTTTTTTTGCGGATGGCAAATGCTAATTTTGGCCACAGAAAAATGTCGTGGAATATTTTATTTTATTTTATTTTTTTGGTGACACTTTAAGAATATTGATTATGATCCGGAAAAAAAAAAAAAAAAAAAAAATTTATGAGGACCACCCAAAAATCCTTTACCACCCACTGAAGAAGAAGAAGTGAATTATCACTAGAAAACATAGCTGAGGGAAACAGCCGGTGCTTATCATATGGGACTTAGCCTTAACAATGACAGTGATAATAACAAGATTCTCAAATCCCTAATGTGAAAGTTGTGAATTTTGTTTTTTGCGAAATTTTTTAAGTAATTAAATTTATGAAAAACTTCAAACTGTGGAAATGAGGGTAAGAATTTGGTTCTACAACTTGGTACTTTTTGCTTTTATTGAGAAAATAGTGAAATACTTGACTATATGGACTAGGAATATGTTAAACCTATATATCTTCTCTTTTTTTAATTAATTTTATTGGTTTATGTTAGTTGTAGGATCAGAAGATGGTTTTAAATCTTTTATTTTTTTTCAACCCAATTGCTCTTTTGATTTTGGAAAAAATAGAATACAAGAATTGATCTCACACATTCTATTAAACTTGGTCTTTTGACGTATTGGTCAAGTTACCATTACTTATACCTTTGATTACGTAACAGTGTCGATGATCGAGTGAGGTGGGAACTATTTCAAGAGAATGGGGATGACAATTTAGCCAAGAAAAGTATCAAATATTGAGAAACATATTCTATTAGACTTGGGCTTTAGACGTATTGATCAAGTTACCATCACTTATGCCTCTGATTATGCAACAGTGTCGATCATCTGGTGAGGTGTGGAACTATTTCAAGAGAATGGGGATGACAATTTGGCCAAGAAAAGTATCAAAGATTGAGAAGAAAAACAGGCTTCAAGTTGAAGGCGGATATTACTATTTGCTTGCTTTACTCCTTTTAGGCACTATTTGAGGGAACTTTGTTTTCTTGATCTCCACGGCATTTAATTACAGACCTCATGCATTTTTGTTGGGAAAAATTACACTTTTTTCACTTTTAGAATTTGATTCAAATTTCATTTTAATTCATATTATTTTGATTTCAACAATATTAACTCTATTATTTAAATCTAAATTTAATTTAGTTGTTCCATTCAAATTAGACATTAAAATTTATAATTTTTTAACACGTGTTGATCACATGAAGAGTAGATATGGAAACAATTGCATTTTAATTTGGATGAAATGTCTAAATTGAAACTAGACTAAAAAATTAGAATTAATATTGTTTAAATTAAAATAATAAAAACCAAAATAAAATTTAAATCAAACTGTATAAAGGATCATGCTCTATCCTATAATTCATTAACATTATCTGCATTAAAAAAATTATGGGACTTTCACTTTTTACCTTCCAAACAACTAAATTAAAAAAAAATCATACCCTCATCATAGCAATCAAGATAAAGTAATCCCCCAAGGCCATGTTTGTTTGGGTGGACATGAGTTTGGGATTGGACTAATAGTCCAATAAAATTATTAATCCGATATTTGGTTAAACAATTAAAGTACGGACTAATTATTTTAAACTTGACTATTAGTTAAGATAGGATACATAATCTAACGAATTCGTAATCCTAGGACTATTAGTCATGAGAATGCTAATCCAGTCCGCCCAAACAAATATGGCCCAAGTTCTCAAGATAAACCCAAGTGGTTAACAAGTGCAAAATAGAAGTTTTATAAGAAAAAGTTTATTGAAAAAAGGTAAACCAAGAGATCACAAGAATGATATGACAGGAATTGAATATTTGTTTCTTTTTGCTGTAGAAATCAAAGTGCACTGCAATGCAATGACCAATGAACTGAGTGCACAAAAAAGATATAAATTGATTACACAATCAAACATATAATGTATAAAATTAAATATATAATATATAAATGAATTTTTTTACTTATCCATATATATTCTGTAACTGATTTTGTTATTAATTTCTGCATTACTATTAAAGAATATATAAACGAATTTCTTGCAAATTAAGCTTATTAAAACTTTTCACCAAAACACCTATATTAGGATGAGTGGTTGTCATGCAACTTTTTTCATACCCCTAATGGCCCCATTAATTCACTTCTCATTTTTTTAGAGCTAGAAACAATTGAATTCAAATTAAATGGGTAAGATTTATTCATACTATTGCTTTTGACATAACAAAAGTCCAAGAAAAATAAAGTCAGATTATGTCCTTTAAAAAAGAAAAAGAAAAGAGAAGAATCAATGAAAATGGATAATTGAAGAATTCGGTGGTTGTAGATGATTTGGTGTTAGGATCTTGGAATCTTTTTTTTTTTTTTTTTTTCAATTATTTAAAGACAGGGAACAATCTTGGAATCACAAGGGAATAAATTGGGGTATATAAAATTAAATTACAAAAAAAGTTTTTAAAATATACATACTAGTAGAGGATGGTTTCTATTTTGTGAAAAGAATAAAATTACTAATCAATAAGAATACCTTGCAAAAGTGTCACTTTAGGATATGGGTTGTGCATATCTTTGCAAGTTGCAAGTTAGGCCTACTTAGGGGAGCCTACAAACCCAATCATTGTGGGGTTCCGGGGCCCAAAGGTGTTTTATCATGTAGTCCACTCACATATATTATATATACACATTCATTGCACATTCTCTAACGATGTGTTTGGTTGAGGGATTTGAGAAGGGATTTAGAAAGAAAAATGGAAAAGTTAGGTGAAATGTGAATAAAATATACTTATATTTCACTTAGTTTCACACACCTTTTCCCTTTCCCTTTCCAAATCCCTCCTTAAATCCCCCCAATTAAACACCTCCCCAAATTCCCCAATTAAACACAGCATAAAGGAAAAATACAAAATAAAATCTAAATCTAAATATAAAGTATATGTAGAGGTTAATTATGTTATTAGAGGAAAAGGCCAAACAAACAATTTTCACATTGTTTCCATTGGTTTTAATTTACAATCACGTTTGTAATACTAAAAAAAAAAAAACACAAGAAGATGAATTTTTATTATGTCTGGCCTAGGAGTGGAAGTTTTATGACCGATTGCAATCACTTTTTTCCATTTGATTTTTCATTTCTTATGCAAATTTTTTTTGATTGGTTCGCGTCAAATTTCTCAAATCTCACACCAAGATGAACCCTAGTCTTGCCAAATTTGGAATGAATGGCCCATACCTATAAAAAAGTATGAAATTTCATAATAGGTTTGACTTAAAAACACTCACTTTTTAATGTTATATTTGGACCATAAATTTATAAAAGAAAAAAGATATTAAAATTATATAGTAAAACATCATAAAAATATAAGTGGAGACATATTGGCATCAAATTAAGCAAGTTATAACATTCAAAAGTGTTATGTACTATGAATTTTTGTCACAGTTTATCATAAATTATATGGTGCAAATTTAAAGTTAGTGAAATGTAAACTACATCCAAAAATTGTGGTCGTAAATATATTTTTCTGAGTAATTTTTTAAATATATTGTATTGTTGTTCAACACCTTCTTCAAGTTCATTTGCACCTCCACTTACACTTGCTAAGATGCCATACATAACAACTATTTTGGCACTTAAGAGATTCTCATTCTTGTAATTAATTAATTTTTACTTTTTATTTTACTATCAAATCTTCTGTGTCAATTTCTTGTTTTCCCATAGACTTATTATTTTTTTTTTTTGAACTAGAACCCATAGTTTATATTGTCATTGCAAGTTCAAAGCCATACAAATATCTTAGTACAATTATTGATTCATTTGTTAGTACATATGGGAACATGGAGAAGTACAAACAATATTGACAAGGGAGTACTACAAGTATACAAATAAAAAAATATATATAGAAATTAAACCCTTAACCTTCAAATAAGATGACAATAAAATATAAAATAAAAAAACCCTTCAAATCAGATGCAACAAACTAATAAAACCCTGTTGTTGTTAATAGCTCATGTTTTGTTTGTCAACAATGCTACCTAACTTGAATTTGAGTTAATTCGAATGGCTCGAATTTTGGCTTGCCGGTTGCTCAATCGGTCGATCGGCAACGAGATGATAGCCGTAGTAGACAAGTATTGCACTGATCATTTGGGTGATCGTTTGAGGGGTCGACCAGTATACACAAATTTAAACTACCAAACATTTTTGTTTATGTTTTAACAAATTATAACACTGCATTTTTTAAATATATATAAAGTAAAAATTAATGGGAAACGTACAAAAAAAGCATTACATACGTATGGACTTCTTGTTATGTGTGGATATTTTTAAGTACAACCTTTCCCTTATCCTTCTTGTGGACCAATAAAATGTGCTGTTAGAATGGTCCCAAATCAAATGTTAAGAGACTTGAATAAGGTGATGAGAGCAAGACAAAACCAAAAATGGACACTCTTAACCCTTCAAACTATGGCGGTGTTTGGGAAACTTTTAGACAGGCTATTTTAGCCTCAAATTGCAAAAAAGCCTTTTAGCTTCAAATTGCTCCACCTAATCCATTGATTTTAAAAAAAAAAAAAAAAAAAAGCAGCAGCTGTCAGTAGCATGGACAGCCTACACTGTCACCAAAACAGTGTAGGCTGAGGCTACCACTGCATCCCACAAACAGTTAAATGACCATTTTGCCCTTGTAGATCAATTTTGGAAAAGATAAAGTTAAGGGCAAATTTGTCATTTCAACCTTAAACATCGTTTCAAACACATTTTTCAATACAACAATCAATCCAAAAATTTAACCCAACTTTCCAAACACAAAAACTAAAATAGTTTACTAAAATAGTCAAAAATCTATAAAAAAAAACTTCCCAAACACCCACTATATATGATGATGTGTATTGGCCAATGGCCTTCATGTAATGTAAAGTGTGGTGAGGCATTGATTGGCAAAGTGTGAAGAAAACAAAAACCAAAGAAAGACCACAAATTGAGGCTCAGCCTCTCATTGATCCTTTGGAAGGTAGCACAAGGATCTGTCTCTGTCTAGTCGTCATATTAATTATGAGTAATTTCAAGTAAATTAGTTTTTTTTTTTTTTTTTTTTTCCGCAATACTTGTACATAATCCAATCAATCCCATCTCGTATGAGAGAATTGTGTTTGATTCTGTATATCAAAATTTTTGAAATTAAATTACATAAAAGTTCTAAGAATGCACACATAAGCATGATGAGGTAAAAATAATAAGAATACCAGCTATGGGGATACTTCTGGTGGATCTCATCATTACACATTTTAAAATTTTCTATGAATTAATTCTGTGTATATTAGGGTTAGACATAGGGTTATCTGAACAACCCAACCCACCCAACCCGAATCAATTTGCATACAAATGAGCAATTTCGCAGATACAATGCAGGCGGATGCGGTTTGGAATATGACATTATTGCGGGTTGCGGATTTTATCCGCACCCACAAAAATCTGCCCGCATTTAGACTCCTTTTTTAAAAAAAAAAAAACCTGGACCATTGATTTCATTTATCCTATCCTAAATATTTTTGAATTTTGAATGATTTTACTTCAATTATATTGTTATGTAGTAAATGATTTTGATGATTTAGTTTAGAATTTTGAAAGATGTGCTTGTGTTAATTTATGATTTTATTTAAAAGTTTAGGATCTTGAATGATTTGCTTTTGTTAGGAATTGATTTTGTTGTGCTTTTAATTTTATAAGTTTTAATTCATTAATTATTAATGTTGAGTATTTTAAAAATGTGGGAAAAATGGTCTAAAATAAATATTTACAAAACGGGAGGAAAAAAAAAGGCCCAAAAATAAAATTTTAAATAAAAAAATTCAATCCGTAAATCGTCCGCACATCTGCGAACCCTGTCCGTACAAACCGCAACCCACACTACGGGCGGTTGTGGGTTTAATTTTTTCTAAACCGCACATATGTGTCCGAGTCCAAACCAAAAACTGAACCCCGAACCGTCCAAAACCAAGCAGCGAGCACCCCTAATATATATATTAATTATTTGTTTATTTTCGACTATTCTCCACATATTCTTTAAATGTAACAAAAATCTTTAAATGTAACAAAAATGAGGACAAGTGGTTGAATTGGGGATCATTGTTATAGAAAATGTCAATCGACAAGTAGGCTCGATTTGTGGTTGATTATTCAACATTCGTATTGGGACCAAATGATTGGTTGGTTATAAAATCAAATTCCACCTTTTTCCCAATTGAAGGGAATATGATGACCAAGGATGAGATTTATCCAGGATAATGTTAAGAATACAAAATTTTCTATCAAATAAATGACCAAATGTCTCACATTTTGTGAACTCTGAAGTAGACTCCCACCCATGTGAAACATTTAGTCATCCATTTAGTAGAAAATTTAAAATCTATAACATTTTCCGATTTATCCATTATGTAGCCCAACTATTGGACCAGAAGATATTCAACATTTTACCTTTAAAGAAAGGAAATAATTCATTTTGTAGTGTTTTTTTAATATATATATATTTATTTATTATAATGTATAGCATATAGCAATACAATGAATTATAATTGCACATAAATTTGTAGAAGAGAGAACTAACCAAATACGGGAATAATATCCACACTTAAGTAGGAAGAGTTGAACCATGTCCTGAGCTGACTTCATCTCTGCCACCCAGTTAGATTCCTGCATGAGAATGTGCACGTGCGCCCGCAACAAATACGTATGGGGTTTAAGCTCTAGCCATACCGTGTCCATGTCCCTTTACTTGATATATCAATAAATCTTTGCTGTAACATTCAAAATATATTCTCATCACTGACTCATAAATGCAACCACAACATGTTATGTAGAGCAGAAAATGTCCAACATGTAAACATAGCACTCACAAACAGACGGATTGAATTTTCCAACTCAGATTCAATATGAGATGAGAGAGTGATACAGAACATTTTACCATATTGCTTACTGTAAAAGTGTTTGGAGGGCTTAAACAAAGTATAACTTGCTCTCCAAAAAATCAGCTTCTTTCGCTCGAAGTCTGTTCAATCTGGATTTTCTCTCTACAAACAAACCGTTTTTCATGGACTGCTGCTTGATATTAACCGACCCTTAAAAATCAACTGAATGAAACTTAAATAAAACAAAGACAAACAAAACCCAATAATATGTATTAAACTATCTCAAAAGGGATGTCTTTCAACATCAAATTAGTCTCAGTTACAGTTACAAGCATTTTATATTCAAACCTAAACAACGTTTGCAAAAGTACATATATCCCACTAACCATTGCATTAGCCATGGCCATTGCAAAATCCTAAACAAAAAGTGAAATGCCTTTTGAAATATGAAATTCATAACCAACCACACATTGTCTGAGAGGGAAGGAAGAAAAAGGAAAAAGAGACTAGATAAAAACCACGCTGCATCCAGGATCACCCCGCAATAACATTCAGTGTTACCTCATGCCTGTGTAAGCAAAGAAAGACCATCAGAACAAAATGAGAGAAAATTGTGAAGCTAAGAAGCTCGGCGGACACTTTTCGACACTTCTGACACGTGTCACACACCCAAATATGTCTTATTGGCCTTGTTTGGTTTGTATCTAGAGATACAATTTTTGAGAAAAAATCTCAAAAATTTGTTTGGTTAAAAAATTTTGAAAAAAAAATTCAAAATCATTTTTCTCTCTACTACACATCAATCAATCATTTTTTCTCTCACACCCATCTAATCAACTATAAAAAAAATATTAAATCATCTCAAATTCCAAAACTCCAAATTTATTATTAAAACATACAACCAAACAAATTTTCAAATTTTGTAAATTCTTTCTAAAAAATTGTTTTTCAATATTGTTTTACAAATACAAACCAAACATGGCAAATCTTTTAAATTCGGACACTTCTAACATGTGTCACACCCAAATATGTCTTATTATTTTGTGTCCATTGCTTAAACTGTTAAGCACATGAAATACATTATAAATTAAAGTAATATAACTTTTACGTTGCGTTTGGATCAAGGATTTGGATAGGGATTTAGAAAAGGAAAAAATAAAAAGTAGTTGAAATGTGAATGACATATAGCTATATTTCACTCACCTTTTCCTTTTCCCTTTTCCTTTCCTTTTCAATCTCTACCCAAATCCATGATTCAAACACAAATCCATGATCCAAACATAGTCTTAGGATCCAATGATACGAGGAAAACAAATGTAGATTTATACCTATTAATCTATCATCCATTAGATTTTAGAAATTCATGTTGTATGAATTTTTTTATTAACTTTGAACAAAATATATAAAACCATATATTTTATGCATGTACTTCACGTGTCATATCCTGCATTTGTTTAAATTACCATGTCAACGTGGCCATGTTGTGTCATGTGTCCATGCTTTCTAGTTGTGAAGTGATAAAAAAAACATATAATGGGGTCCATCGATCAATCAGTAGTTACTTTAACAAAGAGTAACAAACTGTATCCAAGTACTTGCCTTGTTAGCAATGTTGTTGGAGAGCCAATCCAACCCCTCATACAAACCCTCCCCAGAGGTTGCGCAGGTGCTCTGGATGTACCTGCAAAGAGCAGAAGATTGGGTTAAAAACAAATAGACTGAAGCTATTAATTCCAATTATCAAGGATGGGGGAAAATCAAGAGGCTCACCAGTGACGCTGTCGGAGAGAGTGGAGGCCGAGCTTGTCAGTAATTTCAGCAGCATTCATCGCATTAGGAAGATCTTGTTTGTTAGCAAATACAAGCAACACTGCATCTCGTAACTCATCCTGGAGTGAGAAGCCTAAATGTCAGTCTTCATGTTATCCTAATATTTTTCCTCAATTGTAGTCTACGAATAGCGATATGGCAAAACAGTTGCTCAAGCATCTAATTGGTTACATGACCAACAAAACACACATAGCAGAGATAAGAAAACATGCAGTGCCAACATACATCTTATGTCAAATTTTATACACGCAAAACAGAAAATACAGGCAACTAAAAGGCCAAACATAGTTCAAAATGCCTTCAAAGCATCCATATTAACATGTATTCTAACTGTTCACTTTTCCTTCTTTCTTTTTTTTACCTGGTTACCCCTACACAGGAGTATAGCTTCTGCCGAATTACTAGTTAACTCATTAACAGCTCAAGCATTGAGATAGAGAGACAGGTGAATCACACAAGGAAAAAAATCTTGGAATGCAGGAGACATTTCCAAAACTTCTGTAAGTTCAAATACTTTTAAAGCCAAACAAATATTACTGGAATGACTACATGGCAAGTTACCTCATTCAACATGCGATGCAATTCATCCCTTGCCTCAACAACACGGTCTCTGTCGTTGCTATCAACCACAAAAATGAGACCCTGCGTGTTCTGGAAATAGTGCCTCCACAATGGGCGAATCTGTATTCAACAGTATTTCAATCAATAGTTTTCCATCTCATAAACAAATCATAAGAAAAAGGAGAAGGAAGGAAACTACTCCTGATATTTCATTAAAACAGATAAACTTCTAACTACACATTCAATGGCTATACATGGATCAGAAATAAATATAGAAGTTCATACCTTGTCCTGGCCACCGACATCCCACACGGTGAAGCTGATATTTTTGTACTCAACAGTTTCAACGTTAAAGCCTGCAAATGATACCATTTTGTAAATAAAACAACAGTATTCATATGTATATATCCAATCAACGTTACAATTCTATCAATATCAATGCATCACACTCAGAAAAATTCCACTAGTAATAATGTATGACCCACAGATTAAACCAAACTAAACCAAGTCTTAAGTCCCATCAAATAGGGCCGATTACATGAATCCTTCTTCTCCACTCGACTCTATCAACGGCCATTTGGTTAGTCAAATTAAGGAGATTCATATCTCTATTTATTACACTTGCCCTCGTCAATCTAGGTTTGCCCCTTCTCCTAACACTTTCATCTACCGTCAATGTATTACATCTCTTCATTTGCTACAACCAACAAAAGATTCTCCATATTTAAAAGAAAAACTTCCCATAGTGGATATAATAATTCTAACAATTGAAACATCATCTCCATCACAAAGCTTATCCAATAAACATACACAATTTAAAAATTCTATCTAATTACTCAAAGGTTTACAATGTAGAGACTTCCGTAGTCATCCTTTATGTGAAACATTCACTAAAACAAGATATCATAATATATACATATATTTAAAGTGAATATTTATATGCATAGTGAAATGATCCTTGATCTTTGCTCAATACATGAGTCCGAAGACATGGAGATGTCCACTAAAACAACATGGCTGTGTCTAATTACACAAAGCCTAGTCAAGATAAAGCCTCTATAGTCGCGCACAGGTGGAGCATGCATTTAGTTTCTCAATCAATGCTTGCATTTGGGTTTTACACGTCATATTGCAATAACTAGACAATATAAGTGAATATTTGATCTAGTAAGTTAGCTACTATGACCTGCAGGTTACAGGACTTGTGACGTTTAAATACAATTTATATATACATATATATAATAGATGTGTAAGAGATACTTTGAAGCTTGAAATGCCATTAAAACAGCATCAATGAAGGAACTCCAAGCAGATGATATAACTAGAGTAGTTCTGGCAACTAGCAGTCTCACCTATGGATGAGCACAAATCTCTTGCAAATTCCCAAGGCCCAGTCCTAATTGATGGAGGCATCAAGTCATATCAAAGCGAGAGCAACTTTAGTGGGTGCGAGCTTTGGTAACTAACCTGGTAGGCTTCCACCTCAAAATGGGGAATATTGGGACAGGCATCTATAGTGAAGGTAAGCATTTATTACGTCAGTGGCTTGCACTGCAAAAATCTCTTGAGAATACCTAAAGTTCAATTCTTAACCATGGGAGACATCAAGTCATATCCAAAGGAATATCCCCAGTGGGGGCAAGCATTGGTAACTGACCTCCTGATAACCTCCCACTCCCCAACAGGAATCTGTCACTGGGGGAGGCATCTGCCATCTGCAGCCAAGGTAAGCATTTACTACCTCAGTGGCACAGCAACACTATGCTGTTTTATTTACCATATCCCCTAGTCTCATTAGATTAATAATCAGGTCAACATATAAAAAGAGATGCCAACAATCAATCACCATAGACAGCTCTTCATAAAGATTTTCATCTTAAACCTAGAAATTTATAAAAATGAATCTTCTTCTATAGACCAGACAACAGACAAGTAAAAGCTAAAAGAATTTACAGAAAAAATGACAATAGAGGGTTACTTCTGTAGCATTTGAAACACAGCCTTCCATTCAAATTAATAATGACGAAAGTGAGTCAAATTGGAATCCTTCAGTAGGTTGATTTTACTAAAGCTTGTACATAAGCAGTTGATCAAAAGGAGAATAATAGGAACCCGCAATAACAGAGTATACCATTCAGTTCGATATCAACAAAAATGTCAAAAAACTAAGGGGTCAGCTCCCTCTTCAATGAACTAATCACAGTAAACCTTGTCCATATAGCAATAAAATTGAAATCAGAAACCTAAGAGCAAAGTAACAATTCCACAAACCTTAAATGCTTATTACTTTCATTAATAGGACTTACCAATGGTAGGAATTGTGGTCACAATCTCTCCAAGCTTGAGCTTGTACAAAATGGTGGTCTTACCAGCAGCGTCAAGACCAACCATAAGAATACGCATCTCTCTCTTGGCAAAAAGCCTGCTGAAAAGCTTGGTGAATGTCAACCCCATTTTTCTTTTTGGCGGTGGATCCCTACATGCGAACACACCACATCACAAATATAAGCCAATTGAGATCCTCTATAAAAATCAAATTCATTAATGTTTGCAGTCAAAATCACAATAAAAAGAAAATTAAAAAATAATACTTCCTAAAATATCACTAGATCAAAAGGATCTGAAGCTACAAGCATATCATCAGTCAGAAATTAGGTAAAATTGATTGTGTTAAGCTCCATTATAAATTCAGATTTTAATTTTTAGTACAGTTGTTTATTTACAAATTACCCTTGATATGAACTAATGAATACCACAGATCAAAATGATTTCAACACACAACCTTCAAATCAGAACAAAAGAAAGCAATATTGCCAACAAATCATAAATGAAGGCATAAAACACAAAAGTAAATTTATTGTGACGAATTTGTCTTTCAATCAGCACAAAGTCCTTGAATCGAACATTCTAATAAAAAAACATATTGATTAAATATAGGATACTTAAGAAGAACACCATAGATTTCTAATCAATCCAAGGAAATGACATATCCAACACAAATCCACATAAATGAGAGCTATGTTTATAGCTGGCGAAAGCTTTTACGGAGGGATCTTGAGAGAGACAGTGACAGATGAAGCCCGACACACACAGATTACGAGAAACAAAGCAAAATTAAAATTAATTCTACACAGAAAGCTTATCAGATCAAATGGATCTGAAGCCAAGGCATAGATCACCAACAGAAATGACTTCAACAATGAACGTGTTAAGCTAAATTATGATTTCAGATTCAAATACATCCATTCATTTAGGATAAGGAACACATATCAAAACGATTTCAACAACACAATCTCATAAAAAAAATAAAATAATAATAATAATAATAAATAATAAATAAAACTAAATCCAAAATCGTCTATGATTATCTTCAAATCAAATCAAATGCCGCTCAATAACCGAAATTTTTTCAAAAAATAAACACAATTTACACAGATTCATATCCAACAATTGGCCTCATTTGATCATCAGAGACCTCAATTGAAACAAGCCATCGATTAAGAACCGGTTATCTGAGAAGAATATCAACAAAATTTAACAAAACCAATACAAATCTACATAAAATTACAAGGATTAACAGATGATCGAAGAGAATTTTTACCTGGGGGCAGCTTTTGGAGAGGGGTCTAGAGAGATAAAGCGCGGGAGAGGAGAGAGAGAGAGAGAGAGGGGGGGGGGGAGGGGGGGGGGGGGGCAAGGGGAAAGCTTGAAACCAACGCTCGATATGTGAGGTAAGAAACGTCAACGACAGGGAATTAAATAGAGATGAACTCCGGCTTTAAACTGCCATTTATTTTTACGAGAATAACGGAAATGCCCCTGCATTTAAACGGTTTGGTGCATTCTGACGGCAGAACAAAGTTGATAGAAAAATGTTTTGGACGGTTTGGTGCATTCTGACGCAAGGTCAAAGTTGATAAAAAAATGTTGTGGAGGTTTAATTTTTGAGTTTTAAAGTTGGTTCTAATGGGTTAATAGTGAGTTTTATTTATTGTAATATGATATTTTGGTTTTGATTTATTTGTTTATTTGTTTGTTTTTTTTTCTTATTATGTTATTAATACTTTATTAAAGCATTAAAATTAGTACTATGAATCATTGTTAAAGTTGATATTCTCAATTTCTTTTCATAAATTTATTTAAGTCATTTTCATTTCATAAGTGCTCAGGCTTGTTTTGAAAATTAATTATAGGAAATTACGGTTGCGTTTGATAGAGTTTTGTAAATATGATTTGAGAATAGGAGTTGTATTTTGAGTTTGTGAGTTTTGAAATTATGATTTGAGTGTGAAAAATTTGTTTGGTAAAAGAACTTTGAATTGAGTGGAGAATTTTTTATGTGACATATGATATTTTATAAAAAATTTACAATTCATAACCAAATATACAACTCAAAATTCTATTAAAGCATATAAAAATTTTTTAAAAATTCGAAAAATATTTTTTTCGAATATATAAAAATTAACATATCAATTGCTAAAAAAAAAAAAAAATTTGCACTGTTCCGGTCAATCCGTGGGACGTCCGGTAGGATGTTCGGTGGGACGACCAGTTAAGCGAAATTTCAAAAAAAAAAAATTTGAAAATTGCGCTAAGACAGAATTTTCTGTAGAGTTGTAGAAAATTAATTTCACATACCTATCCAAACACCATATTCAATTGTGGGAGGAGAATCAAGGTTTAAAAATTATTCCAAACAAAGCCTACAAGTTGGTGAGAGAAGAGAAATGTTTCAATAATTTTTTTTTCTTTCCCTCACCTTTAAAACGATGAACTTTTGTTTCTATTATTTTTTTTACATCTCTTTTTATAAAAAGATTAATTAATAATTTATTCCCAAAATAATCCTTCGGTTTGTTTTTTTTTTTAAAACACAAATAACCCGTTGGTTTGAAAACTGGTTTTGTTAATAATTTTTTGATTTTTTAATTAAAACATAAAAAAAAAAATTAATATAATTGAGAGGAAATTTGTTAGTTTTTTTACCAATAAAAACATACAAAAAGTAACGTGAATTGGAATAAATCATTGGGAAGTGAGTTGGCTTTTTGACTTTTTTGGCTATTTTAACATTGTTGGCTACATATTTTGTAAAAGTTAGTTACAATTCGACACGTGACAGAATAAGGATATTATGGGAAGAGGATTCAAGTCTTCGATCCTGATCGTACACGTGGCGATGAATATTGGTTCTCACGTGATCTGAGTAGCACTAGATCAGTAAAGAGATGCAAGGTGACATGGCTCCAACGGTTACTTATATTCGAATTCAAATACAGGAGGGAAGTTCAACTGCAAGTGATGGCGTAGTGGAACTACTTCTAAGGCAGCATGATCAGCGATCATGGAGGAGCAGTTCTGTAATGACCCGGAACTATGTGACGTCATTCCCGATAATTAATTATGTGTTTATATGATTTGATTGAAGAATATGTGTCGGAATTACAACTTCGGGACTAAAATCGAAGACTGTAATGGATTCAGAAAATGAAATTGAACACGCCTTTGTGAAACCGGGAATTTTTAGAACCATTCGAAACAATAAATTGAGGACTGAATTCTGTCTGATTCGTAAAGCCTTGTTTGGCTCAAGATTATGGCACAACTTGATTTATGTGATATTTAGATAAGGATTTGGCTTTGTTGACTTGTTGACTCAACATAAAAGATAAAGAAAATATCTAAGAGGGAGAGAGAGAGAAGTGTAATTCGTGGGAAAGGAAATCAAGGAAGAAGAAGAGAGAAATCAAGGGAAGAAGATAGAAGAGATCAAGGGGAAAACAAGTTGATCCTCTCCATTTAAGAAATCAAGGTAAGAATTCTCTCTAATTTCTTGGAAATAAGGTTGACCATCTAGAATCTCATGGCAAGTAAGGGAAATGAAAGGGAAATTATGTTAATTGAGCATACATGACTTTAAATATGGTGATTCATGTTATATTTGGCATCATCTCATGGAATTTATGTTCTTAATCATGTTTTCTTGCTTGATTTTCTTATTGGAAGGAGAAACTCCATGGGTTTGAGTCTATGTGCTTGGTTCATGAAGTTCATGTTTAAAAATTATGGTTTCTAACTTCAATCAAAGCTTAATCTTGTATATGTTGCATTGGGTTTTGGTTGTGGTTTTAATGTTTAAATTCAAGTTGTTTTCCAAATGATTTTGGCCTTGGTTTTGTAAATTGGAAGTGGTTTCTAAATGTTTTGGGCTTGAATTACATAAATTGGTAGTTGTTTTTGCAAAGGAGGAACCCATTTGTTGAGTAGAAAATTCGAACCTGTTTTTACCCAGACCGCTCGTGCGGCCTGAGCCCCCGCTCGAGCGGCCCAGTAAGATTTTGGCCAAAATGGTTCTGCAGTTGCTCCGCTCGTGCGGCCTTGGCCACCGCACGAGCGCCCAGCCCACCGCTCGAGCAGCCTGGGCCCCCGCTCGAGCGGCCCCACAGTGTTTGGTCCCAATTTGTTTTCTTGTTATCTCTTTGTCTCTTGGGCTTGCATTTATTTAATTTCCACATCTCATTGGTATTATTTAACATCTCATATTATGAAATAAAGTAGGGAAAATGGAATGCTTGAACCATATGATTTGATGAGAATGTGCATTAGGAAAGAATAGAATGACATGAACTTGTTGTAATGGCTATGTGTATTGAAGAATTATGCTGCAAATGTTGATGTTTACAGGTCAAATCACGAAGACCGTACAACCGGTTTCGGAAACCCACTGTAAGTAACATTTCTGTAAAGTTATGTTCGTATAAAGTATGTTCTGAAAACGTTATGCTATGCTATGATTTCTGAAATGTTAATGTTTTCTGTGAACGAATATCCTGTTTACGAATCTAGTATGGCATCCATAGATAGTCCCAAGTCATGGGGGACGGCACATTAGTGCGGGTCCATGACCAGTTTACGAGATCTCGTTAGTCACTTCATTGTGACGATGTGTTTAATCAGTATCCGGAACTGATTACTCTAGTCGGAAGACGTTCTGTATATGTTGTGTTCTGTGGAGTATGCCATTATTATGTTCTGATACGAATTGGATATGTTTATGAATGACTTGTTCTACGGATATATGGTATGTGGATTTCGTTCACTAACCCTTTACTTTAATGTTACTTGCTGGGCTTTAGCTCACCCCCTGTATATATGTATTTATAGGTGAGCGTTCTGGGAGCCAAGCCTAGGCGGAGTTCGTGTCGAGCCGCCGTTTTGAAAGCCTACCTGAGTTTTGGTGCCCCTGAGCTGGGCTAGGCCTGGAAGGCCGTATAGTGGGTGTTGTTTTGTAATGTAATTATGGCATGTGCCTATATGTTTTGTATGTAGACTTCTGATACATGTTTTGTATATGAATTTTTGAATACATGTTATGTAATATGGTGGGTAAATAACTCATTTTTGGCATGTAATGTATGTTCATATTTATGCACAGCTCTCTGGACTACTAGTATTGTGTTTTCGCTTCCGCGAGCCCCGATTAATTATGTTTTGTACAGGAAGGCCTGTGGTAATCTAGGATTACTGGCCGGTCTCGTCACCAAACTTTTAGGGGCGGGTTTGGGGCGTGACAGAATGGTATCAGAGCGCACGAGTTAATTTACTCACACACGTGTCCATAAGAGCTGTAGGGTGCATTAGAAAAGAAATAGAGCATGACATGAGCATACGTGCATGTGTGTGTGTGTTTCTGAATATGGAGAACAAGACCTATATATGATGAAACTACAGAGAAATGGTTATGTTGAGAATGAAATGCTCTATCTGCTATGGGTATAGATCAATGGAGAACCCCAATGTACAGAATGTGAATGAGGCAGAAGCATCTAATGCTAGACTAGATTGATTGGAAAGGATGGTGGAAGCTTTAACTGGAATGGTAAGACAACAACAAGAACAGAACCAGCAACAGCAAAGACAGCCATTTCCGCCTCCTCCACCACCACCTGCCCAAGTGGAACAGATGAACAATGATGATATTATCAGTTTGACACAGAAGTATAAGAAGTTGAAACCGCCAGAGTTTGCAGGAGGCATTGAACCCTTAAAGGCAGAAGCTTGGATACTAGAAACAGAAAAGATTTTTGAAGTATTTCCGTGCACTGATGTATATAAGGTGTTGTTAGCAACCTTTACTCTAACAGAGGAAGCCCGTAGGTGGTGGATGCTCGTGCGAGGTGAGCATAGGGACTTAACATGGAACCGGTTCAAAGAGATATTTTATGAGAAATACTTCCCACAATGCATGCGAGACAGAAAAATATCTGAATTTGAACAGTTCAAACAAGGCACAATGTCAGTAGCAGAGTATGAAGCGAAATTTACTGAATTAGCCCGCTATGCTCCCCATATGGTGGATACCGAGTATAAGAAAGCAAGAAAATTTGAGGGTGGTTTACATGTCGAGGTGCTTGACAGGGTGAACGTTTTGAAACTGGAGAAATATGTTGATGTGCTTGATAGAGCCTTGATGGCTGAAACAAATATTGCAGCCTTGAAGACATCTCAATTAACAACATTGACTGAGGGAGAAAATAAGAAATTCAAGAAACAGAAAATAGAAATGATTAGTGAATCTGTAGGTTCCGTGAATGACAAATCGAACTTGACCACTAATAATAATACAAAGGGAGGTGTGCCTACTTGTACAGAATGTGGAAAGCAACACTGGGGTATTTGCCGCCGCATCACTGGAGCGTGTTTTAAATGTGGACAGAAAGGACATTTGGCCAAAATTTGTCCTCAAGCTTATCCGAACAATGAAAGACCTGTTACCAGTGGAGCTAAGTCAACCATGGCACCGAAGACAGCTACAACCTCCACGCCTGAGGGGACTACTTTGAGACAAGGAAGGGTTTTCACCC
The DNA here is from genome assembly GCA_036172215.1 of Camellia granthamiana. Taxonomy (NCBI): domain Eukaryota; kingdom Viridiplantae; phylum Streptophyta; class Magnoliopsida; order Ericales; family Theaceae; genus Camellia; species Camellia granthamiana. The sequence continues at coordinate 169,764,653 of CM069904.1, forward strand.
TAGTTTCAGAAAAGACACAAAATAGTGGAAAAGCGAATACAGGTACCATTTCAATTGTCTGTTATGATGTTAACTTTATTACCTATGCGATGGAGAAATATTGAATATGTAACTGTGGCGGAATATAAAAAAAAAAAAAAAAAAACTAATACGCAGTTTTCATACCTATGCTGTGATAGAACGACTAAACATGACTATGGACTATTATGCTTGACAATTTGACTTATGATTTCTGACTACATTGTGAATTGAACTTATGAACATTACCTTTGCTATGGATTGTTATTTTTACGTTATTACCTGTGCATGGAACACTATGATATTGTCCTCATTGCTATGAGATTGATCCAAGATTATCTGATGACACTTTTGTGAACTACGGAATGATTACAGAAATGACTGATTATATGTGATCAAGACTTCGGATTGAACTTCTGCTAGAATAAGGAAAGTTTGGAGGACCAAACTTCTTAAGGTGGGGAGAGTGTAATGACCCGGAACTATGTGACGTCATTCCCGATAATTAATTATGTGTTTATATGATTTGATTGAAGAATATGTGTCGGAATTACAACTTCGGGACTAAAATCGAAGACTGTAATGGATTCAGAAAATGAAATTGAACACACCTTTGTGAAACCGGGAATTTTTAGAACCATTCGAAACAATAAATTGAGGACTGAATTCTGTCTGATTCGTAAAGCCTTGTTTGGCTCAAGATTATGGCACAACTTGATTTATGTGATATTTAGATAAGGATTTGGCTTTGTTGACTTGTTGACTCAACATAAAAGATAAAGAAAATATCTAAGAGGGAGAGAGAGAGAAGTGTAATTCGTGGGAAAGGAAATCAAGGAAGAAGAAGAGAGAAATCAAGGGAAGAAGATAGAAGAGATCAAGGGGAAAACAAGTTGATCCTCTCCATTTAAGAAATCAAGGTAAGAATTCTCTCTAATTTCTTGGAAATAAGGTTGACCATCTAGAATCTCATGGCAAGTAAGGGAAATGAAAGGGAAATTATGTTAATTGAGCATACATGACTTTAAATATGGTGATTCATGTTATATTTGGCATCATCTCATGGAATTTATGTTCTTAATCATGTTTTCTTGCTTGATTTTCTTATTGGAAGGAGAAACTCCATGGGTTTGAGTCTATGTGCTTGGTTCATGAAGTTCATGTTTAAAAATTATGGTTTCTAACTTCAATCAAAGCTTAATCTTGTATATGTTGCATTGGGTTTTGGTTGTGGTTTTAATGTTTAAATTCAAGTTGTTTTCCAAATGATTTTGGCCTTGGTTTTGTAAATTGGAAGTGGTTTCTAAATGTTTTGGGCTTGAATTACATAAATTGGTAGTTGTTTTTGCAAAGGAGGAACCCATTTGTTGAGTAGAAAATTTGAACCTGTTTTTACCTAGACCGCTCGTGCGGCCTGAGCCCCCGCTCGAGCGGCCCAGCAAGATTTTGGCCAAAATGGTTCTGCAGTTGCTCCGCTCGTGCGGCCTTGGCCACCGCACGAGCGCCCAGCCCACCGCTCGAGCGGCCTGGGCCCCCGCTCGAGCGGCCCCACAGTGTTTGGTCCCAATTTGTTTTCTTGTTATCTCTTTGTCTCTTGGGCTTGCATTTATTTAATTTCCACATCTCATTGGTATTATTTAACATCTCATATTATGAAATAAAGTAGGGAAAATGGAATGCTTGAACTGTAACGACCCGGAACTGTATGACGTCATTATCCGTGATTAAATATGTGTTTATGTGATTTAATTGGAAATTATCTGTTTGAATTAGAAAAATATCTGTTGGAATTACAACTTCGGGATTGAAATCGATGACTGTAATGGATTCAGAAAATGAAATTGAACACACCTATGTGCTACCGGGAATTTTTAGAACTGTCTGAAACGATAAATTGAAGACTGAAATTCGTCTGAATCGCTAAGTTCCGTTTGGTTCAAATTATTGGCACAATTGGTTAATTAAAAACAAGGGCCTTGTTTGGCTAGAGGTTTTGGCACAAATCCAATTATTTGATATATATGGATAGAGATAAGGATGTTTGACCACTATTGACTCAAGATAATCTAGAGAAAGAGAGAGAAGAGAGAATCGTGAGAGAGGAAAAGAGGGAGAGACCAAGGAAGAAGAAGAGAAAGCAAGAAGAAAAAGGGGAAATCAAACAATCCTTCTTCATCTAAGAGCTTAAGGTAAGATTTTCATGGAATTAGTTGTTGATTCTTGGTATTTAATATGTGGACCTCAAGATTATGGTGTTAAATGTCATGATTCATGTTTATTTGGCTCATTTGAGAAAGAATCTCCATGGTTATGAAAGTGAAGCTTTGTCTAGGCATGTATTATGAGTTTTCATCTCAAGTCAAGTTTGATTCTTTTATATGATGCATATGGGTTTTGATTTGAAGTTTTGATGTTGAAATCATGTTGTTTATCAAGTGTATTGGGACTTTGATTTCTTGAAATTGAAAGTGGTTTTGATAAGAGAGAGAAAGGATGAAGCTTGGAAGGAAGAACCAGAGTTTCAGAATTTCGCAGGGTGCGCTCGAGCGTAGGGGAGCCCGCTCGAGCGGAGAAATCGACCATTCAGAAGTTCTGGGAAATTGTACTGGACGCTCGAGCGGCCAAAGTGGCGCTCGAGCGGAGAGGCTTATTTTCAGGAAAAGTTTGGAAAGCTGTTCTATGTGATCTTTAACATGTTAATTGCATTCTTTAGCATCTTATGAGCATAAAGTGAGCATGAAATGAAGTAAAGAATGAATGAAATGACATGAATGTAAAGAAGAAAGAGAATGAACATGAAATGAAGAAAAGGAAATGTAAAGGCATGAATGATAATAATGACATATGTTAAGAATGTGCTATACTGTTGATGTTGCAGGTTAAATTGAGAAGACCGTACAACCGGTTCTGGAAACCACTGTAAGTAACATTTCCGTAAATGATATGTTAATATGAAAGTATGTTCAAAAGTGATTATTATGATATGGTTTTCGAATGATAATGTTTTCTGTGAACGAATATCCTAGTTTGCGAATCTAGTATGGCATCCATAGATAGAAAGTTACGAGATCTCGGTATGTGTCGATTAATCGGTGTACGGACCGATTACTCTAGTCGAAAGACCATAAGTCTGTGGAATATGCCATTAAAGACTGTTGACTGTTTCTGTATATATGAAAATGTTGGAATTCGTTCACTAACCCTTTACTGTTATGTTACTTGCTGAGCTCTAGCTCATTGTTTGTATTTATGTATTATAGGTGATCTTCCGGGGAGTCAAGCCCAGGCGGAGTCTTGACCGAGCCGCCGTTTGAAGCCTACCAGTTTTGTGAGCCTCTGAGTTGAGGCTAGGCCTGGAAGGCCGTTGTGGGTCCCTGTTTTGTTTTGATTGTACAGTTGTAACTGGATGTAATGTGATGTATATGTTTGGCGATGCATGTTATGTAATGTTTGTGGGTAATTAACTCATTTTTGCCATATAAATGTATGTTCATATTATGCACAGCTCTTGGACTATTAGTTTCTTTATTCTGCTTCCGCGAGCCCCGTTATTTATGTTTTGTATTGAAAGGCCTGTGGTAATCCACGGATTACTGGCCGGTCTCGTCACCAAACTTTTCGGGGCGGGTTTGGGGCGTGACATGAACCATATGATTTGATGAGAATGTGCATTAGGAAAGAATAGAATGACATGAACTTGTTGTAATGGCTATGTGTATTGAAGAATTATGCTGCAAATGTTGATGTTTACAGGTCAAATCACGAAGACCGTACAACCGGTTTCGGAAACCCACTGTAAGTAACATTTCTGTAAAGTTATGTTCGTATAAAGTATGTTCTGAAAACGTTATGCTATGCTATGATTTCTGAAATGTTAATGTTTTCTGTGAACGAATATCCTGTTTACGAATCTAGTATGGCATCCATAGATAGTCCCAAGTCATGGGGGACGGCACATTAGTGCGGGTCCATGACCAGTTTACGAGATCTCGTTAGTCACTTCATTGTGACGATGTGTTTAATCAGTATCCGGAACTGATTACTCTAGTCGGAAGACGTTCTGTATATGTTGTGTTCTGTGGAGTATGCCATTATTATGTTCTGATACGAATTGGATATGTTTATGAATGACTTGTTCTACGGATATATGGTATGTGGATTTCGTTCACTAACCCTTTACTTTAATGTTACTTGCTGGGCTTTAGCTCACCCCCTGTATATATGTATTTATAGGTGAGCGTTCTGGGAGCCAAGCCTAGGCGGAGTTCGTGTCGAGCCGCCGTTTTGAAAGCCTACCTGAGTTTTGGTGCCCCTGAGCTGGGCTAGGCCTGGAAGGCCGTATAGTGGGTGTTGTTTTGTAATGTAATTATGGCATGTGCCTATATGTTTTGTATGTAGACTTCTGATACATGTTTTGTATATGAATTTTTGAATACATGTTATGTAATATGGTGGGTAAATAACTCATTTTTGGCATGTAATGTATGTTCATATTTATGCACAGCTCTCTGGACTACTAGTATTGTGTTTTCGCTTCCGCGAGCCCCGATTAATTATGTTTTGTACAGGAAGGCCTGTGGTAATCTAGGATTACTGGCCGGTCTCGTCACCAAACTTTTAGGGGCGGGTTTGGGGCGTGACAAGTTCGACGGTTTGAAGTGCAGTTCGAAGGTCATCCTTGACGAGTATAAATAGCAGGGAAGCCCCCAGAAAAAGGCCCCAGACTCAGATCATACAAACTAGTCTTTACTTCATATTTTCCTTTCCAGTTTTACATTTTCTGTACTTTAAATTCCTGCACTTTAAATACCTGTTCTTTAAATACCTGCACTTTAAATACCCGCACTTTAAATACCCGCACTGCATTTCGATTCATAGGAGTAGTTTCAAGTAGATTCGAGTAGACTGCTGCTGTAAACCTCTTCGAGGCTGAGTTTGGACTATTGTAAGTGTTCATCTTAATGAAATACTTCGATTGTTCTTCATATTAACTGTTATTTCTCTTAATTTCTCCTAAGTCAAGCCACCAGTAAAAGTCCTCTTCATTGAGGCTGAAAGAACTAAAACACAATCGTCTGATAATTGGTTGGCAATTATAATTTCTGTAAGGACTAATTGATCATTGCTGGCACGCTCGCATTTACAAAAATACCCTTCGAAAAGCCAAAAAGCCAACATATATTTTTGGCACGCCCGGTGGGACTTAATTTAAAATGGCTAGAAGAAGACGACAAGGAGAAAATGAACGCTTGGAAGAAGGCGTAGAAGGAGAGGTAGAAATACTTAATCCAGAGGATAATGTGGTAACACATCCTGTGGAGACTCCCATGTTATCAGAACCTATGGTCGAACAGACCAGTACTTCTGGACAAGAACCATATGTTCATAATATTGGACGAAACCAAGGAATTGGAGACCATCCACCGTTCCATCTATTCAGCCAACAAATCCATGGAATGGTTTAGTAGATGCTATGGGACAACAATTAATGAACACAATGGAAAGGTGGGCAACATCCTTCTTGGATCGAATGAATAACCACCAACCAACAAACACAAGACACACAGAGGAAGTTTTAAATGTCCCTCAGCAAAGATTGGCTAGAGATAAACAGCCTATGCAAGTTAATGGACAATCTAATGGTCAAACTAGTACTCAGAATTATGAAAGACCATCACCTCAGTCTTGGTATGAACCCATTTCGAGGCCTGTAGCAGGCCAAAATGCCTCAGTACTTAACAATGAAGCCACACAAGTTGGTGGATCTGGTCAAGTACAAGAAACGGGCGTAAGAATGGTTACAAATCCTATGTTCGAAGCCATACCTGGCACTAGGGGATATAATAATCCTTTGTTCGAATTTATACCCGGGGGGTTGGAGGGTTTTCCTGTAAATGGAAGGGACACAACACCTGTTCCAGCACCTTTCGCAGGTCCCTTCGCAGGACAGGCTCAAAGGGGTTACCCATACCCCCAACAGCAACCTACACCACAAGGGCAACCAGTTCCAAATGTACCACCTTATGGACCAAGAGGACCACAAGCGCAAGTTTGCCCACCAAACCCTGTGTTTGTTCCTCCAGTAGTGGTTCAGCAGGCACAGAACATGGTCTCTAGGGACCAAATTGTTGATATTGTTAGGGAGATGTGTGGACCGATGGCTCGGGGGGTCCAGACTCCTGTATACAGAAAACCATACCCAGAATGGGTAGATAGGGTACATGAATACCCAAGAGGATTCAGAATACTAGATTTTACCCTATTCTATGGAACTGGAAATCAGTCAACAGTAGAGCATATTGCTAGATTTGCTGCTCAATGCGGTGAATTCACTAATCATGACTATATGAAACTGAGATTATTTCCAAACTCTCTAACTGGGGGAGCATTTGTATGGTACATCAACCTTACACCTGGCTCCATTCAAAATTGGCAACAAATGGAAGAGGCATTTCATGCCCAATTCTTCCAGTCGGAGCCAGAGGTTTCTATGGCAGACTTGGCTAGATTGAGTCAAAGGCCTGAAGAAAAGGCTACTCAGTTTATTGCCAGATTTAAAAGGGCTCGAAATAAATGTAGAGTCATCCTACAAGAGCCAGAATTCGTAAGATTGGCTCAAAACGGTTTAGAGTTCAGGCTTCGAAAGAAGTTTGATTCAACTGAATTTAGAGATTTGGTCGAACTAACCTATAAAGTGTCTCGATATGAAGCATTATTAGAAGAGGAACAAGATCGAAATAATGCCTCGTACAAGACATATTATAGAGATCCAAATTATGAGATCGATGCAGCAGAGATTGTGGGCAAAGAACCTGTAATCTGTGAAGCATTAATTCATAAGGATACAACCATCGACCAGCAGTTTAAGAAGAAAGACTTTCACAGAAAGTACTCTTTCGATTTAACAAAAGCAGATGACATTTTTTATCATTTGCTTGCAGCCAATTTCCTTAAGTTACCAAAAGGAGTAAAACTACCATCTCCAAATGAACTTAAAGGAAAAGTATATTGCAAATGGCATAACTCTTGGTCTCACTCGACTAAAAACTGCATTGTTTTTCGAGACAGGATCCAAGAACAAATTCGGAAAGGAAGTTTGAAGTTCCCAACCAAAGCGGAAAAGGTCATGGGGATTGAAAGCAACCCATTTCCAGAAGTTGGAGAAAGTGCAACTAATGTGGTTGTACCAAATTTCTAGAATTTATCTCTGCAGGAATTGGAAGAGATCAATGTGCAGATGCATATTGCCAACCAGACAACTGCCAAGAAGGACACTAGAGACTCACCAGCTATTGGACGAGGTTTCTCACGCCAGAAGGAACACTCTGATGAAGAAACATTAGATGATGATTCCTTGGAAGCAGCTGTAATGCAGAGGATGTGTCCCAGGTGCAGACTGAGTTATAAGTGGTTGAAGGGGCTTCCAATTGATGGGAAGCAATACTACAGGGATGTTCAGAGGCGTCCTAAGTCAACCAACGCTTACAACAAAAGGCCGTATCCGGCTGGTGATAGGCAGCGACCACCATTGGTTGAGCCTGCAATGGACAGTATGTATGCTAAAGGTAAGAGGCCCTTGTATGAGTCCAGGCCACCTAATTACTACAGAACGGAGAGCAGTCACTCTGAAAGAAGACTGGAGAGGGGTTCAGGTTATGGGAGTAAAGCCAGAGATTGGCCCCCTAGACCAACTTCACGCAGGACAGAAAGTGGCTCCTTCCATCGAAGGTCTGAGTTAGGCTCGAAACATGAGGTCAGAGCCAAGCACTTACCTTCACAGCCAGTTTCGAAGGTGGCTTCGAAGGTAGAAGGAAACAGTTCGACATCTGGATCAGTAAGCTCGTGGGTACCTGGGGTCCCAGATTGGTTTGTAATGCAGAACAAACCTAGGGAGGCACCTACTCAAAGGGATGCTGGAAACCAAGGCAGGATGGTCAAGCCTCCTTTGGTGGCCCCGAACAATTGGGTATTGCTTAAACACCCAAAGACAAAGGAACCAGATATGGTCCTAGTCATTTCCAGATCACAAAGAAGGAAAATTCAGCACAGGTACACCCAGTACCAGCAAGGTCTGAAGGAAAGTGGAGAGAGTTCTTCACTGATCCAGACAGAAGAAAAGAAGGCTCCAAAGTCAGACCATACTCCAAAACTGACTCTGCAAAGCAAAGTGGTTTGTAGCAGAGAACAGTTGGCCCAGGTTCATTCTGAACTAAAGGCCAGAGAGAAGTCTAGTTTGGCAGGGTTGGAGAAGGCCCTGATGGAAAGTGATAGCGAAACGGAAGAAGAGATTGGCATGAGCCAAAAGAAGGAAATGGCAGAAGAAGAAATGTTCGAAGCCTTCATAGCTGAACAAACATTTCTGACTGAAGAGCCAGTTGAGAAAGGTCCTTCGAAGGGATCAGTTAGCAATGAAGTGCCAGAGTGCAGTATGGAAGATGGTGCTGAAGTTACTGGGCAAGGTAGCCAAGGAGGAAAGGAAGTACAGCCAACCATCCAATTTGGCTCATTCCCTCCAGTATCAGTCAATATGGTACACATACTACCTCACGAGTTTCAAGCTGAAGATGAGGATCAAAATGACCAAGACATGGATCCTATTCCTGTCTCTAGTGAAGAGTCACAAGTAAGTATGGTACAGGATGACCCTGGAATGGCTACTCCGATGGAAACTGAATACGAAAGCGAGGAAGAGGTGAGCATCAACCTCTCATATCCTTTTGAATATCCCTCGAATTCTATGACACAGCATGTCAGGCCTTTGTACATCAAGGCTTTCTTCGATGGGATACAAATGAATCGAGTCCTAATAGACAATGGGGCAGCAGTAAACTTGTTACCGAAATCTTCTTTGAAGAAACTAGGGAAAAAGAATCCCAGGTTGATCCCAACCAGCACAACCATCGCTGGCTTTGCTGGAGACAAGCAGATGGCTCAGGGGATTCTACCCATTAACTTGAGTGTGGGAACCAGGGACTGCATGACAGCATTCTTCGTAATCGACAGCAATGCTAAATACAATGCTTTACTTGGGAGAGATTGGATCCACACTAACAAATGTGTGCCTTCCTCTTTGCATCAGAAAATCATGATGGCTTTGGGCAATGGAGAAACAGAGGAGATTGATGCAGATCCTCAACCCTTCATAGCTTGTGCAGACTTTGCAGAGGCCAAATTGTATATTGAGGGAGTGACACCACTCAGTATACTTAGGAAAGCTGATGGCTCAGCCGAAGTGACGGCTCAGCCGAAGTGACGGCTGATGAGGAAGTGACACACCTGAAGCACTTAGTCCAAGAGAGTGCTGATGAAGAGGTTGTCGTGAAAGATGACAATGATGCCTGGTTATAGGCAAAGAGGTGAAGAACTAGAAGCCAAGTCTTTGGCTCTGATTAAATTCTCAACATTGGACGTAAAAGCAATAGTCCAGAAAGTACAAGAGCAAGAAAGAGAAGCCATGATAATTGGCTGTAAACAGAAGCAGCCACAGGTCAGAATTTTGACCCTTGGTAAATACTGTGCATTGGACATTGAGACAAAGGTCCAGGAGATACAGGAGGAGGATGCCTTATGGACAGATTTTGTCTATGAGGAGGAGGGTAAAGATGTTGAACTAAAAAACCTAGAAGCAGAACAAGATAAGAAGATTGCTTCGAAGGTAGAAGAAACTAAAGAAGAAGCTTCAATAAGTTCTCAGACACAAGACCCCTTAGAAGAAGTAAATTTAGGGGAAGGTTCTATACAACAGCCCACTTATATAAGTGCTTGCTTAAATGTTCTGGACAGAGACCAGTTGTTGGTTGTTCTGAAGAAATACAAAGATTGCTTTGCATGGTCCTACAATGAACTACCAGGATTGGATAGGTCATTAGTGGAACATAGGCTCCCTATGAAACCTAATTTCAAGCCATACAAGCAGAAACCAAGAAGAATGAGTCCAGAAGTAATTCAAAAAGTCAAAGAGGAGATTCTTAGACTACTCAAGGCAGGCTTTATTAGGATAGCCAGGTATGTTGAATGGCTATCTAATATTGTGCCTGTAGTTAAGAAGAATGGTAAAATGAGGGTATGCATCGATTTTAGAAACTTAAATCTAGCAACTCCCAAAGATGAGTATCCTATGCCTATAGTGGATCTACTGGTAGACAGTTCAGCAGGACACCAAGTTTTGTCAATGATGGATGGGCATTCTGGTTATAACCAAATCTGCATTGCAGAGGAGGATATCCACGAGACAGCATTCAGATGTCTTGGAAATATTGGCACCTTCGAATGGGTTAAAATGCCATTTGGCCTGAAGAATGCTGGGGCTACATATCAGAGGGCTATGAACACTATCTTTCATGATCTCATTGGAGGGTATCTAGAGTGTTATATTGATGACATTGTAGTGAAATCCCAGTCCATGGAGGAACATCTGTTTCAGTTAGAAACAGCTTTTGAAAGAATGAGGAAGTTCAAGTTGAAACTCAATCCTCTCAAATGTGCTTTTGGTGTATCATCTGGAAATTTCTTGGGTTATGTAGTGCACAAGAAAGGAATACAGATTGATCAGAATAAAGCCAAAGCCATCATCGAAGCTAGGCCTCCATCAAGTAAGAAAGAATTACAAAGGTTCCTTGGGCAGGTTAACTTTCTTAGAAGGTTTATTTCTAACACTGCAGGGAAGACTAAAGCATTTTCTTCCTTGTTAAGGCTGAAAGATGAAGAGGAATTTGTGTGGACAGCAGAGCATCAAACTGCTTTCGAAGGTATCAAAGCCTACTTAGCCAACCCTCCAGTGCTGATGCCACCAAAGGGGAACAAGCCCTTGAAGTTGTACATAGCTGCAGCAGAAGATTCATTGGGAGCTTTCTTGGCCCAAGACAATGAGGAAGGCAAGGAACAAGCTGTTTGTTACCTTAGTAAGTTTTTAAATTCTTGTGAATGTAAATATTCAGCTGTTGAAAAGCTGTGCCTTGTTTTGTATTTTGCTGCAATGAAATTAAGATATTATCTTTTACCTACAACTATCTTGGTGATTGCAATCACAGATTTGGTTAAGTACATGTTATCTAGACCTATGTTGAGGGGAAGAATTGGCAAGTGGATACTAGCCTTATCAGAATTTCATTTAGAATATGTCCCTCAAAGGGCAGTAAAAGGGCAAGTCTTAGCCAATTTTCTGGCAGACCATCCATCTCAAACAGAGAGCCAAGAAGTGATGGAACTTGGCATGGCCAGTGTTGAGCCATGGCAGATGTGGTTCGATGGATCGAAAGCCAATGGCTTAATTGGAATTGGTATTGTGATTAAATCTCCACAAGGAGTAGAGACCACGCATGGTTTCAGAGTAGATGAAGCCACCTGTTCCAATAACCAGGCTGAATACGAAGCCTTAATAGTGGGGCTAGAGATCCTTATTGGATTGCAAGTACATGCAGTTGACATATTTGGGGACTCTCAATTGGTGGTTAACCAAGTGAAAGGGATTTTCAAGTGTCAAAGCATAAGTATTTTGCCGTATTATGTTGTTGCATTACATCTGCTTTCTCAGTTTCAAGTAGCAAATGTAACCCATGTTCCAAGATTCTTGAACAATAGAGCTAATGATGTAGCTCAGAAAGCTTCGAACTTCAAGAGAAGGGATAATACCCAAAGGGACATAAGCCAAACAACATATCAAAGATTAATACAACCTTTGAATAAAAGGAATATAGTTTTGGAAGTCAATCATAATGACTTACAAGAACAGGATTGGAGGCATCCAATAATGCAGTACTTGGCTGGTCTATCTTCGAAGGCTAGTAGAAAAGTTAAATTGCAGTCTATGCAATACATGATGTATGGTAATGCTCTCTACAAGAGGGGAGGAGATGGCTTATTGCTAGAATGTTTAGGTCCAAAAGAAGCATTAACAGCCATGGCTGAGGTTCATGAAGGCATCTGTGGTGCTCATCAACCTGGTGTAAAGATGAGATGGTTGTTTCGAAGGCATTCCTACTATTGGCCAACTATCCTTAAAGATTGCATAGAATATGCAAAGGGTTGCCAGGCATGCCAAAAGCATGGCATAATAAGGCATGTGCCCATAACTGACCTACATGCAGTAGTGAAGCCTTGGCCATTCAGAGGATGGACCATGGATATGATGGGAAAAATACACCCACCTTATTCGAAGCATCATTGTTTCATTCTGGTGGCCACTGACTACTTCACTAAGTGGGTCGAAGCTAAGCCCTACAAGGCTGTAGACCAAACAGAAGTCATTGGGTTCATTAAAGACTTGATCCATAGATTTGGCATCCCACAAACCATAACAGTGGACAATGGAACTGTGTTCGATGGAAAAATGGTAAGGTCTTTTGTAGCAGAATTTGGAATTAGCCTTATTAATTCCACACCTTATTATGCACAAGCCAATGGTCAAGCTGAATCATCCAATAAGTCCTTGAAAAAAGGAATACAAAAGGTTGTGGAGGACAATCCTAGGGATTGGCATAACCTATTGTTAGATGTGTTATGGGCTTACAGAACCTCCCCAAGATCAAGCACAGGAGTCACTCCTTATGCCTTAGTATATGGGCATGATGCAGTTTTACCTGTGGAGATTAATGTTAAATCTTTGAGGGTAAGATGCCAAGATCAGTTAGATCCTGAGCAGTACCATCAAAGTATGTGCTTGGAATTAGAAGGCATAGATGAAGCCAGGATTTTGGCATTAAATAGCATTCTTTTCTAAAAGAAGAAAGCAGCCAAGAAGTATAATAAGAAAGTCAAGCACATTGGTTTCGATGAAGGTGATTTGGTATGGAAGACAATATTCCCAATAGGAATTAAAAGCCACAAGTTTGGCAAGTGGTCACCTAACTGGGAAGGACCATATCAAATTTATAGAGTTCTGCCTTTTGGGGCGTATCATTTGAGGAATTTGAATGGGTATGTACATCCCAAAAAGATTAATGGCAGATATTTGAAGCCTTATTTTCCAACCATTTGGGAAACACAAGGAGTAAAATAAACATTAAATACAAAAACATAAGACTGCTCGAATGATAGACAAAAATTTGTTCTTTTATAAAGAATTGAGTACATTGTGCCACAAATTGGCCCAGAAATCATTACAATGTCTTAATTGTTTTTGAACAGTAGATCTCCTATTACCAAGTGATGGAAACAGTTGAATAGCTGCAGCTATGTCCTCTTTTCGATCAGCCAGCCCTTGGTTGGTGATGTGTAATTTGGTATCAGTTCGAACCAAGGCTTGGTTTACTGCAGCTAATTCCTCTTCAAGCTGAGCTTTCTTCTCTAGCAGTTGGACTCGAAAGTGGGAGGCAAAAGAGTGTTGTTCTTTCAGAGTTGATACTTCAGTATGCACTTGAGAAACAAAACTTTGGTCCCTAGCTAGCTTCTCATACGCAGCCTTAGCAGCATGACAAATGTTGAGATAGAAGTCAACAGTAGCTGCTGCCTGAGATAGATGACTTGAAGCATTCATGCCAGATTGCTCAGCAATTTTGCAGCATTGAAGAAACCCATTTTTGATTATTGGCCTTTGCAGAGCCTCGAAGGGAATCCTTGAAAAAGAAATTAGCAGTTCTAGGCATGTGTCCATGTCTATCAAAGGTGCAGAAAGCTTGCTGCTGAAGGAAGAACTCTCAAAAATCTCTAGTAAGGAGTCAGCCAAGACTAATGGCTCAGCTTCAGCATTGAATGATGGAAAGGTAGAGGGTATGTCGAAGAAACTAGCTAGCCTGGCTTCGAAGATGTCTATCTCATCCATAGACATGAAGGGTGCAGAGAGTGTTGTGGTGAAAGGCCCAAAGGATTGCATGGGGATAGGAGAAGTGAAAGGAGTATCTTTGGCAGCCTCTATGGTCTTGGCCACCAATGAATCAAGAGAAGAAGGACTGGAAGTAGGCAAAGGCGATGAACTATGAATTGGAAGACTATCAGCACCCTCTGCAAGGGAATCAACTGCCATCAGAGATGGAGTAGTAGTTGGAATTTCTGTGAAGGAAGGAGTGAGAGTGAGGCTCGAAGAAGAAGTGGACTGAGGCAGATCAAAAGTTAAAAAAGGGAGATATGGCTCTAAGCCAAGGAAAAGAGACGCAGGGATGCTTGGACTCAAAGAAGGTATATCGAATATAGGCTTGGAGAGTGGGAGCATGATTTGGATGGTTTTCACATGTTGCATCTGGTCAACTTCAACTGAAATCGAGGGAGGCCTCGCTGGAAAGATGAATGCAGTAGCTGTTGCTGCAAGAGGAAGAAATACAAAGGACTGTCAAAATTCAGTATTAAAAGTTGATAAAGGAAAAACAACGGAAGTGTGAAAGAAATTACTTGTTCCAGAGGTATTAGCACTGATGGGAGAGCTGCGAAGGGAGTAATGTTCGGCAGTCTGTTGCTTTCTTGCCATTTCCCTTTGTGATGCATCAGCAGCAACAACTTCTTCTCTTAGAATTTGTTGCTGCCGTCTCTTCTCAGCCCTTTCAAAGACAATTATGGCCTTGGAGTGTTCTTGTTCCACGGCCTTGGCGGCTGCCTCATGAATGGAATCTTCAACCAAGGCAGTAGTTGAAACAGTCACTTTCCTTCTCTTTTCTATTGCCTGGGCAATTGTCTCGGAATTAGAATCCTCAGCAAAGTCAGAGGGAGAGATAGTAATTTTTCTTCTCATCTTTCTGTAAATTGGCATTGTCTGCTCCTCAATTGTCTTCTCAGCTTCTTCAGTCTGAGATTCAGATTCTCTAAAAATAAGCCCCTCTACCTCCTTAATAGCTGTCTCCTCTTGAATCAAATCAGTCACTCTTTTCCTCTTTATCAAGGGTGACTCGTGTTCTTGATCTTCTTCTTCTCTTTCTTCTTCTTCCTCTTGTGCTTCAGTTGTTTTCTTTTCAAGCTCGAGCAGTTTCCTCTTCTTTTGCTGTTGACCACCTTCACAGGAGAAGAATCAAGAATAAGAATAACACAATCAGCATTGTATAGGAAGTCGAAAGAGAGAAAACAAAGGCATATACCTTTCTTTGAAGCAGCCCGAGTGGCTTTCGAAGGAGTTGATGTAGCAGGAATGAACTGGGTTGTAGAAGGCACAGTGGAGGAAGGGACAGTTTCAGCTCCCTTGGGCTTGGCTACATCTAACACCTCCAGTAGGTTTTGAGGTGAAATGGCTAAATAGACTTCCATATTATTTTCCCACCAATTTTGGTATCTTTTCAATGCGGTACCTTCAGGGATGAAAGGGGTGTATTCAAAACTAGCCAAGTCATCTATGAATTTGAAGGTTGCCTCCTCCAGCCTTGACTTCCTAACCTTCAGATCTCTCCTGGTAAGGCTCAGATTGGTGTTGCTGCAGAGAGGTATTGGGATCCCTTGTGTGAAACCAAATTGTCTAGCAAATTGAGCAGGACAATAAGGCTCAGCTATACATTTATAAGCTCTGGGGTTCGTGGTCTCGATAAACAGCTCCCTAGGAAGCAGAAGGGAGGCCCATATGTCCTTGTGAATAGGCGAAGCATAGAGCCTGTCACTTAAGAAGTGACTCAACCAAGTTGGACCTATGTTGGTCTCGAAGGGACGGAAACGGTGAATAGGAAGGGCGGCTGGTAGTTGATGGAAGAAAGAGAAATAAAAGGCAAAAGTAGAAGGATAAAGGGAAGCATTGGCCAGTCTTATGCCATGAGTAAGAGAGTGTAACCCAGAAAATTTAAGGCATTTAGATTGTAATTCAGTGAAATAGGCGAAAAGCCAAAGCTGAAGGATCCAGAATGGCCCCCCTTGATTAGCATCTAAGGGTTTCTCGCAAAAGAGGGAACAAACTCTGTATACATGACCTAGAATATATGGGGCTAAGGCTACCCTTTTTTGCAGAACAAAGGCTTTGGCAAGAGGAGCAAATTCAGGCATGATTCTTTGAGAGGAGGTGCAGAAGAGAAATTTGCAAAGCCAGTATAACAAAAAGGAAAAAAATTCCCTATCAGTTACTGGGCCCTCTTTTTTATTCTCAGCTTTAACAAAATCGCTGTAAGATAAGTTAAGAGAGGGGAGGGAAAAAGAGACTGTTAAGTCAGGGAAATCTGGTGTAATGAGGGTACCAATAGGAGATACTCCTAGTAGATGGCAGATGTCAAGAACAGTAGGAGCCATCATCCCACATCTAAATTGAAAGAAATTGAAGATAGGGTTCCAAAAACATAAAGCAGCAGGGATTAAGAAAGGGTCCTCCGAGATAGTTACCCTAGATAGTCGGAGAGCATCGAGAAGGCAGAGTTCTTGAAGGTCCAGTGTCCTCGCAGGGATGACCCGATCATACCATTCTTGCCACTCCGGTCTCGTTATGGGCCAACATCGGTGAGGGCGATTGATTCTCCAGTTCCTCCAATCGAGACCACCTTCATAGAGGAGACATTGGTTTTCCAGACGAAGATATAGAGCTGGGAGCTCAGTAGGGATCTCCTTGAATATTGGCCCGAGCACGTAGTCTTGCTGCTCATGACGACGAGGGACAAAGATACGCCCGTCAATGGCGCTTTTCCTCCCAGCCTTGTACTTCTCACATTCCACGTCAATGAGCCTTTTCAAGGCTACGGATGAGCTCACACGCTCTACGATTGGCACTTCTGGTAAAGAAGAAGCCATTGATGGTACGTTTTTCGAAAAGGAATGGGGGAAGTAAAGAGGACTGAAAGATATGAGGGTTTGTGCGTTAAAAGAGCAAGGGATTTCAGAAACACGAAACAAGAGGGTTTTAAAAAAAGCTTTTGTGTCTGGAAATATATTGCATAAGTCGTTAAGTACTAAAAGTACGAATACGAGGAGTCTCTTCCAATATTGATAGTTTTTGGAGGGAAAGAACACAACCCAGATACTGAGACTAGCTTCGAAGTAGGGCATTTGGCTTCGAAGCCACATTTTGGCGCAAAAAATCAAACAACAATGGCTTCGAAATACAGAAGCCGGCTTCGAAGCATACTACATGCTTAAAGATGCTAGAATGCTCGAACATTGGTCTACTTCAAAGGATTTAGAGACCTGTTTGAAGGTTATTAATGAAAATAACGGCCTTCGAAGCAAAACTTAGAATTCTTTAAGGAGGAAAATTACTGTTCGAAACATCTAAACCAATAGTTGGTTTGCATATAAACAAAGAATTGTTTGTTCGGTTAAAACAATATATCCCAAGGGCAATTTCCATATTGTTGAAAGTATGAACTGTTGCAAGACTAGTCAGTATTAACCATGACTATATTTTTGGTTATGATTAAAACAGGCTTTAGGAGAAAGGATTGTTAGATTCGAAACACCAATTCTGAACAAGAATTAACAAAAGTTGATGATCATGATCCATAAGTTGGAGGATTCATCCCAACATCCTTATTGGAAATTGATTGGGTCTATATTCGAAGGATAAGATTGTATTCGAAGCACTAATTCTAGATGATGTCAGCCAGAATTGTCAACTTTACTCCATAAATTGGAAAAAGACATGTTGGTTCCTTTTAGTGTTTCATTAAAAACAATTGAGTCCAGATTCGAAGGATGAGATTGTTTATTTCGAAGCTATGAGTTGGCTTTTAAAGACAAAAGGAAACAGAGTCAAACAATGTCAAATACAGAAGAACTTTGTTTGTATTAAAGCCAAGACAATTACATTAAGTAACCCTATCTGGGTACAAATTCAAGCTCATAAAAGTAAGGAATAGAGTAAATGACAAGATCATGAAATTTGATCCAACAGTGATCAATAAATTTCTGTTCTTTCTTTATTATATCTTCTATTTCTTCTAATGTTGGCTGCATAAGTTGATGTGCTCTCACTTCATAGTAGAGCTCTTCAGCCTTTATTTCGAAAGCCTCTTCCCTCAATTTTTGTTCCAACTCATCTATAACCAAATCATCCCAATACGCAGAATCTTTATTTTTGAAGTCATCGAACTCTTCGATGAAGTTCTCTGCTTCGTACTGGGCATGAATTCGGAGAGACGAAAGTTGATCCAAAGATTGGATGGTGACCTTGGAATTCCGATGCCAGTGGAGGAGCACCGGAAGTTGGTCCAGGAACATGTGAAGTTCTGCTTGGGCAATAGGATTAAGGACATGGCCCCTAGTCAGAATATCACAAGCCCATCGAAAGTTCTTGAGAGGGATGTCATCCTCAAGAACATTGAAGGGCAAGTGAGAGAAAGCCGCAAGCAGAAGTTGAGCTTGTTCCCGCTCAGCTGAAGTTGGGGATGATGGAGGTTTGTAAGGTGGAAAGATTTTGTCCATGGGAAGGGCAAGCCTTAGTTTCTCTGTCCAGGCAAGAGTAGGATGAGGAGAAGGAGTAGATGGTTCTGCTTCAGAAGATAGAGAAGAAGAAGTGGATGCTTCTGTTATGGGAGATGACACGGGAGCGGAAGGGACAAAGGCATTAATGTAGTCAAGCCAGTCAGAAGAGCAAATCTTCGCCTTCTTGCCTAAAAATGAAGGGCTGTACCCTTGTGATTCTTCTAAACGCCGGGCAGTGTGCATTATCTTTATGGGCATAGAGGATGTGTACCAGGCCACAAGCAGATTCTCCTCCAAACTACATCGAAGGTCAATGGGCACATAAGGATAGACTACCGAGCTTCGAGCGTAAGAGGGAAAATCTAAAGGGTCAGCGAACTCAACAAAATGGTGATTGATTCGTTCCCTCAAGTCCCAGGACTCAGGTGCTGACCAGTTTGTCCATCCGGAAACCCCAGAAGATGAAGAAGTTGTAGCTTCATCCCAAGCAGAGGTTTGTGAAGAAGAACTTCCCAAGTCCATATTTGCAACTTGTTGAAGCAAAGGCTTGAGAATAGTTCGTTCAAAGTACAAGGGGAGTTTAGAGGGAGAACTTCTTGTATCTGTAAATTTGTAAACTGAAGGATTAAGGGCAATGTGTTCGTAGTCCAAAGGTTGATAATTTGCAAAAGCCTCCATGACCTGAATATAGAAGGGCGGGTAAAGGTGGCTAATAAATGCGTGGAGATTCTTTAGAGGGGAAACAGCATTACTCAATGGCTCTTCGTATGCTTGATCAATAGGGTGAGAAGTTGATTTAGCCATAGTCCGTTCGAATGCTAAAGGTATTGGGATGTTCAACAAGTTGAGAGTTAATGCAAATGATCACCAAATAGGTAACGGTTGTATTTCCTGAAGATGGATTCCATGCACGTTCCAAAAGCGCGGGAAAAGCTTTTTGATCCACTAATATCACCAAGTATTGGGTATATTAATCGGGGGGTAATGTTGGCTACATATTTTGTAAAAGTCAGTTACAATTCGACACGTGGCAGAATAAGGATATTATGGGAAGAGAATTCAAGTCTTTGATCCTGATCGTACACGTGGCGATGAATATTGGTTCTCATGTGATCTGAGTAGCACTAGATCAGTAAAGAGATGCAAGGTGACATGGCTCCAACGGTTACTCATATTCGAATTCAAATACAGAAGGGAAGTTCAACTGCAAGTGATGGCGTAGTGGAACTACTTCTAAGGCAGCATGATCAGCGATCATGGAGGAGCAGTTCGACGGTTTGAAGTGCAGTTCGAAGGTCATCCTTGACGAGTATAAATAGCAGGGAAGCCCCCAGAAAAAGGCCCCAGACTCAGATCATACAAACCAGTCTTTACTTCATATTTTCCTTTCCAGTTTTACATTTTCTGTACTTTAAATTCCTGCACTTTAAATACCTGTTCTTTAAATACCTGCACTTTAAATACCCGCACTGCATTTCGATTCATAGGAGTAGTTTCAAGTAGATTCGAGTAGACTGCTGCTGTAAACTTCTTCGAGGCTGAGTTTGGACTATTGTAAGTGTTCATCTTAATGAAATACTTCGATTGTTCTTCATATTAACTGTTATTTCTCTTAATTTCTCCTAAGTCAAGCCACCAGTAAAAGTCCTCTTCATTGAGGCTGAAAGAACTAAAACACAATCGTCTGATAATTGGTTGGCAATTATAATTTCTGTAAGGACTAATTGATCCTTGCTGGCACGCTCGCATTTACAAAAATACCCTTCGAAAAGCCAAAAAACCAACAAACATGGGCTAAAAAGTCTAGTTTGGGAAGGGCTTTTTGGTTTTTTTGACTTTTTTTGTTAGAGAATAATGTAATAATTATGGGTTGGATGTGATGTTTTGTTTTTTATGGCTAAAATATCCTATTTTGTCTTTTGTGGCTAAAATAGCCAAATTAGCCATTCCCAAATGAGAAGAGTTTTTTTGACTTTTTAAAAATAGTTAAAAACTTTTTAATTTTTTAAAAGATTTTTTGAGTTTTTAGTTAAAATATTATGTTGTCAAATGAGACCTTAAGTTTTTAAAATAGAGTGAAATAAATGTATTAAAATCATAAGCTACATCCAATAGAAATGTTGTATTCTCTAACAGTAACAGTAACAGTAACAGTAACAGTCACAGTCATTTGCTATGGATGCCACGAGTACAGTTCGTAAAATAGGACAAATATTCATTTAATAAACAATGTCATCTCAGAAAGCATTACAGTTAATCATTCAAAAAATAATTGTAATTAAACATAGCTTTACAACATTGTTACTCACAGATTACTGGGCTATAGGCAGGCTAATCAGGGTCCTTGGGTGCCAAACCTACACAGTTGCAGAACGAATACACACTAAATTACACACCCGGGATTAATAACTTAGCCCCTCGCTTGTTTTGGTGTGGTTCTAAATCATTATCCTCATTATGATGCCTTAAACATGGCCTAGGAGTGCCTAGGATGGAACGAGGATGCAAAAATATACTTAAAAACTTTTCTCAAAACTTGCTGAAAACAGGGGTCTCGCTCGAGCATGGTTTTCTTCGCTCGAGCGGACGTGCAGAATATGCTTGGTCGCTCGAGCGTAGGCTCCTTCGCTTGAGCAGTCTGTAAAAATGTGAAAAGTACTGGTTGCTGAAAATCTCCACTCGATGCTCACTCGAGTGTGAGACACAGTTCTTCGCTCGAGCGCAAGTCTTGTCGCTCGAGCGCAAGTCTGCACACGCAAAAATTATGAGAGCTTGTAATTTATGCTTGAGCCAGCATTCCGTCGCTCGAGCGAAAGTCTGAAAACAAAGGTGGTCGTTCGAGCGTGGAAGCCAAATTCTGGGTTTTCCAAATTTGCTCCAAAAGCTCAAACCATGGATTTAATATGCCAAAACTTATTATTTTGGGCCAATTCTCTGGAAAATACTTAGAAACTCAGAACACAATATGTTTTGAAGATCATTTCATAAAATCAAAGTCCAAAAGCGTGTCAATTATACCAAATTTCAACTAAAACTTTATGAACATTACAAGAACATGACATGCATGAGTTCTCTAGAACTCCATTACCTCAAAGCATGATCAAATGCAAGATTAAACTCAAAAACATGGTGAATTTCTAGAGTACAACCATAATATGACCATGCATGTGGAAATTTTCATAAAAACAATCTCGAAATTCAAAGATATGGACATGCATGCATGGATTGACTTAGCCTCCTTAGATTCTAGCTCAATTGTCCCATGAATTCACCTATTTCATTTATATACAAGTCCTAGATGGCTCCATTTCAAGATTAAAAGGTTGAGCTCTTACCTAGGCTACTCAATCAAGCTTCACTTAAGCCGAATTCTTGAGCAATGAACAATTCTTCAAAGTTTCTTCAATTTCCTCTAAGTTTTCAAGCAATACACTTGTTGAATTCAATTCTCTCCTACTCTCCTATCTCTCTCATTTGTATACAAGGAGATGGTAAAATGATGGTGTCAATTAAGCATGAAGACAAATGGTCTTGTAAGACCCACTAATGGCAACCATGTAATTTAACTTAACTTAAATTAATTAGCATTATAAATTTTAATTTAATCATCCCAAATCGAATTTCAGTTAAACTTACCATAATATTCTATAATTCCTAACTAGCATATAACACAAGTCAATTTCTGAATTCGCAATTTGAAATTAAAACATGACAGATTTTTCTACTTCAAACAGATGGAAATGCAATCTAAACAACACACTCATATAATTAATTTAGAATTTCAGCTTAATCATTTACTTATCATAATTTAACGCTAATCATAGGTGAGAGTTGTCACAGTTATAAGTTTCACACATGTGCCCACAGATCCGTTGCTACAAGAAAGAGAACCTCCTGACCCAGGTGAACAAAACAATAAAGAATGAAGGAGAAATAAATTTAGAGGCTCAGAGGCCAAATGTAGAGGAACACCTAAGACAAACCAGCTCTGTGGGGCTGTTGTTAGAACCAGGGAACGAAGCTCTTTACCTAGTCGCTTTCGCCTGGTGGATAAAACAACTTCGGTTGATCATCGAGCTAGGTTGGGGGAACAACCGACCACACCCACTTCACTCAATGCAGATGGCCTCTTTCAGATCAACAGAGGACAATCATTGGAGAATACGTAGTATCGTAGATATTGAAGGTAACAACTCACCAACATTCCCTTCTATGGATTTAATCTATCTTTTGTTTTGGAACTGCCGCGGTACCGGCAACAACAAATTCAAATGTAATCTTGTGGAAATTATTAAGACACATAAACCAGAGATTTTGGTCCTAATAGAAACTAAGGTGGCCTTCAGCACTATGAGTGAGTTCTTCAATCGCCTAGGATTCACAGCCTTATCAACAATTGATCCCGTGGGTAGAGTGGGGGGCATATGGATTGTTTGGGATACTAGCAAAGTGAACGTTAGAGCATCTACAGTTAGTCCACAAGTCATTCATGCTACTGTCCACAAGGAGGACTATGAGGAATGGGTACTGGTTGCTGTTTATGCCAGCCTCAACCCTAACCTTAGAGACCAGCTATGACAAGACCTTGAAGATGTAGCGGACACCATGCAACAGCCTTGGCTGGTTGCTGGGGACTTTAATGACTATGCAAATCAAAGAGAAAGAAGGAGTTTCTCAGCTAACCACAATACTAATAGAACTTAAAAATTCCTTGATCGAGTGAATCGTTGTAATCTCATTGACTTGGGCAACTTTGGACCTCATATGAAATGGACAAACAAAAGACAAGGGCTAGCTAACACCATGGAGAGACTTGACCAAGCACTGTGCATTGCGGAATAGAGGACCATGTTTCCCGAAGCCACAGTTAGAGTTCTCCCTAGAACTTACTCTGATCACTTCCTTCTTGTTGTCTACACACAAGGTATGCACACTTTAAACCCTTGTAATAGGCCCTTCCGTTTCGAGGTCGCTTGGATGTCTTATCCTGACCTTATTAATGTTATTAAATCTTTTTGGCATAATATGAACAATCACCTCCTTGACTCTACTACTGAATTTACTAATAGAGTCACTGAATGGAATAAGGAGGTTTTTGGGAACATTTTTAAACATAAAAGGAGACTCCTTGCTAGAATTAAGGGTACCCAAAAAGCTCTTGCTGAAAATTTTACCCACAACCTTCAAAATCTTGAACACTTGCTTATTAAGGATTACAATGAGATGTTGTTATAGGAATAAATGCTTTGGTTCCAAAAATCTAAATCCAAACATATCACCATCGGAGATAAAAATACCAAATATTTTCATATATCCACTCTAAATAAGAGACGTAAACTTAAAATTAACGCCATTGAGAATGATGAAGGTAATTGGATTAGTGACAGTAAGGGGGTTAAAAACATCATCCTTGATTATTTTCAGAACCTCTTTAGCAAAAGTGTCACTCAACAATTAGACCATTAGAAGAATAACACCCCAGCTAAATTCTCCAAGGAAAATAACGATGGCTTTTTGAAGCCTTTGTCCAATCTTGAAATTCTTCATGTTGTGAGAAATATAGGTGCCTTTAAAGCCCCTGGAGCTGATGGCATCCAGGCAATCTTCTATCATAACTATTGAAGTATTGTTGGTAAGTCTATGTGTGAGTTTGTGAATGCTTGTTTCCACAACAATTCTGTTCCTGTATCTGTTAATGAAACTTCTATTGTTCTTATCCCTAAGATTGACAACCCTGTCAATATCAAACAATTCACGCCCATCAGCCTCTGCAATGTTACTTATAAGATCATTTCAAAAATTGTTGTAAATAGAGTTAGACCACTCCTGGACAGCTTGGTGAGCCCCAACCAAAGTAGTTTTATTCCGAGAAGGAATACTATTGACAACATCATCATTACCCAGGAGGTTCTACACACTTTGTGGCACAAAAAAGGTAAGGAGGGAGGTATGATTTTTAAAATCGATTTAGAAAAAGCCTATGATCGTCTATCTTGGGAGTTTATTAGAGACACACTTGTGGAGTTTAATATGAATGATGATTGGATAAACCTTATGATGAGCTGTGTCACTAACAACAAATTTGCTGTCCTTTGGAATGGAGAGATGCTAGAAGGAATTAAGAATGAGGCTTGAGACAAGGTGACCCACTTTTCCCTTACTTCTTTGTTCTTTGCATGGAAAGGCTTTCTAATATGATTAATTCCAAGGTTGATGGTGGCCAGTGGAAAGGGATCAAAGCAGCTCGTAATAGCCCACCCATCTCTCATTTATTCTTTGCTGATGATCTTATTTTATTTGCTAAGGCAAACCTCTCCAACTGTGAAACTATAATGGCAGTGCTGACTGAATTTTGTGTAGTCTCTAGGCAAAAAATTAATCACTCTAAATCCAAACTTTTTGTTTTCCCCAATTTAGCCCGTAACAAAGCCCTATCCCTAAGTTTCCATAGTGGCATCCTTTTAACTCAAAGCCTTGGCAAATATTTGGGCTCTTTTACGATCCATGGTAGAGTCAATAGAAATATGTTTAGGGAAACTTTGGAGAAATTAAAACTAGGCTGTCAGGTTGGAAGGCTTGAACCCTCTTCCTAGCTGGTAGAAGTACACTTATTCAAGCTATCACTTCTGCTATACCCAGTTATAATATGCAATCCATGGAAATTCCTAGAAGAGTTTGTGATGAAATGGATAGACTCAATAGAAATTTTCTATGGAGAGAAACTAATTCCAAAAAGAAAATTCACCTAGTTAACTGGGAGAATGTTTATAAAAGTAAGGATGAAGGAGGGCTTGGACTTAGGAAAGCTAGGGACTAGAATGCTGCTTTATTGACTAAACTTGGGTAGAAAATGTTGAGTGACCAGAACAAATTATGGTGTAAAGTTATACATTCTAAGTATTTGAGAAGGTATTCTGTTAGGTTTTTATTCTTGACAATCCCGTTTGATAAAACTCCTTTCAGTTGTACTTGTATTCGTACTTTATATTTCAGTGAGGCTATGAGTTTTTAGATGCGAATCCATCCCGAATTGTGCCTTGCAGAGAAGTTTCAGAAGATAATTCTTTCATGTTTGCCACTTCGCTGATTATGATGAGGATCGAGTTACTCGGTCAGCTCGCGGGGGTCCAGGGGGTAGCGCCCCTTGGCGGGTCCAGGGCAGCACCCCCGAAGTAAAATGCAAAAGTGCATTCGAAGTTGCTTGTCCGCCATTGCTTGCTCGAGCGAAAGAGTCTTGGCTCGAGCGAAGGAGTCCTGCTTTCAGAAGCTACGTTTGTCTACCAAAAACCTGAGAAGGAAGATTGTACACTAGAGCGAAGGAAGCTTGGCTCGAGCGACGCCTCTTGAGGAAAATACGCGTTTTTGTTTCCTCGCTCGAGCGAGCTTCGCAGTCTCTGTTTTCTATAAGTATTTGTTTAAGTCCTAATCTAGGGTTTCGTTTTTGAGATCTTCTTCTTGGATATTAGGGTTTATATCTAGGGTTAGTTTGTTAGTTTTCTTTGATGTTTGATTGAGTATTCAACTCATGGTTTGAGAAGTATACATCAAAAGATTGTTTGTTTATTCTATATAAAAGAGAGAGTTGTTCTTCAGTGGATTCTGGGGAATTCGAGCCTAAAGCTTTGGTGGATTCTGGAGTGGCTCATCGTCGTGATTCGACATGGGCATTGTGGATTCAACGTTGGGCAAGACAATTCTGAGGTGAAGACGGGACAGGAAGAGGCACATAGGGGTTGGTTCAATTCGGGTGTGGATTCGCTAGGTAATTGAGAGTATACCTATGTAATTCTTTTATGTCTTTTTAGTGGATTGTTTTGTGGCTTTTACCCGTGATTTTTTATTACAATTAGAGGCACTCCAATTGTGGTTTTTTCCCGTTAAAATCGTTGTGTCAATTTGTCTTGATTGTTTGATTGTGATTGATATTTACTGCTTAAAATTGATACATAATCACAAATCAATATCTAGGGAATTTCTAGATTTTTCACATTCCATCTTTAATTGGCCTATCAAGAGGAGTTCTTTACATACTTGGAAAAACATATGCAGAATGAGAGATCATTTGAAGAAGGGAGTAAAATGGAATGTGGGAAATTGTGAGAACATTTCACTGTGGTGTGACTGGTGGTGTGGGAAACAACCATTTTCTATTTCTTACACCTCCCAGTGGGATAATGCTCTTCAAAAAGTTAGCTCAATACTCAATGAAGAGGGCTATTGGGACATAGATACTTTGAAATCTATTTTAAACTCCCAAGATATCTAGGAAATCCTCAAAATCCATAGGCCCAGATTTGTCACCTACACTGATACTCCTGTTTGGGTTGGATCCACCTGTGGCAACTTCACTACAGCTTCAGCTTATCAGCTTATTACAGGGTAGGAAGGAGATGGTAAGGATTGGAAATGGCTTTGGAAATTAAAGATCCCCTAGAAATTGAAATGCTTCCCATGGCTTATTCTCAAAGAGAGGCTGCTAACCAATCACATGAGACTTGTGAGGAATATGACCACACCTGACTTGTGTCCTAGATGTGGTTTGTCTAGCGAGGATATGAACCATCTCCTCAGAAACTGCACCATTTCACAAAGCATTTGGACTGAAATAAAAAATAGGAACTGGTGAGAGGAAGGTTGTGATATTTCTATACTTGAATGAATTACCTCCAATTTCAAAGATAAAAGTGAGTATTTTGGCAAAAAATGGCAACTTGTTTTCACCATAACTTTTTGGCAAATTTGGAAAGATTGTAACAAACTTGTGTTTGAAAATATTAATCCTTCCATTCAAATCAGTCTCAAGAACATAAGGAATTATGTTCATGAGATTGATGAAGCCTATCACTCTGTCCTCCACCCTAGGCCATATCAACATAGACTAATTCATTAGCTTTGTCCATCTGCAGGGAAACTTAAATTAAATGTTGATGGCTGTTCTAAAGTTGACCCAGGCCAAGCTGGATATGGAAGGTTTATACGTGATGAAACGGGGGTATGGATCTGGGGATTTTATGGAAAGTTGGGACATTGTTCCAGTCTCAAAGCTGAACTGTAGGCTATCTACAGAGGACTCACAATCTTATTCCAGAAAGGCACCAAGGGAGTGGATATTGAATCTGATTCAGATTGGCTATCAACCAAATACAGATTGAACCATGCCTTAACTCACCATATAAAGCTCTCATAGAAGATGCAAAGTTTCTGTTGAAAAGGTGCAACTGCTCCTTACGCCATACCCTAAGGGAATGAAATAAATGTGCTGATCTTCTTGCAAACATGAGAGTTGCTCAAGATGAACATGTACTGGTGCTTGAAGAACCTCCTGACGAAGTGAAGGCTCTGATCATTAATGACATGATTGGAGTTAGTGTGCTAAGGGATTAGTTCTTCATTTCTTTGTTTTTCTTTAATTTGTTGTTTATCTGAACTTCTGTTTGTATGAATTTCCTTTGAATCAAAAAAAAAAAAAAAAAAAAAGTCTCCATTGGAGTGGTATAGACAAAAATTGACTTTTGTGCATGGTAGCAAACCAAAAAATAACTTGGCAAAACCATTTTGACTTGAACCATTAGAGATGCTCTAAGTTGATTTTTTTTAGATGCAGCCAAAAGAGACTTCTTGGAGCTTCTATGAATGACACACTTATGTATTGTAATTTACATTATTCAAAAATATCATGCACATAATATTGTATGATATTTTGAAAATATTTAATAATTTTTCTTGATTTTTTTATTTAAATTTTCAAGATTATGATTGTCGTGATGTAAATTATAAATGATTGTTTAAATATAATCCATAAAAATTTTAAATAGTGTCAATTATATTTATTCATTTATATGAAAGATGAGCAATTTAAACAATTTAATCAATGACTCAAATTTATTTTATGAATTTAGTGGCTATGATAAGTATTATTATTATTTTTTGAAGTGTGTACAATAGTTTGCGTGTTTAGTGCAATTTTTTTTAGGCAAACAATTTGTTTTTTTGGAGATAAAAGTGAGTTTCTCAAAATAAAAAATAACACATTTAAGCTTCATTTGGCATTGGTTACGGTAGCCAATTTTTTTGTGTTGGGACTTTTTTAGCTTTGTTTGATTTTATTTTTGAGCTTTTTTGACTTTTGTGAGAGAAAAAATATAATGATTATGATTTGAATGTGATATTTTATCTTATTGACTTATATAGCCTATTTTATTTTTTTGTACTTTTTTAGCCCCAAAATGTTTACCAAACGAGGACTTAGGCAATTTGTACTATAGAAATTTTGGATTTCCCTTCATTTTATAATAGATCTCACACTACGAATAAAAACCAAACACTCTAATGCAACACTTCAATAATGTAACATTTCATTGTAACACTAAAAAGCTTCTTGGTGTACTTTTATCAAACGTAGCAACGTAACAACGTAACACACAAAAAAAACTCTTTGGTGTACTTTTTTTAAACGTAATAATCCAATATAACAAAAAAAAAAAAATGTCTTAGTGTACTTTTTTTTAAACGTAACACTTAAATTAATGTAATCCTAAACGTAACACTTCAATATAATATACTCCAATATAACACACAAACACTAAAAAAACTTCTTAGTGTACTTTTTTTAAATGTAACATTCACAGTTTAAAATTATATATTTACCCAAAATTTACTAAAGAATATTTGTACTCATTTTAGAATGATTTGAAGAATCTCACAATTTTTTTTTTTAAGTGTTACATTGGAGCATTGCATTTATTAAAAGTATGCTAAGAGGGTTTTTTTTTTTTTGTGTGTGTGTGTGTGTATTACATTAGAGCATTACGTTTGGAAAAAGTATATCAAAGACCTTTTTTTTTTTTTTTTTTTGTGTTACATTAATGAATTTTTTTAGAATATTATATTGAACTGTTATATTTTGAAAAAATACACTAATGAATTTTTTTGTGTGTTACATTAGAATGTTACACTAAGGAGTTTTTGTGTACTACGTTAGATTGTTACACTAAGGAGTTTTTTTAACATTAAGGCGTTTTTGTGTGTTATATTAAGAAGTTTTTTTGGAGTGTTATATTAGAGTGTTACGTTTGGAAAAAATACACTAGGAAATTTTTTTGTGTGTTACATTAAAGTGTTATAATAAGAAATTTTTTTGTGTGCTACATTAGAGTGTTGCACTACGGAGTTTTTTTAGAGTGTTATATTGGAGTGTTACATTTATGAAAAGTACAGTAAGAAATTTTTTTTATGTGTTATATTAGGGTATTGCACTAAGATTTTTTTTTTGAGTGTTATATTAGAGTATTACGTTTGAGTGTTACATTGGAATATTACAGTTTGAAATTATATATTTGGTCAAAACTTATAACTTTTGTATTCTTTTTGAAATATTTGAAAAATCCTACATCATTTTGAAATGTTTAAAGAATCTCATATTTTAAATCATTTTTGTATTTCTTTTGAAATGTTTTCAAAATAAAAAAGATTTTTACATAAAAATTCATTCTAAATTTGATTATCATATATTGTGTACCTTACATTTCTAGCACAAAAGAGAAGGAATATAATAAAAATAAGGATATAACTATAAATCTAATTTTTAAATAATATATTAAATTTATATTTCCAAAATCAATGAGACTTATTAGTCTATAAAAAAATTTTTAGAACTAAATGAATCACCATTCCTTAAGATGAGATTTATAG
This sequence comes from Camellia granthamiana, assembly GCA_036172215.1. NCBI lineage: Eukaryota > Viridiplantae > Streptophyta > Magnoliopsida > Ericales > Theaceae > Camellia > Camellia granthamiana. Next base: position 169,794,608 of record CM069904.1, read on the forward strand.
ATAAATTTTTCTAAAAAAAATTAAATATAATTTTTAAAATCACAAAAAATAATTCATATTTTAAACCAATTTCAACAACTCTCATTTCATTTAAATCATTTAAAATAGGCAAACAAAAGGAAAGAAGAAATTCCCCTTTATTTCGAGAAGATATCTTCCGACATCCAAACGGGCCGTTAAAACGGTTTAAAAATCCCGGGTGCGAAGCCAATCAAACCCTAGAACGCGCGAACAATTTGTTGGGTCCTGCAAAATCCCCAATCCGAGATCGAAGAGACATGGCGAGATCAATGACTAGCACCGCAAGGCAATTGGGACCGACCACCACCACAACAACCCTAACCCTAGATCGCTCATCTCCTTCCACTTCCTCTTCTTCCCAGCCGCATCAACAAGAACAAGAACAAGAACAACAACCGCCTCAGCCTCCGCAAACCCTAACTCTGCGACTCAATCGCAAGAAGAAGAAGGTGACATGGAAGGAAGGCACCGTCGATAACGAGTTTCTTCAGAAGAAGAGCTCCAAGAAATGCTGTATATTCCACAAGGAGAAGCCCTTCGACGAGGACGACAGCGATGGCGACGAAGTCAACGATGGAAATGGTCGTTCCAACAAGAATCACGATCACGATCACGATCACGATCATGGTGATGGTTGTTGTTCTAACAGTAATGGAGGAAATTGATACCGAAACAATGGGAGAATTGTATGAATGAATGTATTTCATAGAAGGATAAAGCTAATAGTTTTGTTTTGTTTTGTGTGTTTTTTTTTTTTTTTTTTCAATCTCTTTTGCATTTGGATATTATTAAGGAGAATTGGGTTTTTATTTTTTGATGAAGTGGTGAATTTTGTCTATGAATTTCAAATCAAGAATGTTTCGGTTTCCATCGTCATATTGTAAGACTGTTCTAAACAGTAATGGTGGAAATTGATATTTGAAACATCGGAAGAATTGGATAAAGCTAATTTTGTTATTGTTGATTTTCTCTTTCAATCTCTTTTGTATTTGGATATTCTATTCAGGAGGATCGAGTATTGTTTTCTATGAAATGGTGAACTTTGTCTGTGAAAATTAAGGCTGTTTCTGTTCCTATTTAGCTTCTACTTGTTCCTTATCTTCAGAACTCGGTCTATTTCATGTGGAGCTTTTAATTGCGTTCGCTTATGTTGGTAAAAAAAAAAAAAAAAAAATTGGTTAAAAATTGAATGCTCTGATTATGGATTATTAAGTTCAGGTCTAGTTGGCATGAATTTTAAACTAGTGAGAATCATAACTTTGTGGCACAAAAACGCAAAAGGGTTGAATATAATTATACTGTACATCTAGCCATAAAGTTTATTATGTGGTTCATTTACAATGAATACATGTAATGGGTCAACGAATGCAATATGGGAGATGGCTGATTATTTATGCAACTTTTGTTATCATACTTCACTACCACTTGTGAAACTTGATTGGCAAACTTGAAGCAATATTAATATATATATATATATAGGCAAAATAATGTATGTGATCTCTTCTATTCTTGATTTCATAGTGGATATCATGCCAAAGGGTTGGTTTGTTGGAGGGAAGTCAAAAGCCTTGAATTCTATTAGAAGATTGCTAACACTCCAACTGAGGGGATTTGCATGCAATAACGTAGAATTTGTTCATAAAATTTAAATTACACCCCTCATTTCAAAACTGTAGTTTTGTGGCATTTTGGAGTTTCAAGGAAATCATATACTTTGTAAATACTACCACTAGTCTTCTCATCATTAAGAAATGGCATTATAGGTTACATTGAATTGGTAAATTACTGCTCAAATTTACACTGTCAGGATGCTTTCTTATTTTATATGGAGTATAGACAAAAGGCTTTGGGGGCTGGCATTTCATATTTGTATTTCCCTATCTCTCCTATAATCCTATACACGCTTTCATTATCAAAAGGTCTCAAGTTCTGCATGCTTCATTTGCAATGAGGTGAGGCCATGAGGACTACCATTCTTCCCACTTTCCTAGTGCCCATAATTCAGCAAACAAGAGAACTGTGCTTTTCCTTTCAAGTTGTCTCAAATGTGAATGTGCTTCTTGAGCATGCAAGTTTGTTGCCTGTAGAAGTGGGTGGTTTGTGATTGATGGATTGGATCACTTATTATGAAGAAGCCTTGATGAATCTTTTGGCTTCTCCCTTCCCTCTTTCTCTCTCTTTTAATTGTATTTTTGCTATGGTGGTGATTTGTATATACTTGACTTTTTTCTGATGACACCGAAAATTGATGAATTATGAGCATAGTAGTTCATTTTGAGTAGTCGTTATTGTTATGTTACCCTTTTATTTTATTTTCACTATAGAGTTGATTTGTATCATTGTGTCCCTCAGAACGTATTGGCAATAATCACTAAAAATAACTTGAGAACATTTGAATATTCTCTTTTTTTGCTCCAGCTGGAGTTGGTTTTGTCCAAACCAAAATGATGCTAGAACTTACAATGCTGTTTAATCTTAAAAAAAAAATGATTTGTATAGAAACCTGAACTGTTGATTTTCCTTATGTTTGCCTAACTTTACAATAATCTCCTTCTCACCATTCTTGGCAGCCACCTTTCTGTGTCGTTAAGATGTCTATAAATCAATTTGCATTGTTGAATTTTTAAATGGAGAGAAGTGGTCTGGAGCATTTGATGACTGACTTGTGTCAATAATGCTGGTTTTTCTGAATGGCTCTACAGGCATGGAAATGAGTTCATGATGCCTTAGGGTTGGAAATATGTGCAGAAATTGCTGGCAATTTGAAAGTTAGTTGGCAGGTGGAGTAGTAGCAATTTCAAATTCATGGAAGCTTTAACGGAAGTTCCACCTTTTAGTGAGGATTCTCATGGCATTTAAGATGGCTGATGATGGATACAATAATAGCCGAATTTTGTCATGGTGGGAGATAAGACAATGACAAAAATAGTGGATCAACTGTAACAATTATGAGCTGCTTCAGCTACTTGTAACCAACTTATCTCCACAAATTGGATTGACATCTTTCCATGGGAAGCTCATGTGATTTTGCGAAAGGTTGTGGGGGTTGACATGGCCAGCTGTCACTTCTTTTAAAGCCAAAAAAGTTGTTACAGTGCCTGTGAAAGTGATGGCTTGGTAAACAATGCAATTAATATTAAGGCAATAACTTATTGGTGGTATAAGATGAATTTCAAGGGTTGGGCAGGAATAAAAATTTCTGTTGTGGAGGTGGTTGAAAGGATATCAGAATAGCAATCTGGTTTAGTGCAGGAATCTGGAGATGGGGTGATTCTTGTTCTTATATCTTCTTGCTCAAAAGAAAAATGAAGTCTGTCCAAGAGGTAAGTTCAACCTAATGATGACTGTTCAAAATGCCAGTTCAGATTCAGACTCACTTGTTGCCATTGTTGTAGTGTCATCTCTTCAGCAGTTTATCTTCAACTTCTGAGATTTACTTAAGTTCAATTTTGATTTTTCTAGAGAAGCCGGCTCTAGCAGCTTCAGGTTTTGCTCACAGGGATATTGTCACTAGTCAATACCTTCACACCTTCTTACCTCTCCTATAAATATTTCCTAATTATCAAGTGTTTTCTCATTCTCTCTTATTTTTCTGTGTCTCAGAGCTTATAGGCATGATGTATGTAAAGGGTTCCATCTTGTTTTGAAACAAAACCTTAAGAAGGTCACACTAAAATAGAACCTGATGTTGTCCATGGTCAAAGGCATGGATATCTTAGTTTTCTTCCGAATTTATAGCTACCATTCCAGTTTCCCATCCCATCTTGGCAGAATCTACACCCTGTATATAACTTCTTTCATGATTTGTTTTTTGTCTAGATTAAAATAAATTTGTACATATTTGTCCTTAGTTTCTGATAAGTTCACTGGAATTTGTTTGTTTATCATTACATATTGATTGGATGTTGTTATGGACTAACACAATAATGGTGATGCTCCAAGGTCTAAAAATATGGTTTCCATTCACAATTTGTAAATGACCTGATCAATATAAGATTGACATGACTAGTTTAGAAGGACTACATTATGACCATTTTGTTGAGCCCAGCGGTTTGGCAGTTATATGTTATTCTACCATGACTGACTGAATAAATGTTTGAGGTTTGTTGGGATTTATTTATTACATTGAACATTTGGTAATTTACACTTTTTTATTAGGTGTGATATGATAATTTTGCAGTGTTTATATGGGATATTCTTGAATTATCTGGAAACTGACAATATTCTATTTATCTGCAGAGTTTGGCCACTATAAAAAGGGACAGTGTTTGACGTGGATGTAAGTTGCAGAAGTGCTTCTTTTATCTCTACCGAATGATTGTGCTACTGACTCCTTGTACTAAACTGTTATATTGCTGGCTACCTTTTAAACTCTTTATCTCAAACTATGTACTTCCTTGATATATTCCCTTTTTGAGGTATGGACATCATGACTGTTAGCTTTTGTTTTTAGGTTTCTAGTCACTATACCTTAAGCTAATGGTTTTCACCATATGATCTGTTAGAAAATTCTCATTCATGGGCAACTTTTAATTAAGTAGGATGTTCCAAGATCTGGAGTAAAAGAAAATTTATTTAAGTGGAGCACATTGAATCTGAGGGTAATGTCGATTCCCTCATTAGCTTTGTACAGACTGGGAACTCGAAGGGGAAAATAACCAGGTACAGTTGAAAATATAAAGGCTGAATTTTTTTTTTCCTTATTGTGATAAATGCATCAACTTGTGTCTTGTATTTAGCCTATCATTTTTGTGCATTAGTGTTTCTCTTAATTCTAGAGTTCTTGTCCTTCTAGAGTTTCCATCTAAAATGAGCCTTCACTAGTAATTACTTGCTTCAGGTCTGCATTTTCCTTAAATTTTAAAATTTGACCTTTCCCTGCTCTAGTGTATATGTATGTATATCATGTATTCTCGTTCTTGCTATGCATATCTTTTCCATAACCAATTTGCTTGAACTGTGCACAGTAAATTGTTTGTGGAAGTTCATTTCAACTCCAGAATCCAGATGATACTTTCATGTGTTTTAGATTTGAAAACATGTCACCAATATGAAACTCACACATGATGTCTATCCACTTGTACTTTCTCTAGTGATTGCAAATTTCAATCATGTTGAATTGGTGATTTATTTTATCACACATCTCATAGATACACATGTATATATATTTGACAACAGACAGTTTACCTTAGCAGATAAGGCTGCATTACACCTACAATCAAACTCTTAGTTACTAACAATGTTGTATGGTCACACAATGAGAACAAATGTAACCCTAGTAAAGAAGAATCCCTAAAACTACCGCTACTATAAGATGCACTATTACATCTCTATCTAATGGTGTGAAAGGGGCCAGTAAATCATGCTGACCACACAAGTACCTACACCAGAATATACATAGGCTACGTGTAACATAAATCATGATCATTTTGAATCCGGTTGTTTGATGGCTTGCCAACATGTAAACAACCAATTGGAGGCACAGTGGGAGAGTTCAACTCTCCAAAAGTTTGCCAACAGAAGACATCATACATGTGGTACTGTTCTTGTTGTGGTTTTAGTTCTATGTCAGTTAGTGTGACATCCACACATGGTAGGTTGTCACTGCAAGCGAGGTGTACCGGTTTCACGGTGTAAGTTCCTTTTATCTTTTCGAACGTGATTCCTGATAGGGACACAGCAGATGTTTGGTTCTTGCATTGCCTTTTGTCACAATAGTATTGGTCAATTACGATTGGTAGTTCAACTTCAGATACTTGAATGTTTGAGAACAGTACTCCTTGTACAGACCCTGATCCACCCTGCATAAAAGCACATTAGAACTAGGAAGAATGTCAAGTTGACTTGGTAATGAATTGGCTGTTTTGGACGAAATTGGATGATATTCAGAGTTTTCAATTTTTATTACCACAAAAAAAGATAATTCCTGAAATTTATGTAATAGGTCGAAATTATAAAGTCAATGAAGACTTTTTGTTAGATTCACCAAATCATATCCTTAATTGTGTTATTTCAGCATAATTTGCACTTTGCAGCTATATGAATTGCGGATTGTATCTTTACCTGCCATGTCTTTATCCTGACACCATTCATTGTGTCATGCATATTGATATCTCGAACAGTAATGTTCGAGACGCAGGCCCTGGTGCCATCCTTTCCTAGCCCTCCAATGCTGATTCCATGTCCAGGTCCACAGTTGACATTGTGTATGTATACATTTGTGCATCCTGTTTGTATAGAAATGCAATCATCTCCTGCACAAAGCATTAAAACTTGAGATCTTAATGTACTTGATGCATGGACCTTGTATGTTTATTGTCTATGTTGTAATAAATTGGTTTTCATTTATGTTTAATTCAATGTTAAATCTTCAGCATTAGAATGCGAGGAGGAAAGGGGAGAAAGCAGTTGTTCTTATTTCTAGAGAAGACAAAAGAAAAAGTGAATGAATACGACAAAAGATAAACCTGTCTGTGCGGTTTGTGGGTTTAAACCTAATCCATACTGGATTGTTCTTTGAGGAAACAAGGTATAACATGTGTCTGGCAACGGCCCCATTAAGCTTGTAGGGGACAAGGATAACATAAGTGGTGACTGGTTGCCATGTGTCAAAATATTAGTTGTTGGACTTCGGTGACGGGAAGGATAAGTTTGTGGTATCATGTATAGAGGAATATGTTCCAGGTATCTCAATTGTAAGAGGTCTCTTGTCCATTAAGCTAGTAATGTCATCAATTAGCACTAGGTATATTGTGGTTTAGACCATATAGCCTCAATTTGGATTCCAGAGATCTTTTAAAGAGATGTAGGGAACAGGGCTTAACCACTTATGAAATTAGGAATGCAACAATTTTACAAGTGAATTACCGCATGCAAGATTAGTACTGCGGATTAACACATCCTTGGAGCCCTGTAGGTGGATGCCATCAGTATTGGGGCTGTCACCAGGAGATATGACATTCATATTAAAAACTGAGACTCCTGTGCAGAAATCGAACTTGAGGTGGCACTGGGGACTGTTCTGAATTGTTATGCTCGTGACCGTCACATTGAAACTCCCATAGAATCTAAGTGCCTGTGGAGCCAAAGTACAATTACCATGTTAAAAGGTTTGCATGGTAAAAAAATTTCACTTTAGAAGTCTGAAGTGGTCCTTACAGTTGGCTTTATGCTTGGCATTTTCCCACCGAGTGAACTGCTTATCTGCCACACATTGTAGAAATATTAGCACTATGAGGCTTTAGATAAGGGAGAAACTAGATGCAGACAAAGAAATGAGAGGTCAGAGCAAATAGTTGGTTACAGGAATTGATGAGTTTTCTTCAACCGTGTTGTTTAATGGGATAATTAGTTTTGATTCGTCGTCTAGGGGGTCATCGTAAGGGGACTCTTGCCACCAGACTGAGCCTCTTCCATCAATGGTGCCTGTTCCTTGAACTGTGATTCCTATCATTTTCGTAAATTCAAGCCATTTCAAGAGACCCGAACCCCAAGCTTTAGAGCTTGTTGGAGCAATAATTGTGCCTTCAAGCTGAAAAGTGAAAATACATAATTGATTTGCCTCAGAAGTTACATTTTTAATAATGCATGATGCAAAAAAGTTGCATAAGATTAGAGTTGCAAATTAACCGAGCTGCTCAAGAATACGGCTCAACTTTGCTTGACTCAGTAAGGGTTCTACTTGGCTCGGTTTGTTACATATATAAACGAGCCTGAGTCAAAATTTTAGGCTATTATTCATTAAAATAATAGGATAAATATAATATTTATATATTAAATAATATAAAATGTGTTATATATGCATATATTAAAACAGTATTTAACTAGCCGACCGAGTTTGATAATTGGGCCGAACTTTTTCTTCATTATCGAGGTTTGAGTTGGGCTCTAACTGGATTAATTTTCAAGCCAAGCTCGAGCCGTGCATAGCTCTCGAGCCGTGCATAGCTTGGCTCAACTCGACTAGTTTGCAGCCCTACATAAGATAAAAGAAGTTACTTTTTAAAGACCCTAGGAATGGATATATCTATATTAGGTTGGATAATACATTTTTCTACTTAATGATTAAAAGCTTCTTAGAATGGCAGATATTGAGTTACCTGAAAGACAATGTTTGGATTGCAATTATAACCAGAGAATGAAATGGGTCCCACAAGGAACGTGAATTCTGATGGGACCATCATCGTTGATGCCTCTACTTTACAAGCAGCTGCCCATGCTGCTTGAAATGCCTGCGTCGAACCATAGAAAATACAATTTTCTCAGTAATACAAAACAATTATTAGTATTTACTATGTTTCTTTACCAGCTAGAAAGAATGTCTATATGTTATTTATAATCCTACAGGTGGGAGTTTGAACAGAACTGTATACAATTATTGTTGGAACTCTTGACCTAAATGCTGTAACCGGAATCATTCGAGTGGGTCCTATCTGTTTTTGTTCTGCTGTTTTTCCCTCAGTTGTTTATTTTTGTTACATTGTATAACAATGATTCTATATACTTACAGATTTGTTCATTTCTAAATACTAATGCATGTAACAATTACCTAAGTTTTTGTTGTACTCTACTAATAAATTACAGGTAAGAAAATTTGACCATAATGCCCATTTAGTAACCCGCGCAACCTACTATTCTGCAAAAACAGAGTTCAATACAATAATTTGTTGAAATTTTGTTTAAGGATATGCTTAATTGTGTTGATGATTCTATGAATTGTTGAAAAGGTTAGAAAAAAATTTGAAGGACTTGCATTGTAACTATGAATTCCGAGAGTGAGTTTAACTGTCTCTGATTTGTGAACGTAGAACAAGAATTTGCAGGTACCTTCGTGTCGTCGCAAGTTCCATCTCCCCTGGCGCCAAAATCTAGTACGTTGAAGACGGTGGAAGGACTTTGCTTTGGCGGGGATGGTGGAATGTTTGGTTCTGGCACTGGAGGTGCTTTTGGTGATGAATGTTTATGTTTTGATTTGCCGTTATTTCCATGGTGCTGGTGGTGATTCTTTCCTTTCTTCTTGTACAGAGAAGCTGAGCTAGCTCTGCTTTGCCTCCAATGCTTGCCTCTTCTGGCATTGCAAGTGTCTATCTGAGATGACCAAATTAGGAAGGTAATAAACATCATAAATGTGAGGCTTCTGAAGCTAAATGCACTCATGTTCTGTGTTTGGAATCTCAGAGAGAGAGAGAGAGAGAGAGAGAGAGAGAGAGGGAGTTCTTAGATAGCGAAAAGGAAGTACTGATTGTTAGGTTTAAATAGGAAGAGCACAACATAACTCATGGGGGCTGTGCTCTGTGCAGCTATAAGCAAAAGATTGTCTAGTAATTTTAGCATTTCAGTTTTTTTACGTGTACAAAATTTGACTGTAATTTGATTCTGTGCACTTTAGAAATTTTCTAGACATTCATGTTTCATTACCTACTTGGCTTCTCTCTTTTATTAATGATTTCCCTTCTTTCTTTGCAACATTTTGTTGGGATTTGTTTAGATCATCAAGGGTCCCACTTTTGCCACAGAGCAATATTTGATTGCTTTCCACTCGTCGATTGCTCATGTGATTGTGTTCAATCTTCAACATCCCTAACATCGGGCTTAAACTTGAACTTGTTAGTCAATTGCATCGACCGTCAAATAAAACAAAACTTTTCTTTTGAGGAATTTTTTTTTTCGGTTGTTGTCTCGACAAATTGTCGTGTAATATGGCAGTACGGCATTCTTGATCAAACGAGTTTTATTTTAATTATGTTTAATTTTAATTGTGCATGTAGAATGGATTGAATTTTAGAATGCTTAATTTGTTAGGCATCTCTAACGGTTTATTATTTTTTTTATCAAATTTGAATAAAAAAATGCGAGTTCCTCAATTTGATATCAGCCGTTTCAATGGTGTACAGCGGACGTTTGGGAGACGATTGGCCGGCTAACCGGACAAGGAAAATGTTTTTTTTTTTTTCACACTCAAAAGCCTTACCTGATTTCAAATTTTCATGATTTTTGTAAGGGTAAAATGGGGTCTTGGTTAAAAACATCTTCGGCATTCAGATCTCAACCAAAATCCCTTACTGTTATTTTCAGAATTGTTTTTGTATCTTTCAAGTTTTATTCATCTCTGCTTATCCCTACGCTGTCTGTTTTGAGAATTGGAATTGAAATCAAAACTAGATGAGAAACGAGTTGAATTAATAATTTTCACTCACACTTTTAGAAATGTAATGAATAGAAATGCAGACCCTCAACAGTTTCAAAGAAATCAAATTGAAAATACAACAATTTTAACTCACTTTTTTCCTCACTTTTGTTTCCTCAAAAAAAGATACAAAGGTGGTGGACCGGGGGATCAACCTTGCGGTGTAAAATTTTTACAAAATTTTGCTTGAGGTGGTCATTCGGGAGGACATTTGACCAAATGTCTGGCCGGTCGTTCGGTGGGTCTATACTCAATAGCTATACACAGTAAATTACTGAAAGGTGCAAGAGATCTTCAGTTCGGTGAAAATTTTGAGACGTTCTCAATTTGATACCATTTTGGTGAAATTGTTAGAGTACAAAAAGTATCTCTTTTTCACCAAATTTAAATTTGATAATAAATTTAATAAACTGTTAGAGATGACCTTAGTATTTGTGTGTCTTAGCTTTGATTATCCCAAGAATTATTCATTTATAAATTATATATATTTTTAATTTTTGATGTATATATCTTTGAATTTTATTATTATTATTATTATTATTATTATTATTATTATTATTTTTGGGGGTGTATTTGATGTAAAAGCCAAAAAGACACGTGAGTGGGTCTATACGGTGTCAAGGCGCACTGATTGTAACAGATCTTTTTTGATCACATGCAACCTTCACGGGCTACAGTTTTTCTTTTGTTTTGTCTTCTTAACCTCCATCAAATTACCATATAGTCCCCCAAAACTTCAATTTTCTTTCTTAATTTAACAAACATTTCCTATTTTAATACCAAAATATTGTTATATATTATCGTTTTTTTATTATTTCTGATTGGTTTCGTGTTTAGAAATAAGAAAAATGATTTACAAATAGAAGTTTTCATATATAAAATTGAAAGGATCACCAAAGATATCATCTTTCTGAAATTTTTTGTTTGTATAGTATTGCTCTAAAAATAATTATTAAAAAATAATAAAAATGAATCATATCTTGCTATACATTTTGTGATATACAACTATGGAAAAATTTAAAAACTAATGATATGTAGCAGTCTTCTCTCCAATAATCTATTGTAGATGAACAAAAAAAAAAAAAAATTGAGATGAACTTCACTAATAAATTTTGTAAAATCTTATTTCTTTAGGAATGTTTTATGTCCAATTTTATAACTAAATTCTATATTGAACTAATTTGAAAAACTGAGAAATTTTGACCTACCAGGGCACTGAGAATGATTTCTGTCAGGAGTTTGATGTTTTGTGAAGACAAACACAAAATTCAAAAAAAAAAAAAAAAAACCAAAATGCATTAATTGCCAAGAACAAGCTTCTTTGCGCCCACAGATTGCTACTTTTTTTTTAATGTGCATATATATATATATATAGTGGTGTTTTGAGAAGTTGATAAAAAATTGACTTTTTAACTTTTTTTTTAATCCTTTTTTAATCGGTAAAAAATGTGAGAAGTGATGTCACTCAAAATGGATAAAAAACTAAAAGTTAACTTTTTTTTTTTTCCTTCCCAAAACACTTCATCATATACAAACTGTACGTCATAACCAATAATAATTTAATTCACAAAACAAAAAAAACACTTCACTTTTTAGGTCACGTACGGACACTGTACAATTTGATATCAGAAATGCATGAGAGCTCGAATGCGCAGAGCTCAAATGGCTCGAATGGTACAGAAAATATTATCTTATCGGTAAGAGAATACAAAAAAATCCTAAAACGACGTTGTTTTGGGATTTCGAGCCATTTGAGCCATTGATATTTCGAGCTACGTAGCGGAGTTGATTTGATATATAGCTTTACAATAATTAAGGGGTCTTTTGGGAAGTGAGTTATAATCCACTTTCCAGATTATAACCCACTTCCTTCTCTCACAAAAAATTGATTATAATTAGCTTTTAATCACTTTTTAACCAAAAAACTGATTATAACCATCTTTCCAAAATAGCCATAAGATTAGGAAAAATTACACTTTAAACCCTTATCCTTTGATTTAAATTTTCTTTTATTCGAATTTCACTTTAATTTCCATAGTTTCAATTTGGTCTTTTTACCAAAATTTTCATTAGTTTTTTTCTTCTTCATATACATCTCAAAAAATTGACGAGGGTCTCCAAATTATTAATTTTAACCTTCAATTTGAATAGAATGAATAAATTGAAACTAAACTTAAAGTGTAGAGATCAAATTATAAAAAAATGATTAAAATAAAATTTAAGTCAAATTACAAAGGTTAAAAAGTGTAAATTACTATTAAAATTATCAAATAATTGGGTGAAATTGTGGTGCATGTTATTGGGAATTATGTAAAAACAAATTTTCTTTTTAAGCTTAGTTTATTTATACAGTTATGTCGAGGTGAATTTGAATTTTTTAAGTACTAAAATTTTTAAGCCTGAGATTGAACTAGAATTTTTAAGCTCTGACATTTGCTTGTAGGAACTAGTCATAAAAATGTAGGAACTAGTCATAATATAAAGTCAGTAATTCATAAGTCATAATATAAAGTCTGTAATTCATAAACTAATTTTTAACCAGTTGAAAGCAAACAAACACTCCAAAGTTTAGTTCATTTGCAAATTTTTTTTTTTTTTTTGGGGAGGGAAGACCATGCTCTAGGAATAACAATGAAAATGACATCATGTGTATGCTCATATCACAATGGAAAGAAAATTAAAATTAACAAAAAAAGAAAAAAAGAAAAAAAAAAGAGAGTGTAATATGACAATAATTCCCTTACAATTCCAAGAAAGTGATAGCGGTGTGATTGGCATTTTTTTTTTGGGTTGCTTTTTTAGCTTATAAATGCCAGTGATTTTAATTCAATTTCGTTGTTGTTTCGGTGTGAATACATAAAAATATATTATACAAATTAATAAATTTTATAAAGTTTTCTTATTAAATGTAACGAAATTTTAGACTCTAAACATAACACATTTTAATCATATGATCCGTATCATATCTATAAATCAAATATATATATATAATTTATTAATTTGTTTAACAATACTCACATATTATATATATATATGCAGCCATGTCCATCTACTTCATCAGCCTCATCTTTTGCTGTAACTTCACAGAAATGCTTAACACACACCTCATTTTCATAACCCACAAGATTGTCTCTATGACTTTGACCTCTCTCTCTGTTTTGGTTAAGTAGTGATACTTGGATTCAGATGTTTTTTGGGTAAGAAATTCATAAGCAAGCCTATCTTTTGAATGAGTTTAATCCTAATCTTCACAACCCTAACTGTTTTTTTCCTTACATGGTGTACTTCGACCAATAAGAGCATAGTGGACTTGATTGGACATAAAATCTTATGTCATTCTATATTCATTTTAAACCATCAGATAATCTCTTAAAATTCATACATCTCGACATTTGCATATAATTTAACGATTGAGAGTGTATTGAGATAAAGAGACAATGAAACTTCAGGACAGAAGATCTTTGGTTGACCTGACCAACCTTGATTGATTTGGTGAAAAACAATATTGGTTTTATGTATATTTTTTTTACTTAATTTTATTGATCGAAAACACTACGTACACATCTATATATAAGGTTTTCTATTATTTTTAATTGGAGGACCATATTGACAAAGAGTGTGGAAAATTGAGATTGATCAAGAATTGTGATGATGAATCTCTAAAAAAAACCAAGAAATAGGTTTGACCTCAATGTGGTTGGTTTTATGGGAGGACCACCATGTTATCATCAAATGTAGAAATGTTCTGGGTGCCCACTATGCTGAATAAGCATTGCAGCCTTTATGTGATTTATTCCACAGGTGTGAAGCTCAAACTTGGCTTAAAAAACATATGAATTGCCAAATGGGTCGGGTCAAACTCGCCCCGCCCGGTCCCCTTGTGAATCTTGTCCCATATACGTGTTGTCTAACCTTGCAAACTTGATTTGGTTTATCTTATCTACTCCTAAACCTATTATTCCAAAATTAAACCGGTCCAATCTACTATATAAATAGACTAAAAATAATTTTAGATTTATGGTTATTTTATTGACTGATGACACTACGTACGATATAATGGCTGTATTCTATATTTACATTGTTCACATTCATTATACAATTTGTCATATTACAAGGATGTCACTACTTGCTTATATATATATATATGTATATGTGTTGCTTTTTGTGTTGTGAGGTATACTTTGTAAACCACCCATCAAAATGATAACTAAACATTTTGGAAAGAAGAGATTGAGCCAAATGAGGTTAGTTTGATTGACCACAACTCCTAGTTCAAATCTTCCTACATGCGCGTGGGTTCTCCTGTGTAAAAAGTTTATATTATATTTGATTTTCACTATCATGATTGTAATTCATTGAATTTTTATATGAATTAAATCTAAAAAAAAAAAAAAGGACAAAAAGGACAGAAAGAAGAGATTGAATACGACCTTCTATGCCGTCGTTTTGTGCAACTTGCTCGTGAACTTTGAGTCCTCTCGTGAACCTTAAAGCACATAGATGATTAAGGCTCTTTTTTGATGCTAGCGTTATGTTAAAAGAAAAGTGTTTAATATTTTGTTTTAATACTTACAATAATACGATTTAATTTTTTTAATAAAAGTTAAATTTAAAAGTTAGATGGTGCATCAATCTTGTTCAATTGTTGGAGAAAAATATAGATTCACTGTAACTTTTTTTTTGAAAGAAATATTTTTCCTCTTACTAATATTTGTCAAAATTTCAAAATTATTATTGCGGGAAAGTTTAAAATTGAACAATTAATGAGAATGCAAATCATTTCTATTTTCTTTGATCTATTTTTCTCATGAAACATTTTCTTATACAATATTCTTGACAATGAATAGGACTGATCAGTTGTTGTTGTTGTTTTTTTTTTATATTTTTTTTCTCCCACTATTTTAAGAATGTAGTTCTCCCTTGGAAGCATAGTTCCTGAGAGGGGAGATTCGGACCGGACTGTACGGCCGAGCTACGATAATGCAGGTTGGTCAAATCTCATGGCGTCGAGCTGTGTTCTCAGTTGGCGCGGCCCCCGACCTGTCATGTGCAGCCGAAAGGATTGGTCGATCAGGCATGAATGGAGGTCTGGCCGAGCTATGAATTGGAAGGCATTCGGCCAGGTGCGCAGGGATGTGAAACAACCGATCTATCGGTAGCTTGGGCTAAACCAAGGACAGGCGAGAGACAGCGTGCCTTCAAAAGAGTGAAGGTAGAGCGGTGAGAGGCCTGCATGTCCCGCGGCCGGTGTGCTGGGAGTGACCGGTCCTTCGCAGCTCAGTCGTGAAGATCACATTTTTGTCCCTCGCCAAGGGACTGGTCGGCGATGAATAGCTCGGTTGAGTTGCTTGTGAGCGCAATACTCCGCAAGGGATAGACTGATCGTGGCACTCCGGTTAAATGTGCCACCTGGACCAATGGTGTGAGAGGGAGGACATCTGTTCCAAGCACGCGTCAATACCGTTGGGCAGTTCTGCGTGTACTGACTGGAGGACTAGGCCTTTACACGCGTAAGGTGGTGAGAGGCGAGCACTGCCACCTGTCTAGGGAAGGACAGCAGAGGTAGTGTGCGCACAATTTTGAGGCTGCATGGCCAGCCTAGAAATGGAGAGGAAGTTAGACGTTAGAGGTAAGTAATTCGCACCATAAAAAAGATACTCTCTCTCTCTAACATCCTGCTTCTTCCTCAAGTGATCTGACTTGATCGTCAGAGGGTCTATCCGGCAAACCACCGCCGGGCAGCTCACCGTTTCTGTGTTGCTAGGTTAGACGCCGTCACAATAAGCTTGGAGTCCAAGGAGTACGGAAAGCAGAGGATATTTCGCCCCCGTACAGTTCCAATAGAGGGGTTGTTTGATGAGTGGGAAGCAAAGTCTCCATACCAACATTGAAGATATTGTAGCTATTCAGAAGATCCCTTTACACTATGGAAGTGCTAGAGTTTACTTATATAATAGAAAGTGACTTATCTTCTTCCTTTCTACAATTCTGACCTATTAATTTCAACATTTTATTTCAATTTTTTTTCCCTTCTTGTCATATCTATAATTTATAACTTCATCGTGGGTTAATTTTACTTTTTAACTTCAAAATGAAACAATAAAATACTTTATTGATTGATCTGTTTTCTAGCGTGGTAACGAACAAGACAGATAAAATTGCAAGGAAAAAGAAATTTGACATTAGTGTGGTATTGGTTAAAATCTCTCTAATGCCCACATCAATAAATGGTGAGAAATTATGAAGTCGAAGGAAAATGTGTTGATGAGTTGTGTACTTTCTCCTTTTGACACTTTGTCTTCATTTCTTCTTTCTTTCTTTTTTTTTTTTTTTTTTTTTTTTTTTGGAGGGGGGGGGGGGGGGGGGTGGTGTTTGGTATAACCACCATCTATCAACCCATTACCAACCAAATTTTCATTAGAAACCTGAAACATTTGAACAGAGCAAGAAATAGTAATCACCTAATTTAGGGCACCTTTAAAAAGGGGTTCACCTAATCATATTCTAAAACTTGAAGCTGAAAACAATTTTACTATTGTTCACATAAAAGACAATAGTGTACTATCTTAAGCTACCAAAGCAGAATTTTACTGATTGTGGTGTTGATGTTTTTGTGGTGGTGGTTGTTGGGCATGTGAAACTTCAGTTGAGAAGGGCTTGTTTTGTTATTGTGTATGATCTCTATGATCTTTTTAAATATTTGATAGCAAATGGTTTGTCACCACCTACTTGTTCATATATTTATAATTTATAAGATCAAACAAATTATTTAATAGGTTTGACTTGTATTATATGCCACGCGTCTTCTTGATAACAACAACGATATAGAATTCTAATTTTGGAGTTCTAAAGAGAGTTTTAATGATGTAGCAAGAGGAAAAAAAAAAAATATAGGTACACACATCACATCACATGTGGACTCCACTCCTTGCTACATCACTAGAGCTCTCTTTAGAATTTCAAAATTAAAGCTCTCAATCTTTATTCTTTTAATAATAAGGAGACACACGATCACTTTATCTTTTATTTTAAGATAAGATAATAACGTATCTCCTATTATTAGGTGGACATGATGATATAATAGATCAAATGTACTAGATAACTTCTCGAATACATGAAGAAATTATTTAGTAATTCTAACTTAGAGTACACATGGTGTACCTTTTTAATAGCAAAGAGATTCTTCACCTTATTTCTTATTTTTTAAATAACATGGTAATATGTTTTATATTTATTAAGTGGATATATGACTACATAATGGACTGAACTTATTAAATAACTTCTCAAATTCATAGACAACAAAAAGGCAACCCATCATTCACCTTCACGGATTTTTTTGGGCCCCCCCAAAGTTATTATTTTTTGGCCAAACATTATTGTTTTCGAGAGGACATGACATGAGGTTCTTTTTGTTTATATGTAGCTTTTTACTCTCTTTCATGTAACTTTGCCTATATATACAATGCATGTTATTATGGCCCTCCCTCGAGCAGAAATTATCACGAGTCAGAACAACTACATCATGTGTTTAATTAATAGTATTTTGTGATTTATTCATCATTATTTCTACTTTTTTGACCAATTAGTGGATCAATTTAAAATTTTATGTATAATTTACACAGAGAAAGTTCCAAAATAGACGATTCTAATCATCAGACTAAAACCCGTAATAAGATTCACAGATTGGACTAGACCTCACCAGTCCATACTCGGGCCATTCATGATTGTGCTTTTTCTTTCTTTTGTATTTTTGTGGGTCAGGGGAGGACAAGGCCTACTTCATTGGCCCATGTTAGATTTGCTAACATAGGCTTTGTGGTTTCGATTTGATTCAATCAGAGATGCCTCCAAACTTCCTTGACATCTTGTATGACCAAAAGTTTATGATTAAACCGAATATTGAACAAAATAACAATCTCATACAGCTATCTCAGATTGAACTCTTTACCATAGCAAAAGAGAGAACATTTATGAACTAAACAAGTCAGCTACATTCAATCCACAAATTTATAGAGAGAAATACCAATTTCATAAAATGAAGATTTCTGAGTATATTTTCAATTTTTAAGTTATTTAATCACACTAATTTAGGACAAGTACACAGGGACACTAGCAGTTTTCACCAACTGGCATATAGGGCAAACACTGATTAACCCATCACAATCCCTACACAAACACAAGTGCCTACAAGGCATCAACAAGATTGTTACCCCTTTAGACTTGCATGCTCTGCAAATCATGTTGTACTTCAAGGAAGAAGCAGCCTTCCCGGGCCCACTTGGAATGATGATGAGGTAGTTGCTTTGGTCAATATAGGAGGCAGCGTCGTCAACTTCACTGTCGCCATATCCTTCCTTTCCTTGGTCGGCACCCTGTGAAATTGCCAGCTGGAGGTTGTTTTTTAGAATGTTAACCACCGACTCATTGTACTTGGCTCTGTAATGCCAGTTCTGGGCTTCCGTTGCCACCTGCCTTATTCTCTCAACTAGTTCTATGTTCTTCTGGTTTATATTATCTATCTCAACATCTTTCTCTCGTAACTTCAGATTCACACCTTTCTCTATGGTGGTCAAGACAGATGCCACGTGTCTCTGCTTCATGTCCCTTACCCCCTTCGCCAGATTTTCTTCCTGTTAGTAAGAAATACAGGTTAAAATAGAGAGCCACACAAAAACCACAATCTGTGATTCAGCAAGTGTTAAAAATGTGAAGGAACTTTAACACAATGTGCTAATCTTAATATAAGAGGGCAGTAGCCAATATACCTGAATCTTAATATACTGATTGAGTTCTTCTTTCTGCTGATCAAGTTCAATCCTAATGTTGTCACCAAGAGACAAAATGATTGGTTGTGCTGCCGTCATACTTCCACTAGCAGAAGTAACAGAGGAGTTGCGTTCATCATCATCATATGACAGCCTTAGCCCTGTTGATATGGGGTTTTGGTTTGGTATGCTTGCTGATAGATCAGCTTCATCATGACACACACTGTAATTCAGGGAAATCTGAAGCTTCTGGTGCCTTGACATATTTTCTGCTTCCCTGGTTCGTTTGTTAGGCCAAAGCATAGGGGGGTTGTGCTCATTTCCAAAATAATTTACTGCATCAACATTACATCCAACTGGTATTGTAACAAAAATTGCAGAGTGGTACATAAAAGATTCAGTCCACCTATGAGTAAGCCAACAAGATTGAACAAAGTAATATCATGATTTTAGAACGAAGGGAATTGGAAACTATAGTTACAAAACATAGTCCAAAACCCTAAAGATGTAGGAATAAACCCAACTTCTGACCAGGTCACGCTTTCTGCATATTTTCCAATGCAATGGCCTGCCTAAAGACTTTCTAAGCCAAAAGGCAAGCATTGTATAATGCATCATTTCTTTTCTACTAATAGAGGCCAATAGAGTAGTAAATTTCACTATTTCAGCATTCAACCACTGGTTGCAAAGTGTGACAATCATCATTCGTATAGTTCGCGTAGGAAGGATAGCAACCTTCAAATGATCCAAGCATAGCAAGTTTCTATAAATAAGAAGCAACGGGAACAAAACACCATCTTGCAGAACAGAAAAGCAAATAGATAGATGGCCAACCAAATACACATCCTTAGCATACATACAAATACAGAATATACACCCAACAAGTTAAAAGGCCAATCAAATACACATCCATATCCAATACCACAAGAGGAAAAATACACATACACAGGAGAAAACTGCAAAATTTGTGATTCTGATATACCAACGGAAAGAAAAGGGAACTCACAATTTCCAAATAACTGTAGTTGATTTGAAGCATTAGCTTGATACTGCAAATGATTCTCGTCAAGGAAAATGGGAAGCACAGTACTGTTGTTATTGTTGCCTCCCAACATTTTCCAATAATTAAATTAAATTGACAGCAAATCCTATTGTTCCTGAAAAATCCAAATAGAATGAACTGCAAAAATCCACCTGTAAAAGTTGAGAAGTCAAATTCTGATATATCACGAGCTGGTGATGTATCGCAGATAAAAATGCTTGTATAACACCAGATCCAATAGAATCACCTACAATCCCCTGCAGTTTCACAATTGAGACCCAAAGGGATACAAAGCTCATCATGGCTGCTCACCTTCACACAACTTCTAAGAAATATCCCTTGAGTTCAAATTTGGGAACTCAAATTCTTTTGAAGGATTTATTCCTCAAA
Organism: Camellia granthamiana; assembly: GCA_036172215.1. Lineage (NCBI taxonomy): Eukaryota > Viridiplantae > Streptophyta > Magnoliopsida > Ericales > Theaceae > Camellia > Camellia granthamiana. Next base: position 169,815,012 of record CM069904.1, read on the forward strand.
GTTGATACATTCAAATCCATCAATATCTTTCTGGTCTTATGGGAATGTGTCTAAATGTGTTATTCAGGCTAGAGGGTTGGCACTCATGTAGTGGCACATGAGAGTAAAAAGTCCTTAAAATAAGCAATGTTCCAACATAACTTTGATTCTTCTAAAGTAACCACATATTCGATTATCGCCCTTCACATGATGGACAGCAAGCAGTAGAACAAGTTACGAATTTTTTGTTTTCTTAAGGACTTTTTTGAGAGAAAAATCACGTGACATCTTAACAAACAGGGTATCACCAAACTAGTGTGCATTTATATATTCAGGTATAGATTAGGAGGTGCACCCCAAAAAAGAACATATATTAGGATTAGGAGGGTTCTCTTATTTTTCCTAGCCTTAACATTTTCAACACTTCATCTAATCTAACATTTTTGATATGTCATTCACTTTAAGGCTATGCCATCCTAAGGTGCTGCTAAATGGAAGGATCTTATCACCGTCCATGAATGTAAAATCATAGATCAAACCACCAAATCTGAAAAGATTGGGTGCTATCATTTAGCTTTGTATCTGCTAAATTCATTTAGTGTTTAGGTTTCTTTGGACGCTATTGCCAAATTCATACAAGTCAAAAGGCAATAAATAAGATGAAATACTTTTCCACCAATTCAGAAACCCCATACAAAATTTCAAATAAAAAGTTGCATCCTTCAAAGAAAACATGCATTGTTTCAAAAAAATTTGAATGGTAAACAAAAAGAGTAGAGAAGAAAAGAAAAGAAAAACAGATGGATGCATCAGATTCTTAAATACACAAAAAATGAAATTTTGACTTTTGTTTTACAACCAAAACTACATCCCAAGAATCAACCTTTGGCACACCGATTGTAAGAGCTAGAAGTAGGAAGACTCCCATTCCCAATCCAGCAATCCTTAACATATCACCAAAAAAAAAAAAAAAAGGTCCATAAACGAACAGAAAATCAATATCTTCAACAACATATATATACCTCAAAAGACGATGGATTGAGTCAGGATCAAGGCAAAGTATAGTAGCAGATCCTGCAAATCGCACAGCACACTGTTATATATACGTCATACAAGCAATAGCGAGAGAGAGAGAGAAAAAACAATTTAAGAACAATTTGGTAGTGGTGGTGGTGGTGGTGGAGGAAACGGATTCGGCGTTTTTGTAATAATGAAGTGGGGGTGGGGGTTGAGTTTGAGAAAGAACAATTTAAGAATGAGAGCCAAAACGTCAGTAATTTTTTTGGATGAGGGTCCCACCACCACTACTACCGCCCACCATCATTCCTGCTTCCTACCAAATTTCTGGATTCTCTCTCTCTCTCTCTCTCTCTCTCACACACACACCACTATCACCCACTATTTTTAAAACTTAATTCAATTTAAAAAAAAAAAAAAAAATTCTAATCAAATTCTTTTCAAAATTCTATTTTAAAATTATAAATAAATAAGTTTTTTCTTTTCAAAATTTAGTATAAAAAATTATCTTTTAAAACATAATTTCACACTCAAAACTTTTAAAAACTAAATCACACGGAAACTTTATTTTTACTCTATTGCCCTTGTTTTCATTCTTCACTTTTCATTTGTTTGTTCCTTTTTTCTATTTATCATGAAAATTTGTTACGAAAATTATCATAAATGATGAAATGTGGTTGAGATTACTTTGAACTATGGCCTCGTTTGAGGATAATTTTTTTTAGTAATTTTTTGACTTTTTAGTTAAAATATAATGTAAAAAAAACTAGTATATTTAGGATGACTTTTTGACTTTTTACGAAAAGATATACAAAAAGTAGAGAGAAAATGAAATCTTTGACTATTTAGTATAGGTTGTTTGTTTTTTGATTTTTTAAATAATTTTTTAACTTTTTGACTAAAAAATCACTTGCCAAACGAGGCCTATATATTGATATCTTGAATAAAATGTATGTAGGTCATTTTTATTATTATTTTTGAATTATCGGTAAGTAAGGCCTACAAATAATAGGTTGTTTAAGTTTGAATTAAAATTTTAACAAATTTTAAAATATATTCAAATTTAATTTATTTATGTAATGAGTTAAATTTGAATGAAATTTTAACAAGAAAGAAAAAGAGATATTAGAGCATCTTCAATATGAGAGGCATTCAGAGCATTTTTAAACATTTTGTTTAGTTTTGTCACAAAATGGAACTCTAACAGGATTGATAACGTAATCAGCATTTTGTCTCATCCTCTCTTAGCTTTTTCAGATTTAGAGGTTAGGCAAATTAATTTCAAAAATAAAAAGTATTGTTAAAATACACACTATGCAAAATGATCAGGCAAAATACAAAAAAGATTTTTGTTAAGTAAAATGTCAGTTAATGTTGAAATTGTTATTACGCAACACTAAGACCCGATTTCTGATATCTTACTTTGTTAAAAAAAAAAAAAAAAAACTATCATTACCACTTTCAATTTGAGGCCATCACCATTTCTTTCCTACAATTCTTCTGTATAAATTCTTTTAAATCTCTATGACAAATTTTTTTTTTTAAACTAAAATTTTCCAAAACAAAATGTTGGTTATTTCTCTAATTTATGTGACAGTTTTAATTGAAAAGAAGGAAAAATATGTAAATTGATGTAACCGTTTAATTCAAGAAAGATAAATATGTAAGTTAAATGTGCACATCATTTTCAAAGAGCCACCTTCTAAATCAAATTGCTTTCCTCCATCCACAATCCTCCCTAAATTTTTCTCTCCCACAAGAATAAAAAATGTGGAAAATGAAAATGAGCTCAATTAAAATTGATAGAATATGGGAAAATGGAGATATACAAAACATAGTCGGAGGGGTTGAGGAGTTGCGATTTGGAAAGGTAATAATAGGAATATGATTAAAATTTTATGACAAAATAAAATTGTAATAAAAAAATATTTATTCTATATATTCTATTATAAATGTCACAATTTTTTTTATATAAATTCCTATACAACTTTTTTTGCTTTTTTTCTTTTTGTAATTACCAAATCTAAATACATCCAATTCAAATATATTCATGTGTCCTTTATACCTATTGAACTATAAGTGCAAATTTCATTTACAACTATATAGATGTGTAGACTTTCTAATATATTTATATCTATTTATATCATTATATAAAGTGCACTCTTAAGCTAGTGTTGGAGACCACCAGGGTTGGTGGCCTGGTTTTATGCATTCCCCAGCACTGAGCCGGGGTCGATTCCTGGGGGGGTGGCAATGTGATCTCTGCTGAGAGCTTGCCCTGTACTCCGCTCGACACCTGTCCTTAAACTGTGGCGTGTAATTGAGCTCCATTGGTGTCTTGGTGGTGGGTCCCTTCCTATGGGTTGGGTTAAATCTGGCTGGCAACTGGCTACCCCGGGGCCAGGGCCCGCGGAGGCTGTGATGACACCACAGAGCTTCCTTTTTTCTTGTTCAAAAAGAAAAAAAAAAAAACTAGTGTTGGTGGCTGATGACTTTTTTTTTTTGTTTGGAAAAATACCCTTGTAATTATTGTGAACTACTTCAAATAATTGTTATTATCAAATTCAATTGTTTTATAAAAAACTTAAGTGATTCGTAATTAGATCAAGATTTAATTGTACTAATTTCCAAACAATTAAAACTAACAATCTAAATCATCAAGCACGTATGAAAGTGATTTAGATTGTTGTTTCAAAAATAATAAATTGACACAAACGATTTTTACGTGAAAAAAATCACTATTGGAGCACCTCCAATTGTGATTAAAATATCACGAGTAAAACGCCACAAATCAATCCACTATGAAGGAAAGAAAGAATACAAAATACCCAAACAAATTACCTAAACTCTGTCAATTTGTCTTTAACGATTTATATATCTTCCACCGTAACCTTCGTCTCAGAATTGATTAGATTGATGTTGATTTCACAACATCCACATCGACTCAACGATCGCGCAAAGCTTTGAACACCTTTGAACACCTTCGAACACTCCACGCTTGAATCTTCGGATTCCACCGAAGAAGAACACTCTTGAAGATGATCACCCAAACAACCCTTTGATGTGAATTATCAAACTATGTGAGTTTAATACTTAAGCAAACTTCAAAGGAAAACTAGCAAAATAGCCCCAAAAGAAAAACTCTAGAGCTCCCAAAACAGATCTAGAAGCCTTAAACCTAAAAACGGATTTAAACACATATATATAGAAAACAGGGGCCGCGCACTCCGCTCGAGCGCATGACTTGCCGCTCGAGCGCATGACTTGCCGTTCGAGCAGAGTCACTAAAACGCGTGCAATTAAACAGGTTTACACTCAAGCGCTGGAACTCACACTGGAGTGCAACAATATGCTTCCCAGTATCTTTGCAAACAAGCCAAACTACTGAGAAGATGCAAACACCGCTCGAGCGCAACTTTGGCCCCTCGAGCGCAACTTTGGCCGCTCGAGCGGGAAGACAAAAAACCAAGGAAAAATTACAACACAATTAAACTAAGTTTGTTTGCGAAATTGGCAACAAGTAGAGACCTAACAATCTCCCTCTTTATCAATTCCCGGGCAAAACTTTTCTAACAATTTTTCCTAACAACACACGCACTAGATACACTCACTAACATAACCAAAAGATCTGGCCTAACAGACACAAAAAAAACTGTAAAACACCAATGTCGATTTGATAAAGAAACACTAAGAAACATGTTGAACAATCCATTTGTGGAAACGACCAAATACCAAAAACCAAAACTGTGGAACGAAATAAGAACCAAATAGAAATAATGCATGAAAGTCATAAAAAAACCACTCACAACCATCGCATTTCCAAGATATCATATAAACCAATAGTTTTTGATGTGTCTGTGTTTGGTGTCCAGCATGTACAAATCAATAGGCAAAAATATCCAAAAACAACAACCACCAAAAACTACTCCCCTTTTTTGGCTGGGAGACAATATGACAAAATAAGAGAAACCAGCCAAAGCAGGAGAAACCATATTTTAAAAAACAGTAAGAGCAAAACAAATAAACATTAGTAGCACAAATGAGTAGGAACAAAACCAATACTAACAAAAACCAAACAATGCATAATCCATTAGTAAACCAGCCATAGGACAAGTGCCAAAACAAAATTACACAGTAGCAGCAATGGAGCATACAGATAAACAAACTGGACAGAGAGACAAGCATGTGAACAGTTTAACATGGATCAAAAAACATGCCCAATCTACCAATATAGCATAGAATGACATCCACAAGCTCAAAAACTTATTGTGTAAAAGTGTGAACGAGTGAACAAACCACAGACTAAGCACAAACAAACCAAAGCACAAAAACCAAACAAATCCCAAATCAGATCGAAAGAGAGAGAGAGAGAGAGAGAGAGAGAGAGAGAGCAAAGGAAATAACTAAGAAATTTGGGGTGAGAAACTTACCAAAGGTGAATCAGAGGAGGAAAAAGAAGAGGGATGACCAAAAACACAGCCCAATGAGTCACAATTGAAACCCTAGGGGGAGAGAGAGAGAGAGAGAGAGAGAGAGAGAGAGAGAGAGAGAGACAATCGTGAAAAGAGGAAAAAAAATGAGACTGAAAGGACGGGTTGCAGAATATATACAAGGGCTTACCGCTCGAGCGTGAGACTGAATGCTCGAGCAGACTCACTTATGCACGTCTCTCCGCTTGAGCGAAGAAAAGGTCGCTCGAGCGTAAAAAGCCTATTCTCAGAATCTTGCGCACTTTGCAAAAGAACTGGATGAAGGAAAAAAGCACTCGAGCGCTAAATTGTCCACTTGAGCGGATAAAAAAAATCACCAAAGTAAAAAAAACACCCTTCTGAGTAGTTAAAACCAACTCACACTACCAAGCGGGACCTGAAACAATTAGAGGTGAGCACAGTAGCCAGAATGTGATACTAAGATGTGATAATCCAGAAACCATGAAACCCATAAACTCGCAATGTTGACAATATTCACCACAATATCATGAGCAAATTAGATAAAATTGATCAATGAGCATAAGTTACATGGGAATGCACAACCTAAAGACAAACATGAGAGCTCACATAAAGAATGTGTGTGTGTGCAATTCTTGAGAGGCCACAGAGCTAGAGTTAATTCTTGTAGTGATCAGATGGCTGAACCTCCAACAAGAGTAACTAAACATCACTGAGAAAAGTCAAACCACCAGAAATCAAGGGGTATTTGTTGAGTAAAAGCAGAGGCTCCCTCTCAATCAATGAGTCCACTTTTTTTTTTTTTTTTAATATATATATTTTTTATTTTTATTTTTTTAACTTTTCTTACTTGTGGGCACTCACTAGTGGCATGCACGCTCAAGAGTATGGAGACCAAACCAGAGAAGCATGAAATCAAAAAAGATGGCCTGGTTGGTGACTCTGAGGTAGCCTTTTCCTAATGCCCGAATTTCAATGAACCGATGGAGGAACCATGGAAGTGAAAAACGATGGTAGATGGTTAAGAGACTCAACATTACCCTTGATATGCCAGTATAGGTCAATTCCTTTGAAAATGTATAAGCAACACTATTAGAGGTCCATAGAGAACTTTGATCACTTGTGCAGAAACCTCTGCAACAGCTTATCTCAAGAATGTGTACAGAATGAGATCATGAAGTCAATGAGCATAGGCATTTAGAATGAGCTATGAACAAAGAAGAATGAAATCTTGCAAGCAGCATGAGAGGTGTTCATATGAGTCTAAATGCAGAGATGACAGAATCAATGACAATGAGATTATAGCATCCAAGAACACATAAAGCCAATCACTCTTACCCACTCTAGTAACAGGTCACACCCTAGTGACTAAGCACAACACCCAAGGTCTTTCTAAGGAACTCAAACCTAAGAAGATCAAGGGGTTTTGTAAAAATATCAGCCTTTTGATGCTCAGTGGATACATGTTCAAGAACAATAAGGCCCTCTTCCACTAACTCTCGAATAAAATGATGACGAATGTCAATGTGTTTGGTGCGAGAGTGTTGGACTAGATTTTTAGAAATATTAATGGCACTAGTATTATCACAGAAGAGAGTGAGAGTGTTCTGGTCTATATCATAATCATGAAACATTTGCTTCATCCACAACATTTGGGCACAACAACTCCCTGCAACAATGTACTCAGCCTCAGCGGTCAAAAGAGAGATCACATTTTGCTTTTTGCTAAACCAGGAAACCAAATTATTTCCAAGGTAAAAACACCCTCCAGATGTGCTCTTACGATCATTAGCACACCTTACCCAGTTGGCATCAGAAAAACCAGCGATTTCAACTGTAGTGTCAGTCGAGAACCAAATCCCATAACCCAATGTCCCATTAACATACTTAATGATGCGTTTGATTGTAAGAAGATGAGACTCTTTAGGATAGGCTTGATAATGAGCACAAGCACCTACACTAAATGCAATGTCAGGACGATTGGCTGTGAGGTACAAGAGACTCTCTATCATACTCCTATAAAGGGTAGGATCAACATTAGTACCAGATGAATCTTTGGAAAGGTGAAGATTGGTCCTCATGGGAGTGCGTGCATGTTTGGCCGACTCGAGACCAAACTTAGAGACAAGATTTTTGGCATACTTAGTTTGAGAGACAAACATACCCGAAGGAGACTGTTTAATTTGAAGACCTAAGAAATAAGACAACTCTCCCATCATGCTCATCTCAAACTCATGTGTCATGCAATCCAACAAATATTTCACAAGATGATCAGCAGTGGATCCAAACACAATGTCATCAACATAAATCTGAGCAACAAGTATATGAGACTTAGTATGTTTCACAAATAAAATCTTGTCCAAACTACCCCTTTGAAAATCATTATGAAGAAGAAAGGTAGTAAGTCTATCATACCAAGTCCGAGGGGCTTGTTTTAACCCATACAAAGCCTTGTCTAACTTGTAAACATGGTTTGGACATTTTGGGTCCTCAAACCCTTTTGGTTGCTCAACATAAGCCTTTTTCAGGCACTTTTCATCAATTTGAAACAGTTTGAACCCAAGAAAGCATGTAACACCAAGTAAAATGCGAATAGATTTAAGACGTGCAATTGGGGCGAACGTCTCATCATAGTCAACACCCTCTACTTGAGTATAGCCTTGAGCAACCAACCTAGCTTTATTTCTAACTACAGTACCATTCTCATCAGATTTATTCTTAAAGATCCACTTGGTACCTATCACATTCATGTCTCTAGGTCTGGGAACAAGAGTCCAAACATTGTTACATTCAAATTAACCTAATTCTTCATGCATAGCATTGATCCAAATATCATCTAGTAAGGCCTTTTTATATTCTTAGGTTCAATTAATGAAACATAACACATATGAGATACCTCATCCCGAATTTGTCTTCGGGTTTTCATTCGATCTGACACACTTCCAATCACCTGTTGAGTCGGATGATTCAGTTTCACCCTTGCTGATGGTTTGAATTCTGGACTTGTAGTGACAGGAGCATTAGTAGTGGTGTCTCTTTGTGCACTTTTTGGACTCGAACTTACCTTAGAAGTTAGTGCTGGCTCACCTTCTTGAGCCTGGTCCTCTGCTTCTCCTTGACTTTGTGGTTCAGTATCCAGGATTGGAGACTCACCATTTTTCTTCCATATTTAACGCTGAAGTAGGAGAACCTGTGTCATCTATAACCACATTGATCGATTCCATTAAAGACAAAGTACGCAGGTTATAGACACGAAAAGCTCTACTAGAGGTTGAATACCCTATAAAGATACCTTTATCACTTCAGGAGTCAAATTTTCCCAAGGGCTCTTTATCTTTGAAAATGTAACATTTACTCCAAAAAGTTTTGAAGTATTTTACATTAGGTTTCAATCCCTTCCACAATTTATATGGAGTTTGTAAAGTGCCGGGCCTTAAATACCTACGATTTACAACATGAACAGCGATATTTAAGGCTTCAGCCCAAAACTTTGGAGGAACTTTCTTACTAAGGAGCATGACCCTAGCTATCTCTTGAATAACCCCGTTCTTCCTCTCAACAACTTCATTTTATTGTGGAGTAATCGGTGCAGAAAATTCATGCTTAAATCCATGCATATCACAAAAATCCGAAAACGAACTATTTTCAAACTCACGACCATGATCAGTTCGGATTCTTATGATAAGCCCAATAGAAACACCCTGTTCATTTTGGATTTTAAGGACTAAGGCCTGGAAAGTATCAAATGTATCAGATTTTTCTCTTAAAAAATTTACCCATGAAAAACGAGTATAATCATCAACGGTTAAAAAAATGTATCTTTTACCTCCAATACTTTCAGTGCGAGTGGGTCCCATAAGATCCATATGAACCAATTCAAGAAGACGTTTGGTTGTGAAACTATTCATCTTTTTATGAGGACCACGAGTTTGCTTCCCAAGTTGACACAGACCATGCACATGGTTCACATTCTTACCCATTTTGGGTACTCCTCTCACAAGCTCTTTGTTGGCAATCTTAATTAGGTTTTTGAAATTCATGTGACCTAATCTTTGATGCCACAGGTCAATGTTACTTATGACGGCCGAGTGACAAGTAAGATCATTAGTGTTAACAATCCCATAACAATTGTTAGATATGCGAACCCCATGCATGATAGTATTTCCTTTCTTATCCAAAATTTCACATTTATTTTTTGAAAATAATACTTCATGATGGAAATCACACATTTGACTAATGCTCAACAGATTAGCTTTAAGGCTATCAACAAGCAAAACATTTTCAAGTTTAGGAAGACCAGCGACACTTATAGAGCCCTTACCAATGACTCTAGAAGTGCCACTATCTCCAAAGGTAACAATTCCTTCTTCATATTTATTAAGAGATGTGAAGTAGGATTTGTCACCAGACATGTGACGAGAGCACCTATTATTAAGATCCTACATGTGTGAGTCACGTGCTTTTAGTGTAGTGTGAACAACGAAATATGTTAAGTCACTCTTTCTAACCCATATCTTTTTGGTCTTAGTGTAAGCAGGACTGGCAGTTTTGGTACACGTCTTAGCGTTGTGAACACCCTTATGAATCTTGGTGTTCCGCCTAGACATGTAAGGTTGTCTCCTAACCCAAGAAGTATTAGAATTTCTACCCTTTTTGGACACTTTACCAAACAACTCAAAACAATAAGGACGAATGTGGCCATACCTCCCACAATGATGACAAACAAACATAGGTTTTACCTCTAGTTTGGGTTGATGAAGAGAAGTATCACCCTTGAGCTTTCCTTTTGCTTGAGTCTTCAGGTCATGTGATGTAGAGGCCTGTCCCTTGTAAAGTGTTGTAGTAGTATAGCCTATCCCACTTTTATCACCACTCATTTGTTGAGACCTGATGATGCCTTCAAGTGTCTTTGACCCTTTGTTCCACATATCAATTGTGGCTCTAGAAACTTTGAGTTCTTCCTCTTTCTAACCAAATAGCTCTTCTAACATGGCTTGTGACATCTTAAGGATTCCAATCTTCTCTTCAAATGTGGCATAGATGCTCAGAAGTTCATTCCTTTTGGTTTCACAAGCTAAAAGCTTTCTGCAGAGGTCTTGCCTGTCATTTGAGATCTTGATGACATCCCTTTTTATAGCTTCAATCTCTCCCTTTAGCTTGACATTCTCGCTTCCACATGCTTTGAGCTCGAGAGTGAGTTTGTCATTGATCTTGGACAAATTCAGAGATTCTTTGTAAAGCTTTTCATAAGCTTGTTGTAGGTCATCACCATTAATCTCATCATTCTCTTCCGAGGTTTCATCATTTTATTTTTGTTCCTCTTTCTCTTCATCCAGTCGAGCAATTAAGGCATGAAAGTTGATAGGTGGTTGTAGACACCCCATTTTTGACCGCCCTTAAGACTTGGGCGCCACTGATTGTTTACATGGTGTTGAAAGTTGTGCAGTGCAAAGGTTCGATTTCTTTGGCAAAGAGAGCGGCAAATCCAAACTTCTCACCCCACTCTTTGACCAAAATATTTTAGACCTTAAAACCCTCTCTTTCAAAATATTTTTTAAAAAAGTTCCTACGATGTTCCGAGGCTCGTATTTCGTTAAATGTTGCGCATTTCGGTAAATTGAGCAAGGACAAAGTGGAAATGAATGAAAGAGAGGTGAACTCATTGAAAAAATCTTTAAAACATCTTGTTTAGAGTTTTGGAGTTGAAGAAAGGAGGAGAGGAGGGAAGAAACCAAGTTGGGGAAGAAGTTGGGCATGAATCGTTAAGAGAGAGAGGAGCAGCCCTCGCCAAATCAGGCCTATCCATTTGTACACTTGGATTTCAGCTATGAGGCCACCACCATTGGAAATAAGACTTCTGGGGCTTCATTTTACATTCAAGAATCTCCTAAAGCTGAGGCCAGATGAGGGAGATATGGATGGTTGAAGTTAAGCATCAATCCGATTGGACTGAAACTGAGCAGTCTTCACTATAAGAGGGATATCTCTTAGCATAGTTGGAATTTTAATGTGAGGCTACCATCATTGGAAATCTTACTTCCGGGGCTTCAATTTAGACACAAGAATGACCTGAAAAGGAGTCCAGATGAAGGAGATATGCCCATTTGAAGTTGGACCTGCAGAGCAGAATTTGCTGTCAGCCACTGGTAGTGTCCTATTGGCCACAGATGTGTACGATCGGCCACGGAAGTGGCCGGTAGGCCACCACTGATGGTTGGTTGGCCACCAAGATGGCCGGTCGGCCAAAAATGTCCAGAAAGCTCAAATTTTGCAGATATTTACCTCCAGCTATTTTCCAAATGCTCCAGCTGTCTCTAAATCAGATATTTCTGACCCAAGGCTTTCTTTTTGCTATATATGGAGGCCATATCTATCATATTGAGAGGTTATAAAATTTTGGGAGCCTCTCTCTCTAAAAATCCTCTCTCTCTACATTCCTCTCTTTCTAGAATTCTCTCTCTCTTGCCCTTTTATGCATAGAAGTAGAGAAACACTTCTAGTTTGCATAGACATCCTTCATCAAAGTTGCATATCTTTGGGCTGAGGTCCCTTGGAACCTATTTTTGGGTTGTTGGAAGGTTGTTTGAGCCTAAGAAAGTGGCTGATTTGTGCTGAGCTTCAAGAGGTATAACTCTATCCCTTTTAGCTTGTTTTGCATACTAGCTTTGTCATAATTTTCAACTACTTTGGGGCTGTTTTTGGGGTGGTATTGAACTATAAAAACCTCTAATTTTCAGTCCTAAAAGTGTTGGTTTAAGCCTTGTTTGGTTAAGGGGTGGTTCCCCTCATTTGCTCTTTGGCTTGTAAAGCCTTTTGAGCCATCTTTCAAAGCTTTTGAAACAACATTTTCTTGGCCTTTTAACCACTGAATTCTAGGGGAATTTTAGTGGCAAAAATTTTGTTTTGAGGTCCAAAATAGGAGGGGGTGGCCTCCCCTCCTTGTGTTTTGTTTGCATGTGTTGATGGCCTAATAAGTGAGCTTCTATTTCTACCTTTTGAAGCTTAGTTCAAGCATGTTTTTGGCCTTATTTTAACATGTTATAACTCTGTTTTTGGCTGGTTGGAGCACCTCTTGTTTGCTTCTTACACTTGTAGTGTAATCATGCTTACTAGCTTAACATGCTTAATGAGTTAGCCTATCATTTTAGCTTATGTTGGCTTCATCTCAGCATGCTTTTGCTCATGTTTGGTCATGGTTTAACTCTGTTTTGAGTGGTCTTGAGCTTATGAGGCTTGCTTTGTATAGCTATAGTGTGAATGGCCTTGACTAGCTTTGAGTTTCAAGGTCTTTAACATGCTTTGCTTGAGTTGTTTGCATGCCATAGCATCATTTCACACATGATTTTAGTGCATGTAGCCTTGTCACACCCTCACATACTTCACTTCTTCATTGCTTTTAAGGGTTGTGTATTGTGCCTTGCTTATGGGCTAACATGTGTGCATGTTCTCCTAGTCTTTTGAGCTTCTATCTCAGCTCATTTTAGACTCTGTTTTGGCATGATTGAGGTCTGTCCATAGCTGGTTTGGCAATTTGAGCTTGACATTGCATGGTTCTAGTGTAAAGCTCTTCACTAGTTTTATTGCTTAAGTCTCCTAACATGTTAAGTCTCCTAACATGTTGTACATGAGTTGTTTGCATGTTAGAGTCTTGTGTTTCATGCCATGTCAGCACTGAAATTCTGCCACCTCCTTTATTTCTTCATTTTTCTATTTGTTTTGAGGGATGGTTAGGCTTAAAGTTGTGTTTAAGCTTGGGATTGAGGCTTATGCTTAAATGGCTTTAACTCTCTTATGAGGGTTTCTACTAGTCAAAGGCATGGTCTCTCTCATGTCTTAAGTCATCTTTTAGTTGACCTCTCTCTCATTAGAGGACTTTCACATTTGGACAAATCAATTAATGAATGGTTTAGTAATCCTAAAATGTGTAAACAAGAATTGAATCAAGTAAAACATGCCAAGATAAGCATTTGTGTTGCATTGCATTTGTTTGGATCGGACGTTAATCCAAACACAAGAAATGCGAGACGTATCATACTCAAAGTGATGAAACATGTCACATTTCTTGGTCGTCGTCACCCTTGATCATGTATGATAGGGTGGTGGCACTTTAAGTCTTATGTGCGCATTCACTAAGCTCGTACAAGCTTGGTCCTTTGGCCATCATGCATGAAAATGCTTGGTTGGTGGCTTGAGAGCTAAGTGCCACACTCCTTTGAGCTTGAGACATGATAAGGAGGGTGGCAGTACACACATTTTCTTGCAAATACATTGCCATGCCTCTGTTTGCTCTCTATTGAAGCAAAAAGGAGGAAGTTCAGGGAAGTGGTGGCCGACCGGCCACATGTACTAGCCGATCGGCCACCAAAGCCAGCCGACCGGCCACCGGAGTTGGTTGATAGCCACCATTTCTAGCCGATCAGCCCACAATAATGTTCTTAAGATGAAACAAAAGCAGTCTGGAGGTTGGCATAATTTTTAGAGGTCCAAAATATGCAAACAGAGGCATCTAGAGGCAAGGTGATGGATTTTCGGGGTGAAGCATGCATATTTCCCTCGCCCTCGAGGCCATTTAAATTGTTTCAATTAGTTAGCGTAGCTAATTGTTCGATTCAATTGTTGTAATATTTTAATTAGCTTAGCATAGCTAGTTTCAATTCGATTGTGTTTAATAATTAATTAGCTTAGAATAGTTAATTGGTTGATTTGTAATAATTAGCTTAGCTTAGCATAGCTAGTTAGCTTATTTATTTAGACCCTCCTTCGCGAGGGCACCAATGTTGTAATAAGTGTGCGTGTGCATGTCTTCCAACTCCACGTCTTTCTCCCTTTTATTTAATCGCTTTCGATGGTTAGTTTTAGGGCATGTTTTGATTAGCATACCTTATGCTTGCATGCGTGCATCATTCATTTGTCTTGCATGCACCAGGCTCAGTGCATCATTCAAACTGCATTGTATTTCAATACTTATTTGAATACGTGTTTCAAAGCATGTTATCAAATTGTTGCATTCATATGCCATCTTAGATAGCCGAGCCTATTTAATTGCATTATTGCATGTGTTGCATTAGGCATCTTAAACATAGTTAGGATCATGCATTGTTTCTAACTAGTTTTCTATTTTGGCTTGGAGTACACTGTAAGTTTTTACGCTTTAGCATTCTTGCATGACTGTGAGTGTTGCCATGTTTAGCATGCTTGCCATGAGGCTATTTGCTTAAGTGCTTAACTGCTTGAATGCCTATAGGTGGAGGCTTGATTGCCTGAATTGGAACAACTCGATGATTGTGAGTTTTAAGCTCACTTTGCAAAGTGGCAAAATCATGTTTTAAAGCCCACTTGAGGGTGGAAAATCCGCGTTTTAGCCTACTTGCGAGTAGCACTTTCAAACCATTTTCGAAAACAAACATGAGTTGTTTTGTTCCAATTCTCGTGGTTGAGTCTATACTTGTATGCTGTGCGCATCACATAGTAAGTTAGCTAATAATCCGGATAAGAACACATGTGTTTATAAAACAACATATTATGCTTAGTAGAGGTCGATCCTTTGATCGGGCGAGCGGGGGTGCTCATTTCAGGACCCTCCCCTCTCGTACCCAAGTTCCCGAGCCAAGACAACTTTGGTGATGATGGACACGTCGCCTTTGGCACGAGTCAGGGTTTTCTAAATTTCCCAAAAATAAAATATTTAGGTGGCGACTCTGTAATCTGGCAAAGCAGTCCAGTTTTGACATTATTTGATTCAAAATCAATTTTCCAAAATGATTTGCCGGATTGGACTCCTTGGTGTTTATCAGTCTCACATTGCACTTTGTGAGATTAGATTCAGAACCGTGACAGGAGTCCGAATTGTAGTAAGACCAATTTGCGCCTCTCCGAGAGGGGGGGGGGGCGCGAAGAAAGTTGGGTCTACAGTTTTTGGCGACTTTGCTGGGAACTTAGAGAACTTGACTCGAACTCATGATATGTTACTTTATCTACATTTATGTGTTTCTTTGCATTGCATTTGCATAGGTGCGCCTAAGTCATAGTGTTTGCCATCTGCTATTCCTGAACGGTTTGTCGGAGGCTTGCTTGGAAAAACGTGCCATAAGGCTGACCGGTTACGGGCTTTGGCATGATAGGAACACAACCCTTGGATCGGGATCACCGCCGAGGCACCCTTTTTGACCAATCGACCTAGTTGCATATCGGAAGCCATAGAGACTGTTCCAAACTAGGACATGTTGCTCACCCGAATGCAGGATTGTTTGAAGCCGCATGCGTGCATAGTGAAACCCTAGTTCCTGACGAAACTAGGACAGGGAAACCCTACCCCACCATAGGGTGTTTTGGCTCTCACTTGCTTGATATGAGTTGTTAGGGTGTGTCTCTACAGGAATGCATGTATTAGTTGCAAGTCTAGGTATCAGTTTGAGGGCATTAGTTTTGAGGCGGAAATTTGAGGCAGAATTCAGTAACGAGTATAGTCACTCAGCTATGCTCATATCTGTTCTAGTGAAATTAGGCTGAGATGCTGTCTGTTTTCTCTTTTGCAAGGTAGTCCTGGAACCATAGCTTCAGAAGGCTCCAATATCCCCCAGGTACTTTGGACTTGTATCGATAGACTTTGTCAAGTCGGAATTGGTTCAGAAGCAACCTGTGTTTACCTCACCCCCATCGGTTACAAGACGAGGGAGGTTCAGGCAAAATTCACCAGTGCAGCTTCTACAGCAATCACCCCTCAGTTCACCCGGGTCTAGTCAGGTCTGGGAACAGTTGTCTGCATTCAGCTCAGCACGAGATCAATCACCCATTCCCATGGCTCAGTATCCCTCAGCCAGTGTGGAAGAACAGATACAACACTTGCAACAGACAATCGAGGCATTGTAGCAGGACGCAGTCCGTCAGGCTGAAGTCATAGCTCACCAAACTGAAGTGATAACCCGACTACAACAACAACAGCTACAGCTGGCTGCGATTACTACATCTCATGCACCTCCCACGGGTAACCCGACACCTTGGGCCACTGCCCATACTGCTAATGTCCAAGAGACTCAGGGTAATCCGGCGGAGCCAATCCCAGAGCAGGCCTCTAAAGCTCATGTTTATCAAGCCAAAGCTCTGTTTGAATTTGATGTTGACCCAACAGCACTTAAGGTCAATGAACTGGAGAGGTTATTCAAACGAGCACAGGGAGTGAACTCCATCCCGGATTTAGAGGACGGGTATACTGAATCTGCAATTACCTTACCGGAGTGGTTCAAAATGCTGCATATCAACAGCTTTGACGGCTCTGGAGACCCAATGGTGCATCTTCACCTGTTTTCTGATATCCTGAGACCAATGGGTTTGACCCCAGCCCAGAAGTTGTCTCTCTTCGGCCGAACCATGTCTGGGATAGCCGCAATCTGGTATGTGAAATTGGAGGACTCTGTGAAACAGAACTGGGAAGAGCTGGCTGAGGCCTTTATTGTTCAATACTCTTACAACACATAGATCGAAGTCACAACTCGTGATCTCGAAGTCACCCGTCAAGAGCCAAATGAGGGTTTCTCAGAGTTCGTGACAAGATGGAGAGCAAAGGCCTCGATGGTGACTACAAGGCCTTCCGACAAAGATCAGATCAGGATGATTGTTCGGAATCTGCATAGCAAGTTGCTACAAAAGATGATTGTCCTACCTCTGTTTACTTTTCCAGACCTTTATGAAATGGGGGTTCAAATCAAGGATGCCCTCAGACAAGGGATCTTTGTGGAAGATAATGAGCCTGTGAAGAAAAATGTTGTTCACAGTTCCAATGCTACTACTGATGGTAGCACAGTTGTGAAATGCTCAGAAGTAGACACTATCACCACTTCCCTCAATGGCCAAAAACCAACTACTTCAACTTGGCCCCAAGCCCAAAATTTCCATCCTCTTTACATGAGTCTCTCTCAAGCTTTGAAAATGCTGCGAGAAGGAAGATACCTAGAGCTCCTAGAACCTCAACCCCTTTCAAATCCTGTTCCACCAAGATATGACCCAGCTAAATACTATGCCTATCATCAACAACACGGTCATGATACGAACCGTTGCATCCACCTCCATTATAAGATTCAGGATCTTATTGACAAAGAGACCATAGCTCCACCAAAAGGACCTTGGGCTAGTACTGACCCGTCATCTCTACATCTCAATCTCATCCATACAGTACTTCCTACCTACAACCCTAGCATATACATCACTCCGGCCCATTTACCCAAGCCTGAGGTGTTTATTCCAGAAAGCATGACTTATGCATGATGGATGCACTTGAACCCCAATCATCTCAAACTCATGAACCCACTACTTCTGAGCTAATGAGAATGATTGAAGATCTTCAGAGAACTGTGGCAGATTTGGCCTTTGGGATATTGGCTCTGTCATCGACCACATCACATGCCAGAAATTTCATGCCAAAAGGCTCCCTAATCTTGGGGCGAGCTGCGGTTGAAAGTGGCTAGCCTAACGCTATCTCAGGTCTGGACAATGACATGTCGACAACAACTGGGCTCTACTTTGATATAGCGACCCGATCCCTTGGCAAAGTGGAAGCAAATGACAAGAATAAGGTAGGGGCAAGTATTGGTCCCCATGAACACCTTCTATGGGCTGTTGAGGCTTTAAAAGCCGAAGGACTGAACAAACAACAAGTGCTTGCTATGGTTGCAAAAACTGTGGATAATGCTTTTGCCACTCAAGTTGGGGGCAGTTTGAATCAAGGGGCAAGCCGGAAAAAGGGATGTCGTACTAGAAACACCCCTTTCAGCTCTAATCCTACACTGGGAAGAGATCATCAAAACTTGCCAACCTCTTTGCTGGTACATCAAAAGTTTTGGGTTTTTCATTACTCTTATCTTTTGAAATAGGGTCCTTGAAATTAGGTTTCTTTTTGTTTAAATTTTTTTTGAACTATTTAGTAAACATAGCCGTCATTTCGGACTCTAGATCAAACTCAATCTCAGGAGTCTTTGCAATCTCATGAGCACTAGCAAAAGCCACATTATTGTAGCTCGACTTTTCGTGCCCTCTTTCGGAAGACGAATAAGCCCTATAGTATAGGATTCCTGCGGTTATGAATCTGATGTCACAAGTACAATGTGAAATAGATAAACACCAAAGAGTCCAAATCCGACAAATCTTTTGGAAAATTGATTTTGAATCAAATTGCCAAAAATGGACTACTTTTCTAGATATAGAGTCACCACCTAAATATTTTTGAAAAATTTAGGAAACCCATGACTCGTGCCAAAGGCCACGTTTCCATCATCATCAAGATTGTCTCAGCTCAGGAACTTAGGTATGAGAGGGGAAGGCCATGAATTGAGCACCCTTGCTTGCCCGATCAAAGATCGACCTCTACTAATCATGATGTAAATCTTATTTACATTATATGCTCTTATTTTGGTTTATTAGGCTAGCATTACTATGTGATGCGCACACAAGTATAGACTAAGTTGCAAGAATTGGAACACTTGATCTCATGTTTGTTTTTGAAAATTGTTTCGAATATGTACCACTTAAAAAAGTGATCGCATATGTACATCACTCAAATTATTCCAATTCAAGCAATTAGTCTTCATCCACGGACATTTAAGCAATTTATCATTTAAGCAATTAGCCTCATGGCAAGCATGCTAGACATGACAACACTAACATACAAATGCAATATGATAAAACGAAAATGCTTACCTAGTACTCTGAGGCAAGCCAAAACAAGCAAAAGAGTTAGAAAAAAAATGCATGATCCTACGGATGCAAAATGACTAATGCAACACATGTGATATGCAATTACTAGGCTCGGCTACCAATATAGCATATGAATCAATTTGATAGCATGCGGTCTAAGCACGTATTCAAAGAACTATTAACTAGCAATGCAAGTTAGAATGATGAACTGAGCCTCGATGCATGTAATACAAGTGGATACAAACATGAGTTATGCTAAACAAAAGATGATGCTCTAATTTAACCATCGTAAGTAGTTAAATAAAAAGGAGAAAGATGTGGGGTTGGAAAATATACACATTATTACAACGTTACGCCCTCACACAGGAGGGTCCAAATGAACTAACTAGCTAACTGACTAAAGCTAAGCTAATTAATTGACTATTACAAACCCAAATGAATAATTTAGCTAAACTACTTAACTAATTATTACAAACCGAATTAATTAATTATTCTAGCTAACTAATTATTACAAGACAAAATTAAATAACTAGTTTAACTAACTAATTAATTACAACACTTTACAAAATTAACTAGCTACAACTAATTAAGTACAACATGAAGTAACTAAACTAATTACTCTTCCTCGGGAAACGAGGAATGTTCATGCATGCGTGGGCTTTTCACCTGAAAAAGCCACTGTTTCCACTGCTGAATGCCTCTGTTGCACAGTTGAACACTTGCACTATTTTCCACCTCAAGACCAATTCTGTTATGCTTCAAAAGTACACCACTAGATTTTACACAGGTGGCCGGCAGATGGCCTGCCAGCCACAAATAGTGGCCTGCCGGCCACTGATGACTGAATTATCCTACTGCATCAGAAAGCAAACAGAGCAGGGATAGAGCATTCTCAAGGGTTTGTTTGCACAACTCACCTCTCCTTATCATTTGAACAGCTCAAAAGAGTAGCAAGTTTGATTCACAAACCACCAATGGATGCAATTTCATTGCATGATGGCTTATGAACCAAGTGTGCAATTTCAATGGATGCAACAAAATAAGACTCTCAAAACCACCTCCCTATCATGAATGATCAAGGGGTAGTTCATCACTAATGAGTATGAAACGACTCAAGACTCAAGGGTTCAATTAACGTCCGATTGAACCCAAACAAGTTATTATCTTGCACATTTTTATTCACCAATTTTATTATTCTATTTTAATTACCTCTCAATTCTTTAATCAATTAAGTCCACAAGTGAATTTGAAGTCCTCTAATGGAAAGAGGGCTCAAACTAAGTGTTGCTTTGGGCATGAAAGAGATATCATACCGTTAGTAACGAACCCCCAAAGGGATTAAACCATTAAGCATGACACCTTAATCTCATGCTTAGACAAACAAATAACTTAAAAACACTTTCAAAGCAAAGTAAAAGCCAAGAAAGGAGGGAGGTTGCAGAGGTGATTAAAGGTGAGAACAAGTAAGAAAAGCACTAAATAATGCAATCAACTCAGATAAGGTAGTGTCTAAGGCCTAAAACACTAAACTTATGAGGACAATTACACTACAAGCATGCAATATAAGGCTCAAATGCAATGGACACTTAAAAACAATGCTAAAATAGTGGTAAATAAGTACTAAAACATGCTGGAATTAAGACAAAAATAGCTAGAATAATAGGCTAAAACATAAAATATGCTAGGCTAGTAAGCAAAACACAAGGAGGGGAGGCTAACCCTTCTAATTTTGGACTTCAAAACATGATTTTAGCCACTGAAATAACTCTGAAAATCAGTGTTTAAAAGCTCAAAAAAAAGATAGTGTGATGATGGGAAACACAAGGGTAAAGGCCTTGAAAGTAAGGTGTGAAGAAGGGTGAACCATCCCTTAACCTTTATTGGCCTTAAAACCCAAGTTTCAGCCCAAAAATACAGAGTTGTTACAGCCCAAAAACAGTGGAAAAACAGTAAAAAAAAGAATGATTAAAGCAAGTAGAGAAGCAAAGCTTTATACCTCTTGAAGAGGAGAACCAATTCTAGGCAACAAATCAAGGCAAACACACCTTCAAGAGCTCAAAGAAGGCTCAAAGATACCCTAACTTGAAGATGGAGAGGTTTGGTTAAGAGTGTATAGGCAAAGGTGAAGAGTGTATAGGTAAAGGTGAAGAAATTTGCAAGAGAGAGAGAGAGAGAGAATTGTAGAGAGAGAGGAAAAATTTTGTTCCAAAATTTTTCTAACCTCAAAGCAAGAGGGGAGGTCCTCTATATATAGAGAAACATGAACCTCCCTTAGAAACATTCATCCATACACGTGGGAGCAGATGCATGTATCTATGCAAACAGTTGGCATAGCTAGCAGAAAATATCTACAAAGCACATTGGTGGCCGGCAACCAGAAGTAACGGCCGACAGCCAATAAAAGGGGCCGGCAGGCCACAAAAAGGTTGCAGGCTTGAAAATCTTTGGTTTTGGTCCAAAAACAAGGCAACAGGAGTGCAAGGTTTGAAGGCTCACAGCTGTGGCATTCCGCTGAGGACTTCGAGCACTTATTAAGCATATATACTCATCATTGGGTGTGCAAGAAGTGATGTCCAAGTCGTAAGGGCGTTCAAAAATGGGGTGTCTACAGTTGCTCCTCTTTGACAGAACTCAGAGTCATGAAATGACGTGAGTGAATGTCAAAGCTCGAAAACGACCCATTTTGACAAGGCTGTAAGACTTGGACAAACAAATAAGACAGAAATAAATGGTTGCACCCGCAGGCTGCCTACGTATCCCTTTGCAAGGAATCAAACCAGCATAGTTCTGGGGCAAGATGCAAATGATATGCGTGAAGAAAACTTTGAAAGCAAGACTCACATGTTTCGCGAAGTCGGCTATTTTGAAAACTTAAGATCATGTACGATGATGCAATAAGCAATAACAGAGGCAATAAGCAATAACAAGATAACAACACATGAATGAGCAGTTTCAAGCTTAAAACCAACACAGGTTCCATGCAAAAAGATCTAAAACACACTAACCATGCCAAAACGCGAGACGAGGAAAGAAAACACCGCTCAAGGTTACGTTTCACGCGTCCTAAGAAACAAAAGAAACCGCTCGGACTCGTGTTTCATGCGTCTCGAGATAGGAGAAAAATAACTCAGGGCCATGCTTTACGCGCCTGTAGACGTCCCGAACGTCCCGGGGGAAAATTCCCTATTTTGTTCATTTGGGGTCACTACAGTTTGGACTCAAATTGTCACGGTTCCAAATCTAGTCTCGCAAAGTGCAATGCAAGACTGATAAATCACTAAAGAGTCCAAATCCGACAAATCGTTTTGAAAATAGATTTTTAGAAAGAAGTGCCAAACATGGACTGCTTTGCCAGATACAGAGTCGCCACCTAAATATTTTATTTTGGGAGAATTTAGGAAACCCTGACTCGTGCCTAAGGCCATGTGTCCGTCATCACCAAAGTTGCCTCGGCTCGGGAACTTAGGTATGATTGGGGAAGGTCACTTCATGAGCACCCCCGCTCGCCCGATCAAAGATCGGCCTCTACTAACCATGATATCGAGTTTTGAAAACATTATGTGCTCTTATTTCGGTTATTAGCCTAGAATTACTATGTGACGCGCACAACATATCAAGTATAGACTGGATCGTCTAAGTTGGAACAAAACATCTTATGTTTGTTTTTGAAAGCGGTTTGCTACTCGCAAGTAGGCTAAAATGCGGATTTTGCCACCCTCAAGTGGGCTTAGAAAACATGGCGATTTGCCACTCTCAAGTGGGCTTAAAACTCGCAATCGATGAATTGTTCCAATTTAAATAATCCAACCTTCACCCACAGGCATTCAGGCAGTTATATCACATAAGCACATAGCCTCATGGTAAGCATACTATCATGGCAACACTCACACGCATGCAAGGATGCTAAAGCATAAACACTTACCGAGTACTCCGAGCCAAAGAAAGAAGCTAATTAGAAAACATGCATGAATCCTAACTATACTGAGATGCCTAATGCAACACATGCAAAAATGCAACTACAATAGGCTCGGCTATTCTGAGATGGCATATGAAATGCAACAATCGATACATGTATTCAACTTGGAATTGAAATACAATGCAGTTAGCATGATGCGCAGAGCCCGGTGCATGCAATACAGATAAATGAATGCAAGCATGCGAACATATAGATGCTAATTGAAACATGCCCTAAAACTAACCATCATAAGCTGGTAAATAAAAGGGAGAAAGACGTGGGGTTGGAAGACATACATCACACGCGCGCACACTTATTACAAAATTGCCCTCCTCGGAGGGTCCGAAAGAATAATACAAATTAACTAACTAACAAGCTAATTAATTATTACACAACACTTAACTAATTAAATGAAGTAATTAAGCTAAGAAAGCAGTAAAGAGGCCTCGGGAAGAGGGATGAATGCATGCATGTTCGGTTTCGCTCGGAAATCCATCGCCATACTCATGCTGCCTCTGTTTACACTGCTCTGCACTTCTGAAAACTGCGCAAGTCTCCAGGATGTTTCTGAACCACCTTCTGAGCACTGTGGAAGGTCACCGACCATGGGAAACTGGTCATTGACCATGTGTGAGGCTCTCGGCCAACAATGCATAGCCGGCCGGCACTGAAGATGGCCGATCGGCCATCTCTTTCTGCAGAATCCTGTTTTGCTGCAGCAGAGGGCAAACAGAGCATAGCAATGCATTTTCAAAGCAATGTTTGCACAACCACCCTCCTTATCATGTTTAAGACTCAAAGGAGTATGGTTTTCGACCCTTGGACCATCAATCACGTATTTCAATGCATGATGGCCAAAGAAGCCAAGTGTGCAACTCAATATGGAATGAAATGCACAAAACACATAAAGGGCCCGAACCTCTATCATGATTGATCAAGAGGCAAGAGATGCACACACAATGCAATGCAACCTAGGCAAGCAAGCAAGCATGCAAATAACTCAAGTGTGCAACAAATCTAATGCAACATGAGCATGTTAACATGCAATATGCAATAGGCATACAACCTAAACATGTGGACATGTATAGCATGCAACAACATGCAAAATGAAACAAGCATGCAACAACATGGTGAGATGGACTTACACTAACATGGGTAGCTCTCAAGCATGCCAAAATCAGTGGCCAAATGAGATGAGAACAAGACCCAAGATTCATGCAAACATGCACAATGCAAGGGCTCCAAGCCTAAGGCACAAAATGCAACTCTCCAAGAGCAATGCAAGAATGAAACATGGCATACAATGGCATACATTCCAGCTTTGAAATGGCATACTAAATGATTCCAAAATGACTCCGAAGCATGCAAACACTCATGCTATGCATGCTAGAAGGCTCAAATACCGAAACTAGTGAAGCACACTTTACTATAGGTATACAAAGCAATGCTCAAATGGCAAAACCAGCCCCAAACAGATCCTAGGCAGGTCCAAGACAGTAGCAAAATGGCCTAAAATGATGGCTCAGAATGCACAAAGATGAAGCTCATGCAATGGCTCATGAATAGGGCATACGAGCACAACTTTCAAGGGCACTCAAAGCATGGAAAATATGGAATTATAGCAACCCTATAAGCTCTGAAATGTCAAGCTCAATGATTCTAATACATGCAAATACTTCAAGTTAGGCATGCAAGAGTGCTCAAAACTCAAAGCTAGTCGAAGCTATTACACAACAAGTATGCATGGCAAGCATTTTTTGACCATGAGGCCTCAAAACAGAGTTAAGGCAGCCCAAAATATGCACAAAATCAGTTTAGATGATGGCCAAAATATGCTAGCATGAAGGGCCAAAACAACATGCAATGTATGTGAGTAAGCATGATTTACATTACAAGCCTATGAAGCATGTGAGGGGCCGCCAAACCAGTCAAAAACAGATTCATGGCATGCCAAAATATGACCAAAAACCCACTGAAACATAACCAATACATGCAAGAATGATATGCTCATTTGATAAGCTATAAGAGGGGTTACTCTACACATGCAAGAAGCAAGCAAAAGGGGATCAAACCACATATGGACAGAGCTTATGCAGGTCCTAAAAACCACCAAAAAAAGCCTGAACCAAGCTTGGGATGCATGCAAATATGTGCTCCTTTAATAGGCCAAAAATGCTAGTAAACAAGACAACAAGGGAGAGGGTCACCCCTCTCCTTCTTAGGACCTCAAAATACCATCCCCACCATTGAAATCCCTTTGGATTTCAGTGGTGAGAAGGCCAATACAAGGTGGTCCCGAAGCTCACAAAAAAGGCACAAAAATGAGGCCAAACAAGGCCTAAGAGGGGGTAAACAACCCCAAACACAAAAGTGATCTTAAACAAAGATCAAGAGCATGCAAAATTAGAACTTTTATCAGTTATACACTAAGCTTGAAACAATATACAAATGGGTCTAAAACCTTAAGCAAAAATGGGGAATAAATGGATAAGTTCTCACCCTTGATGCACAGCTGCAAAACTAGCAGGTTCTTGGACCAAGAACCAACTCTTTAACCTCTGAAAATGACCTCCAAGAACCTTAGATGAATGGTGGAGGTGTGTGGCTATGAGGTGTGGTGTAATAGGTCAAGAACAATGCACTTTTGGAGCTCAAAATAGAGAGATATAAAGAGAGATATATGTTTGTCTTAGACAAATTTTTTTCGACCTCTCTAAAGGAGAGGGAGGCCCTTTTTTATAGAGAAACAAGAGGGTTCAAGCTTCTTGGAGAAGCTAAAGAGGTTCAAGCTTCTTTAAGAAGCTAAAGAGGTTCAAGCTTCTTGGAGAAGCTAAAAAGGTTCAAGCTTCTTCAAGAAGCTAAAAAGGTTCAAAAGGTTCAAGCTTCCTCAAGAAGCTAAAACAAGGGTTCAAAAGGTCCAAGCTTCCCCAAGAAGCTAAAACAAGGGTTCAAAAGGTTCAAGCTTCCTCAAGAAGCTAAAATAAGGGTGTAAATCCTCCATACACGTGTATGGAGGATACAGTATGTGCCACCTGGCACTAAATATTTGCATAAAGCAGATGAACAGGGTTTGGCCAGCATAAAAGGCCGATCGACCAACACAAAGGGCCGGTTGACTAAAAACATTGCTGACCGGCCAACATTTTTGGCCGGTAGCAATAAGATAGGGCCGGTGGCAACATGCCAAGACCGGTGGGGTGTGGGGATAGCCAACAAGCCATTTCCCTCCCTCAGGTGCAAAGATCACAAGTCCTTGGTCCAACCAAGCACAAAACAAATAAGTCGAGAGATCTTGAGGCAAGGCGCGCAACCGAGGCCTCTGAGAACTCAAGACGAACACGAACATGGATGATCATCGAATGTTCAAACGATGACGTCCAAGTCTTGAGGACGGTCAAAAATGAGGTGTCTACAGCGCCCCAAGATAAAAGTAAAACCACTCAGGGTCGCGCTTCATGCGTCCTAAGATAAAAGAGAAACTGCTTGGGCTCGCGCTTCATGCGTCCTGAGATAAAACACTCCCAGAGCCGCGCTTTACGCCTTCTGAGATAAAAGAGAAACCGCTTGAGTTTGCACTTCACGCTTCTTGAGATAAAATAGAAATCGCTCAGGCTCGCGCTTCACGCGTCTCGAGATAAAAACAAGCCCAGAGTCGTGCTTCACTCGTCCTGAGATAAAATACGCTCAGAGCCGCGCTTCACGCATCCTGAGATAAAAGAGAAACTGCTCGGGCTCGCGCTTCACGTGTCCCGAGATAAAACATGCCTAGAGCCTTGCTTCACGCGTCCTAAGATAAAAGAGAAACCGCTCGGGCTAGCGTTTCACACGTCTTGAGATAAAAAATGCCCAGAGCTGCGCTTCACACATCTTGAAATAAAAGAGAAACCGTTGAGGCTCGCGTTTCATGCGTCCCGAGATAAAACACGCCCAGAGTCGTGCTTCACGCATCCTGAGATAAAAGAGAAACCGCTTGGGATCGCGTTTCACGCGTGTCGAGATAAAAGATGCCCAGAGTGGTGCTTTACGCATCCTGAGATAAAAGAGAAACCGCTCGGGCTCGCGCTTCATGCATCCGAAGATAAAACATGCCCAAAGCCGTGTTTCACGCACTTGAGATAAATAACAAAGGATGCAAAGAGGAATGAACAAGTGCGATAGATGCACAAAGTAAACAAGCTTGATAGATGCACAAAATGAACAAGTCAATATAGAGACAATGTATATTCTATAACTGACGTGTGATGTAAATTGAAAGCATGTTCTATGCAAGAAACAAGAGCATATTCTGTGCAAAACTAAGAGCATATTCTATGCGAAATTGATAACACGTTCTATGCACGAATCATAAATGATGTATGACACGTATGCATCATACGTATATGCGAAAATGCACATTCTATGCAATAGAAGAGAACAAAGACACAATTTGACAAAACGAATAAAATGATATTCGGTGACGACTTCCGATTTACCTCTTGGAGGATTGTAACATGTTCAAAAGGATACACCTCGTTCACAGTAGCAAGTGGGACATGTTCACACACCGAAACGTAGCTGTAAGCTTTCAAAACAGAACCTTCTATACACTACTCAAGAAACAAAAGCACAGAACAGCACTAGGACCCACCTGAGAGCCACCGGCCACCTGCCGGCCACCAAGAGAAGCCGTCGGCCACCTGCAGGCCACCAAAAAACCTTGTCGGCCACAGATGTGGCCTGCCGGCCACCGATGGCAGATTCGGGGCAAATCGGTCTTTTTGGCTCGGGTCTTTAAGTATACATCTCAAGGCTTCATTTCCTTACTTCTCTAAGCTCGAAAATCCTCTCCCTCTCTCTAGGTACTTTCTCTCTCTAGGTCCGTGCTTTATACGCATTTTCCAACACCCCACGCACACTTTTTTCGTAAAACCCTCTTGATTCTCTACATTTTAAACCGATCAGATTTTGATTTCGTTGTTTTTTTCTTCATTTTCATCACTTTAGGCTTGTTTCCCTCAAGTTTCTCTCGGGTTTCATGAACTTTTCCGGGTTTTGACTTTTTCTCATATTTTCTCTCTCCTAGGGTTGACTTTTTCCAAGTTTACCCTATTTTCTCCATTTTTCTTCACTTTCTACATACTTTTCACTCGCTTTCCAGCTGGCAGATGAGATTCCTTATGACGGAGCTCCTCTCGAGGTTCCGCTTGTGTTTCCACCCATTGCCAAGGTAGAGGAGCCAACAGTTGCCAAGGTTGACGGGGCAGCTGAGGACATTGAAGCTGACCTTGAGGTGGAGTTTGTGCTAGAGTTTGAGCCAGAGCTGTTACCATTGAGAGTGTAGCCTTTCGATCTGACGACATGTCATCCCCGCACGGACATATTACCGCCTGGAGGCATTAGGTGTTTCAGCGATTTTGCTCGTGGTGTACCAGAGGACCTCCTGCTGAGGGAGTCGGACTCCCACATTTCTTCCAGCGCTACTGAGGTATGAACTCTGTTTTCATGCCTTCATGCCTTTCTTTTCTGTACATTTCTTGCACTATCTTTCATCTAATTGCACTTTCATCATTGCTTTTCATATGATTCACCTGTTCTTTGCCATAGGGAGACTCTCATGCCTACAAGGGGTACGGAGCGATGACGGCGAGGGACTGGTACAATAAGCTCCCTGTCGGGGTCTATGACATTGTCGATGAGGTTGGCTTCAGCCTTTTCTACTTCGGACTGACATGCGTCATAGCGAGCCTCCTCCTTCTAGGAGCGCTAGTGGAGAGGTGGTAGGACACCACCAACTCCTTCCACCTTTCTACTGCCGGGGAGATAACTTCCTATTACTTCCCCATGATCACAGGCCTAAGAATAGGGGGTGATCCGATCCTTTTTGACACAGACATGGGCGAGTGGGAGGTTGCTTGGATCCATCTATTGGGAGCGTGCCCACCTTTGTATCGACCAACCATGGTGAGATACAGTTGGTTCGCTGAGCAGTTCCGCGGGAGCGAGCCTAAGACGCTGGAGGAGATAGAACAGTATGCCTGGGGCTTCTTGATGTTTGTTCTCAGTACCACCTTGTTTTCGAACAGGTGGAACACCTTGGGTTTATATCTGTTGAGTGCCCTAGTGACCCTTCTCCTGGTTCGATTATATGATTGGGGCGGAGCTGGCCTCACCACCCTTCATGGCTATATGAGTTTCACCTCCCGCTTGAGGGGAGAGCGGATCAGAGGCTACTGGCGAGCCTAGGAGGTATGCATTTCAGTTTCCTCTTTGTACTTTACACTTTCTACTTCATATTTTCTGCTTTATATCTGTTCAACACCTGTGCTTTCTGTTTTGCACTTTCTATATCTGTTCATACTCTGTGCTTTCTACTTTGCACTTTCTGTATCTGCTCATGTCATGTGCTTTCTATTTTGCACTTTTTGTATCTGCTCATGCCATGTGCTTTCTACTTTGCACTTTCTATATCTGCTCATGTCTTGTGTTTTATGCTTTGCACTTTTTGTATCTGCTCATGCCATGTGCTTTCTTCTTTGCACTTTCTGTATCTGTTCATATTGTTAATAACCTCGCTTCCCTTTCCTTGTAGCTGTGGGTTTATGCTTATTTCCCGGCTCTCATTCCAGAGCCTATGGAGGAGCTCCCATTTTTTGTCCCTTACTCGTGACGGTACGTTGGTTGGTGTCAGCCCCGGAGTTGTGAGACCTTTGCCTTCTTCTGCCATTACTTTGATACAGTGGCCGTCCATGAGGTAACCCGAAACTCATAATCATTTTTGCTTTATTACTGTTATGATTCATACTTTGGCAACTGACACTGACTAACAATCTGTACATTCTCTGCTTGCAAATCACGCGGCAGCTTTGGGTGATGATGTTGGTCGGGGTGAGAGACCAGTATGCGGGAGCTTAGGGCACATCGTGTTTCTGGATTCTGCTGGAGGACCCAGTCTGCTGGGCTTGGTTTTTGAGCGAGAGATGCGTTCGCTAGACTGTGGGCTTACCTGATCCAGTCGTTCCGATGCCACCCCTGAAGTCTATGAGGACAGCAGATAGCCTATTAGTTGACGCAGTCATACAGTTCATGGTAGGCTTGGACGCTGACTTCTTCAGAGGAGAGGACGATTACACGACATTTATTTAGACCCACCTTATGCCTCCTCCGACGGGCGTTCACGTAGGCGAGGGAGCAAGGGCTCCTGTGGCGAGTGAGGCGACTAGAGCCCATACTAGAAGGGCTCCCCCTGTTGAGTAGACTATTCGTTGGCTGGAGCTTCCCACTGCGCTCACATGCTGGCGGCCGACTGGGACTGCTCACCAGATTCCGATCGAGCCGGCAGAGGCTGGGCACGAGTATGTCGGAGTTCAAGGCACGTCTTAGGTATGGACTACACTTTTACAATTTACACCCCACACTTCCATTTTAGATATGTTTATTGATCACCCAAATGTGCTTGTAGGCATCTATAGAGTATACATGGAGCCTTCTCGAGCTGGTCGCTTCTCTGATGGGTATGGTGCAGAGGAGGGAGATGCTGCTTGGTCTCCACGGTATTTGGGTAATTTCCTTCAATTCAGCATTCATTTCATTACTAACTCTGCTGTGCATCACACTATCATATTTCCATTGATACACCAGCATTTCAACTGTAGTCTTTCCCAAACTGCACTGCTACACTACACTAATACACTATACTCACACATTGTTCTGTATGATACTTATTCTGCATACTATGCCTGTATCTGATACACACACTATAGCTAATATGTTGACAACCGCAGCACCACCAGCACCGGCAGTACCTCCTCTAACAGCAGGGAGGAGAGAGAGACAAGCCCTAGCACGCGGCCGAGATGTGAGTTACGGTCGAGGTAGGGATAGGGGCACTTGAGGCCAAAGCAGTCCTTCAGAGCCCATTTTGAGTGATGACGATGCTGAGACTAGAGACTCTGAGAAGGCAGTGAGTTGGCATTTTGAGTCATCCGAGAGTGGAGACGATGATGCTGGCTTAGGATCCGAGAGCGGAGGTGACGTCGAGGCGGGTTTTGAGGCAGAGAGTGAAGATGATATCGGCTCTGGTTCAGAGTCTGATTTTTACAGTGGTGCCGATGGAGATAGTGCTCTCGAGTCCCTTCCGAGGAAGAGGACGAAGAGGGCCTCTCGGGCCTGAGATGACTGGTGCTGATGTTTTTGTACTTTTCGCTTATTTCTTTTTTTTGGTAGCATTAGCACATGTATAGCTTCAGATAGGTTTATTTTTGCTTTTGAAACTTGCACTCCTCTTTTGTAAAAACCATTATCGGAATAAAACCTCACAGTTTTTATGAAAAGTGTTGTCATTTTTGCATCATGAGCACCATATTTGCATGAAATGGAAATAGAATTGAATTTGCCAAGAGAGCGCTTGATTAAAACAATGTTCTTAATCAGGTAATGAGTCGACCAACAACTAAAATATAAAATACAACATATAACTCGATAAACAAAGCAAAAACAACTTAGATACAAATAAACACCATTGCTAAAACCAAAAAACTCAAAACAAGACCTTAAAACACACAAAGATCAAGACAAAACACATGCTGCCAACACTGCCCAGCACATAGGTGGATGGCAGGACAAAAAGCGGGATTGCCAGCCAGAGATGGGAGTTGTTGGCCAGAGGAGGTGTGTGAGGAACCTCTAGATTGTTGACAGCTAGCTTCCACTCATAGCCTTATCTTCTACAAAAGGTTCAGCTTCGTGATTTCTCCTCCAAAACCTCATTTCAGCAGCAATTTCTTCCATAAATGGAGATATTTCTTGCCGAGAAGCTCACGGATTGAGTAGTTGCTTTAGACGGCACGAAAAAGGTAAATTTCTAGGGTTTTGACATAAATGCACTTTTTCCGTTGAGCCGTACCCCACTTTGTTTTCCGTTCCTCCATGCCGCGACCCGATGCTAGGACCCAATTACACATGTTTTTCGCTTCGGAGGGCCGACACTTGAAGAATTTCAGGCACTAATGGCATCTCGGCGTGATGAGAAAATCACGCCTCAGCCTCGTTTTGGCCACACCAAGCTTTGGGATAGATGTGTGGGCTCACTTTGCACGAGGCTCGATCTTTGGCCCACAACGGAGAGCTAGACATACTCAGCTTAATTCATCGATTTTCTGCCATCGGTGATAGAGGAGACCTTCTTTGGCGAGGTTTTCGGCAACATGTCCTTTGCTTATGTATGCTTGCACATTTCCTTCTTGCCCCTAGCTTCGGCAGATCCAGCATTCGATTGATCGAAGTGGCCCAAGGTTTGAAAGAAGGCAAGAGTTGCATTGGTTTGGCGTTGGCGGAGACCTTGATGGGCTTAGATGCCTTTCATCGGTGAGGGAGGACCAAGTTCGCGGGGAGTCCACTATTTCTCCAGGTATTGTTTCCCACCATTTCTCATATGTGTTTCTTACATCACTTGGCACTCATGCTCTATTTTTCTCTCAAAGCCCTTTTCTTCCTTTTCTCTCAACATACACCTCTTTATTCTTTAATCTCTCTTATTTTTCATCCTTTCCTGGGTATGGCTTATAGGTAAGCTGAAGGTAGTAGACTCTTGCCTTGAGTACTCAGCTCGAGGTTATTTCTTCCGCCACCAACTAGTAAATTTCCCCAACGAGGGATGGTGGTGTAACTGGATGTGTAGTAGGTCTGTAACTGACATAGCTTGGTGTTGCCCCTGGCTTAATCTAACCGAGATAAGTTATAACATGGCTCGACAACCTGGCATACAGTTGATCGGCCTCACGCACTGCGTGTTCTACTTTCTCTTCTGGTTCAGATGTCAGTTTGGGTATGATCAGACCTGCCCGGAGGAGGGAGTAGAATATCCAGTTTCATTCCCAGTTTGTGGTTCACACTTGGCTAGGTATCTCACTGCGTGGAGGACGAGGGAGCTTCTGACCCCTGCCCCTAGTTTCAGTTATGCCCCTTCTGGCGAGTGCTTGGCTTGGCTTGAGAATGAGGCACAAACCGGGCCCACTTTGGCTTCAAAAGCTTCCGCAAGCATGAGCAGAGGATGCGGGAGCACCCTGACTCACCTATGCCCCTAGTTTATTGCTTTGACCTTTTTTTTCGAGTCTTTTCGATGTAATAAAAGTAACTTTGATTTGTATCAGGGAGTTGGAGAAATTTATGTTGAAATCAATGGAATTAAAGTTGTGAGCACTAAATTTTTTTTCTTTTAGTCCAAAAATGGTCTAAGTTGTAAAAGGTAAAATTTTGAACAAAATCAACTTTTATTAAAACTTTTCAAAACTATTTTCGAAAAGGATCACCACTTACGGAATCGATCCTCAAGATGTACAACCCCGAATCAAAAGATCATAAATACCCCTGATTGAATACCACTCCTCTGCATTAAAACCAACTCTTCTTCCCAGAATGAAGATCACAACCAAACTCTCAGGTAAAGAATAGACAAAGATAACCTGATCAGACACATGGACAGGATAGTTGAGTTGGAGGTGATTACGGCCGAACTTCAGGATGAAGTTGCCTACGTATTCCAAAGATGGGAATTAGGCCTTACGTAGTTTAGTTCAGGTTCATTCGAGTATTCATTCTCTCCTTTTGTGCTCTAACTTTTGCCAAAGTTGCCCTTCAGGGTTTCAACCTTGCGAGCTCAGTTTTTCTTTATTTCTAATTTTCCATGCTTTAACTTTTGCCTAGGTTGCCCTTTCGAGTTTTCGACCTAGCGAGCCTCTCAGGGATAGTATTTCTTTAACTTGTCCATGTTGATCGGTTGAGAAAATTCCAGGCCATTTAAGTCCATGAGAATAACAGCTCCACCTGACCAAATAGCTTTGATGATGTAAGGACCAGTCCAATTGGGTCTGAACTTGTCCCTAGGGTCATGAATGGGAGTTCAGTTGTCTTTCAACACCATGTCCTCTTCTTTGAGATTTCGGGACTTAACTTTCTTTTTAAAAGTTCTAGCAATTCTGCGTTGGTAGCCCTGAACATGATATAATGCTTTCAGCCTTCTTTCATCAAACAACATTAGCTCCTCAACTCTGCTTTGTTGCCAGTCTGCCTCTGCTATCTGACACTCAGCATAACTCGCAGTGATGAGACTTCTATTTCAATTGGCAAAATGGTTTCCATCCTATAAATGAGAGAATAAGGAGTTGCCTTTATAGACGTCCAGATTGAAGTTTTGTAGCCCCAGAGCGCGAATGACAATTTATCTGGCTAGTCCTTGTAGGTCTCAACCATCTTCTGCAAGATGTTCTTGATGTTCTTGTTAGCGGCTTCAACAACTCCATTAGTTTGTGGCCTGTATGTAGATAACTTATGGAAAGCCACATTATATTTTTCCAACAAGTCTATCACTATTTTTTTGAAGTGGGAGCCATTATCTGATATGATCTCGTTTGGGAGTCCGTACCGGCAAATGATATTGTTTCTGATAAACTTAGCCACATGCGATGCCTTCAACACTGCATAGGACTGAGCTTCCACCTACTTTGTAAAGTAATCAATTGCCACCAAGATATATTCATGCCCATTCGATCCATAACATCAATTCCCCAGACTGAGAAAGGCCATGGCGAAGTCATGTTGTACAATTTTGACGGCGGGATTTTCATACGATTGGCATGAATTTGGCATTTGTGGCATCGCCGAATAAAACAAATACAATCCTCCTCCATGGTGGACCAGTAGTAACATTGTCTGAGAATCTTCTAAGCTAGCATCACTTCGTTCATGTATGTCTTGCATTCTCCTCCATGGATGGCCTCCATCAGGCACTTTGATTCCTCTTCTTCCGCACACAACTTGTGCATTCCCAGATGACCTCTCTTTTACAGTTTACCTCTGCAGATGATAAATTGGATGTCCATTCGCCGTATTTCCCTTTTGTCCTTGGCATTTGCCTCTAGCGGATAAATCTTCTTTTCTGAGAAGTTCTAAATATCATAGTACCAGGGGTTTTTATCTTACGCTTCATCTATCACGGCAATAGTTTCATAAGCCGACTTATATTTCTGCTCAATGATACTTGGATGCATCTGGAATCCAAGTGGGATATCTACCATAGAAGATAGAGTTGCTAAAACATTAGTGAACCTGTTGTTCTCTCTTAGTAGATCCGTGAAAGTCAGCTTTTCAAACCTAGGAATCAGAAAATCCAAGGTCTGATGGTAAACTTTCATATTTTCTTCTTTGATTTTCCAGTCTCTATTTGCTTGAGAAACAACTAAGTTTGAGTCCCCGATAACATCCTATCTTTTTGCCTCTAGTTCCAGGGCGGCTTCTAAACCAGCAATACACACTTCATATTTTACTTCATTATTCGACACCTTGAACCGGAGTTTGAAGGCCAAAGGTATATGGGAATCGTCGGGTGCTATCAGTAACACACCTATCCCATAACCGTACTGATTGGACGCTCAGTCAAAATACATCGTCCAAGTTTACTCCTCAACTTGTAGAATGGCTTCATCTGGGAAGAAGTATTCCACTGCCTCATCTCCTTCTACTGGGTGATTTGCTAGGAACTCTGCTATAGCTCTTCCCTTGACCAACTTGCGGGTGACGTATTTGAGATCAAATTCAGAGAGGAGAAGCAACCAACGGGCTAGCCTACCCGAAAGCGCTAGTTTCTCAAAGAGATATTTGATGGGGTCTAATCTCGAAACTAGGATTACAGAGTGAGCTAACAAGTAGTGCCTCAACTTCCTGGTAGCCCATACCAAGGCTAGGCAAGCTTTTTCCAATGGAGTATAGCGGGTCTCATATCCAACATTTTCTTACTCAAGTAGTAGATGGCTTTCTCCACCCCATCTTCAGATTCCTGAGGGAGCATGCATCCATGGTTGTGTCTGTTATTGATAGGTATAGAATTAAAGGCTTCCCCGGCTCTAGCGGCGACAACACAGGCAGATTCTAGAGGCACTGCGTAACCTGCTCAAAGACGAATTGACATCGATCATCCCATTGAAATTTCTTTCCTTTCTTCAAGAAACCAAATAGTGGTTCACAAGTCAAGGTTAATTTGAAAATAAACCGTCTTATGAATTGCACTTTATTCAGAAAGCCTCGCACCTCATTTTCAATCCTTGGTGGTGGCATTTCTAGGATGGCCTTGATTTTGGAAGGATCTACTTCGATGCCCCTCTGTGTGATCAAAAAGCCCAGCATTTTCCCTACTGTTATGCCGAAGGTGCATTTTTGCTGGTTTAACCTCAATCTGTATTCTCTAATCTATTGAAATAATTTCTTTAAGGCAGTGTAGTGGCCCTCTTTTTCTTTGGACTTAACAATCATGTCGTCTGCATACACCTCGATCTCTTTGTGGATCATGTCATGCAGAATGGTGGTCGCAGCCCTTTAATAGGTAGCTCCAGCATTTTTCAGACCAAATGGCATAACCCGGTAGTAGTAGGTACCCCACGGCGTAGTGAATGTGGTCTTCTCTCTATCCTTGGGCGCCATCAGAATCTGGTTATACCCGAAAAACCCATCCATAAAGGGTAACAATGCATGGCCTTCAGTGAAGTCCACTAACTTATCAATGTGCGGCAGAGGGAAGTCATCCTTCGGACTGGCTCTGTTCAAGTCCTGGAAGTCCACACACACCCAAATTATACCATCCTTTTTTAGCACTGAGAGGATGTTGGCCAACCAAGTTGGATACTCAGATACTAACAAGAAACCTGCCTCAATTTGCTTGGTGACCTATTCCTTGATTTTCAGCGCCCAGACGGATTCTATGCAACTTCTGCTTGATCGGTTGGGCCTTAGGGTCAAGAGGGATCTGATGCAGTACAATCTCAAGATCAATTCCACGTATGTCTTCGTAGGACTATGCGAAAACGTCTTTGAAATCTTTTAACAAAACGAATAAGCGTTCGCGCTCCTTCGAAGATAACGTGGACCCAATCTGGACCATACGCGGATCTTTCTCAGTACCCACATTAAAAACAATGATTTCATCAGCACAGGGTTTAGCAAACCTCTCATCCTCTCGATTAATCAAGTTTTTCAAAATCAGAGGAATTATTTCTTCTTTGATTTCATTAAAATTCTGAAAATCTTGGTCAATACAATAAACCAACAGCACAGAGAAGTACACAGAATTTGCAGAGTTCTTATTCAAAGGGTCCTGATCTTCGGCTATAGACTCAAAAAAAAAGTTGAATGAAGACCTAGATAGGACTTTGGTATCCGGGTTACCACCTCCAAAAATACTAGACTCAGACTCAGATGAACTGGAATTTGATCCCAACTCCACAGACTTAGTGGAATTAGATTCTAGCTTATCACCAAACTCAGAACTAGACAGATAGCCTTTCTCCAGCTGCTAGATAAGAGAGGGTGCCTCTGATACATCCAAAATGCTGTTGGTTGAATTCACAACCGATTTTTCCCTGATCACGGAGACAGTAAGGTTATCCCCTAAGTCTTCTGGGTCAGCCACAGGATCTGTCAGGAGACAAGCTAGCGCTGCCCCTACTCCAAGTTCGTTGTTGTTTGAGTCATTTTCCATGCTCTGTTCAGCTTCAATGCTTGGTTTAGCCTTTTCCTCAGTATCATTATCTTGCAGCTGTAGGTTAAAGAATATTTCGAACTCGGGGACATGCTGCCTCGTGGAATTCACCCAAGGCTCAGGAAAGCCGCAAAAGGGGAAATCTTCTCCCTCCTGAACAAAGCGGCCATTTAGTGTTCCCTGGATTGACCTGTGGGTGAGCTCATAGTGTTTCTCGGCTTGCTTAGCTTTGGCTCTTCCTTTCATCTCTTCTCTTTTCCTGATCCAGTCCTCTTTGGTGGGCGCATAGCCCAGTCTAAAGGCTCGTGGGTTGTGTGGCACATTTGTCAATGCTGCCACGCCTTTTCGGCCACTTCTTCCAAGTCCCATTCCTGGCATATGCTGCAGTTTGTTCATGAAATAGATAGACTGGGTGCTGACATACATGCCTTCATCTGCTGCCAAAATGGTCTGCACTACCCGGGCTTTAGCTATAGTGAAACCTGAGAGGAATACATCCACCTCGCCATAGGTGATCTCCAACACTGGCGTAGTTACCTTCGGTGGCGGGTGAATGGATGAATTCCCACAAATAATAGCCACTCCTGCCCCATGAGAGTATTTCAACATTTGGTGGAGGGTGGAGGAGATAGCTTTCATGTGATGTAACCAAGGCCGCCCTAACAATAAATTGAAGGTGGCCGGCACATCCAGGATATGGAACTCGATATCTTGCTGAGCTGGGCCCATCTGAACTCTAATTTGCACCGTGCCCATGACCTCCCTGCTCTTATTATCATATGCTCGAATTACTTGGGTTGTGGGCACAAAGTTTGCTGGTCTAAGGCCAATTGCATAAGTTGTGTAGGAAGGACATACATTGATGGCCGAATCAGTGTTTATCAACACCACTGGCACCCACTTCTCCCTGCACTCAACAGATATGTACAAGGGTTTGTTGTGAGTTGAGCCTTCCGGCGGTAGTTCTTTCTAAGAAAAGGTTAGAGTTGGCTTGGTGCGATCTGGGAAGACCAACCTCACAAGCTGTTCAGGGGTAGTGTCAATAGACAATTTAGCCTTGCCCATTGTTGACAGTACTGCCTGTCGATGCACCCTGGAGACCATGAGAAGACCCCAGATTGAGATGGCAACTTGGATTTTCTTAAGCTGTTTCAACACTGCCTCTTCTTCCAGCTGCTTCTCTTTTTATCTCTCGACCTCTCTATCTTTTCTAGATGCCTCAACTTGATCTAAGTGCGGTGGCTTAAAATACCGCCCACTTCTTGTCATGTGGTCTATTTCTTCAGCATGCCACTTGTTGTTTGGAAGACACTCACCCTAGTCTTCATCGGTGTGGGTCAAATGTAGATCTTCATTATCCCACCATACACCTTCAGCAGCCGACAAAAAGTTGTCCAGCTCCATCTGTATTACCTTTACATCACAGGTATCCTCCACAGGTTGTTGGGCCAGTATTGTTTTCTGGTTGTCTTCAACCCTCTCTCGTTCAAACTGCTTCAGTGCAGCTTCCTGTTCTGTGTCCACAGTGCTCATTACGCCCAGTTCCTGAGCTGAATTTTCCATGCTTGCGTTCTCTGGCAGCTTTCTCTTTTCATCAGCCCTTCCAGCTACTATAGCAATTCCTGCTTCCTTTTCCTCGAATTTCATTTCAGTTTCTTCCTCCTTATCTGACTCATCACTCAGCCACCCTAAGTTATCAGTTGATCCATTCAAGTCGAACTAGCCAATCGGCACATCCCCTTGATCTTGCTCATCAAAGAACTGCAGGTTGTCTAAATCCTCCTCAAGTTTCGCTAAATCATCCAACCCCTGGCTTGGGCCATCTTTCCTAACCACATTAACCTTTACCACAATTGGCAACACCAATTCGACCTTGACTTGATCGGTTGGCACAATGTAGCAGCTTGGATCGTACACCCCATTAGGTAAGTCCTTAGAGCTCTCCGGCAATGGACTCATACCTTCCTCCAAGATCGACCTCTCTTTTACTGCAACTATTGCCACCACAAGCTTAGGTTGAAGTGCAGACGTGTCCATTATGCACAAATTTGTGCTTTTAGGAATGAACAACGTTGGTCTTGGTAGGTGGGAAGGGGTAATATATATGTTGGGGTCGTAGGGGATGGCCAGTGTATGGATTAGGTTTAGATTTTGAGGTAGGGGAACTTGATTATGGGCCGGGAGAGGGTTTGTAGTTATATTTGGTTTCTAAGGTGGTACGATCACCTTGTTGTCGATGAGGTCTTGGATCTCATGATGTAGTCGGAAGCATTGGTCGGTATCATGACCATGTTGTTGGTGAAACGCACAGTATTTTGCTAGGTTATGTTTGGGTGGAAGAGGATCAAGTAACGGGTGGGGCTCTAATGGTTTGAGGTGCCTTTTTTTGACTAGCACCTTCATGGCTTGAGACAGGGTCATGTAGAGTTGGGTAAAGGTCTTCTGGGATCGGACAGGGTTGGCTGAAGTTTATGGGGTTGTGTTGGCAAAGGGATTAGCAGTCTTGGTTATGATGGTGACAACGCTCACATCCGACAGCCTCGCAGCTGTGCTACCACTGGTGGTAGCATTGGAACTGTGCACAAAAGGCCTTTTTGCCTGCTCTTTCTCATCTGTAATCAACCTTTGTTTCATGGTGTCTTCAATTTGAACCCCCATCTCATGGAACTCGGTGAATGTGAATAGAGGTAAGACAATCATCTTCTGTAACAACTTCCCGTGCAGATTGCGGACTACCATCCTTATCTGATCTTTCTTGAAAGGCCTTGTGGTCATCATTGAAGCTTTGGCCCTTCACCTTGTCACAAATTCTGAGAAGCCCTCCTTCGGCTCTTGGTGTGTTGCTTCGAGATCACGAGTTGTGACCTCGATTTGTGTTATACAAGTACTGAGCAATAAAGGCCTCAACCATCTCCTCTCAATTTTTCTTAACAGAATCCTCTAACTTTGCATACTAAATAGCCACTATACCAGACATGGTACGGCCAAAGAGGGACAACTTCTGCAATCTAGTCAGGCTCATCGGCCGCAAGATGTCCGAAAACAGCCGTAGATGAACCATGGGATCTCTAGAGCTGTCGAATCGGTCGATGTGCGGCATTTTGAACCAATCTAGTAATGTCACTGTAGAGTCGGTGTACCTGTCCTCTATGTCCGGGATGAAGTTAACACCTTGTGCTCTCTTGAATAGCTTCTCTAGTTTGTTGACCTTGAGTATAGTTGGGTCAACCTCAAACTCAAATGGAGCCTTAGTTTGATAAACATGTGCTTTAGAGGCTTGTGTTGGGATCTAGTCTGCCGGATTGCCCTAATTTTCTTGGACGTTAGCAGTATGGGCAGTGGCTCTGGGTGCTGGGATACCTGTGGGAGGTGCGTGGGAGGTGCATGGGATGCAGAAGCCGTTGCCGACTGTGGTTGTTGTTGTTGTAACCTGTTTATTACCTCAGCCTGACGAGCAGCATCTTGCTATAGGGTTTCAACCGTTTGCTGAAGATGATGGATTAATTCCTCCATACTGACCGGGGGATACTGTGTCATCGAAATAGGCGAGTAATCTTGTACTGGACTGGAAGTGGAAGACTATCCTTGAACCTAATTGGATATAGGTGAATTGAAGGGTGACTGTTGTAAAAACTGAATCGGTGAACTCTGTCTGACTCTCCTCTATCTTGTAACTGGTGGGAGTGAAGCAAACATAGGTTGTTCCTGAACAAGATCCCCGGCTTTGCAAAGCCTTCTGACTCGGGTCCAGAGTACTTGGGGGATATCCGAACTTTCTGAAGCTATGGTGTTAAACACCTAGCAAAAAGAAATAAAGCAAAAAGAAAGTAGTAATCAGAAACTGCACAGCACCTCAGCTAATGATGTTAACAACACAGATGTAATCAAATTTGTAGGACTGCACTCAAAACTGAATTCTGCTCCCAAAACGGATACCAAACTTGCAATTAATACGCACATCCCTGTACAATTTCACTGTAAAGCACATACCAGTTAAGTGAGAGCCAAAAGATCCCTATAAGGGGGTAGGGTTACCTTGTTCTAGTTTCGTCAAGAGCTAGGGTTCGCTATTCAAACAAAGCAGTTTCACACAAGTGTAACGACCCCGATCCATAATTAAGTATTAATCTGTAATTAAGGATGCTAATGAAGGGATTAAAATAAATTATGCGTTATTATTGTTTTGTATGTTATTTGGCTTTCTATCTGTTACTCGTAGTAATATCTATTAGGAATTCTGTTTGATCTGAAAATTGGAAGCCTTATCGATATCCGAAACTGAAATTGGTTACATTAATATGTTATTCAGAATTTTTAGAATGTTACGGTAAATTTAATTAAAAATTGATTCAATCTGATTAATTAAGTTGCGTTTGGCAAGCCTTATGTTCTAATTAATGTATTATGGCATTATAACTATATATACAACACATTAAGCTCACTTGACCATTTCTTTAACACTTTGAGCTCCCAAATCTGAATCAACATTTTAGAGAGAGAGAGACTCCATTTTAGAGAGAGAAAGTATAGATTTAAGGTAGAAGCTGAGGATTTTGCTAGAGTAGCTCAAGTTTGGCAAGAATCTTGTGTATTTGAAAGCTTTTGGTGAGCATCTAATCCATAACTCATGAAGATTGTGTGTTGTAGAGATGTATTCATGGAGTTGTCATAATCATTTGCATGTATTTCACATGAGTTTGTCAAGAGGATGAAGAATTTGCTTATAATTCTTACATGCATGGAAGTATGAGTGTTATATCATCATTTTGATCATACGCTTTATTATTGTGTTGAATTGAGACCATGAAATTAACATGCATGCATATTAGATCAAGTTTTGTAAGTAAATTCCATTTTTGAGGAGTCTTAGGAAAGAATTAAGAAGATAATTCTACTTGCATGCCTAAACATGTTGGGTTTTGCTATGTCAAGTTTGATTTTGATCATTCATGTGGAAATTATGAATAACTGGCACATGCATGTTTGAATCATCACATATTATCTCTTAAATCATGTTTTGAAAAAGAGTTTTGTATATGTTAGAAGCCTTAAAACTCAATTTTGCTAAAAATATGGACTTTGAGAAAAAGAGTTTATGAAACTTACATGCATTGAGGTTTTGAACCCAATTTTGGTTAAATCCATGAGTTTTGAGCTAAAGGTTTGTAAAGGATCATGTATTCAGATGTGTGGATCAGTTTTCTAAGTTTTTGAACACGCCATGCATGAGTTTGCCTTTGAAATTGCATGTTTGGAGCTCAAGACTCTGTTTTGGAAACCCAGAATTGCGCAGTCCGCTCAAGCGAGGAAACCTGGGCTCGAGCGGAGAATGTGAGCTCTCAGCATTTTTGTAGACATGAGCACTCCACTCGAGCGACACAATCTGCGCTCGAGCGACCAAAGTCGCGCTCAAGCATAAAATGAATGCAACCAGTACTTTTTCAGTCAGGCCGGTCCGCTTGAGCGACCAAAGTTGCGCTCGAGCGACCAGGCCATTTTTAGTGCATTTTGACAAGTTATTCTACATTTCATTTCCATCAATTTCTGAGCATATGTAGACATGAATTATGAGATATTGAAGAGTATTAAGCTAAGAAATAACATGAGTAATTGAATTAGAAAATATGAGACCAATTTGAAATCTGAGAATGTGATTCACGTGTACAAATTATGAGAAATGGACTGAAAAAGAAACCAATGTGAAGAAAGCTAAGCCGTGATGGCCAAGTACATGTGTAATGATAAGATATGTTTGTGTTATGTACCTTGTGGTTGTAGGTGAAGACTCGAAGATTGATTGACCATTTACGGGAGCCCACTGTGAGTAACATTATTGTAAAGATATGTTTATATGAATTATGTTCCAAATGTGATTTGATAAGTTATGATTTCTAAAATGATATTTGTTTACGTGAACGAATGTCCCATGTTTGAAATCTATTATGGCATCCATAGATAGTCCCAAGTCATGGGGGGACGGCATGTTAATGCGGGTCCATGACATATATATGTGATTACGAGATCTCATTAGCCACTTCATTGTGGTGATATGTGTTTAATCGGTATTCAGAACCGATTACTCTAGTCGGAAGACGATATGTGATGTGTTCTATGGGATGTACCATTATTATGTTCAGATATGAGAATAATTATGTTATGATCTATTTTTATGATTATGAAATGTTCGGAATTCGTTCACTAACCCCCTTTACCTAAATGTTATTCACTGGGCTTTAGCTCACTGTGTGTATATCTATGTATAGGTGAGCGTTTTGGAGATTAGTCCTAAAGACTTTTGTTTGGATCTGTATTCTGTTGTCAGCCAACCATTGTGCCTCACGTGGAGGTTCCGGAAGTGTTACGTGTTTTAAGTTCTGGTTGTTTCTGTATATGAGACTTGTTTGTTTTGTTGGCTGTACTTAAGATGCTATAATGTGTGTGGGTATAATGTAAGAATGAATTCTGGATGTGTATATAAAGTTTTAAATATTCTGTTTCATATAAGTCAACACAGCTCATTGGACAATTATATTTATGTATTTGCTTCTACTAGCCCCTTATTTTGTTAATCTGTTTCAGAGGCCTTCGGTAATCTTAGGATTATTAGCCGGTTACGATGCTAAACCTATAGGGGCGGATTTGGGTCGCGACAGCAAGCCTATATTTGGGTGAGCATCATGTCCTAGTTTGGAACAGTCTCTATGGCTTTTCGATATGCAACTAGGCCGAATGGTCAGAAGGGTACCTCAGCAAGAATACCTAATATACCTCTCACACCTAACACTGAAAAGTGAAAGGAGGATCAAACGGTACAGTGGTAGTTCAGATCCAAGGGTTGTGTTCTCATCATGGCAGAGCCCATGGCCGGTCAGCTTTTTGGCAAGCTTTTAGGCTAGCCTCTGGCAAACCATCCAAGAATAGCATATGGCAAACACAGTGACTTAAACGAACCAATGCAAATGTAATGCAAAGAAACATATAAGTGTAGATAAAATTTCAAATAGTGAATTTCAAGTCAAGTTCTCTAAATCATCAGCAGAGTTGCCAGAAACTGTAGCTCGACTTTTCGTGCCCCCTTTCGGAAAACGAATAAGCCCTACAGTATCGGACTCCCGCGGTTCTGAATCTGATTTCACAAGTGCAATGTGAAATAAATAAACACTAAAGAGTCCAAATCCGGCAAATCTTTTGAAAAATCGATTTTGAATCAAATTGCCAAAAATGGACTACTTTGCAAGATACAGAGTTGGCACATAAATATTTTTGAAAAATTTAGGAAACTCATGACTCGTGCCAAAGGCC
The DNA here is from genome assembly GCA_036172215.1 of Camellia granthamiana. Taxonomy (NCBI): domain Eukaryota; kingdom Viridiplantae; phylum Streptophyta; class Magnoliopsida; order Ericales; family Theaceae; genus Camellia; species Camellia granthamiana. The sequence continues at coordinate 169,859,902 of CM069904.1, forward strand.
ACGCGTCCGTCATCACCAAGATTGTCTCAGCTCGGGAACTTAGGTATGAGAGGGGAATGTCATGAATTGAGCACCCTGCTTGCCCGATCAAAGATCGGCCTCTACTAATTATGATGTAAATCTTATTTACATTATATGCTCTTGTTCCAGTTTATTAGGCTAGCATTACTATGTGATGCACACACAAGTATAGATTAAGTTGCAAGAATTGGAACACTTGATCTCATGTTTGTTTTTGAAAATTATTTCGAATATGTACCATTTGAAAAAGTGATCGCATATGTATATCACTCAAATTATTCCAATTCAAGCAACTAGCCTTCATCCATAGGCATTCAAGCAATTTATCATTTAAGTAACTAGCCTTATGGCAAATACGCTAGACATGGCAACACTAATATAGAAATGCAATATGCTAAAACGAAAATGCTCACCTAGTACTCTGAGGCAAGCCCAAATAAGCAAAAGAGTTAGAAAAAAAATGCATGATTCTACGAATGCAAAATGACTAATGCAACACATGCGATATGCAATTACTAGGCTCGGCTACCAATATGGCATATGAATCAATTTGAAAGTATGCGGTCTAAGCACGTATTCAAAGAAGTATTAACTAGCAATGCAAGTTAGAATGATGAATCGAGCCTCGATGCATGCAATACAAGTGGATGCAAACATGAGTTATGCTAAACAAAATATGATGCTCGAATCTAACCATCGTAAGTAGTTAAATAAAAAGGAGAAATATGTGGAATTGGAAGACATACACATTATTACAACGTTGCATCCTCACACAGGAGGGTCCGAATGAACTAACTAGATAACTAACTAAACCTAAGCTAACTAATTAACTATTACAAACCCAAATGAATAATTTAGCTAAACTACTTAATTAATTATTACAAACCGAATTAATTAACCATTCTAGCTAACTAATTATTGCAAGACAAAATTAAATAACTAGTTTAACTAGCTAATTAATTATAACATTTTACAAAATTAACTAGTTACTAATTAAGTACAACATGAAGTAACTAAATTAATTACTCTTCCTGGGGAAACGAGGAATGTTCATGCATGCACGGGCTTTCCACTCGAAAAAGCCACTGTTTCTGCTGCCGAATGCTTTTGTTGCACAGTTGAACACTTGCACTGTTTTCCACCTCAAGATCAATTCTGTTTTGCTTCAAAAGTACATTGCTAGATTTTGCATAGGTGGCCGGCAGATGGCCTGCCGGTCACTGATGACTAAATTATCCTACTACAACAGAGAGCAAACAGAGCAGGGACAAGGTATTCTCAATGGTTTGTTTGCACAACTCACCTCTCCTTATCATTTGAATAGCTCAAAGAAGTAGCAAGTTTGATTCACAAACCACCAATGGATGCAATTTCATTGCATGATGGCTTATGAACCAAGTGTGCAATTTCAATGGATGCAACAAAATAAGACTCTCAAAACCACCTTGCTATCATGAATGATCAAGGGGGGTAGTTGACAATGAATCTTGAACCGTTTTCATCACTAATGAGTATGAAACGACTCAAGACTCAATGGTTCAATTAACGTCCGATTGAACCCAAACAAGTTATTATCTTGCACCTTTTTATTCACCAATTTTATTATTCTATTTTAATTACCTCTCAATTCTTTAATCAATTAAGTCCACAAGTGAATTTTAAGTCCTCTAATGGAAAGAGGGCTCAAACCAAGTGTTGCTTTGGGCATGAAAGAGATATCATACCGTTGGTAATGAACTCCCAAAGGAATTAAACCACTAAGTATGATATCTCAATCTCATGCTTAAACAAACAAATAGCTTGAAACCACTTTCAAAGCAAAGTAAAAGCCAAGAAAGAAGGGAGGTTGCAGAGGTGATTAAAGGTGAGAACAAGTAAGAAAAGCTCTAAATAATGCAATCAACTCAAATATGGTGGTGTCTAAGGCCTAAAACACTAAACTTATGAGGACAATTACACTACAAGCATGCAATATAAGGCTCAAATGCAGTGGACACTTAAAAACAGTGCTAAAACAGTGCTAAATAAGTCCTAAAATATGCTGAAATTAAGACAAAAATAGCTAGAATAATAGGCTAAAATGTAGAATATGCTAGGCTAGTAAGAAAAACACAAGGAGGGGAGATTAACCCCACCAATTTTGGACTTCAAAATATGATTTTAGCCACTGAAATAACTCTGAAAATCAGTGTTTAAAAGCTCAAAAAAAGATAGTGTAATGGTGGGAAACACAAGGGTAAAGGCCTTGAAAGTAAGGTATGAAGAATGATGAACCATCCTTTAACCTTTATTGGCCTTAAAACCCAAGTTTCAGCCAAATAATACAGAGTTGTTAAAGCCCAAAAACAGTGCGAAAATAGTAAAAAAAAGAATGATTAAAGCAAGTAGAGAAGCAAATCGTTATACCTCTTGAAAAGGAGAACCAATTCTAGGCAACAAATCAAGGCAAACACACCTTCAAGAGCTCAAAGAAGGCTCAAAGATACCTTAACTTGAAGATGGAGAGGTTTGGTTAAGAGTGTATAGGCAAAAGTGAAGAAATTTACAAGAGAGAGAGAGAGAGAGAGAGAATTATAGAGAGAGGAAAAATTTTGCTCCAAAATTTTTCTAACCTCAAAGAAAGATGGGAGGTCCTCTCTATATAGAGAAACATGAACCTCCCTCAGAAACATCAATCCATACACGTGGGAACAGATGCATGCATCTGTGTAACCAGCTGGTACAACTAGCAGAAAATATCTGCAAAACACATTGGTGGCCGGCAACTAGAAGCAATGGCTAGCAGCCAATAAAAGGGGTTGGCAGGCCACGTTGTAGGCTTGAAAATCTCTAGTTTTGGTCCAAAAATAAGGCAATAGGGGTGCAAGGTTTGAAAGCTCAAAGCTGTGGCATTCCGCTGAGGACTTCGAACACTTATCAAGCATATACACTCATCATTGGGTGTGCAAGCAATGACGTCCAAGTTGTAAGGGCGGTCAAAAAAGGGTGTCTACAACTATCTTTTTGTTTTTTCTTAGAAATTTAGTGGGCTTCATAAGTCTGCAAGTTTCTAACCAACTGATCAGGCTTGAGAGTATCAACATCCTGAGCCTCCTCAATAGCTATAACTTTTGATTGGAACCTCTTGGGTAAAGACCTCAAAATTTTTCCAACTACCTTAGCTTCAGGGATTTTTTCCACCGAGTGTGAAACAGGAATTCACGATGTCACTAAGTTTAGTATAAAAATCATCAAACGTCTCATCATCACGCATAAAAAGAGTTTCAAAAGAAGAGGTGAGACGTTGAAGTTTTGACTTTTTAACAGAAGTAGTACCCTCGTGAATAGTTTCAAGAATATCCTAAGCCTTTTTTGCTACCTCACAAGTACAAATACGACGAAACTCTTTAGGTGTGACGGAGCAAAAGAGGGAGTTGAGAGCCTTTTTGTTCAAACTTGAATTTTGAAAATCAAATGCGTCCCATTTATCAAGAGGTTTGAGAATATCAACACCATCAATGGTGACAATAGGTTCACTCCATCCATAGATCATACAGTCCCAAACTTTCTCATCGATAGATTTTAAAAACGCTCTCATACGAGCTTTCGAATAAGAATAGTTTGTACCATCAAGTAACGGAGGTCTATGGGTCGAGTTACCTTCACGAATTGAATCCATATCACCAATCACACAAAATCACACTCCTATAGTTTTGATAAAAACAAAGAGTGACCTGCACTGATACCAATTGAAAAACCTAAGTGATTCGTGATTAGATCAAGATTTAATTGTACCAATTCCCAAACAATTAAAACTAACAATCTAAATTATCAAGCATGTACGAAAGTGATTTATATTGTTGTTTCAAAAACAATAAATTCACACAAACGATTTTTACGTGGAAAAAATCACTATTGGAGCACCTCTAATTGTGATTAAAAACCACAGACGAAACGCCACAAATCAATCCACTATGAAGGAAAGAAAGAATACAAAATACCTAAACAAATTATCCAAATTTTGTCAATTTGTCTTCAATGCTTTGTATATCTTCCACCGCAACCTTCGTCTTAGAATTGATTAGATTGATGTTGATTCCACAACATCCACGTCGACTCAACGACTGCGCACAACTTCGAACACCTTCGAATACTCCATGTTTGAATCTTTGGATTCCACTGAAGATGAACATTCTTGAAGATGATCACTCAAACAACCCTTTGATGTGAATTATCAAGCCATGTGAGTTTAATACTGTAGACACCCCATTTTTGACCGACCTCAAGACTTGGACATCATCGTTTGTGCACTCGATGATTGTGCTTGCCTGTGCTTGTTTTGAGCGCCCGAAGTTCTCGGGGGAAAGCCTTGTCTTTGAGCCCCTAAACCCTTTTTGTTTTGTGCTTATTTTTGGGCCAAACCTTGGCGCCTCTTGCCTGGAAGGGGGAGGGGCCTTGTCGGCCACTTTTTGGCCTTGTCGGCCACTTTTCCCTCTTGTCAACCACTTGAAGTGGTCGGTCGGCTAGTTGAGGTTGCCGGTCGGCCACCTAAAGTGGCCGACAACCACTTTTCTCCTTTTTTAGATATTTCTTTGCCAACTGTTATTCACTGAAGTCCATCTCCATACACATTGTAGAATGCCCGAATTTCCTCCGCGCGGCCCCCTGTAGACGCGCCCGAACGTCCCGGGAAAATCCCGTTTCGTTCATTGGGCTTACTACAGTTTGGACTCAATGTCATGGTTCTTAATCTGATCTTGCAAAGTGCAATGCGAGATTGATAAATCACCAAAGAGTCCAAATCCGGCAAATCGTTTTGAAAAACAAATTTTTAGAAAGAAGTGCCAAACATGGACTGCTTTGCCAGATACAGAGTCACCACCTAAATATTTTTATTTTGGGAGAATTTAGGAAATCTTGACTCGTGCCTAAGGCCACGTGTCCGTCATCACCAAAGTTGCCTCGGCTCGGGAACTTGGGTACGAGAGGGGAAGGTCATGCAATGAGCACCCCCGCTCGCCCGATCAAAGATTGGCATTTACTAACATGATATCTTGTTTTTGAAAACACATGTGCTCTTATTCCGGTTATTAACCTAGAATTACTATGTGATGCACACAACATACAAGTATGGACTAGATTACCTAAGTTGGAACAAAGCATTGCATATTAGTTTTGAAAACGGTTTGCTACTCGCAAGTAGGCTAAAATACAGATTTTGCCACCCTCAAGTGGACTTAGAAAACATGGTGATTTGCCACTCTCAAGTGGGCTTAAAACTTGCAATCAATGAATTGTTCCAATTCAAGTAACCCAGTCTTCACCCACAGGCATTCAGGCAGTTATATCACATAAGCAGTTAGCCTCATGGCAAGCATGCTATCATGGCAATCACTCACACACATGCAAGGATGCTAAAGCATAAACACTTACCGAGTACTCCGAGCCAAAACAAAAGATAGTTAGTAATCATGCATAATCCTAGCTATGTCAAGAATGCCTAATGCAACACATGCAAAATGCAACTAAGATAGGCTCGGCTATTCTAAAGTGTCATGTGAAATGCAACTTGATACATGTATTCAAACAAGAATTGAAATACAATGCAGTTAGTATGATGCGCTGAGCCCGGTGCATGCAAGACAGATGAATGAATGCGAACATGCGAGCATAAGGATGCTAATTGAAACATGCCCTAAAACTAACCATCGTAAGCTAGTAAATAAAAGGGAGAAAGAAACGGGGGTAGGAAGACATGCATCACACACACGCACACTTATTTACAACAGTTGTGCCCTCTCGACGGAGGGTCCGAATAAATAATACAGAATCAATTAGTTAACTAACTACTCTAGCTAATTAAATATTACACAACCCAAATTGAAACAAATATACATTCTAAACTAACAAAAGTACTGAAATGGCCTCATGATGAGGGATGCATGCATGCTCGAATTGCCTCGCTCGAAAATCCATCGCGATGCCCCGATTTGCCTCTGTTTGCAACTGGTCTCAAAAGACTGCACAAGGCTCCAGAAGGCTGAAACTCCACCATGGGAACTATGGGAGGGCTGCCGACCAGCTATTGGCCTTGGAGACCACCTGCCGACCACTTTTTGTGGTAAAAACCAAAAAAAGTGGTCAGCCTGCTACTAAATCTGGTCGGCCGACCAGTTTCTGCTCCTGGTTTCTGGTTTTCTGCAACAGAGGGCAAGAGAGGAGCACGGCAAAGTATTTGTAACACATGTGGGCATGACCATCCTCCCTATCATTACATGAGCTCAAAGGAGTGTAGGCCTCGACCCTCTGGCCACCAATCACGCATCTCGATGCATGATGGCCGAGGAGTCGAATTGCACAACTTAATATGGAATGGATGCACATATGAACACATAAAGCCTAAACTCCATCATGTGTAGTCAAGAGTGTCGGCGACCGGGAATTGAGGCATGTTTCATCACTTCGAGTATGAAACGTCCCTCGTTTCTCGTGTTTGGACTAACTCCTATCCCAAACAAAATGCAATAAACAAGGCATGCACCAATGCAACTCTAGCATGCAATCTTAATGCAATGCAACTAAGTCATGCAAACATGCAAGGGATAACATGCAAACATGTAACTAGCATGCACAATGCTACGAACTAACAATGGCATACTCAATGCACATGACACTTGGCATACACAACGCACATGACACTTACATACACAACGAGATGAACAAGGCATGCACAATGCAATGATCAATCATGCGACAAGATGGCATACTCAATGCGGCTCAAGCGTGCAAACATGCAATGCAACCTAAGCATGCAAATATGCAAGGGACATGATAGCATACACAATGCCAATATGGAATGCAACATGAACAACCTAACACGGCTAATGGCATGCACGATGCACAATACTAATGCACACGTACTCAATGCAAAACAACATAAGCATGCAACAATATGACAAAATGCGACTAGCATACACGATGCGAATGTCAAATAGTGTACTCAATGCGACGAACTACATGGCATGTGCCATGCTAAGTGGACTTAAACCAAAATGGATGGGCCTCAGCCACACCCAAATCAGTGGCCAAAGATGATGAAAACAAGGCTCCAAAACTCATGCAAACATTCCCAATGCAATGGCCCCAAGCCTAAGGCATAAAACACAACTTTCCAAACACATTGAAAAGGGTGAAATATGGAGTGCAAGGACACATGTTCTAACTCTGAAATGGCATACAAAATGACTCCAAATGATGTAAACAACTCACACAATGCATGTTGAATGGCTCAAGCACCGAAACTAGTGAAGTGTATTACACTATAGGCATGCAAGGCAATGCTCAAATGGCCAAACCAACTCCAAACAGACCCTATGCAGGCCAGAATAGGAGCAAAAGTGAACTAAGATGATGGCTTGAAAGGCACAAAAATGAAGCTCATGCAATGGCTCACAAATGGGGTATAATGATGCAACTCTCAAGCACATTGAAAGAGTGACAAACATGAGAATATGGCCAAGAAATAAGCTCTGAAATAACATTCCTCATAATGCCAAGAACATGCAAATACCTCAAGTTAAGCATGCAAGGGACCTCAAAACTCAAAGCTAGGCAAGTCTATTACACTACAAGCATGCATGGCAAGCATCATTCGACCAAGAGGCCTTAAAACAGAGCTAAGGCAACCCAAAATATGAACAAAATCAGTTTGGATCATGGCCAAAATATGCTAGAATAGAGGGCCAACACATGAAATTCAAGCTAGTAAACATGATTTACACTACAAGCATATGAAGCATATGAGAGGCTACCAAACCAGCCAAAAACAGAATCATGGAATGCCAAATGATGGCCAAATACCCACTGAGACATGACCAATACATGCAAGAATGAGGTGCTACTTTGACAAGCCATGAAAGGGATTATTCTACACATGCAAGAGGCAAACACAAGGTGACCAAACCAGCTATAGATAGAGTCTAGGCAGGTCCCAAAAGTCACCAAAAAGGGCCTGAACCAAGCCTTGGAAGTACGAAAGTATGTGCTCCTTTGAAAGGCCAAAAATGCAAACAAACAAGGCCAAAAGAGAGAGGGTCTCCCCTCTCTGATTTAGGCCCTCAAAACCACATGCCAACCACTGAAAATTCACTGGATTTCAGTGGCTAAAGGCCAAGCAAAGATCAACACAAAGGTCTCATGGAATGGCACAAAACAAGGCTAAATAGAGCATGCAAAAGGGTAGATGACCCTCAGCACCAAAAGAGCCTTAAACAAACATAAAAAACACTTAAATATGAAGCTTTTTTCAGTTGACAACAAAGCCTAAATATACACGCAAGTATGGCTAAGAGAATGATCAAGATAGAGCTTAAAAAAAAGGGAAAAGGAGTTACCCTTGAAGCTCAACAAAACCAGCAAGTTTTGGGACCAAAACCAACTCTTTAACCTCTGAAAATACCCTCCAAGAACCTCAGATCAATGGTGGAGGTGTATGGCTATGAGGTGTAGTGCAATAGGTCAAGAACAATACACACTTTGAGCCAAAATATAGAGATATAGAGAGAGATATGTATTTTGCCTTCAACAAAATTCTAAACCTCTGGAAAGGAGAGGAAGGGCCTCTCTTATAGACAAACAAAGGGTTCAAGGGGTTCAAGCTTCTTGGAGAAGCTAGAACTTGGATGTAATCCCTCCATACACGGGTATAGAGGATACAGTCTGTGCCCTCCAGCTGGCACAACTGGCATCCATTCAGTCTGCCAAAACAGAAGTAAAGCTGCCGACCAGAAAAGCTGGTCGGCCTGCTACTTTTTTTGGTCGGCCAACCACTTTTTTTGGTTTTCCAAAAAAAAAGTGGTCGGCCAGGGTAATTGGTGGTCTCCACACTGAAAGCAAGCCAATGGTGGGGTGGGAAACTAGAAAATGTGGCCCAAAGACCAAGAAAACCAGTTTCTCGACCAAAAAACCAGCTGGCGGGGAGAAAAGTGGTCTCCAAGGATAAAAGCTGATTTCCCACCCTTGTACCACTTCCCAAACATGGAAAGTAAGGTTTGTACCCAAGACAAAACAAAACGGATGCAAGACGAGGGTTCGGGAGGCAAGACGCGCGGCTGGGAGCCCCGAAAACCAGCTGCTGAGCATCAAAAGTGGTGTACGACCACAAAAGTGGTCTCTCGGACCACAGTGTCCCTCTAGATAGAGGAAACAAGGTGTGTTCCAAAAAACGTGCCAAACGGAGAATGTTAAGCGGTCCCGAACCGAGGCACACGGCCGACGACTCCGAAAACTGGAAACTAGTCTCCAAACAGGAATAGTGGCCTACAACCACGAAAAGTAGTCTATGACCACTGAGAGATAGTCTACAAGACCTCTCCCTCCCTCCAGGAAGAGAAAACAAAACTTGGTCCGCGGACCGAGTCAAAGTACAAAGGGTCCCGAGGTCTGGAGGCGAGGCTCTCAGCCAAGAACTCTGAAACCTCGAAACGAGCACAACATGCACAATCACCAAGCGCTCAATCGATGACGTCTGAGTCTTAAGGTCGGTCAAAAATGGGGTGTCTACACCCCCCTTTCGGAGAGGGCGCGTATTTCGGTTCATAGCTACTACAGTTCGGACTCTTGTCATGGTTCTGTATCTAGTCTCACAAAGTGCAATGTAAGACTGATAAATCACCAAAGAGTCCAAATCCGACAAATTGTTTTGGAAAATTGATTTTAATGAGAAAGCGCCAAACATGGACTGCTTTGCCAGATTACAGAGTTGCCACCTAAATATTTTATTTTTGCGAAATTTAGGAAACCTTGACTCGTGCCTAATGCCACGTGTCTGTCATCATCAAAGTTGCCTTGGCTCGGGAACTTGGGTACGAGAGGGCAAGGTCTTGAAATGAGCACCCCCGCTCACCCGATCAAAAGATCGGCCTCTACTAAGCATGATATGTTGTTTTAAAAACACATGTGTTCTTGTTAATTATTAGCTAACATTACTATGTGATACGCACAACATACAAATATAGACTCAATCATGCGAATTGGAACAAAACAACTCATGTTTGTTTTCAAAAATGGTTTGAAAGTGCTACTCGCAAGTAGGCTAAAGCGCGGATTTGCCACCCTCAAGTGGACTTTAAAACATGATGATGCCACTCCGCAAAGTGGGCTTAAAACTCACATTCATCGAATTGTCCCAATTCAGGCAATCAAGCCTCCACCCACAGGCATTCAAGCAGTGAAGCACTTAAGCAAATAGTCTCATGGCAAACATGCTGTCATGGCAATCACTTACACGCATGCAAGGATGCTAAAGCATAAACACTTACAGTGTACTCCAAGCCAAAACAGAAGCTAGTTAGTAATCAATGCATGATCCTAGCTATGTCAACAATGCCTAATGCAACACGTGCAAAATACAACTAGGTAAGCTCAGCTATCTAAGATGGCATATGAATGCAACACTTGATAACATGCTTTGAAACACGTATTCAAGTAAGTATTGAAATACGATGCAGTTTGAATGATGCGCCGAACCCGGTGCATGCAATACAAATGAATGATGCACGCATGTAAGCATAAGGTATGCTAATTGAAATATGCCCTAAACTAACCACTGAAAGCGGATAAGTAAAAGGGAGAAAGACGTGGGGTTGGAAAACATTCACACACACGCACACTTATTACAACATTTGCCCTCTCGACGGAGGGTCCGAATGAATAAGCTAAGCTAATCTAAGCTAATCAACTAATCTAATTAAGCTAATTAGACTAATTATTACAAACCAATAAAGAAATAGCTAAACTAAGCTACTTAATTATTACAACATTTAACTAATTAACAAATTAATCAAATTACAAATTCAAGCTAATTAACAAATAAAGCTTTAAACTAAGTTGCTCCAGCTCTGTTTGAAGATGCATGCACGCATTTGGTTTCTCGTCCCGAAAAGCCTTCTGGTTTGCTCTCTTGAGGCTCTGTCTGCAGGGTGTCCTTAAGAACTTGCTGCAGGATCTTACCAAATCCATGTTAGGGAATGCACCAGTGGCTTGCCGGCAATGAGGAGTTGCTGCCGGCCACTTGTCGGCCAATGATGAAGTAGTGCCGGCCATCAATGTGGCACTGCCGGCCACTGGTGTGCTGTGACACCATTCTGTAACAGAACACAAACTAGAGAAAAAGGGATGGTCTCCCAAGGGTATGTACGTACTATGCCACTCCATATCACCTCAAAACATCAAGGGAGAGGCACCATTGGATCCAAGACCATCAATCAAGCATCTTAATGCATGATAGCCAAAGATCCAACTTGCACAATTTCAATAAATGCAATACAAACAAGACTCTAAATCCGCTTCCTTATCATGGATGATCAAAGGCAACGGAGACAAAGGGGATTGGCTCACTTTCATCACTTCGAGTATGAAGTGGACCAATCCATCTTGTGTTCAACATAACGTCCAGTTGAACACAATGCAATGCACACATGCAACATGCTTATCTTGACATGTTTTACTTGATTGATTTTTGTTTACACATTTTACATTACCGAGCCATTCATTAACCAGTTAAGTCTAATGTGAAAAATCCTCTAATGGAAAAGATGGCCTCAGCCACAAGCACCTTGAGCATGAAAGAAGCCTCATGCTTTTGGTTAGTAGAAACCCTCAAGAGAAGGCTAAAACCATTAGCATGAGAGCCTTAATTCCATGCCCAAGCCAACAAGGGGCTTAAGACTACTTTCAAAGCAAATGAAAGAGTGAAGCATGGAGTGATATGGCAAGCATTTCAGTGCTGAAATAGGATGCTAAAGACACTAAACCATGTAAGCAACACATGCACAACATGTTAAGGGCCAAAGGCATTGAAACTAGTGAAGGACACAACACTAGAGGCATGCAATACAATGCTCAAATAACCAAACCAGCTCAAAACAGAGCTACATCATGCCAAAACAGTGGCCTAAACATGCTGGAATTGAAGCAAAAAAGGCAAGAAAAGCATGCTCACTTATTGGCTCACAAACAAGGCATAAAGGCACAACTCTTAAACATAATGAAAGAGTGATAAACATGAGAGTATGACAGTGAAACATGCTCTGAAATCACATATTAGATGATGCCATATCATGCAAACAACCCAAGCAAAGCATGCTAGTGGACTCAAAACACAAGACTAGTGAAGCCTATCATGCTATAGCTATACAAAGCAAGCCTCAAAGGACCTAAACCACTCAAGAAAAAGTTAAATCATGCTAAAACAATGGCCAAAAACATGCTGGAGTGGAGCCAAAGCATGCTAGAATTATAGGTTAAGACATGAAGCATATTAGGCTAGCAAGTAGGATTTACACTACAAGTATATGAAGCATGCAAGAGGTGACTAAACCAGCCAAAAACAGAGTTATAGCAGGTCTAAAAAGTCACAAAACATGCTCAAACTAAGCCTCAAGAAGGGAGAAACACATGCTCATTTGGTAGGCCAACAACACATGCTAACAAGACAAAAGGAGGGGGGGACCACCCCCTCCTATTTGGGACCTAAAAACCACCTTTCCACCACTGAAATTCCTCTAGAATTTAGTGGTTAAAGGGCCAAAAAGAGATGGTTTGAAAAGCTTGAAAGATAGCTCAAAAGGCTTTACAAGCCAATGAGCAAAAGGGAGGAAACACCTCCCTAACCAAACAAGGCTTAAACCACCATTTTAAGTCTCAAAATTAGAGTTTTTTACAGTTAAAAACCAGCCTTGAAATGGTGGAAAAAGATGGCAAAGCAAGTATTTAAAACAAGCTTAAAGGGAGAGAGTTATACCTCTTGAAGCCAAGCACACTTTAGGCCATAAAACCAAGTCAAAACCACCTTAAGGAGTTCCAAGAAAGCCTTCTAGCAACCTCAGCCCAAGGATCAACAACTTTTATTAAGGGTTCATAGGTTGAAGATGGTTGTATGCAAGCTTCTAGCACAAAGCTCTTAGAGAGAGAGGAATCTAGAGAGTGGATTGAAGAGAGAGAGGCTCCCAAAGCTCTTCCTAAAATGTTCTTAAATGTTATAACCCTTGAATATGAGATATAAGGCTTTAATATATAGCAAAAAGAGAGCCTTAGGTCAAAAATATCTCAAGAGGGACAGCTGGAGCAAGCTGGAGCAAAATATCTACCAAAAACTGCTTTCTGCCATCTATGACCGGCACATGACCATTGATGGCCGACACTTGACCATTGTTGGCCGGCATGGGACACCATTGGATGGCAGGGGGCCAGCCTTGGCCATTCATGGCCGGCACATGGCCCAAAAATCCCATTCATGGTCATAAACTTCCATCTCTAGTTGGACAGGAAATTCTGCTTTTTGGGCCCGACTTCAACTAGACATATATCCTTCATCTGGACTCATTTTCAGGTCATTCTTGAGCCTAAATTGTATCCCTGGAAGTCTTATTTCCAATGGTGAAAACCTCACCTCAAAATTCCAACTGTGCAAAAAGTTATGCTCTTTTGAGTGAAGATTGTTCAGTTTTGATACTACCCGGATTTATGCCGGACTTCTCCCAAACTTGGTTTCTTCTCTCCTCTCCTCTTTTCTTCAACTCCAAACCCCTAAACAAAGTGTTTTGAAATATTTTTCAAAGAGTTCATCTCTCTTTCATTCATTTCCACTTTGTCCTTGCTCGGTTTACCGAAAAGCATAACATTTAACAAAATGCGAGCGTCGGAACATCGTAGGAACTTTTTCAAAAACTATTTTGAAAGTGAGGGTTTTAAGGTCTCAAAATCTTTTGATCAAGATCGTTTTGGTCCAAAAGGGGTATGAAGTTGGGATTTGAATCTCTCATTGCCAAAGAAATCAACCCTTGCACTGCACAACTTTCATCACCAAGTAGATGATTAGTAGCGCCCAAGTCTTAAGGGCGGTCAAAAATGGGGTGTCTACACACGTGTATGGAGGGATGAATACAAGCCTTTAGCTTGATTTTCTATATATAGGGGGGTCTCTCCCCCATTTGGAGAGGTTGGATATTTTTGAGCAAATTTCTCCCTCTCTTTCTAGAATTCTCTCTCTCTCTCTCTCTCTCTCTCTCTTCTCTTGTTTTATGCTTGATAGTTAGAATTCTCTGCACATTTGCATACTATCCCTTAACCAAAGTGGTCCACCTTGGAGCTAAGGCCTCTTGGGACCTATTTTGGGCTGTTGGAAGGTTGTTTGAGCCTAAGAGAGTGGCTGTTTTGTGCTGTGCTTCAAAGGTATAAGACTTACCTCATTTAAGCTCTTTGTACATACTTGTTTTGCCATCTCTTTATACTATTTTGGGCCTAGTTTTCAACTACAAAAAGTTTTGATTTTTGGGCCTTAACATGTTGGTTTGAAGTCATTTTGTGCTAAGGGGTTGTCTACCTTTCTTGTTGCTTATTTGTGTGAATCTTTGCACCATCTTTTAGCATATTAAAGTCAAACTTTTTGGACCTTTAAACCACTGAAATTTAGAGTTATTTCAGTGGTAAAAAGAATGTTTTGAAGTCCAAAAATGGAGGGGTTAGCCTCCCCTCCTTGTGTCTCACTTGCATGCCTAGTTAGCATTACATGGTAGCATGTTTTTGTAGCTTAACTCAGCTTATTTCTAGCATGTGTTTGCCTCTGTTTTGGCATGATTTAGCTCTGTTTTGGGCTGCTTTGGTCATGTGGGCTTTGTTTTGTATAGTTGTAGTGCAAATGGCTTCACTAGCTTGGCATTTTAGGCCTCTAAACATGTTTTGCTTGGAATGATTGCATGTTGTAGTGTCTTTTAACATGTAATTTCAGTGTATACAACTTTGTCACATGCTCATTTATTTCACTCTTTCATTGCTTTTGAGAGTTGTGTCTTGAGTCTTGTTTGCAAGCTAACATATGAGCATGTTTTTCTAGCCTTTCATGCCTTAATCTCAGCATGTTTTAGCCACTGTTTTGGCATATATTAACTCTGTCCAGAGCTAGTTTGGTCAGTTGAGCTTTTTATTGCATGCCTATAGTGTTATGATCTTCACTAGCTTAATGAGTTAGACTTTTTAGCATGTATTGCATGTGTTGCTTGCATGATTTAGTTTCATTTTGCATGTCATTTTAGTACTGAAATATCTGCAAGCTCCCTTATTTCTTCACTTTTCCATTTTCTTCGAGGTTGGTTAGCCTAAAGGTTGTGTTTAAGCTTGGGATTGAGACTTGTGCTTAATGGTTTTAATCCTCTTTTGAGGGTTCTACTAACCAACGACATGATCTCTCTCATGTCTTAAGTCATCCTTTGGTTGACCCTTCTCTTATTAGAGGACACTCACCTTGGACTTAATTGATTAAAGGACTAATTGGTAATGTAAAATGTGTAAACAAAATGAACAAAGTAAAAGAGGTAAGATAAGCATGTTGTGTTGCATTACATGTGTTTAGATCGGACATTAATCCAAACACAAGAAAAATAGGATGTTTCATACTCAAAGTGATGAAACGTGTCATTTTTCTTAGTCATCGTCACCCTTGATCGTGCATGATACGGTGGTGGTTGTTTTGGTCTTGTTTGTACATACATTGACCTTGTACAAGCTTGGTTCTTTGGCCATCATGCATGAAAATGCTTGGTTGATCGCTTGAGAGCCAAGAGCTACACTCCTTTGAGCTTGAAAGATGAAAATGAGGGTAGCAGTACATACATTTCCTGGAAATTCATTACTTTGCCTCTGTTGCTCTCTATTGCAGCAAAAGCAGAAGTCTAAAAAAAGGGGTGGCCAACCGGCCACTTGAAGTAGCTGACCAGCCACTTAAACTAGCTGACCGGCCACCAGTGAATTTTTGTACAAATGTGTTCCTGTGTTGGAGCAGAGGCAATCTGGAAGTTCGTGCAATTTTCAGAGATGAAATGAGTGCAAACAGAGGCATCCGATGGCAAGGCAAGGGCATTTTCGGGTGGAGCAACCGAGCATGCATGCATCCCTCATCCCTCGAGGCCGTTTAAATCGCTTTACTAGTTAGTTAGCATAGTTAATAATTCAATTCAAGTGTTGTATTTTAATTAACTTAGCATAGCTAGTTATTCAATTGTGTTGTAATAATTAATTAGCTTAGAATAGTTAATTAGTTTCGTTTTGTAATAATTAGCTTAGCTTAGTGTAGCTTAGCCTATTCATTCGGACCCTCCTTCGCGAGGGCGCAATGTTATAATAAGTGTGCGTGTGTGTGTGTGCATGTCTTCCAACCCCACATCTTTCTCCCTTTTATTTATCTGCTTTCGATGGTTAGATTAGGGACACATTTCAATTAGCATACCTTATGCTTGCATGTTTGCATCATTCATTTGTCTTGTATGCACCGAGGCTCGGCGCATCATTCAAACTGCATTGTATTTCAATACACTTCTTTGAATACGTTTTTATCACATGTTGTTGAAATCGAATCATATGCCATATTAGTAGCCGAGCCTATTAATTGCATTATTGCATGTGTTGCATTAGGCATCTAACATAGTTAGGATTGTGCATTGTTTCTAACTAGCTTTTATTTTGGCTTAGAGTACTCGGTAAGTTTTATGCTTTAGCATACTTGCATCAGTGTGAGTGATGCCATGTTTCGCATGCTTGTCATGAGGCTATTTGCTTAAATGATTAATTGCATGAACGCTTGTGGATGAAGGCTTTGTTGCTTGAATTGGAACAATTCAACGAATGAGAGTTTTAAGCCCACTTTGCAAAGTGGCAAATCGTGTTTTAAGCCCATTTGAAGTGGCAAATCCGCATTTTTAAGCCCACTTGATGGTGACAAATTCAAACCATTTTCGAAAACAAACTATTTTTGAAAACAAACATGAGTTGAATTCGTTCCAAATCTTGCGATTTAGTCTACTTGCTTGTGTGCATCACATAGTGAAGTTAGCTAATAACTGGAATAAGAACACATGTGTTTATATAACAACATATCATGATAGTAGAGGCCGATCTTTGATCGGTCGAGCGAGGGTGCTCATTTCCGGACCTTCGCCTCTCGTACCCAAGTTCCCGAGCCGACGCAACTTTGGTGATGACGGACACGTGGCCTTTGGAACGAGTCAGGGTTTCCTAAATTTTCCAAAAACAAAATATTTAGGTGGCGACTCTGTAATCTAGCAAAGTAGTCCAATTTTGGCATTATTTGATTTAAAATCGATTTTTCAAAATGATTTGCTGGATTGGACTCTTTGGTGTTTATCAGTCTCACACTGTACTTTGTGAGATTAGATTCAGAACCGTGACAGGAGTCCGAACTGTAGGACCAATTCGAGCTCTCCGAAAGGGGGTGCGAAGAAAGTCGAGTCTATAGTTTTTGGTGACTCCGCTGGGGATTTGGAGAACTTGACTCGAACTCATGATATGTTATTTTATCTACACTTATATGTTTCTTTGCATTTGCATTTGCATCGGTGCGCTTAAGTCACAGTGTTTGCCATTTGCTATTCCTGAACGGTTTGCCGGAGGCTGGCTTAGAAAAAGCGTGCCATAAGGCTGACCGGTTGTGGGCTCTGCCACGATGGGAATACAAACCTTGGATCTGGACTACCGTCGTACTGTTTGATCCTCCTTTCACTTCTTGGTGTTAAGAGCGAGAGGTATATTAGGTGGTCTCGCTGAGGCACTCTTTTTTGACCAATCGACCTAGTTGCATATCGGAAGCCATAGAGATTGTTCCAAACTAGGACAGGTTGCTCACCCGAATGTAGGTTTATTTGAAACCACTTGCTTGCATAGCGAATCCCTAGTTCTTGACAAAACTAGGACAGGGAAACCCTACCCTATCATAGGGGTGTTTTGGCTCTCACTTGCTTGATATGTGCTTTTAGAGTGTGACTCTGTAGGAATGTATGTATTAGTTGCAAGTCAGGGTATCAATTTGAGGATATCAATTTTGAGGCAGAAATTTGAGGCAGAAATCAGTGTTAGAGTACAGATTGTCCAGCTTATGATTACAACTGTGTGTTTCCTTGTCTAAGCCGAGGTGCTGTGCGTTTGCTAATTGTTGTTTCTTTTTTTGCTTTATTTTCTTTTTGCAAGGTAGTATTTCACAATTGCTTCCGACGAGGCAGTTACCCCCCGAGCACTCTGGACTAGAGTAAGGAGGATTTACCGATCTGAGGATCTTATTGGAGGACAACCAGTGCTTGCTTCGCTACCCCCGGTTACGAGATAGAGGAGAGTCAGGCATAGATCACCGGTTCAGCAGTCGCCAATTCAGCGGTCACTATCTACGTCACCTGTGCGTAGTTAGGCCCAGTTTTCTGCTTCCACCTCGGAAAGAGAGTATACACCGGCTCTGATAGATTAGCACCCCTTAGACAATATGGAGGATATGATACGCCAACTTCAACAAACCATCGAGGCCATGCAGCTGGACGCCGCTCGCCAAGGGGAAGTTACCGCTCACCAAACAGAGATTGCAGCCCAATAGGCTGAGTTAATCGCTAGACTTTAACAGCAACAACAACCACAACAAGCAGCAGCTTCTGCTTCGCATCCACCCCCAGTCAAGGTTCCAATACCCAGGGATACAACTAATGTCCAAGAGAATGCGGACATTCTAGCAAGGCCAGTCCCACCACAGACTTCCAAAGCACTGGTCTACCCAACGAAGGCGCCGTTTGAGTTTGAGATCGATCCTACCGCTCTGAAAGTGAGCAAGCTTGAGAAGCTTTTCAAACGAGCTCAGGGTGTCAATTCGATCCCAGATATAAAGGACGACTATACAGATTCGGTGGTGATATTTCCGGATAGATTTAAAATGTCACACATAGACCGCTTCGACGGTTCGGGTGATCCCATGGTCCACTTGCGGCTATTTTCAAATATTCTGCGGCCGATGGACCTGACTAGACTGCAGAAGATATCCCTCTTTGGTCGAACCCTGTCGGGTATTGCGGCTATTTGGTATGCTAAACTAGAAGATTCTATGAAGAGGAGCTGGGAAGAGATGGCTGAGACCTTTATCGCCCAATATTCCTATAACACTCAAATCGAGGTCACAACTCGTGATCTCGAGGCTACTTGTCAAGAGCCGAAGGAGGGCTTCTTCTATTTCGTCAGTCGGTGGAGGGCCAAGGCCTCCATGATGACCACCCGGCCAGTTGAAAAGGACTAGATCAGAATGGTCGTCCGCAATCTGCAACCGAGGCTGCTACAGAAGATGATAGTCTTACCTTTGCCTACATTTGCTAACCTCTATGAGATAGGGGTGCAGATAGAGGATGCGATGAAACAAGGTTTGATTGACCATGAAAAAGAGCAGCCCAAGAGGGCTTTTACACGCAGTTCAAATGCGGCTAGGAGTAGTAACGCAGCTGCAAGCACTTCTGATGTTGGTATGGTCACCACCACACTGAAAACAACCACCCCTTTTACCGGTACATCCGGAACTACCCCACAACCTGCAAAGTACCCACCCTGAGGCCAAAGGGTTTTCACCCCACTCTACATGTCTCTATTTGTGGCCTTGAGGGTCCTGATAAAAAAAGGGCATCTGAAGCCCCTGGAGCCGCGCCCATTGCCTAATCCCCGCCCTCTTACACACAACCCGGCCAAGTATTACGCCTTCCACTAACAACATGGTCATGACACCGACCTATGCTTTAGACTCTGTCATGAGATTCAGGATCTCATTGATAACAAAGTGATAGTGCCTCTGAGAAGCCTAATGTCACTAAAAATCCTCTCCCACTACATAACCAACGCCCTCCTCCACCCAGGCAAGTAAACCTTATCCAAACAATGGTCGTCCCATACGACCCCAGCATATACATCACCTCATCCACCTGCCTAAGCCAGCACTGTTCATCCTGGAAAGCACAGACTTGTGCATGATAAGCGTGTCCATATCCCAACCTGAACTTGTGGTGGTGGCTGTGGTAGAAGAAGGCATGCCTAAGGGCTTCGTGAGCTTAATTGAGGAAGCATACAACCCCTGCCGCTACATTGTGCCAATAAGCCAGGCCAGACCAGGGGTAGAATTGCCAACGGGAATGGAGGTTAATGTAGTCCGGGAGGACGGGCCAAGCCAGGGACTGGATAACTTAGCTGAGCTTGAGGAGGACATCAGTAATTTGTAGTTCTTTGATGAACAGGATCTGGGGAATGTACAAATTGGTTGGTTTGATATGAACGGATCAACGGATAATACAGGGTGGCTCAGTGATGAACTAGATGTAGATGAGGGGTCTCAACTGAAGCAAGAACAGTTGGAAACGAGGATTGTTGCAATGGCCGGAACGGTCGACAACAAGGGGAAGTTGCCGGAGAGCACTAGTACTAAGAATTTTACTCAAGAATTGGGTAGTGTTTGTACAGCCGATACAGAACAGAAGGCCACGCTGAAGCGGTTCGAGCAGGAAAGAACTGAGACTGATCAGAAGGCTAGAAAAACCAAAGGTCTTGCGGGGACTATTGTGTTACGGATACAGGAATGCTTACAATGGAACCAGACAGTTACTTGTCGGTTGCCAAAGGAATGTGGTGGGAAGATGAGGATTTACATCTCGCCCACATGGATGAGGATTGGGGACAGAATCTGCCAGATGATACATGGCATGCCGAGGAAGTCGATCACATGACTCGGAGTGGGCGGTACTTTAAGCCCCCACACCTGGACCAACCAGAAGCATTAGGGAAAGATAAGGAAACTGAGAAACAGAAAGATAAACTATTGGAAGAGGAAGCTGTACTGAAGCAGCTGAAAAAGATTCAGGCGGACATATCCATTTGGGATTGCTCATGGCTTCACGGGTGCATAGACAAGCCGTCCTATCAGCAATGGATAAGGCTAAGCTCTCTATTGACACAACCCCCGAGCAGTTAGTGGGATTGGTTTTCCCAGGTGGCGCTTCACCGACTTTGACTTTTACCGATAAAGAATTGCTGTTTGAGGGCTCTAAGCACAACAAGACACTGTACATCTCTGTTGAATGTAAAGAGAAGTGGATACCAGTCGTCTTGGTTGATACTGGGTCTGCAATTAATGTATGTCCATCGCGCACGGCCTATGCTATCGGTTTGAAGCCGGCAGACTTTGCACCAACAACCCAGGTGATTCGGGCTTATGACAATACAAGTCGAGAAGTGATGTGGACAGTTCGGATCAGAACTTAGGTTGGCCCAGCACAATAGGACATTGAGTTTCACGTCCTAGATGTTCCAGCCACCTTTAATTTACTCTTTGGATGGCCGTGGCTGCACCAAGTGAGAGCTGTCTCTTCCGCTCTACATCAGATGCTGAAGTACTCCCATGGGAAGTGGGTAGCTATTGTTTTTGGGAACTCTTCCATACATCCTCCGCCGGAAGTCACTACACCGGTACTAGAAATTGTACACGGTGAGGAGGATGTCTTTTTATCTGGGTTCACCTTGGCCGAGGCCCGTGTAGATGCGCCCCGAGGACTCCTGGAATCCGCGCTGCGAAGGCGTGGAATCTGTTTTGTTCTCTAGCTACTACAAGTTCGGACTCAAATGTCACGGTTCTGAATCTAATCTCACAATATGCGATGTGAGACCGATAAATCACCAAAGAGTCCAAATCCGGCAAATCGTTTTGGAAAACTGATTTTTATAAAGAAGTGCCAAACATGGACTGCTTTGCCAGATACAGAGTCGCCACCCAAATATTTTATTTTTGGGGAAATTTAGGAAACCCTGACTCGTGCCTAAGGCCACGTGTCCGTCATCACCAAAGTTGCCTCGGCTTGGGAACTTGGGTACGATTGGGGAAGGTCATCTATGAGCACTCCCGCTCGCCCGATCAAAGATCGGCTTGTACTAAGCATGATATTTTGTTTTTGAAAACACATGTGTTCTTATTTCGGTTAATTAGCTAATCTTACTATGTGATGCGCACAGCAAACAAGTATAGACTAGATCGCCTAATTTGGAACAAAACATTGCATGTTCGTTTGAAAACGGTTTGAAGTTTGCTACTCGTAAGTAGGCTAAAATGCAGATTTCAATGAATTGTTCCAATTCAAGTAATCCAACCTTCACCCACAGGTATTCAGGCAGTTAATCAACTAAGCAGTTAGCCTCATGGCAAGCATGCTTTCATGGCAACATTAACACACGTGTAGTATGCTAAAGCGTAAACACTCACAGTGTACTCTGAGCCAAAACAAAGAACTAGTTAGAAATCATGCATGATCCTAGTTCATGTTAAGATGACTAATGCAACATATGCGAAAATGCAACTAAAATAGGCTCGGCTATTCTAGAATGGCATATGAAATGCGATTTGATACATGTATTCAAATAGGAATTGAAATACAATGCAGTTAGTATGATGCGCTGAGCCCGGTGCATGCAATACAGATGAATGGATGCACGCATGTGAACATAAGGTATGCTAAATGAAATATGCCCTAAAACTAACTATCGTAAGCGGTTAAGTAAAAGGGAGAAAGAAATGGGGGATTGGAAAACATGCATCACACACACGCACGCTTATTACAACAATGCACCCTCTCGAAGGAGGGATTGAATAAGAAGCTAGCTAGCTAATCTAAGCTAATTAAACTAATTATTACACAACAAATTAATTAACTAATCATAGTTAACTAATTATTACAAGACGAATTGAAATAGCTAAACGCATTAACTATTAAAGTACAAATCAAAGCAAAAGCAAGCTATCTAAGGGCTAGTTTGGCATGTACTAAATAAGCCAAAAAGTCAAAAAGTCACTATCTTATTTAAGTCACATCATCTTATTTAAATCACATCACCTCTCTAACACATCACATCAAACCCAACCCAAACCCACCAATAAGTCAAAAAGTACACTTTTTTAGGACATCCCAAACCAACCCTAAGCATGGCAGCTAAGGAAAGCAGTAAATCAGGAGCCTCAGAGGGAGAGGAATGCATGCAAGCCCGGTCGCCTTGTTCGGAAATCCAATGCGATGCCCCGATTTGCCTCTGTTTGCGATTGTTCTCAGAAACTTGCACCAAGCTCCAGAAAGGTGAAACTCCACCTTGGGAATCCAGTGGGAGGGTGGCCGGCCACTTTTGGTCTCTGAAGCCCCCTGCCGACCACTTTTGGTTGTTGAAAAACCAGAAAAGTGGTCGGCCAACTAGTTTTTCTGGCTGGCCGACCAGTTGTTGCTGCTGAACTGCAATTTGCTGCAATAGAGAGCAAGAAAGGGCATGGCAATGTATTTGCAAGATATGTGTGCACAACCACCCTCTCTATCATGTCATGAACTCAAGAGGGTGTGGTTCTCGACCCTCGGCCACCAATCGCGCATTTCAATGCATGATGGCCGAGAGGCGAAGTTGCACAATTCAATATGGAAATGAATGCATAAGTAAACACATAAAGCCTAAAACTCTATCATGCTAGATCAAGAGCGTCAGCGACGGGGAATTAAGGCACGTTTCATCACTTTAAGTATGAAACGTCCCTCGTTTCCTGTGTTTAGACTAACACCTATTCCAAACACAATGCAACACATAACAAGCATGGCAAATATGCAATGTGACTACATGGCATACACAATGCAAGGGACAAGCATGCAACAACATGCAATGCAACATGATCAAACTACCAATGCAAATGGCATGCACAATGCACAATGCTAAGAACAACTAGCATACATAATGCAAATGGACAACATAGCATACACGATGCGATGTAACCTAAGCATGCAAACAACATGGCATACACAATGCTATGAACTACATGCAAACAATCATGGCATACTCAATGCTATGAACTACATGGCATGCTCAATGCAATAGACATGGCATAATCAATGGACTTAAACCAAAAAGGGTGGACCTCAGTCATGCCCAAATTAGTGGCCATAATGCTAAAATGAAGGCACCGAAAACACATACAAACATCTATGCCAATTGGCTCACCAACTAAGGCACTAAGGTGCAACTCTCAAGAACACTTAAAGAGTGAAAAGCATGGAAGTGTGACAACACTAAGTGCGCTGAAATGAAGTAGGAAATGATGCCAAATCATTCAAACAAGGCAAGTATGGTATGCTAGGGTCCTTAAAGCATGAAGCTAGTAAGGGGAACTACAAAGGAGGCATACAATACATGGCACAAAAACATGAACCAAGCATGGACAAAGCTTAATTAGGTCTAAACAAGGACCAAAACATGCTGAGATGAGGGCCCAAATACCTAGGCATGCAAGCATACAAGCTAGGCCATAAACTAGGCAATAATGCGCAACACCCAATGGCACTTGAAGCATGAATGAAGTGGGAATATGGCAATACTACATGCTCTGAAATCAAGTATTAAATGATGCCAAATCATCCAAATAGCTCAAAGATAGCATGCATGAATCATCAAAACACAAAGCTAGCAAGGCCAATTGCACTACAACTATACAAAGCATGAAGCACATGGCTAAGGAAACCTAAAATAGTCCTAGTACATGTTAAAATGAGTCTAAAACATGCATGGAAGGAAGCCAAAACAAGCTTGCATGAGGAGCATAAGGCATGATGCATACAAGGCAAATAAGGTGGATTACACTACACCTATTAAGACCAAGCATGAGATGACTTAAGCAACAAAAATTAGAGTTATATCATGGCAAGATAACTCCAAAAACACATTGAAATGATGGCACGCAAGCTAAGGCATGAAGGCATACGCAATGATTCATGTTAAGGCCTAAAACACAAACTCCCTAAAACATGGAATAAGTGAAAGATGCAAGTGTATGGCCACACTACATGGACTGAAATAACATAACTAATGATGCCAAATCATTGAAATAAGCCAAGTAATGCATGCTAGAAGATTCAATACACAAACCTAACAAGCTAGATTGAACCAAGGCTATACAATGCAAGTCATGGATGACCAATACAACACAAATCAGACCTTAAACATGCTAAAACATGAACAAAGTCTTCTCAGAGCTAAGCCAAAAGCATGCTAAAATGACATGTCAAGGCATGAGGCATGTTAGGCTAAATCATGGAAATGCACTACAAGTGCATGGAGCATGCAAGGGCCAACCAAACCAAATCAAAACAGAGTCATGACATGGTAAAACATCACCAAAAACATGCTGAAATGGAAAGAAAAAAAGCTAGAATGACATGCTATTTCATGAAGCACATAAAGTTAGTTTGTGTGATTTACACTACAAGTGTATTAGGCATGCAAGAGCCAACCAAACCAACCCAAAATAGATCTAAGGCATGTTAAAACAACACCAAAAACCCACTGACATGGCTCTAAAACAAGCTAGAAAGACATGCTCAAACATGAGGCATACAAGACTAGATTGTGTGATTTACACTACAAGTGTATAAGGCATGCATGGAATGACAAAACCAAGCAAAAAAAGTGGTATGCCTCAGCAAAATAACCACAAATACAAGCTAAGATATGGCCAACATAAGCTTAACAAAAGTGCTCAAACATGAGGCATATGAAGCTAGTAAACACAATACAAGGAGAGGGGATGACCCTCTCCTATTTAGGACACCAAAACCACCTTTCCACCACTGAAAATCCTCTAGATTTCAGTGGTAAAAAGGTCATGCAAAGGCTTCAACAAGAGCCTAAAGGGATGGCTCAAAATAAGGCCTAACAAGGCCTAAGAGGGGGTAAATCACCCCAAATGAAAAAGGGGACCTTAAACAACTATTTTAAGCATGCAAAAAAAGAACTTTTTCTAGTTAAGAGTTAAGCTTAAAAACAGATGCAAAAGGGTCCAAAAGCTTAAGCAAAAATGGGGGTTTTAAACGTCAAAGACTCACCCTTGAAGACCTTCTTTACTACTGCAACTCCAGCAAGTTCTTTAAACTTAAATTAGTCCAAGAACACCAAAAACAACTCCTTAGCACCTCAGCTACCCAAGGGTGGTGTTTGAGTGTGTGTTTGTGTGTTAAACTAAGACAAATCTACACTTTTGAAGCACAAAAATGAAGAACCAAGCAAGATAGATACAACACTATATGTATCTCTCTAAGGGCAATTTTCTAAACCTAGCGGAGGAAGGAGGAGCCTCCCTCTTATAGAGAGCAAAAGCCAAAGCTTCTTGGAGAAGCTAAGCTTCAAACAAATCCCTCCATACACGTGTATGGAGGATAGCCCAAATGTCCTCTAGCTGTGCCAGTTGGAGGAAAATATCTCCAAAAGGTGTCAAAAAGCAACCGACCACCTGAAGTGGTCGGCCTACTACTTAAAGTGGTCGGCCGACCACTTTAAGTGATCTCTGGGAGCAACAACTGGCCGGCCAAGGTGGGAGAGGGCCCAAGGCCTGAAAACAATGCAAAGGTGTGGTGGCCGACCAGAAAAGATGGCCTAAAGACCAAGAAAGCTAGTTATCCGACCAGAAAACTGGCTGACAGAAGGAAAAATGGTCTCCAAGGAGAAAAAGTGGTCTCCCACCCTTGTACCACCTTTCAAACAAGGAAAACAAGGTTTGTACCAAAAACAAACCAAAGCGGATGCAAGACAAGAGATCGGAAGGCAAAGCACGCGGCCGAAAGCCTCGAAAACTAGTCTACGAGCACCAAAAGTGGTACGCGACCACAAAAGTGGTCTCCTGGACCACAGTGTTCCTCTAGGCAGAGACAACAAGGTATGGTTCAAAAATCACGCCAAACGGAGAACGTCAAGTGGTCCCAAGACAAGCCGCACGGCCAAAGGCTCTAAAAATCGGAAACTAGTCTCCAAACGGGAAAAGTGGCCTATGACCACAAAAAGTGGCCTACGACCACAAAGAGATGGTCTACAAGACCACTCCCTCCCTCCGGGAAGAGAAAACAAGATTCGGTCCACGAACCGAGCCGAATCACAAAAGAGTTTAGAGGCCCGGAGGCAAGGCTCTCAGCCAAAACTTTGAAACCTCCAAACGAGCACAACATGTACCATCACCGAGCACTCAATCGATGATGTCTAAGTCTTAAGGTCAGTCAAAAATGGGGTGTCTATAGCTCGGGTAGTGCAAGATATTCTGGCTATTGATGAGGGGGTAATATGTCAGTGCTCAATCCGTCTACCTCATGAATAAGCTGCACCATATACCCGGAATGGGATTAGGAAGGAGCGGCCAGAAGGGCATCACTGCGTTGGCCGAAGTGCCACACAACCTTTATACCTTTGGTCTAGGTTACACGCCTATCAAAGAGGATTGGGTAAGAAAGGGAAAGGAAATGGTAGGAAGGGCCAAGGCTAAGCAAGCTGGGAAGCACTATGAGTTAGTGCATAGACCCATTCAAGGAACCCTGAACGGCCGCTTTGTCTAGGAGGGGGAGGATTTCCCATTTTGCGGCTTCCCTGAACCATGACTGAATTTAGAAAAGTGGCGTTTGCCAGGTTTCGAGATCTTTTTTGACCTACAGTTGCAAGGGGATGAGGTTGTAGAAGAGCAGATTGACCTACCAGCTGAGGCCGAACAATGTATAGAGGATGCATCCAATGGCATAGAACTCGAGATAGGAGCAGCACTGGCTTGTCTTCTCTCAGATCCTCAGATCACAGCAGAGAGCTTGGGGGATGACTTCTCTATTTCCAAGATTGGAGATCAATCAGCTGTGGGCCCTTCTTCGGCATTCTGGATGTATTTATTGCACCCTCCCTCGTTTGGCAGTTCGAGGAGGGCTTTTTGTCCAGTAATTCTAAATCAGGTAGTGAACCGGAATCTGATTCCACAAAGTCTGTGGGGTCGGAATCAGATTCTAGTTCTTCTGAGTCAGAGTCCGGTATTCCTAGGGTTGATAACCCGGATGCCGTTATTTTGTCCAGGTCGTCTTTTTCCTTTTCTTTTGAGTCGGTTATAACCGAGGAATTAGACGAACTGGAAGTTGTGAATGAGAATGGTACCACTGCTATTTCTGAGTACTTTGTTGTGCCACTTGTTTACTGCATTAATCAGGACTTTCAAAACTTTGATAAAAACGACGAGGAAGAAATTCCTCCGGTTTTGAAACATTTGATTGATCGAGAGGAGGAGAGGTTTGTAAAACCCCTTGTTGATGAAATCACTTCAATTAATGTTGGTACTAAGAAGGATCCACGTCTGGTCTAGATCGGGTCCACGTTGTCTTCGGAGGAACGTGAGCGCTTAGTCGCTTTATTAAAAGATTTCAAAGATGTTTTCGCGTGGTCCTACGAAGAAATGCCTGGAATCGATCCTGAGATTGTACAGCACCAGATCCCTCTTGACCCTGAGGCCCGACCCGTCAAGCATAAGCTTCGGAGAATACGCCCGGATTGGGCTCTGAAAATCAAGGAAGAGGTCACCAAGCAAATCGATGCAGGGTTCTTGCTAGTATCTGAGTATCCTACTTGATTAGCCAACATTGTTCTAGTACCGAAGAAAGATGGCAGAATTCGGGTGTGTGTGGATTTAAGAGATTTGAACAAAGCTAGTCCGAAGGATGACTTTCCTCTACCGCACATCGACAATTTGGTGGACTTCACCGCAGGCCATGCGTTGCTCTCCTTTATGGATGGGTTTTCCGGGTACAACAAGATCTTGATGGCACCCGAGAATAGGGAAAAGATTGCCTTCACTACGCTGTAGGGAACCTACTGCTATAGGGTGATGTTGTTCGGTTTGAAAAATGCTGGGGCTACTTATCAACAGGCTGCAACCACGATCTTGCATGATATGATCCACAAAGAGGTTGAGGTGTATGTGGATGACATGATTGTCAAGTCCAAGGAAAGAGAGGGCCACTACACCGCCTTGAAGAAATTTTTCCAACGGATCAGAGAATATCGGTTACGATTGAATCCTCAGAAATGTACTTTTGGTGTCACAGCAGGGAAAATGCTGGGGTTCTTGATTACACAAAGGGGCATCGAAGTCGATCCTTTCAAAATCAAGGCCATACTAGGAATGCCACCACCAAGGACTGAAAAGGAGGTGTGAGACTTTCTGGGTAAAGTGCAATTCATAAGATGGTTTATTATAAAATTAACCTTAACTTGTGAACCACTATTTGGTCTCCTGAAGAAAGGAAAGAAATTCCAATGGGATGACCGATGCTAGGTTGCTTTTGAGCAGATCAAGCAGTATCTACAGAACCCACCCGTGTTGTCGCTGCCAGAGCTGGGGAAGCCGTTGATTTTGTATCTATCAGTAACCGACATGACAATGGGTTGCATGCTTGCACAAGAATCTGAGGATAGAGTAGAGAAGGTCATCTATTACCTGAGTAAGAAGATGCTAGAATATGAGACCCGTTACACGCCGCTAGAGAATGCTTGTTTGGCCTTGGTATGGGCTACCAGGAAGTTGAGGCACTACCTGTTAGCTGACTCCGTAATTCTAGTTTCAAGATTAGATCCTATCAAATATCTCTTCGAGAAACCAGCGCTTACGGGTAGGCTAGCCCGTTGGTTGATTCTTCTCTCCGCATTTGATTTGAAGTACATGACTTGCAAGTCTATGAAAGGGAGAGCGGTAGCGGAGTTCCTAGCCGATCACCTAGTGGAGGGAGACGAAGCAATAGAGTATCTGTTCCCAGATGAGGCCATTGTGCAGGTCGAAGAAGAAATTTGGACTATGTACTTTGACGGAGCATCTAACCAGTACAGTTATGGGATAGGGGTGTTGCTGATAGCGCCCGACAATTCCCATATACCTTTAGCTTTCAAACTCCGGTTCAAGGTATCAAACAATGAAGCAGAATATGAGGCATGTATCGCTGGCTTGGAAGCCGCCCTAGAACTAGGGGCAAAACGGTTGGATGTCATTGGGGACTCAAACCTGGTTATATCTCAAGCGAAAGGAGACTGGAAGGTTAAAGAAGAAATGATGAAAATCTATCACCAAACCCTAGACGTTCTGATTCCCAGGTTTGAGAAGCTAACTTTCATGCATCTGTTAAGAGAGAGTAACAGGTCTGTTGACGCTTTATCAACTCTATCTTCCATGATAGACATCTCTTTGGGAGTCCGGATGCATCCAATCATTATTGAACAGAGGTATGTGCTGGCTTATGAGTTAATCACCACAATAGATGAACTACAAGATCAGAACCCCTAGTATCATGATATCTGGAACTTTTTGGAAAAGGAGGCCTATTCGCTAGGGGCAAATGCCAAAGATAAAAGGACAATATGGTGAATGGCTGCTCAGTTTATCATCTGCAGGAGTAAATTATACAAACGAGGCTATCTGGGAATGCATAAACTGTGTGTCGATGTAGAAGAGTCGAAGCGCCTAATAGAGGCCATCCACAGAGGAGAGTGCGGATCGCACATAAGCGGAGTGATGCTAGCTCAGAAAATTCTCAAACAGGGTTACTACTGGTCAACCATGGAGGAGGATTGTATTGGTTTTGTTCGACGATGCCACAAATGTCAGATCCATGCAAACCGCATGAACATCCAGCCGTCGAAGCTGTACAACATGACTTCACCATGGCCATTTTCAGTTTGGGGAATTGATGTTATTGGGGCAGTTATTCCGAAGGGGTCAAATGGGCATGAGTATATCCTGGTGGCAATAGACTACTTTACAAAGTGGGTCGAGGCGCAATTCTATGCAGTGCTGAAAGCGTCACACATAGCAAAGTTCATCAGGAATAATATCATCTGTCGTTATGGGGTCTCGAATGAGATCATCTCGAACAACGGTTCCCACTTTAAGAAAGAGGTGATCGACTTGTTGGAGAAATACAACGTGGCTTTTCATAAGTCATCTACATATCGGTCGCAAACCAATGGAGCTGTTGAGGCTACCAACAAGAACATCAAACACATTCTACAGAAGATGGTGGAAACCTACAGGGACTGGCCAGATAAGCTGTCATGTACTCTCTGGGGCTACAGGACATCAATCCGAACATCTACTGGGGCAACTCCGTATTCCCTGGTTTATGGGATGGAGGCTGTTCTGCTAATCGAAGTTGAAGTTCCATCGCTGCGAGTTATGGCCGAGTGCCAGATAGCAGAAGCGGATTGGCAGCAGAGCAGGTTCGAGGAACTAATGCTGTTCGACGAGAGGAGGCTGAAAACACTGTACCATGTCGAAGGTTATCAACGCAGAATCGCCAGGGCTTTGAACAAGAAAGTTAAGTCCAAGAATCTGAAAGAAGGGGATTTGGTGCTCAAAGACAACCGAGCTCCCATCCATGACCCTAGGGGCAAGTTCAAACCTAATTGGACTGGTCCTTATATCATCAAATCTATTTGGTCGGGTGGAGCTGTCATTCTTATGGACTTAGATGGCCTTGAATTCTCCCAACCAATCAACATAGATAAGTTGAAGAAATACTAACCTTGAGTGGCTCATTAGGCTGAAAACCCGAAAGGGCGACCTAGGCAAAAGTTAAAGCACAAAAAATTGGAAATAAGAAAAACTGAGCTCGCAAGATTGAAAACCCAGAAAGGGCGGCCTTGGCAAAAGCTAGAGCGCAAAAGGAGAGTGTTAATACCCGAGTGAACCCGAACCGAACTACGTAAGGCTTGATTCCTATCTTTGGGATACGTAGGCAACTTCTTACTGAAGTCTAGCCATAAACACTTCCAAATCAACTGTGTCCATAAGATTGTTTTGGTTATCTTTGTCTTTTCTACATCCAAGAGTTCGGTTGTGATCTCTAGTGCAGTGAAGTGCTCTTCAGACAAGGGGCAACTTTCCAGTTATTGGATTCGGGGTTGTACATCTCAAGGATAGATTCCGGGTGTGTCCAGTTGAGATCCTAATCAAAAATGGTTTTGAAAAGTTTTAATAAAAGTTGATTTTGTTCAAATTAATCTTTTTACAACTTATACTATTTTTGGACCAAAAGGAAAATTTTCAGTACCCACAACCTTCAATTTCATTGATTTCAATACAGAGTTCTCTACCTCTTGATACAAATCGAAGTTGCTTTTTATTACATTCAAAAGGAAAACTTGAAAGTATAGATTAAAGCAATAAACTTGGGGCATAGTTGAGTCAGGTGTTCCTGCGTCCTCTCCCAGAGCTTGTGGAAGCTTCAGATGCTAAAGTAGGCCTGGTTTGTGCCTCATCTTCAAGCCAAGCTATGCATTCGCCAGAAAGGGCGCAACTGAAATTGGAAGCGGGAGCCAGAAGTTCTCTTGTCCTTCAAGCAGTGGGGTATCAAGCTAGGTGTGAACCTCGGATTGGAAATGAAGCCGGGTACTCTACCCCCTCTTCTGAGCAAGTCTGGTCATGCCCGAACTGATGCTTGAATCGGAATGGAAAATAGAAGACACAGTGTGTCAAACCAACCAACTGGATGCCAAGCTGGCGAGACATGCTGTAGCTCATCTCGGGAAGATCAAACCAGGGGCAACGCCAAGCAATGTCGACAGCAGACCTGTTGCACATCCGGTGGCACCACCACCCCTCGTTCGAGAAATCAACTAGTCGTTGGCGAAAGAAATAGCCGCGTGCTAAATACGCATGGCAAAAGTCCACTATTTTCAACTTATCCATGAGCCATATCTGGGGAGGGATGAAAAATAAGAGAGATTAAAGAATAGAGAGGTGTACATGGAGAGAAAAAGTGAGAAATGGTTTTTGAGAGAAAAATAGAGCCTGAGGGGCGAGTGATGTGAGAAACACATGTGAGAAGGGTGGGAAACATTACCTGTAGGTGTAGTGGGCTTCCTGCGAACTTGGCTGTCTCTCGGCGATGGAAAGCATCCAAGCCCATCAAAGTCTCGGCTAGTGTCAACCCAATACAACTCTTGCCCTCTTTCAAGCCTTGGGCAACTTCGATCAAGCAGACGCTAGACCCTTCGAAACCAGGGGCAAGCAGAAAATGAGCCAACATGCACAAGCAGAGGGCATGCTGCCGAAAACCTTGCCAGAGGCGGTTGCCGCGATCGCCGGCGTTAGAAAATCGGTGAATAAGATTAGGGATATCCAACTCTCCATTGTGAACTAGAGATCGGGCATCATGTAAAGTGAGCCCACACATCCGTCCTAAAGCTTGGATATGACCAAAACGAGATTGGGGTAGGACTTCCTCGTCACGCCGGGATTCCATCAAAGCTTGGAATTCTTCGATTGTAGGGCACATCTCGTGCCCCTGAAGCTAAACACATGTGTAATCAGGTTTTAACATCTAGCTGCGGCATGAAGGAACAGAAAACACACAGTGGAGTATGACTTAGCGGGAATAGTGCATTTATCCCGAAACCCTGAAAATTCACTTTTTCCGAGCCATCTAAAGTTGCAATCCAAGATGAGAGTTTTTCGTTGAAGAATGGCTCAATTTGTGGCAAAAACAGAGTTGGAATGAAGAAACTACGAAGTCCTAACTTTTGTAGAAGATAAGGCACTGAGTGAAAGACAGGTGATAGCAATCTGGAGACTCCCTGCATCACTAGCTGACTGGCCAGTTAAGGTAGCCGACCGGCCACTTTAGTGGCCGACAATCACCACCAAGTGGCTGATAGCCACTATTTATGTCCAGCAGAATACCTTTGGTCTTCCTATGTGTTAAGAATGCTGAGAACCTGTGTTTTGTTCTACTCTGGATATATTCTTGTGGGGAAGTGGTTTGGAAATACTCTTCAGATCCTGGAAGACACTCTTGATCCTCAGCTAGTCACCTATAAAAGCACCAACACTCCGGTCGGGGGTGCCGGGGTTAGCACTCCGACGGGCAAGTCAGTCTCAATGGTCAAGAAAGCTTGTTCACTAAGTTAAGTGGAGTAATTCTTACATACCTTTCCAAGAACGCTGCTTCTATATTTATATCTGTTCTTTTTGGGACCTCGGGGCCTGGGCCTACTTTTCAATCATTACCCGTTCTTCTATTCGGCTTCGAGGATCCTTTCTTAATCGGCCTACGTATTGTATTCGGCCCATCCTAATCATGCAGGATACATCCGGTTAATGTTAATACTATAATATACCCCTTCCGATTTAGCCACATATTCGGCTTCCACAATTGCCCCCCGAACTCCACATTGACGGTAGTTAATCGGCGTGTTTGGTCTAGAATTCGAAAAGCTTATCATTGATCAGGCGGCCTCACGCTCCCCAAGACAGATGTTAGAAGATGTCAGGAGGCGCACGCCTTTTCGTTTATCATTATACTTTCCCGCCCTATTCATGCGTCTTTCGCATTTATTGCGATTTGAAACTTCAGTCCTTTTGGATACACGTTTCGTCGATCATCTGATACGTTTGGACCGCCAGCGCGCATCTCCCCTCGCACTCATATTTTCTGTAACTTTCGTCCGTCTATCTTCGTCTCATCTGCTCTTCGTAAGTCTTCTTCTCCTTTCTTTGTAGTCCTATTCTCTGTTTATTGTTCTTACTTTCGGCGAATCTTTGGGTCCCCGTTGAAATGGCTAAACATTTGAAAGACCTCCTTTCTGAGAGTCGCATTTCTGGATTCCGGTGACATTTTTCCATTCCCGATGACGTTCATTTGTCTCTTGTAACGGACAGTTCTCTAGATATGGAGAGAGAGGATCAGAATACGATCGTATTCCCCCTCCTGTCCATTGCGGAGGGCGGAGTTCATTTCCTCCTACGTCCATTGCTTAGGGCCGTCCTTCGCTATTGGAGTCTGATTCCTTCTCAACCCAATGTAAATTTCTTTCGAATCATTATGGGGATTATAGAATTGAATCGACGCCTTAGGATCAATCTCGGAATTCCGGCCATTCGGCACTGCTATGCTTTAGCCAAATCCTCCGGCCGGCTGGGGCGGTACTTCTTTAGGGCCAAGGATACTGACCATCATTTGGTGACTATGCTTGCCAGTTCTGGTAAGAGGGTTGACGATGTAATGGTCAATGTCCGAGGTAATTGGGAGTTCGCTGAGGGCGAAGATCGCCTAGACCCCATTCCCAGACATAAGGGTGATCCAGGTTGCCAAGTAGTATCTTATGTTTGTTGATCTGTCTTTTAATCGGCTCTCTTTCCTTAATCTCTCATCTTTTGCAGGTAATAAATTGAAGAAGATTCTGACTTCTGTTGACGATGCGGTCCTCAGGGACATTAAGACTGCACTCAACTACTTCGGCTGCCAAAACGTGCAAAAACAAGGGAGAGCCGCCCACATTTTACTTCGGTACGAACCGACTTATACCACATTCTCGGCTGCGGACAACATTCCGATTCTATCCGGCGATCAGAACCTCTCGGCTCTTATCTTCCCCAGCTACAAGAACCTTAGGCAAATTGGTCTTGAAGCTTTTGATTCGGGGCAAGACGCAGAGCCGGTGATAGTAGTCGCCGATCCGGCCAGAGAACTCACTAAGGAGGCCGAAGAGGTCGATGAGGCCGTGCGTTCGGCGTTTGAGGCTGCCGGACTCAACCAGCCTTCCTCTCCATCCGTTTCGGGTCGGGCAGAGTTCTTTTCCGGAGATATTTTCGCGAATTTGGGAGATCTTCCCGGCGACTTCTTCGAAGGTATGGCAAAAGAAAGCCTTACGCAAATGGCGCGTAAGAGAAATGCCGAGCGAATGGCTGCTCGAAAAAAGGCCGAGGCCGCCGAATCTGATGCCAGCTTGGCTAAGGCCTCTATACCCATTATTGAAGGAACGGCTCAGGTTACACTGGTTGGCACGGAAAAAGTTGAACAGCAAGCCGGTGAAGAACGGCTGATTCCGGAGGAGCGCGGCCAAAAACGTGGCGCCAAGGAGGAGGCTAGTTCAGAAATTAGCCCTGCTGACAAACGGCCTCGCCTCGAAGAATCGGACGTGGTTGCTCCTTTCGTAATTCAGCCAAAGATCAGAGATACGCCGATTTCTTCCAACGCTTCGGCCATTGAGGATCCGGCCGTTGCATTGAGCCTGGCGGCCTCAATTTCCTTGCCGGCGGACAATGCGGCCTTTTGCGCCGCGCCGGATATTTTGGCCGTAGCCCTGTCTGCGCAGTCGGCACTTCTGGTGGGTATTAAATTCACTTGAATCCATTTTTACAAGGGTATCTGACGATCACTTGTTTTTGCAGACCGTCGGCAGGATCGCCGACTTAGGCCGCCGCCTGCACGATGCTCTTGGCAGAATTGACCGTTTGCAAACAGAAGTGGACGGTCAGAAGAGTAGGGCCGAGTTTGAGAAAATGAGAGCCACAATGGAGAGCGCACAAGCCGAAGCGGAGAAGGAGAGGGCTCGCACTGCTGAACAACTTCGTTATGATGCTGAGGCTAGAGCGAGTGCGAGTGAAGAGTCGCTCAAGCTCTCTAAAGACGAACTTGCCGAGGCCAAGACTCAGTTAGAGGAGCTCAAGGCGGCCCAGGAGAAAGCCGAATCGGAGGCTTTTGAGGCAGGAAAAAGAGTCGCCTTTACGGAATATGTTGATGAAGTTCCCAAATTTGAGAATTGGGGGTTCAAACACGGGTGGCTCAAAGCCCTTGCTGCCGCTGGGGTTACGTTGGCTGTGCCAATTCCTTACGAGCAAGTAGATGTTGAGCCACTTGAATCTGACACCGAGGAGTGATTTGGGAGGCGTTTCCAAATTTATTAAGTTTTTTGATTTTTGTGTAAGTTTTTGATATTTGTTTGGTAGAGTTTTGTTAGTTCAGGGTAGTTTTCATGTATAAATTGGTTGCTATCTTGTACGCAATTTATTAATGAAAATTTCCTTGTAATTTCACTTCTACTCGTACACAATTTGTGTGGTTATGTTAATGAAACATTGTGATGTCTTTCGCTATTTTGCGTAAAATTGTTGCTGAGTTTCAGCTTTTAGAGGTTGAATATCTAGTGACATTATTGATTCATCCTTTACATGCCGACTGGATTAGAATTATGAAGAGTCTTTCACTATTTTGCGTAAAATTGTTGCTGAGTTTCAGCTTTTAGAGGTTGAATATCCAGTGGCAATATTGATTCGTCCTTCACATGCTGACTGGATTAGAATTATGAAGAGTCGATTCATGAGCCGGCTGGGGTACTTGAGCCGAGTATATTAATGAATCTGCCCTTGCCCCAGGCGGTTCCTGAAGAGGTTTGAGGAATCGATTCGATTCGTGAGCCGGCTGGGGTACTTGAGCCGTATATATTGAGGAATATACGAGCCAGCTGGGGTACTTGAGCCGTATATATTGATGAATCTGCCCTTGCCCCAGGCGGTTCTTGAAGAGGTCTGAAGAATCGATTCGATTCGTGAGCCGGCTGGGGTACTTGAGCCGTATATATTGAGGAATATACGAGCCGGCTGGGGTACTTGAGCCGTATATATTGATGAGTCTGCCCTTGCCCCAAGCAGTTCCTAAAGGATAGATTGATGAATCTGCCCTTGCCCCAGGCGGTTCCTGAAGAGGTTTGAAGAATCGATTCGATTCGTGAGCCGGCTGGGGTACTTGAGCCGTATATATTGAGGAATATACGAGCCGGCTGGGGTACTTAAGCCGTATATATTGATGAGTCTGCCCTTGCCCCAGGCAGTTCCTGAAGGATAGATTGATGAATCTGCCCTTGCCCCAGGCGGTTCCTAAAGAGGTTTGAAGAATCGATTCGTGAGCCGGTTGGGGTACTTGATGGTAAAATCGTGCCCCTGCCGTCGACTCAGTCGGCGACGGGCGATTCAAGCTCTTCAATTAATGAGAGTGCCTCGATCGTGCTGCCTCTATGAAGGGTAAGTGAACAAAGGTACATCCTTTATGATCTTGGCAAACAACTGACTTGAGCTCTTGCAAGAAGACTAATTGCGCGAATGTTGAACCGACTCTTCTTTAACAGTAAAGGGGAAGCGAAGACCCTAGCTGAGCTAGGCGGAGATATGAATCGAGGTGGTGAACCCTCGCGCTCAGGAAGTAGGAGTTCTAGGGGTCGCGAGAGGCGTCAGTCTCCTCGACGTCGCAGCAGATCGCCCAGGCGAGACAAGCAGTCGAAGGGTAAATCTCCACAGTCCCGAGTCGAGAGGAGGTCTGACGCGAATCCGTGCCCATTAAGCTTTGCGATATTTGTGAAGAATAGACCCATGACGGAGGCGGACTCGATCGTTCAAGACCCAGACGTAGTGGTCGACTTTGCCCGACAAATATTTCCTCCTGAGGTTCAGCAATCAATGCTGGATC
This sequence comes from Camellia granthamiana, assembly GCA_036172215.1. Classification (NCBI taxonomy): domain Eukaryota; kingdom Viridiplantae; phylum Streptophyta; class Magnoliopsida; order Ericales; family Theaceae; genus Camellia; species Camellia granthamiana. The sequence continues at coordinate 169,897,854 of CM069904.1, forward strand.
GACAGGACTACGAGGTGTTTCGCGAGGGCATTCACGACGCGGTGAAGGGGCTTTACACTGCTTACGAAGTCAGCATGCGACTGCGCGCTGCCCGTCAAGAGATGGAGAAGAAGGAAGAACGTATTCGAAGTTTGGAAGCCCGCGTGGAGGCGGCCGAGCGGGAACTAAGGAGGACCAAGGCGGCTCAGGCACAATCCACCGCGCACGCGAACCCAATTGTGGAAGAGAGGGTTACTAGTCGGCTTATCAGCTTCGCACTTGCCGATCGAGAGACAGCAAGTATGTTCGCAATAGAGAGCGCGAAGGGGAGGGCCTATGAGAAAGGTTTCCATGAGGGCCGAAAAGTGGGAATCGAGAAAACCAGGGAAAAATTGGCCGAAGAAGTGTGCCAATGTGAAAACCATGGGTTTAGGCACGGTTGGATCAAGGCATCTCAAGCCGCAGAAGCTCTACGAGCGTTGGGAATTGATTCGGCATCACCATGCTACAGGAATAAAGATTTTCCATTTTCTGCTTTCGAAGTTGAGAAGAGTGAGGATGAGGGTGACGCCGTATGAGTTTAATAGTCGTAAGATTGGAACGCAGGGCGCGTTTGAAACTATGTAACTTGTTGTTTTATTGAATAAAGAACGTTTCATTATAAATGTTTCGTTGTCATTCATATTCGGCATATGTGTATTTCGTGTTGCTTAAATGTTTGAATGAATGTCTAAATATTGTCCGACCCAGGTAGCTGTTAACTGTCCGGCGGTACGTGGGCTTATCGGCAGGATCTGCACATGGGCAGGATCGACACATTCGTGACGATCGTTAAGGTTTTATTGAGGCTATTTCAACGGCCATTTATCTTTGACTTGGGTCAGCGCATTGATGCTTGGCCAGTTAGATTAGTGGGCTGGTCGAGGGCGATCGGCATGTGAAGACTTGGCCGACCGGTTTAATTAATCTATTTCGCTTTGGCCTAGCTAGTGCGCGTTTCGGCCAGCCGTCGGGATGGCGGTCGTGGCGAATGTCAATCGACGCTCGTCTTATTTAGCCAATGCGTTTTTTGGCATTAATAAAATTTTCTTGGGATTGGGACCTCGAGATCACGGTCGTTGCTGAGAATAAAAGGAGTAGGCGTTTCGCACCAATAATCCCACTTGACTCATCATTCCTTGTGTGGGATGGTGATTTTGGTTACAGAGGCTCAAACTTCGGTCAAGTTTGGTGTTGAGATGGTTTGCAGCAGAAAACCTACTCGTGAGGGAGTTAGGTCATCCAAAGAGCTTGAGATCCGTGAGTCTCTAAGTCGTCGAAGCAAATCACCCCGAATGGAGAGTCAACAACTGTCAAGTTCATTCTTCCTTGTCCTGGATCTTTGCCTTGACATTGTCAATGGTGTCAGGGGAAGTTTGGCGCTATGCAAGTCGTGGGCTTAAGCGTAATTGGTTCAAGGTATTGCACGCCGTGGAGGGGTTTAGGGCGACGGTCATCGATCCGGCGAAGCTGCTTTACCGGCGCGTTTTGTTCCTTTTTTGCTTTCGATATTGTAATGCTCGAATGGGGGTTGTGTTTATATAACAACTGTTTAATCAAATAAATGGTTTTATTTTAAATATATTTGCGTGTTATTCTGAATTTTGCTTGTGTACTAAAGCACATTACTTCGAATGTATGATCTGTTCTAGCGTGTTGCATAGGATCAATTATCAATATCTTTTGTTCGTGCCAACGTTTGCTCCGGATTCGGAGACGTAATTAGCGCTTAGCACTGTAGACCGATTAGTATGGCCGAACGGATTAATGCGATAATCCTTTGAAGCACTAAAGTGGGCTCCATATTTGGAGGCTTGAACCCGGGGCCCATTCGGCCTTAAGGAGACTGAATCGGCCCTAAGGCGTCATGTGCCGAAGGGGGCTCCAAATTCGGAGACTTAATCGGCCCTAAGGCGTCATGCGCCAAAAGGGGGCTCCGAATTCGGAGACTTGATTTGGCCGATCGTGATATCCACGAAGGGCGCTCCAAATCCGGAGACTTAATCGCCCCTAAGGCGTCATGCGCCGAAGGGGGCTCCGAATTCGGAGACTTAATCGGCCCTAAGGCGTCATGCGCCAAAGGGGGCTCCGAATTTGGAGACTTGACTTGGCCGATCGTGATATCCACGAAGGGCGCTCCGAATCCGGAGACTTAATCGGCCCTAAGGCGTTATGCGCCAAAGGGGGCTCCGAATTCAGAGACTTGATTTGGCCGATCGTGATATCCACGAAGGGCGCTCCGAATCCGGAGACTTAATCGGCCCTAAGGCGTCATGCACCAAAGGGGGCTCCGAATTCAGAGACTTGATTTGGCCGATCGTGATATCCACGAAGGGCGCTCCGAATCCGGAGACTTAATCGGCCCTAAGGCGTCATGCGCCAAAGGGGGCTCCGAATTCGGAGACTTGATTTGGCCGATCGTGATATCCACGAAGGGCGCTCCGAATCCGGAGACTTAATCGGCCCTAAGGCGTCATGCGCCAAAGGGGGCTCCGAATTCAGAGACTTGATTTGGCCGATCGTGATATCCACGAAGGGCGCTCCGAATCCGGAGACTTAATCGGCCCTAAGGCGTCATGCGCCAAAGGGGGCTCCGAATTCGGAGACTTGATTTGGCCGATCGTGATATCCACGAAGGGCGCTCCGAATCCGGAGACTTAATCGGCCCTAAGGCGTCATGCGCCAAAGGGGGCTCCGAATTCAGAGACTTGATTTGGCCGATCGTGATATCCACGAAGGGCGCTCCGAATCCGGAGACTTAATCGGCCCTAAGGCGTCATGCGCCAAAGGGGGCTCCGAATCCGGAGACTTGATTTGGCCAATCCTGGCGAGTGCCTCACTGGGAATTGACATATGATTTTGAGGGACGAGGAAAAATAGTTCGTATTGCAGAGGCGAAATATATTTACAGGTATCAGAGCCCACAGATCGGGTCAGTGATAGGGTTTTCATCAGAACTCAGCTTGTGTCGATTGGGGGGAACCACGTATTTCTTCAATGCCGTGGGTTGTTGGGAAACGCAGGATCTGATGGTAGGTGCTTGGGACGGCCTTCATGAGATGTAGCCAGCTTCTTCCCATGATGGCATTATACGGCGAGGGGAGCTTCAAGACCAGGAATTCCGCTTCGACCGTTCTGGAACCCGCTCGAACAGGTAATGTGACCTTGCCCAATGGATATTCGGGATTCGTATTAAAGCCAAACAGTGGGTGAGGCGCCGGAGATAGATCCGACTCGTTGAGGTCGTGCTTGGTGAAAGCTTGGTAGTACATGACCTCTGAACTACTCCCTGGGTCTATGAGAATTCGTTCAATGACAAACCAGTTTATGCGTAATCCAATGACCAATGGATCGATGTGGGAAGCCGTTGCGTCATTGAGGTCGGAGTCGTTAAAGGCAATTGTCGGAGCTTGTTCGGACCGGTCAGTCGAAATACGGTGCCCCTGCAGAGTTGGATGCGATCGAATTGTGTGCACGGCTGGGGGTGTAGGCAGGCTGTAAATTACATGGATCACGCCAAGTGGGGAAGAGTCCTGCCTCAATGCTAATGCCTTGGTTGGCTTTCCCTGTTTCACATACTGCTGCAATCGGCCGTCTTGCACCAGTTCTTCCAGGTGATCTTTTAATGCGTAGCAACTCTCTGTTTCGTGGCCGTGATCTTTGGGATATTCGCACCTCCGGTCCCTTCGTTGTATATCGGGTGGCCCCACCATCTTTGACGGCCATCTGAAGAATGGAAGGTGTTGGATTTTGGTCATTACCGTGGTGATTGGCTCTGACAGTTTCGTGTACTTTTTGTCGGCGCGTCTCGAGCGTCTACTGTCGACTTGCAATTGTTCATTCGTTGGGTGGGAGCATTAATTACTCGATCGGCGAGAGTCCCGCCTTTTGTCTCGTTTAGCACGTTGTCGCGGCTCAGGGCTCGGAGGTGGCACGGGAACTTATTGGTTGAGCAATTTCAGGAGGTGCCGGTTTGGAGGACACTTGTCTGGCTTTAATCCTCAAGGCATCGTCTTCCACTTTGCAATACTCTTCGACTTTCTTCATCAATGCCCAGACTGTTTTGGGGGGTCTTCTGGTCAGGGAGTTGCGAAGAGCACTGTCGGGATGTAGTCCCATTTTGAAGACGGTGACGGCCATGGAGTCGTTGCAAGTGTCGTCAACGAGATTGAAGCACTCCCAATATCGCGTCGAATATGCTCTCAGCGTTTCTCCTGGTTGGATTTGTATAGCCCAGAGAGAGTCGGCCTGTTTCGGCTGTACCTCATTGGTGATGAACCTGGCCCTGAAGGATTTTTGTAATTGATGGAAACTTCTGATCGAAGCCGGCTCCAGCTTGTAATACCATCTGACAGCTAATGGCCCCAAGCTGCTGGGGAATATTCGGCACATGAGGGCTTCATTGTCTGCATGCAACGTCATGGACTGCTTGTAGTGACGTATATGATCAGTGGGGTCTGATTTTCCGTCGTAGAGAGTAAATGATGGAGCTTTGAACTTCTTGGGCAGGGCCGCCCTCGCAATTCGTCGGATAAAAGGATCGTGCCGGTCCTCTTCGTCTGAATTGCTTCTTCTGCGCTTGTTCCTTGTGTGTGGACTTTTTTCAGAGGAGCTGGAAGTGTCTGAGTGTCCCTTGTTATGCTCCGTGGATAATGAGTTGGAGTCACTATCGGTTTCCCTTGGTCGGGCTCGAGGTCGTTGTCTACCTGCCCTCAGGGGTCGTTCGGGGTCTTGGCGCGTGGCTTATTTGGATTTTGCTACTTCCAGGGCCAAATCTTGACGGAGGCGTTCGTTTTCTGCGATCATATTTTCCAGCCTTTGTTCATTCTGTTTAGCTTGTTCTATGATGGCTTGCATTGTCTCCTGCGCTGAAGTCGTTGGCGAGTCAAAATTCAAGGCGCGTCTCGCAACGATGGTTTCCTTCTCGAGCATATTTGCCGGAGTGATTTCGTCTCTCTATGTAGTCTCGTCGGTGACTATTAGAGGATCTTGCGTCACGCCTTCCATGGATGTACTTTGAGTATTCCCACAGACGGTGCCAATTGTGGGGAAGTGGTTTGGAAATACTCTTCAGATCCTGGGAGACACTTTTGATCCTCAGCTAGTCACCTGTAAAAGCACCAGCACTCCGGTCGGGGGTGCCGGGGTTAGCACTCCGACGGGCAAGTCAGTCTCAATGGTCAAGAAAGCTTGTTCACTAAGTTAAGTGGAGTTATTCTTACATACCTTTCCAAGAACGCTGCTTCTATATTTATATCTGTTCTTTTTGGGACCTCGGGGCCTGGGCCTACTTTTCAATCATTACCCGTTCCTCTATTCGGCTTCGAGGATCCTTTCTTAATCGGCCTACGTATTGTATTCGGCCCATCCTAATCATGCAGGATACAGCCGGTTAATGTTAATACTATAATATACCCCTTCCGATTTAGCCACATATTCGGCTCCCACAATTCTGCTGTAGTTTTGTTGAGTCGTTCTCAAGTTTGCTTCAATTTGTTTATCGAGTTGTTTTGTCGAGTTGTATTTGTTTCGTTTATCTAGTTGTTATTTTGTTTATCGAATTGTTGCATTAGTTTTTTTTTAATTTTATTTGAGTTGTTTTACTCTGTTTGTTATGTTTTGGTCGGTTCACTACCTGACTAAGCAATTGTCAAGACAATGTACAATATTCAATTTCCATTAATCCTGTTTTGTGTAAAGTGGTGCAATGAGATGCTCAAAATATAAAATGCAACACGTTTTCATCAAAAAAGCTGTTTTCATTCCAATCATGGTTTCTTTTTACAAAGAGTACAAGTTTTTAAGAAAATAAAACTGCCCAAGGCTGTACAATGTGCTAACACTACTAGTAAAAAGAAACAAAGCAAAAACACATGAATCAGCACTGGCTATCTCAAGCTCTAGAGGCCCTCTTCATCCTCTTCCTCGGCGGAATGGACTCTGCAGAGCTATCTCCATCCGCGCCACTGTCTAAACCCAATGAAGAATTGGAACCGGAGTCGTCATCCTTTGCGTCAGAACCTGGCTCAACCTCATCTCCACTAGCGGAACCCGAGTCGGCATTCTCATCTCCGCTCTCGGATGACTCGATGTGCTGATCCCCGGCCTTCTCGGTCTCGGTCTTGGCCTCACTGGTCTCATCATCGTCATTGCGCACGATGGGCTCCTGCAGCTGCGTACCAGAACTTCTCTCTCTCTCCCTGTTGCTGGAGGGGGCGCTGATGGTCCTGCTTCTGTCGACGCCAGTCCTGTCTATAGAGGTATGACCTGAAAAGGCAGTTTGAATGTATCAGCCATAGTATGTGTATCAGATGCAAGTATGGTGTGCAGAATGAGTACATATAGAAGTCAGATACGGTATGTGAATGCAATGTGTCAGATGTGATCTATGCATGTAGTATATCAGTGCAGTGTAGGGAAATGTTCAGTTGAGATGTCAATTTCAGTATATCAACAGAAATACGATGATCGAAATGCAAGAAAGCTGAAAAATTACCTGAATACTGTGGGAGCCGATGTTCGACTCCCTCCTCAAGATCATGCCCTCGAATGAGGCCAACATCTCGAGTAACCCCTTAACGTACCCTATGGAGGGCTGCAAATGCAAGTTGAAATAATCAGTAAATGAATAAATGTCTGAGTATCTGAGTATCTGAGTGAGAATGAAAAATTTAAAGTTGTAGTGCATACCGATGGTGAGTCAAGTGTCCTGACATATCGATGACCAGACAACGGAGGCTCAATTGGGATCTGATAAGGCTCTCCAAAGTACCGCCAACCCGTCAGCTCGGTCGGAAGATCTGGCCATCCAACACTCTACCTAGCAAGGGGTATCCCTTTAGCCTTGCCCCTCAGTGCTCGGGCCCTGCTCGTCAAAGGGGCATCTGCTACTCGGGCCCTGCTCGACGACGGGACATCAGCTGCCCTCCCTGTGTGAGCACGAATACCTGCCAAAGGAGGCATGAGGTACGTCTAGATGTAAGTCGTATAGTCCAACTCCCCAATGAAGAGGTTTGCATCTCCATCCCACATGAAGTCAATGATCTCCTGAGGGGAGAGACTCTTTGTGGCTCGCATAGAAGGCGGAGGTGGTAAGGGAACCGACTGTAAGGGCAGACCCAGCGTCTGGCGCATGAAGCGGTGGCCTAGGAACTAGGCTCGGCCTACTGGTCCCTCGAGCATGAGCCGATACCGGGAAGCACCCCAAGCTTCGGCGAACTGAAATCTGGCACCCTCTGGCATCATCATCCAAGGCTGCCACGTGATTTGCAAATAGCAAGTGCATAGATTGATAAGTTGCCATTAGATGTGTAAAATGAATTGGGGCTGAAAGCAGAAAGAACTGTGAGTTTTGAGTTACCTCTACCGCCTTCACTGTATCAAAATCTGGCGAAGGAATGGGAGGGTCTCCCAAGTCCTCGGCTGGCACCGACCGTCGTATCGATGCGAATATGGCACCCTAAGAGGCATCTCAACCTCTGGCTCTGGAACAAACGTCGGGAAATAGGCGTACACCCATAGCTATGAAAAGCAAGAGGGTGATAGTGAGAATACAGATAAATACAGATAATGCGGAAAGCAGAGTATGTGTGCAATGTCCAGAAAATACAGAATGCAGAGAATACAGAATACAAAGAAAATGCGAAAAGCAAAGTATGTAGTACAGTGTAGAGAAAGTATGAGTGCAGAACAGAACTTAGACCATGTGTGTGTGGTGTGCAGTGTGTGTAGTGTACAGAAAGTGCAAAGCAGAAAGTACGACAGAAAATGTAAAGCAGAAAAGTAAAGCATACCTCCCAAGCTCTCCAATAGCTGCCAACACTATTTCCGCTCCCGCGGGAGGTTGAGCTAATGTAACAGTACAGGGTAGCGAGGCCAGCGCCACCCTAATCATAATGCCGAACCTGAGATAAGTCCACCAAGGCACTCAAAAGATACAGCCCGACTGTGTTCGCCCTGTCGGCGAACAAGGTAGTGCCGAAGAGGAACATCAGGAAACCTCGGGCATACTGTTCAGTCTCCTCTACAGTCGTTGGGGCTGTCCCTCTGTAGTGGTCTGCGAACCAGGTGTATCGGACCATTCCTGATCGGAAGATAGGTGGGTGTGCGGAATAGGTCCAGGCGGCCTCCCACTCGCCCATATCGGTATCATATGGGATCGGCCGGCCTCTTATCTCGAGGCCCGTCAACATGGCAAAATCATATAAGGTCATCGTCATATCCCCAGCAGTAGAGAAATTAAAAAAAAAAAGAGTTGGTGATATCCCACCACCTCTCTACCAGCGCGCTCAAAAGGGTTCTGCTCGGGCAAAATCATATGGGGTCATCGTCATATCTTCAACAGTAGAGAAATGGAAAGAGTTGATGGTATCCCACCATCTCTCTACTAGCGCGCTCAGAAGGGTCCTGCTCGCTATGAGGTGCGACAGCCCCATGCAGAACAAACCAAACCCCGCCTCATCGATGATCTGCCGGACATCGTCGGGGAGATCCATGTACCACTTCCTCGCTGAGGTGGACCTATATCCTCAGGTAAAATGAGAGTCAACCTGTGTTCAGAATGAGCAGAAGAAATACAGTGTGTAAGTGTGTTCAGAATAAGTAGATGAAATACTGTGCAAAAGTGCGAGCTATGCAAGAAATGTAAAGTACATCACAGAAAATGTAAGAATACAATGTGTACCTCGAAGGCACCAGGAGACAAGTGGGACTTTGGCTCTCACGGCAGGAGATCTGCTGGTGCACCTCGTGCAAATTCGCTGAAATGATGGACTGTACTGGGCGGTAGTGCATGTGCCTCAGGGCGGTCCCTCTTCGAGTCGAAAGATCGGACTCTAAGCGGCAATGGTATGTACTCAAGCTCTCCCTCCATCTCTGGCAAGCCTCCATCATGAGGAACGTCGTCTGCCATCTGAAAAGAAGGAGAGAAAATAGGCGAAAATGAGCAAAATAGGTGGAAAATGCCAAAAGTCAACAAAAGTCAACTCTTAAAGAGAGGAAATGGGAGAAAAAGTCAAAGCCTGGGAAAAGGCGTCAAACTCAAGACAAACTTGAGGGAAACAAACCTCAAGTGGCGAAAATAGAGAAAAAAACTCCGAAAACAAATTTTAATCGGTTCAAAATAGAGGAAATCGAAAGGTTTTAGCGAATCAACTTCGCGAGGGGCGTTGGAAAACACATGTGGAGCACAGATCTAGGAGGAAAAAGTGTCTAGGGATGAAGAGCAAGTAATTTCGGTAATGGGGGTGTAAGGAAATGTGATTTGGAAATGTGTTTTTAAAGATCTCCATGCAAAAAGACCAAAATGGCCTAGATTTACCAAAACTGGCCAACCGGCCAGTTTTTGTGACTGACTGGCCACATAGGTGGCCGACAATATTTACAACTGGCTGACACTGCTTCAGGGTGGCCGGCAGGTGTCCAGTGTTCTCCCTGTGTGTTTTTATGCTGTTTTGTGTCCTTGGCTCTCAAGAAAGTGCAAAAAATGGTTCACTTTTCAACTCAAAGTGTCTCTGCAGGAGTTTCGAACCATATCTTCGATGCATGACTCATCGTTAGCCGGCATGAACGAGGTGTATCCTTTTGAAATATATTGTAACTCCTCCAAGAGGTAAGCCGGAGGTTGCAACTGAATTGGTTCTATTAAGGCACGTCCTGTTTATCATTACATAGAACGCGCATTTCTTTATTTGATGTTTTGCATCGAACATGCTATTGATGTTGCATTGAATATGCATTATTATTATTGTGCACAAAATGTGTATATTGCGTTGCATTGCATTACATATGTTCTCATGTTTTGCATAGAATATACATGTCGCGTTGTATTGCATTGTACATGCCTATACATTCGCATAGAAGATGTTTGTACCTATTGCATTGAACATGCATTTGGTGTTGTATAGAACATGCTCCATTTTTCGTTGCATAGAATATGCTTCTGTTTTGTTCCTCGCATGATGTGCATGAAGCATGCCTCTAAGCATTGTGTCATGGTTATTCGCCTCGTATAGAACATGCATTCTTATTGTATTGTACCTGTCAAGTTTCTTTCTTGTGCAGGCACGATATTGTACATACGGTTCATTCAAAGCTGGTGCAACTAGACGATATTGTATGTACGGTTCATTCAGAGGAACTCTAGGTAAGATCATTCATGTCCCTTGAACACCTTGTTTTGGTTAGAGGCACTCGGGTATGCCCGGTGTTTATACCACTCTGCTTTGGTTAGAAACATTGGGATGTGTGCCCGATGTTTATACCACCATTCCGGTTAGAAGCGTTTGGGATGTGTGCCCGATGCTTATACCACCCTCTTTGGTTAGAGACATTGGGACGTGTGCCCGATGCTTATACCACCCCCTGGTTAAAAGCGTTCGGGATGTGTGCCCGATGCTTATACCACCCTCTTTGGTTAGAGACATTGGGATGTGTACCCGATGTTTATACCACCCCCTTGGTTAGAAGCATTTGGGATGTGTGTCTGATGCTTATACCACCCTCTTTGGTTAGAGACATTGGGATGTGTGTAGACACCCCATTTCTGACCGTCGTCAAGACTTGGACGTCATGTTTGAACACTCAATAATCATCCATGCTCGTGTTTGTTTTGAGTTCCTGAAGGTCTCGGCTGTGTGCCTTACCTTAGGATCTCTCAACTTGTCTGTTTTGTACTTGGTTGTGGACCAAGGACTTGTGTTTTTGCTTTTGAAGGAAGAGGGTGGCTTGTTAGCCATCCCTACAACCCATCGGCCAAGGCATGGTGCCATAGGCCTTGTTTTCTTGCCATCGGCCATAAGTGGTGGCCGATCGGCACTCTTTTTGGTCGATCGGCCATATTTTTGAGCCGAGACCTTTCCATCTGCTTTTTGCAGATATTTTGTGCCAGCTGTGACAGTTGGTGGGCACAATTCTCATCCTCCATACATGTGTATGAAGGGATTGCATTCAAGACTCAAGCTTGTTCAAAAAGCTTGAGAATTTAAATTCTATAAGAAGGGAGGCCCTCCCCCCTTTCCAGAGGTTCAGAGGATTGGAGATACAAGTTCTATATCTCTCTCTCTCTCTATATTTTATTTCTCTCTCTTGTTTGGCCCTTGTTTGTGCTCAAAAGTGTGTTTTCTTCATACTATTGCACACAAACACCTACTAGAACACCATCCTTTTGTTGCTGAGGTACTAGGGAGTTGATTTTAGTGTTCTTGGACTAGTTTTGTTCAGAAGAGGCTGCTGGAGTTATGTTCTTAAAGGTGTTCTTCAAGGGTGAGTCAACTACCTTTTAATCCCCCATTTTGGCTTAAGCTTTTAGACCTATTTGCATGCTGATTTAAGCTTAACTTTCTATTGTAAAAAGTTCTGATTTTTCATGCTTGTGATGTTTGTTTAAGGTTACTTTTGAGCTGGGGGTAGTCTACCCCCTCTTAGGCCTTGTTTGGCCTTGTTTTGTGCCTTCCCTTTTGAGCTTTGGAACCATCTTGTTTTGACCTTCTCACCACTGAAATCCAGAGGATTTTCAGTGGTGGAGATGTGGTTTTGGAGTCTTGAATAGGAGAGGGACACCTCCCTCTCCTTGTGTCTCATTTGCTAGTATAAATGGCTCACAATAGTAGCATGTTTGCTTAGCATGTTTTGGCTTCATTTAAGCAAGTATTTGTTGTTATTTTGCCATGCTATAACTCTGTTTTAAGTTGGTTCGATAGCCTCTTACATGCATCATGCACTCGTAGTGTAATCCTCTCTATTGCCTTAACATACACCTTGCATTTGGGTAATCATTCTTGCCTGTTTTGGCTCAACTCAAAGAAGCTTTTAGTCATGTTTTACCATGCTCTAGCTCTGATTTGTATTGTCTTGGTCATGCATGCATTGTTTTGTATAGCCTTGGTTCAATCTAGTTGTTGGCTTTGAGTGTCCAAGTCATTAGCATGCATTGCTTAGACCATTTTCATGATTTGGCATCATTTCATATGAGATTTCAGTCCATATAGTGTGGTCATGCATTCACATTTGTCACCTTTTCCATGTATTGAGAGGTTGGTGTTTTATGGCTCAAGAATGAATCATTGTGCATGCTATCATACTTATGCATTTGGGATGCCATCTCAGTGGGTTTTTGGGCTTATTTTGACATGCCATAACTCTAATTTTTATTGGTTAAGTCATGCCATGCTTGGTTTTAATAGGTGTAGTGTAACACCCCTTGTTAGCCTTGCATGCTTCATGCTTTTGGTCTTTTGTTCTAGCCTGTGTTGGCTAGGTTCGAGCATGCTTTTGGTCTTGTATTGACCTGCCTTGGGACTGTTTTGGTAGCCCTTGGTCCTTTGAGGCTTGCTTTGCATGGCCATGGTTTAAGCCCCATCGTTAACCTTGGGCTTTGAGCCTCTTGATATGCTACACTTGCATTGTTTGGTTGATTTGGCATCATTCCATGCATGATTTCAGGGCCTATAGTATTGTCATACATCCTTGCTTTTCATTCATTGCTCATGCTTGAGAGTAGTTGTCTTCATGCCTTGTTTACGAACCAATTGGCATGCATGCTTGTCTCGTATTTCATGTCATCAATTCATCATTTTGGCCACTGATTTGGGCATGGCTGAGGTCTACCCATTTTGGTTTAAGTCCATCTTTGCATGTTGTTACATGCTTGCTAGTTTGCATGTTGTTGCATGCTAGTCCATCTTTGCATCTTGTTGCATGCTTATCCATCTTGCATGTTGTTGCATACTTGTTAGATTGCATATTGTCACATGCTTGTTGTTCGCATTGTTGCTGCATGTTTATTACATTACATGTTTGCATTTTGCATGCTTGGTACATTGCATGTTTGCATGTCTTGGTTGCATTGCATTTTGCATGTTTGTTACATTGCATTTGGCATGCTTATGTTGCATTGCATGCCATCTCCATGTTGCATGCATTGCATTGTGTTTGGTTTAGGTGTTAAACCAAACACGAGGAACGAGAGACGTTTCATACTTGAAGTGATGAAACGTGCCTCAATTCTCGGTCGCCGACACTCTTGATCCAACATGATAGAGTGTAAGGCATTCATGTGTTTTTGTGCATTCATTTCACATTAAATTGTGCAACTCGGCCTTCTTGGCCATCATGCATCGAAATGCGTGATTGATGGCTCGAGAGTCGAGCATTACATTCCTTTGAGTTCCAAACATGATAAGGGGTGTAGTTGCACAACATTTTCTTGCAAATGTATTGCCATGCCCTTGTTTGTCCTCTGCTGCAGCAAAAGGAGCAGTTTGCAGGAATATATGGCCGATTGGCTATCTGCAGTGCCGATCGTCTAACAATTTTTGGCCAATGGACTCAAAAGTGGTCGATGACCCTTGTTCCTTGGCCGATGGCCATATATTTTGGCCGATGGCCTCTCAGAGTGTCCATGAGGTGATTCAGAAGCATCACAGAGATTTTCACAGTTTTCAGAAGTCAAAAACAGTGCAAACAGAGGCAACATGAGGCATGGCAACGGATTTCCGAGCGAAGCCGGCCGAGCATGCATCTCTTCTTCGCCCGCGAGGCCATTTCACTGCTGTGGATTAGTTTGAATGATTAATTATTTGATTCGTTGTGTAATAATTAAACTAGTTAATTTGCTTAATTAGTTAATGTGTTGTAATAATTAGCTTAGTGTTAGCTAGTTATTCATTTTGATTATGTAATAATTAGTCTAATTAGATTATTAGATTAGTTGTTTAGCTTAGCGTAGCTGGCTTGTATTATTTATTCAGACCCTCCGTCGAGAGGGCGAATTTTGTAATAAGTGTGCGTGAGTGTGTGAATGTCTTTCAGCCCCACGTCTTTCTTCCTTTTACTTAACCGCTTACGATGGTTAGTTTTAGGTCATGTTTCAATTAGCATTCCTATGCTCGCATGTTGGCTTCCATTCATCTGTATTACATGCACCGGGCTCGGCGCATCATACTAACTGCATTGTATTTCAATTCCTATTTGAATACATGATTATCCAGTGTTGCATTTCACATGACATCTTAGAATAGCCGAGCCTATTTCTAGTTGCATTTTGCATGTGTTGCATTAGCCATCTTAACATAAACTAGGATCATGCATGATTTCTAACTAGTCGTTGTTTTGGCTCGGAGTACTAGGTAAGCTTTTATGCTTTAGCATCTTGCATGTGTGTGAGTGATTGTCATAATAGCATGCTTTCCATGAGGCTATTTGCTTAGATGATATAACTGCCTGAATGCCTGTGGGTGAAGGTTAGATTACTTGAATTGAAACAATTCATCGAAATGCGAGTTTTAAGCCCACTTGAGAGTGGCAAAATCATGTTTTCTTAAGCCCACTTGAGGGTGGCAAAATCCACATCTTAGCCTACTTGCGAGTAGCACCTTCAAACCATTTTCAAACAAACATGAAATGTTTTGTTCCAACTTAGGCGATCTAGTCTATACTTGTGTGTTGTGCGCATCACGTAGTAAGATTAGCTAATAAACCGGAATAAGAGCGCATGTGTTTTCAAAAACAAGATATCATATTAGTAAAGGCCGATCTTTGATCGGGCGAGCGGGGGTGCTCATTGCATGACCTTCCCTTCTCGTACCCAAGTTCTCGAGCCGAGGCAACTTTAGTGATGACAGACACGTGGCCTTATGCACGAGTCAGGGTTTCCTAAATTTTCCAAAATAAAATATTTAGGTGGCGACTCTGTATCTGGCAAAGCAGTCCATGTTTGGCACTTCTTTATAAAAATAAGTTTTCCAAAACGATTTACCGAATTTGGACTCTTTGGTGATTTATCAGTCTTGCATTGCACTTTGCGAGATTATATTCAGAACCGTGACATTGAGTCCGAACTGTAGTGCGCTAATGAACAAACTGGATTTCGTGCCAATCTCGCGCGCGGAGCCCGGGACGTTCGGGCACGTCTACAGTTTTTGGCGACTCTGCTGGGGATTTAGAGAACTTGACTCGAACTCATGATATCTTGTTTTGATTACACTATGTGTCTCTTTGCATTGCATTTGCATTGGTGCGCCTAGGACACCGTGTTTGCCGTATGCTATTCTTGAACGGTTTGCCGGAGGCTCGCTTCGAGAAGCATGCCGTAAGGCTGACCGGTTGCAGGCTCTGCCACGACGGGAACACAAACCTCAATTTTTACCGGGGCACCCTTTTTGACCATTCGACCTAGTGCATATCGGAAACTGTAGTGACTATTCCAAGCTAGGACAGGTTGCTTACCCGATTGTAGGTTGTTTGAAACCGCTGCGTGCGTAGTGAAACCCTAGCTTCTGACAATAGGACAGGGAAACCTTACCCCTCCATAGGGGTGTTTTGGCTCTTACTTGCTTGTTATGTGCTTTTAGAGTTGGCCTCTACAGGAATGCATGTATTAGTTTGCAAGTCTGGGTACCAGGCCTGCGGGCTTCAGTATCAGAATTTTGGGAATCAGTTTTACCTGCGGGTATCAGATTCAGATTTGGGGCAGTGATTTGGGAACAGTGATCAGTGTTTGAGAACAGTTCTTTCTGCTTGTGTTTGCCAACTGCGTGTTGTCTTTATTTAACCTGTTATGCTGTCCGTTTTTCTGTTCATTGTTTCCTTATTATGCTTTATTTATCTTTTTGCAAGGTAGTTTAGCACCATTGCATCCGACCAGACAGATATTCCCCGAGCACTCTGGGTTAAAGGTCATAGACTTAATCGATCCAAGGATCTGATAGACGGACAAGCAGTGTTCCTTTCTTTACCCCCGGTTACCAGACGGAGGTCAAAAAGGCGCAATGTATCGGTACAACGGTCGCCAGATCAATGGTCTTCCCCACCAGTGAACAGTCAGGTTGAGGTCTCAGTTTTTACTACAGGGACAGATACACCAGTTATTCAGTTAGATCAACATAATATGGCAGATATAGAGGATATGATGCGTCAGCTCCAGGAGAGTATGAAAGCCATGCAGCAGGACGCTGCCCGTTAAGCAGAATTTGCCGCACGCCAGGCCGAGGTTATGGCCCAACAGGCAAAGTTGATAGCTAGATTGCAGCAACAACAACCATTGCAGCAAGCCGGAGCATCTGCTTTGTACCCAGCTCCTCCCCCACCAAAAGTTCCAATACTCGGGGAGACCACTAACGTTCAGGACAATACGGACGATCCAACGGGGCCGGCTCCGCCCCCAATCCTACCCAGCTATCCAAAGCACCTACCAACCTACCGGATACACCGTTTGAGTTCAAGGTGGACCCCACAGCCTTAAAAGTGAGCAAACTAGAGAAGCTGTTCAAGAAGTCTCAGGGCGTGAAATCCATCCCAGATATAGAGGACGGGTACACTGACTCGGCCGTGACTCTGCCAGACCGGTTTAAAATGCCGCACATAGACCGTTTTGACGAGTCTGGAGATCCTATGGTGCATTTGCGGCTGTTCTCGGACATACTAAGGCCGATGGGCCTCTCCAGATTACAGAAGCTTTCCTTGTTTGGCCGGACCCTGTCGGGTGTAGCGGCTATTTGGTATGCAAAACTGGAGGACTCTGTCAAAAGGAACCGGGAGGAGATGGCTGAGGCCTTTGTAGCCCAATACTCCTATAATACACAGATCGAGATCACAACCTGTGATCTTGAGATGACTAGGCAAGAGCCGAAGGAGAGCTTCTCCAATTTTGTGACCCGTTGGAGGGCCAAGGCCTCGATGATGACCATCAGGCCGGTTGACAAAGATCAGATTCGGATGGTTGTGTGCAACCTCTAGCCCAAGCTCATGCAGAAGATGATCGTTCTCCCCCTCCCCACCTTTGCAGATTTATATGAGATATGGGTGCAAATCGAGGACGCTATGAAACAGGGCCTCATTGATCATGAGAGAGAGCAGCCTAAGAGGGCATTCAACTGCAGTACGAATGCAGGCATAAGCAATGCTGCAGCTACCAGAGCTTCAGATGTGAGTATGATCACCACCACCACCACCCCAAGAACCCTTATAACTACACCATTCACTGGTGCGTCCGGAAGTAGCTCACAAACAACCAAGTTTTCACCCCGAGGCCAAAGAACCTTCACCTCACTATATATGCCTTTGTCCAAGGCTTTGGGGGTTTTGATCAGGAAAGGGCACTTGAAGCCCCTAGAGCCGCGGCCATTGCCAGAAAAACTTCCCCTCTCCCATAACCCAGTGAAGTACTGCGCGTTTCACCAACAGCATGGTCATGACACCGACCAGTGCTATAGATTTCGTCATGAGATTTAGGATCTCGTCGACAACAAGGTGATCGTGTCTTTGGAGAAACCGAATGTCACAACCAACCCTCTCCTACCACATAACCAAGCTCCACCTCCCAAACGCATCAATTTGATCCAAACTGGGGTTGTGTCATACAACCATAGTACACCCCTTCTCACCTACCAAAGTCGAAGGTGTTCATTCCTGACAGCATTGACTTGTGCATGTTGGACATCTCCCAAACCCAACCAGAAATGGTGGTGGTGGTGGCTATCGAAGATAGAAGTGGGTCGACTATGGGAGTAGATGATTATGATTATACAGAGCCTGAGGGGTCTGCGAGCTTCATGTACAACCTGAGCGGTTACATTACATCAACAGGCCAGGCTAGGCCGAATGTGGAATTGCTAGTGGAGGCAGAGATTTGTGTAGTATGGGAGAATGGACCTAATCAGGGGTTAGATGACCTAGCCGATCTGGGAGAAGACATTGCAAACCTTCAATTTTTCAACGAACAAGACTTAGGGGACGTGACTGTCAACTGGTTTAATCTGGAAGGGTTAGCGGAAGTTACTGGGTGGCTCAATGATGGGCCGGATATTGTTGAGGCACCTCGATCAGAACAGGGTCCGTCAGGGACGGGGACATCGATTGTGGCCGGAAGGGCCGAAGAACAGAGTACACTGCCGGAGAGCACCGGTGCTAAGAATTTTGCTCAGAATGCGAGCAGTTTGGGTACGGAAGATACTGAACAACAGGCTGCGCTAAAGCAGTCTGAACAAGAAAAGATCGAAGATCTCGAGAGGGCCAGAAAGGCCAAAGCCCCTGCGAGGACAGAACGTGTTGTGTACACTAGAACAGAACGTGCTGCGAGCATAGGAACGGAAGGTGCTGTGGGCACAGGAACAGTTGAAACGGAGCCGGACAGGTGTCTGTCGACTGCCGATGGCATATGGTGGGAAGATGACGACCTATGTCTTGCCCACAACGATGCAGACTGGGGGCAAAGCCAGCCAGATGATACCTGGTATATTGGTGAAGTTGACCACATGACTAGGAGCGGGCAGTATTTCAAGCCCCTGCACTTAGATTAACCAGAGGCGTCCGGGAAGGACAAGGAGGCGAAAAAGCAGAAAGAAAAGCTGCTCGAAGAGGAGGCTGTGCTGAAACAGCTTAAGAAGATACAAGCAGACATATCCATCTGGGGACTACTTATGGCCTCAAGAGTTCATAGACAAGCTGTCTTTTTTGCAATGGACAAGGCCAAACTTTCAATAGATACCATGCCTGAGCAGCTGGTAGGACTGGTCTTTCCGCGAGGAGCTTCCCCGACATTGACCTTTATTGACAAGGAGCTACCGCCTGAGGGCGCAAACCATAACAAACCTCTCTATATCCCTGTCAAGTGTAGAGACAAGTGGATACCGGTGGTTCTTGTCGACACGGGATCCGTCATCAACGTGTGCCCGTCAAGGACAACATATGCAATCGGGTTGAAGCCCGTGGATTTTGTGCCAACTGCCCAGGTGATAAGGGCCTATGACAATACTAGCAGAGAAGTGATGGGAACTGTGCAGATATGAACTAAGGTTGGTCCAGGACAACACGATATTGACTTTCATGTCTTGGACGTTCCCGCAACCTTCAATCTACTCCTAGGGCGGCCGTGGCTGCACTAGGTGAAGGCATTCTCTTCCACCCTACACCAAATGTTGAAATACCCCCACGGAAAGGGAGTGGCTATAGTTTTTGGGAATTCGTCAATCCATCCGCCGCCAGAGGTGTCTACATTGGTTTTGGAAATCGAGCATGGCGTGGAGGATGTGTTCCTGTCGGGATTCACCCTAGCCGAGGCCTGGGTTGTTCAGAATATTTTGGCTGTTGATGAAGGGTTATATGTCAGCGCACAGTCTGTGTACCTCATGAACAAGCTCTAGCATATCCCTGGGATGGGATTGGGGAAAAGTGGCCAGAAGGGCATTACTGTATCGACCGACGTGCCGCACAACCCGCATACCTTTGGCTTGGGTCATCTGCCTACCAAAGAGGACTGGGTGAGGAAAGGCAAAGAAATGGCCGGAAGAGCCAAAGCCAATCAGACCGGGAAGCATTTTGAGTTGATGCATCGGCCTATCCAGGGCACCCTGAACGGACGCTTTGTCCGGGAGGGAGAGGACTTTCCATTCTGCGGCTTTCCAGAGCCATGGCTAAATGCAGAGAAAAGGCGCTTGCCGGGATTTGAGATCTTCTTCGACTTGCAGTTGTCCGGGGATGATGTTGCCGAGGAGCAGACAAACCCATCAGCTGAGGTTGAGCAGTGTAAGGAAGTGGATTCTGAGAGCACCGAGATTGAAATAGGGGTAGCACTGGCTTGTCTACTTTCAGATCCTCCGATCATACATGAATGTTTGGGGGATGACCTCTCAGTGTCTATGATTGGGAATGAAGTGGCTGCGAGCCCATCTTCGAACATTCTGGATGCGTCCATCGCACCCTCCCTCGTCTGGCAGTACGATGAGGGATTCTTATCGAGCAGCACCGGGTCAGGTAGTGAGGCGGAATCTGATTCTACCGAGTCTGTGGAGTCGGAATCAGGTTCCAGCTCGTCTGAGTCTGAGTCCGGTATTCCTGGGGGTGACAACCTGGATGCCACAGTCCTGTCTAGGTCGTCTTTTTCTTTTTCCTTTGAGTCTGTTATAACAGAGGAATCAGGCAACTTGGAAGTCATTAATGAGAATGGAATGGCTGTGGCTTTCGAGTACTTTTCTGTGCCTTTGATTTATTGTATTAATCAGGACTTTCAAAATTTCGATGAAAACGATGAGGAAGAATTCCTCCAGTTTTGAAATATTTGCTAGATCAAGAGCAGGAGAGGTTTGTAAAACCGCTAGTTGATGAAATCACCCAAATTAATGTTGGTACTGAGAAGGACCCGCGACTGGTCCAAATCGGGTCCACGTTGTCTTCGGAGGAGCGCGAACGCTTAGTCGCTTTATTAAAAGATTTCAAAGATGTTTTCACGTGGTCCTATGAAGACATGCCTGGAATCGATCCTGAGATTGTACAGCACCAGATCCCTCTTGACCCAGAGGCCCGACCTGTTAAGCAGAAACTCAGAAGGATCTGCCCGGACTGGGCCATCAGGATCAAAGAAGAGGTCACCAAGCAAATTGACGTAGGGTTCCTGCTAGTATCTGAATACCCAACTTGGTTGGCCAACATAGTTCCGGTGCCGAAGAAGGACGACAGAATTCGGGTATGTGTGGACTTCAGGGATTTGAACAAAGCCAGTCCGAAGGACGACTTGCCTCTGCCACATATCGACGAATTAGTGGATTTTACTGCTCTACATGCTTTGCTCTCATTCATGGATGGATTTTCTGGCTACAATCAGATTCTGATGGCACCCGAAGATCGGGAGAAGACTGCTTTTACCACCCCGTGAGGGACCTATTGTTATAGGGTGATGCCGTTTGGGCTGAAGAATGCTGGAGCTACATATCAACGGGCCGCGACCATGATTTTGCATGATATGATCCACAAAGAGGTTGAGGTGTACGTAGATGACATGATTGTCAAGTCCAAGGAAAGAGAGGGCCACTCTACCGCCTTGCAGAAATTCTTTCAACGGATCAGAGAGTATCGGTTACGGTTGAATCCTCAGAAATGTGCGTTTGGTGTTACAGCAGGAAAAAAGCTGGGGTTCTTGATCACACAGAGAGGTATCGAGGTCGATCCTTCTAAAATCAAGGCCATCTTAGAAATACCACCACCAAGGACTGAAAAGGAGGTGCGAGGCTTTCTGGGTAAAGTGCAATTCATAAGACGGTTGATTGCAAAACTAACCTTGACTTGTGAACCACTCTTTGGTCTCCTAAAGAAAGGAAAGAAGTTCCAATGGGACGGTCGATGCCAAGCTACTTTTGAACAGATCAAACAATATTTACAGAACCCACCTGTGTTGTCACCGTTTGAGCCGGGGAAACCGTTGATTTTGTATCTTTGAGTGACTGAAACTACAATGGGTTGTATGCTTGCACAGGAGTCTGAGGACAAAGTGGAGAGAGCTATCTACTACCTGAGCAAGAAAATGCTGGATTATGAGACCCGCTACACTCCGCTGGAGAAGGCTTGTCTGGCCTTGGTATGGGCTACCAGGAAGCTGCGGCACTACCTGTTAGCTCACTGTGTAATGCTGGTTTCGAGATTAGATCCCATCAAATATCTCTTCGAGAAACCGACACTTACAGGTAGGCTAGCCCGTTGGTTGCTTCTGCTTTCCGAATTCGATCTGAAGTATATGACACGCAAGTCAGTGAAGGGGAGAGCGGTAGCGAAATTCCTAGCCGATCACCCATTGGAAAGGGATGAAGCAGTTGAGTATCTATTCCCAGACGAGGCCATTCTGCATGTCAAAGAAGAGTTTTGGACGATGTACTTTGACGGAGCGTCAAACCAATACGGGTATGGGATAGGGGTGTTGCTGATAGCGCCCGACAATTCCCGCATACCCCTAGCATTCAAACTCCGGTTCAAAGTCTCGAACAATGAGGCAGAGTATGAGGCGTGTATTGCTGGACTAGAAACAGCTCTGGAACTAGGGGCAAAGCGGTTGGACGTCATCAGGGACTCAAACCTTGTTGTATCTCAAGCTAAAGGAGATTGGAAAGTCAAAGAAGAAAAGATGAGAATCTACCACCAGACCTTGGACTTGCTGATTCCTCGGTTTGAGAAACTGAAATTCGCTCATCTGTTAAGAGAGAACAACAGGTTTACAGATTCATTAGCAACTCCATCTTCTATGATAGACATCCCTTTCGGAGTCCGGATGTGTCCGATCATCATCGAACAGAAATTCGTGCCGGCCTACGAGCTGATTGCTGTCATAGATGAGGTACAAGATGAGAACCCCTGGTATTATGATGTCTGGAACTTCTTGGAAAACGAGGCATATCCACTAGGGGCAAATGCCAAAGATAAGAGGGCAATTCGAAGAATGGCTGCTCAGTTCATCGTCTGCGGGGGAAAACTGTATAAGAGAGGTCATCTCGGGATGCATAAGCTGTGTGTTGATGCCGAAGAATTGAAGCGCCTGATGGAGGCCATCCATCGAGGAGAGTGCGGAGCGCACGTGAACGGGGTGATGCTAGCCCGGAAGATCCTTAGACAGGGTTGCTACTGGTCCACCATGGAGGAGGATTGTATTGGCTTTGTTCGGGGATGCCACAAATGCTAGATCCATGCAAACCGCATAAACATTCCGCCGTCGAAGCTGTACAACATGACTTCGCCATGGCCATTTTCAGTCTGGGGGATGGTTGTGATCGGGGCTGTCACTCCGAAGGGGTCTAATGGGCATGAGTTCATTCTGGTCGCGATAGACTATTTTACGAAGTGGGTTGAGGCCCAATCTTATTCGGTGTTGAAGGCATCGCATGTTGCGAAGTTCATCAGGAACAACATCATCTGTCACTACGGGGTCCTGAACGAGATTATTTCAGATAATGGTTCCCACTTCAAGAAGGAAGTGATCGACTTGTTGGAGAACTACAACATGGCTTTTCATAAGTCATCTACATATCGGCCGCAAACCAACGTAGCAGTTGAGGCCGCCAACAAGAACATCAAGCATATTCTGCAGAAGAAGGTGGAAACCTACCGGGACTAGCCAGATAAGCTACCATTTGCTCTGTGGGGCTACCGGACTTCAATTCGAACTTCTACTAGGGCGACTCCTTATTCCTTGGTCTATGGGATGGAGGCTATTCTGCCTATCGAAATTGAGGTTCCGTCATTGCGAGTATTGGCCGAGTATCAGATAGCTGAGGCAGATTGGCAGCAGAGCAAGTTCGAAGAACTCATGCTGTTTAACGAGAGAAGGCTGAAAGCACTGTACCATGTTCAGGGTTATCAACGGCGAACTGCCAAGGCTTTCAACAAGAAGGTTAAGTTCAGGAATTTGAAGGAAGGAGATTTGGTGCTCAAAGACAACTAAGCTCCCATCCACGACCCTAGGGGCAAGTTCACACCTAATTGGATTGGCCCTTACATCATCAAGTCTATCTGGTCGGGTGGAGCTGTCGTTCTGATGGACTTAGATGGCCTAGAGTTCTCCCAACCGATCAACATGGACAAGCTGAAGAAATATTTTCCCTGAGTGGCTCGCTAGGCCGAAAATCCGAAAGGGCGACCTAGGCAAATGTTAGAGCATGAAAGATTTGAAATGATAAAAACTGAGCTCGCAAGGTTGAAAACCTAGAAAGGGCGACCTTGGCAAAAGTTAGAGCGCAAAAGGAGAGTGTTAATACACGAGTGAACCCGAGCCGAACTACGTAAGGTTTGATTCCCATCTTCAGGATACATAGGCAACTTGATTCTAAAGTCCAGCCATAAACACTTCCTCGATCAACTTTGTCCATGTGGTCATGTTTGGTCATCTTCGTCTATCCTGCATTCAAGAGCTCGGTTGTGATCTCTAGTGCAGTGCTATTCAGACTAGGGGCAACTTTCCAGTTGCTGGGATCCGGGGTTGTACATCTCAATGACAGATATCAGGCGTGTCCAGTTGTGATCCATATCGAAAATGGTTTTGAAAAGTTTTAATAAAAGTTGATTTTGCTCAAATTAATTTTTTTACGACTTAGACCATTTTTGGACCAAACGGAAAATTTTCAGTACCTACAACCTTCAATTACATTGATTTCAATACAGAGTTCTCCTATTCTTGAATACAAATTGAAGTTGCTTTTCATTACATTCATAAAGAAAACTTGAAAGTTCTAATTAAAGCAAATAAATTCGGGGCATAGTCAGGTGTTCCTGCGTCCCCTCCCAGAGCTTGTAGAAGCCTCTGATGCCAAAGTGGGCCCGTTTTGCGCCTCCTCATCAAGCCAAGCTATGCACTTATCAGAGAGGGTGCAACTGAAAATGCGAGCAGGGACCAGAAGCTCTCTCGTCCTCCATGCCGTGGCATACCGGGCTAGCTGTGCGCCTCGGACCAAAAATGTAGCAGGGTACTCTATCCCCTCTGCCGGGCAAGTCTGATCATGCCCGAACTGGCGCCGGAATCGGAACGAGAAGTAAAAGACACAGTGTGTCAGGCCAATCAACTGAATCCCGGGCTGGCGAGTCATGCTGTAACTCATCGCTGGTAAATTGACCCAAGGGCAGCGCCAAGCAATGTGGTCCGCGGACAAACTGCACATCCAGTTGCACCACCATCCCTCATCAGGGGCATCGACTAGACGTCGTCAGAAGAAATCGGTGCGGGCTGAATATGCTGGGCATGAGTCCACAACTTTCAACTTATCCATCAACCATACCTGGGGAGGGATGAAAAATGAGAGATTAAAGAATAGAGATGTGTACGTTGAGAGAAAAGTGAGAAAAGGGTTTTTGAGAGAAAAATCGAGCCTGAGGGCCAAGTGATGTGAGAAACATATGTGAGATGGGATGGGAAACATTACATGTAGTAGTAGTGGACTCCCCGCAAATGTAGTCGTCTCCCGGCGATGAAAAGCATCTATTCCCATCAATGTCTCAGCCAGCGTCATGGCAATGCAGCTCTTGCCCTCTCTCAAGCCCTTGGCGACTTCAATCAAACGGGTGCTAAACCCACCGGAGCTTGGGGCAAGCAAGAAATGAGACAACATGCACAGGCAAAGCGCATGTTACCTATAACCCTACCAATGGTGATCGCCGCGGTCGTCGGAATCAAAAAACCGACGAATCAAGCTCGGAATGTCCAGCTCTTTATCGTGAATCAATGACCGAGTGTCATGCAAAGTAAGGCCACACATCCATCCTAAGGCTTGGACGTGGCCGAACCGGAGCTGAGGCAAAATTTCTTCGTCACGCTCGAATTCCATTAAAGCTTGGAAATCCTCGAAAGTGGGACACATCTCTTGTCCGCCAAAGCTAAAGACATGTGTCATCGGATTCCAAAACCTTGCCACGACATGGAGGAACGGAAAACGCAGCGGGGTGCGACTCAATGTGAATAATGCATTTATGCCAAAGCCCCGGAAATTCAGCTTTTTCGAGCCATCCAAGTTGGCAATCCAATTTGTGAGATTTTGGACAAGAAATGCTTCCATTTGGTGCAAGAACTGAGCTGAAATAGAGAAAACTACAAAGTTGAGTAGCACGAGCTCGCCTATGCCTGCCTTGGCTGTGGATCGTCATCCCCCGCCTAGCTCCCCCTGCTCCTCGGGCAGGTACAGATGGTCCTGCAGGAGCACCCCCTGCGGCCGGTATCTGGAATGGGGCCTGAAAAGGACAATTGGCAAACACATCAGTTATGCTATGCAAAGTCGAGTGTGAACACCGAATACAGTGTATGAGTACAGTGTGTAAATGCTGTGAGCAGTGTATGAATGCTATGAGTACAGTGTATCAGTGCTATGAGCAGTATGTGAGTTACAGTGTATCAGTGCCGTGAGTGGTATGTGAGTGCAGTATATAAAGTGCCGTATCGATAATGTGATGTATCAAATCAGATCGATGCTCCTACCGTAAATGGTCAACAGATCAATGCTCCTCTGCAGCATCCCCATCACCGAGGCCGTCAACTCCAGAGACTGACTAGTGTACTCGATGGAAGCCTGCAAAAGTGTTAAAATCATTAGTATTCTGCGGGATATTAAATGAAATGAAATGACTGTATAGAATGCAAAGTATAGTACATACCGGGGTCGAGCCGCGAACTCCGACAAGCTCATGATCAGCCTGAGAAGGAGCAATGGGTACCTGATAAGTCTCCCCACCCTGTCCTCGGCATGTCATGGTGGTGGGCAGAGCTGGCCACCCAACTCCCTGTCCCCTCCAGGACCCGCTCCTGTCACGGGCCTAAGTCGTCCTCGGTGCTCCCGCTCCTCTCACAGGCGCTGCAGGCCTCTCCTTCTCAACTCGGCAAGCACCGGTCAGAGGCCGCATGAGATAAGCCTGGATGAACTCGGTGTAGTCGTCGTCGTCTCTGAAGAAGTCAGAGTCCCAGCCGATCGTATAGTCCATCATCTCCTCCAAGGTGTACCTCTCGGTAGCCCTCGTGTGGGTAGGAGGTGGCCTGGGGACTTTCTGCTCTGGCAAGCCAAGGGTCTGCTGCAAGAAGCACTCTTCAAAATACCATGCCCGACAGACCGGGCCCTCCAGTAAAATCCTGAACCAGGCAGTCTCCCGAGCACCTGCATACTGGTCTCTCACTGCATCCGGTAACGCGGCCCAGGGCTGCCAGGTGATCTGTAAATGACAGGATACACAGTTTGTTATCTACTGTTGAAAGTACAATGTAAAGCAAAGCTTACATAAACTGTAATGTTTGAAATACCTCTGCGGCGGTGATGGTGTCGAAGTATCTGCAGAAAAACAAGAAAGACTCCCGTGGCCTCCGCTCGCACCTCACGTCATAGCGATGAGAATAGGGAACGCCGAGGGGTATCTCCACATCCGGCACTGGGGCAAGCCTTGGAAAGTAGGCATACACCCACAATTACAGAGTGTAATAGGGTAAAAATGAGTATGCTTATCAGATAAAGCAAAATGTAGAAAAAGCAAAAATCAAAGAATGTGTGCAGTGTATTGTGCAATGTGTACAGTGTACAACCAGTGTAAAGCAGGTTGCGTGTATGCAGTGTGTGTGGTGTATAGATAGTGTGAAGCAGAACTGTAAAAACAGAAAGGGAAGGTGTACCTCCCAGGCTCGCCAGTAGCCTTTGAGCAGATGTCCACTACGGCGGGATGAAGAGCTCATATATCCGTAGAGCGTGGCCAAGCCTGCGCCACCCCAGTCATAGCGCCGGATCCGCGTCACATCCACTAGCGCTCTTAGCAGATATAGGGCAACTATGTTCACCCGGTCGGCGAAAAGGGTGGTGCCCAGCAAAAACATGATGAAGCCTCGACCATACTGCTCCACCTCTTCACAGGTCGTGAGAGCCTATACTCTGAAGTGGTCCTCAAACCAAGAATACCTCACGAACCCTAGCCGAGAGAGAGGTGGCCGAGCGCCGAGCAAGAACATCTGGGTAGCATCCTACTCATCCATGTCAGTGTCAAAGGGAATCGGATCACCCCCTACTCCGATGCCTGTGAGCATCGAGAAGTCGAAGGGAGTCATCGTCATCTCTCCTGTAGCAGAAAGGTGGAAGGAATCAGTGGTGTCCCACCACCTCTCCACTAGTGCACCAAGAAGGGGCCTACTCGCAGTGAGGCGCGAGAGTCCTATGCAGAAAGTGCCAAAGCCAGCCTGATCAACGATATGACGAACCGTGTCGGGCAACTCCATGTACTATCCTCGGGCAATGGTGTTTCCATACCCCCGGAAGGCATGGGAATCTCCCTGTGTTCAAAGACAAACATATGCGAAGCAGTATTAGATATACAATGTTTGAATGCGTTTAGCGTTGATGAAAATGTAGTGTGTGTGCATGTGTTCGAGTTTAAGCAGATATCGTGTATGATTGTGCTCAGGGTGAACTAAGCATGTGATGTATCAGTGTGTTTGGGTTGTTCAATTAAAGAACAGTATTGACTATCGAAGTTGTATGTTCTACATTGCAGAAAATAAAAGAAGGGAAGAGTATACCTCAGCGGCGTCGAAGGATAGGTGTGACTCTGGCTTGCGTAGCAGGAGCTCCAATGGCGCGCCTTTCGCATAGCTCCTGAACTGGCGGATGCTATCAGGAGGCAATATGTGTATCGCTGACCAGTATGTCACCGGGTCGAACGGTTAAACACTCAGCGGCAAGAGCTCGACCTCAGGGTCCGTATCCATCTCCGGGGGAGTCCCACCTCGTGGAATGTCGTCCGCCATCTTGAGAAGGGTGCAAAAATGGCCGAGGGTATGGAAAATGGGTGAAAATGCAAAAAAGTCAACCCAAAAGTCAACCCCGAGGGGTGAAAAATGGGAGAAAATGTCGGAGTGTGGGGAAAGGCACGAAGATCGAGGTAAACTCGAGGGAAACAAACCCCAAGTGAAGGAAATCGAGAATGGGGCACCGAAATCGTCTTCCGTTCGATTCAAAGTGTTTAGAACAACGAGGGTTTCGCGAATCGGAAGTCGCGGGAGGCTCGGAAACAAGAGAAAAGTTCGAATCTAAGGGTGAAAAATGACCTAGAAAGAAAAAGCAATGATTTTTGACTAGGGTGAAGTGAGAATATAAGGTTTGGAACCCTATATTTAAAGACCCGAGGCAAAATGTCAAAACTGCCCCGAAATTGCCATTTTTGGCCGATTGGCCAAATTGTTAGCCGATCGGCTAAATATTTGGCCGATGATCTCCTTTTGTGGCCGATGGATGGCCGATGGCCTCCCCTTGTGGTCGATGCACCTCCAATGCCCTTGTTTGGGTCATTCATGTTAATTGGTACCCTTATCTCTCAAGACAGTGCAAGAAAATACACCTTTGAAGCTTAACCGGCCTTCGTGTTGACCTCGAACCATGTTCTCCGTATGCAGCACTTGATAAGCACGTGGTGTATCCCTTTTCGTATCCTTTTGTATATTACGAAACTCGAGAACTGCTTTTGAGTATGTCGCATTACAATGTTTTGTCATGCTTGTAATAAGTGCGCTTGTTATGCGTCTTTTCGCTCTTGCATTGAGCATGCTTCATCTCGTTTTAAAGTTGCATCTCAACATCGCGAATAACTTGCCTTCACCATGCTTACGTTGAATAGGTGCCTCTCTTTGTTGTCGCATTGTTGCACACATTGTATGCGTTGTCGCGTATGCTTTACTTACATGTGTTTATGCCTCTCTTGCATTGTTACACACATTGTATGTGTTGTCGCGTATGCTTTACTTACATGTGTTTATGCCTCTCTTGCATTGCCACGCACATTGTATGCGTTGTTGCGTATGCTTTACTTACATGTGCTTATGCCTCTCTTGCATTGCCACACACATTGTATGCGTTGTTGCATATGCTTTACTTATATATGTTTATGCCTCTCTTGCATTGTTACACACATTGTATGCGTTGTCGCGTATGCTTTACTTACATGTGTTTATGCCTCTCTTCCATTGCCACACACATTGTATGTGTTGTTGCGTATGCTTTACTTACATGTGTTTATGCCTCTCTTGCATTGTCACACACATTGTATGCGTTGTTGCGTATGCTTTACTTACATGTGTTTATGCCTCTTTTGCATTGTTATGCATCCCACCTTGGCTTATGTTGTCGCGCATGCCCTCCTTGCATTGTTATGCTTGTTTCAAATTGCATTGTTTATGCATCCCACTCGGCTTGCGTTGTCGCGCATGCCTTCCTTGCATTGTTATGCTTGTTTCAAAATTGCATTGTTATGCATCGCACTCGGGTTACATTATTATGCACCCCTCCGCATTGTTATGCGTCACACTTAGGTTGCATTGTCATGCACCCCTTCACTTGCGTTGTCACGCACTTTTCACTTGCATTGCTATGCGTGTTTCAAAGGATATTGTACCTGTTAAGTTTCTTTTTTTTGCAGGCACGATATTATATGTACTCCACGTGAGACGTAGCGAGAATTGTATAATTCTCTTACATCCTTTCTGCATGTAATGTAGTTTGATTCTTATTCACTTGCTTAAACTGTTGCATGTTATGCTTCATCACAGCTCTCTTTGCATGATCATAAGTTATGTTCGGCACTGTGCATGTCCTTTGCATTTTGCCCCTGCCTACGGGCGCATCTCTTTGTTATCTTGTACGTTTGTCTAAGTCTTCGGCCTTGTCAAAAATGGGTCGTCTCTGGGCTTTGACATTCACTCCGGTCATCTTATGACTTTCGAGTTCTATTAAAGAGGGGCAACTGTAGACACCCCATTTTTGACCGTCCTCAAGATTTGGACGTCATCGTTTGAACACTTGATGATCATCCATGCTCGTGTTCATTTTGAGTTCCCGAAGGTCTCGGCTGCGCGCCTTACCTTAGGATCTCTCAACTTGTCTGTTTTGTGCTTGGTTGTGGGCCAAGGACTTGTGTTTTTGCTTCTGAGGGAAGAGGGTGGCTTGTTGGCCATCCCTACAACCCATCGGCCAAGGCATGGTGCCATCGGCCTTGTTTTCTTGCCATCGACCATAAGTGGTGGCCGATCGGAACTCTTTTTGGTCGATCAGCCATATTTTTGAGCTGAGACCTTTCCATCTGCTTTTTGCAGATATTTTGTGCCAGCTGTGACAGCTGGTGGGCACAATTCTCATCCTTCATACACGTGTATGGAGGGATTGCATTCAAGACTCAAGTTTGTTCAACAAGCTTGAGAATTGAAACTCAATAAGAAGGGAGGCCCTCCTCCCTTTCCAGAGGTTCAGAGGATTGGAGATACAAGTTCTATATCTCTCTCTATATTTTATCTCTCTCTCTCTCTTGTTTGGCCCGTGTTTGTGCTCAAAAGTGTGTTTTCTTCATACTGTTGCACACAAACACCTACTAGAACACCATCCTTTTGTTGCTGAGGTACTGGGGAGTTGATTTTAGTGTTCTTGGACTGGTTTTGTTCAGAAGAGGCTGCTGGAGTTGTGTTCTTGAAGGTGTTCTTCAAGGGTGAGTCAACTACCTTTTAATCCCCCATTTTGGCTTAAGCTTTTAGACCTATTTGCATGCTGATTTAAGCTTAACTTTCTACTGTAAAAAGTTCTAATTTTTCATGCTTGTGATGTTTGTTTAAGGTCACTTTTGAGTTGGGGGTAGTCTACCCCCTCTTAGGCCTTGTTTGGCCTTGTTTTGTGCCTTCCCTTTTGAGCTTTGGAACCATCTTGTTTTGACCTTCTCACCACTAAAATCCAGAGGATTTTCAGTGGTGGAGAGGTGGTTTTGGAGTCTTGAATAGGAGAGGGACACCCCCCTCTCCTTGTGTCTCATTTGCCAGTATGGCTCACAATAGTAGCATGTTTGCTTAGCATGTTTTGGCTTCATTTCAGCAAGTATTTGGTGTTATTTTGCCATGCTATAACTCTGTTTTAAGTTGGTTCGATAGCCTCTTACATGCATCATGCACTCATAATGTAATCCTCTCTATTGCCTTAACATGCACCTTACATTTGGGTCATCATTCTTGCTTGTTTTGGCTCAACTGAAAGAAGCTTTTAGTCATGTTTTACCATGCTCTAGCTCTGATTTGTATTGTCTTGGTCATGCATGCATTGTTTTGTATAGCCTTGGTTCAATCTAGCTTGTTGGCTTTGAGTGTCCAAGTCATTAGCATGCATTGCTTAGACCATTTTCATGATTTGACATCATTTCATATGAGATTTTAGTCCATATAGTGTGGTCATGCATTCACATTTGTCACCTTTTCCATATATTGAGAGGTTGGTGTTTTATGCCTCAAGAATGAATCATTGTGCATGCCATCATACTTAGGCTTTTGGGATGTCATCTCAGTGGGTTTTTGGGCTTATTTTGACATGCCATAACTCTGATTTTTATTGGTTAAGTCATGCCATGCTTGGTTTTAATAGGTGTAGTGTAACACCCCTTGTTAGCCTTGCATGCTTCATGCTTTTGGTCTTTTGTTCTAGCTTGTGTTGGCTAGGTTCAAGCATGCTTTTGGTCTTGTATTGACTTGCCTTGGGACTGTTTTGGTAGCCCTTGGTCCTTTGAGGCTTGCTTTGCATGGCCATGGTTTAAGCCCCATCGCTAACCTTGGGCTTTGAGCCTCTTGATATGCTACACTTGCATTGTTTGGTTGATTTGGCATCATTCCATGCATGATTTCAAGGCCTATAGTATTGTCATACATCCTTGCTTTTCATTCATTGCTCATGCTTGAGAGTAGTTGTCTTCATGCCTTGTTTACGAACCAATTGGCATGCATGCTTGTCTCGCATTTCATGTTATCAATTCATCACTTTGGCCACTGATTTGGGCATGGCTGAGGTCTTCCCATTTTGGTTTAAGTCCATTTTTGCATGTTGTTGCATGCTTGTCACATTGCATGTTGTTACATGTTTGCTAGTTTGCATCTTGTTGCATGCTAGTCCATCTTTGCATCTTGTTGCATGCTTATCCATCTTGCATGTTGTTGCATACTTGTTAGATTGCATATTGTCACATGCTTGTTGTTGGCATTGTTGTTGCATGCTTATTACATTACATGTTTGCATTTTGCATGCTTGGTACATTGCATGTTTGCATGTCTTGGTTGCATTGCATTTTGCATGTTTGTTACATTGCATTTGGCATGCTTATGTTGCATTGTATAACATCTCCATGTTGCATGCATTGCATTGTGTTTGGTTTGGGTGTTAAACCAAACACGAGGAACGAGGGACGTTTCATACTTGAAGTGATGAAACGTGCCTCAATTCTCGGTCGCCGACACTCTTGATCCAACATGATAGAGTGTAACGTATTCATGTGTTTTTGTGCATTCATTTCACATTAAATTGTGCAACTCGGCCTCTTTGGCCATCATGCATCAAAATGCGTGATTGATGGCTTGAGAGTCGAGCACTACATTCCTTTGAGTTCCAAACATGATAAGGGGTGTAGTTGCACAACATTTTCTTGCAAATGTATTGCCATGCCCTTGTTTGTCCTCTACTGCAGCAAAAGGAGCAGTCTGCAGGAATATATGGCCGATCGGCTATCTGCAGTGCCGATCGGCTAACAATTTTTGGCCGATGGACTCAAAAGTGGTCGATGACCCTTTTCCCTTGGCCGATGGCCATATATTTTGGCCGATGGCCTCTTAGAGTGTCCATGAGGTGATTCAGAAGCATCACAGAGATTTTCACAGTTTTCAGAAGTCAAAAACAGTGCAAATAGAGGCAACATGAGGCATGGCAACGGATTTCCGAGCGAAGCCGGCCGAGCATGCATCTCTTCTTCGCCCGCGAGGCCATTTCACTGCTGTGGATTAGTTTGAATGATTAATTATTTGATTCGTTGTGTAATAATTAAACTAGTTAATTTGCTTAATTAGTTAATGTGTTGTAATACTTAGCTTAGTGTTAGCTAGTTGTTCATTTTGATTATGTAATAATTACTCTAATTAGATTATTAGATTAGTTGTTTAGCTTAGCGTAGCTGGCTTGTATTATT
This sequence comes from Camellia granthamiana, assembly GCA_036172215.1. Classification (NCBI taxonomy): domain Eukaryota; kingdom Viridiplantae; phylum Streptophyta; class Magnoliopsida; order Ericales; family Theaceae; genus Camellia; species Camellia granthamiana. The sequence goes on from CM069904.1 coordinate 169,931,109, forward strand.
TATTCGGACCCTCCATCGAGAGGGCGAATTTTGTAATAAGTGTCCGTGAGTGTGTGAATGTCTTTCAACCCCACGTCTTTCTCCCTTTTACTCAATCGCTTACTTAACCGCATGCGAGCATAGGAATGCTAATTGAAACATGACCTAAAACTAACCATCGTAAGCGGTTAAGTAAAAAGAAGAAAGATGTGGGGTTGGAAGACATTCACACACTCACGCACACTTATTACAAAATTTGCCCTCTCGACAGAGGGTCCGAATAAATAATACAAGCCAGCTACGCTAAGCTTAACAACTAATCTAATAATCTAATTAGACTAATTATTACATAATCAAAATGAACAACTAGCTAACACTAAGCTAATTATTACAACACATTAACTAATTAAGCAAATTCACTAGTTTAATTATTACACAATAAATCAAATAATTAATCATTCAAACTAATCCACAGCAGTGAAATGGCCTCGCGAGCGAAGAAGAGATGCATGCTCGGCTGACTTCGCTCGGAAATCCATTGCCATGCCTCATGTTGCCTCTATTTGCACTGTTTTTGACTTCTGAAAACTGTGAAAATCATGGACACTCTGAGAGGCCATCGGCCAAAATATATGGCCATCGGCCAAGGGAAAAGGGTCATCGACCACTTTTGAGTCCATCGGCCAAAAATTGTTAGCCGATCGGCACTGCAGATAGCCGATCGGCCATATATTCCTGCAGACTGCTCCTTTTGCTGCAGCAGAGGACAAACAAGGTTATGGCAATACATTTGCAAGAAAATGTTGTGCAACTACACCCCTTATCATGTTTGGAACTCAAAGGAATGTAGTGCTCGACTCTCGAGCCATCAATCACGCATTTCGATGCATGATGGCCAAAAAGGCCGAGTTGTACAATTTAATATGAAATGAATGCACAAAAACACATGAATGCCTTACACTCTATCATGTTGGATCAAGAGTGTCGGCGACCGAGAATTGAGGCACGTTTCATCACTTCAAGTATGAAATGTCCCTCGTTCCTCGTGTTTGGTTTAACACCCAAACCAAACACAATGCAATGCATGCAACATGGAGATATTATGCAATGCACCATAAGCATGCCAAATGCAATGTAACAAACATGCAAAATGCAATGCAACCAAGACATGCAAACATGCAATGTACCAAGCATGCAAAATGCAAACATGTAATGTAATAAGCATGCAACAACAATGCCAACAACAAGCATGTGACAATATGCAATCTAACAAGTATGCAACAACATGCAAGATGGATAAGCATGCAACAACATGCAAAAATGGACTAGATGCAACAAGATGCAAACTATCAAGCATGTAACAACATGCAATGTGACAAGCACGCAACAACATGCAAATATGGACTTAAACCAAAATGGGCAGATCTCAGCCATGCCCAAATCAGTGGCCAAAGTGATGAATTGATGACATGAAATGCGAGACAAGCATTCATGCCAATTGGTTCGTAAACAAGGCATGAAGACAACTACTCTCAAGCATGAGCAATGAATGAAAAGAAAGGATGTATGACAATACTATAGGCCCTGAAATCATGCATGGAATGATGCCAAATCAACCAAACAATGCAAGTGTAGCATATCAAGAGGCTCAAAGCCCAAGGTTAGCGAAGGGGCTTAAACCATGGCCATGCAAAGCAAGCCTCAAAGGACCAAAGGGCTACCAAAATAGTCCCAAGGCAGGTCAATACAAGACCAAAAGCATGCTTGAACCTAGCCAACACAAGCTAGAACAAAAGACCAAAAGCATGAAGCATGTAAGGCTAACAAGGGGTGTTACACTACACTTATTAAAACCAAGCATGGCATGACTTAACCAATAAAAATCAGAGTTATGGCATGTCAAAATAAGCCCAAAAACCCACTGAGATGGCATCCCAAAAGCCTAAGTATGATAGCATGCACAATGATTCATTCTTGAGGCATAAAACACCAACCTCTCAATATATGGAAAAGGTGACAAATGTGAATGCATGACCACACTATATGGATTGAAATCTCATATGAAATTATGTCAAATCATGAAAATGGTCTAAGCAATGCATGCTAATGACTTGGACACTCAAAGCCAACAAGCTAGATTGAACCAAGGCTATACAAAACAATGCATGCATGACCAAGACAATAAAAATCAGAGCTAGAGCATGGTAAAACATGACTAAAAGCTTCTTTGAGTTGAGCCAAAACAAGCAAGAATGATGACCCAAATGTAAGGTGCATATTAAGGCAATAGAGAGGATTACATTATGAGTGCATGATGCATGTAAGAGGCTATCGAACCAACTTAAAACAGAGTTATAGCATGGCAAAATAACACCAAATACTTGCTGAAATGAAGCCAAAACATGCTAAGCAAACATGCTACTATTGTGAGCCATTTATACTGGCAAATGAGACACAAGGAGAGGGGGGTGTCCCTCTCCTATTCAAGACTCCAAAACCATCTCTCCACCACTGAAAATCCTCTGGATTTTAGTGGTGAGAAGGTCAAAACAAGATGGTTCCAAAGCTCAAAAGGGAAGGCACAAAACAAGGCCAAATAAGGCCTAAGAGGGGGTAGACTACCCCCAACTCAAAAGTGACCTTAAACAAACATCACAAGGATGAAAAATTAGAACTTTTTATAGTAGAAAGTTAAGCTTAAATCAATATGCAAATAGGTCTAAAAGCTTAAGCCAAAATGGGGGATTAAAAGGTAGTTGACTCACCCTTGAAGAACACCTTCAAGAACACAACTCCAGCAGCCTCTGCTAAACAAAACAAGTCCAAGAACACTAAAATCAACTCCCTAGTACCTCAGCAACAAAAGGATGGTGTTCTAGTAGGTGTTTGTGTGCAATAGTATGAAGAAAACACACTTTTGAGCACAAACAAGAGCTAAACAAGAGAGAGAGGTAAAATATATAGAGAGAGAGATATAGAACTTGTATCTCCAATCCTATGAACCTCTGGAAAGGGAGGAGGGCCTCCCTTCTTATAGAATTTTAATTCTCAAGCTTGTTGAACAAGCTTGAGTCTTGAATGCAATCCCTTTATACACGTGTATGGAGGATGAGAATTGTGCCTACTAGCTGTCACAGCTGGCACAAAATATCTACAAAAAGCAGATGGAAAGGTCTCGGCTCAAAAATATGGCCGATTGACCAAAAAGAGTGCCGATGGCAAGAAAACAAGGCCGATGACACCATGCCTTGGCCGATGGGTTGTAGGGATGGCCAACAAACCACCGTCTTCCCTTAGAAGTAAAAACACAAGTCCTTGGTCCACAACCAAGCACAAAATAGACAAGTTGAGAGATCCTAAGGTAAGGCGCGTAGCCGAGACCTTCGGGAACTCAAAACGAACACGAGCATGGATGATCATCGAGTGTTCAAACGATGACATCCAAGTCTTGAGGACGGTCAAAAATGGGGTGTCTACAATGTGTGCCTGATGTTTATACCACAACCCTGGTTAGAAGAGTTTGGGATGTGTTCCCGATGCTTATACCACCCTCTTTGGTTAAAGACATTGGGACTTGTGCCCGATGTTTATACCACCCCCCTGGTTAGAAGCATTTAGGATGTGTGCTCGATGCTTATACCACCCTCTTTGGTTAGAGACATTGGGACGTGTGCCCAATGTTTATACCACTCCCCTGGTTAGAAGCATTTGGGATGTGTGCTCGATGCTTATACCACCCTCTTTGGTTAGAGACATTGGGACGTGTGCCCGATGTTTATACCACCCTCCTGGTTAGAAGCTTTTGGGATGTGTGCCCGATGCTTATACCACCCTCTTTGGTTAGAGACATTAGGTCGTGTGCCCGATGTTTATACCACTCCCCTAGTTAGAAGTGTTTGGGATATGTGCTCGATGTTTATACTACCCTTCCAGTTAGAAGTGTTTGGAACGTGTTTCGATGCTTATACGACTTTGTTTTTGGTTAGAAACATTGAGACGTGTTCCGATATTTATACCACCCTCTGGTGTTTACACCGCTCCCTTTCCCCTCTCGCGCGTGACGCGTTAGGACGCTTTGGTTAAATGCATCTGGATGGATTCCAATGCTTATACTGCTCTTTGTTTTGGTTGCATAATAGTTGGATGTGTTTCACTTGTTATTGCTGTTCTCTATGGTTCGGAGCCTTAGGGTGTGTTCCTGGGTTCACACCATTTCTTTCCTCGCTTGTGCCACGCGTTAAAATCTTGTTTCACGCCTCGGGTGAGCCCAAGGGTTGTGTTGTTCTTTGTCTTTCCTACGTGAGGCGCAGTTAAGCTTACATAATTTTCTTACACCCTTTCTGCATGAAATGTGGTTTGGGTTCGTGTTACTTCCTTATGTACGAGTTCGCTGTAGCATTTCTTTGCCTAACATTTGCATCTAGATGTTTCCTTACAGCCCTCATTACATGATCATAAGTTATGTTTTGCATCGTGCATATCATTTGCATCTTGCCCCAGAACTACACTGGTTTGATTCCTTGCAAAGGGATACATAGACAGCCTGCGGGTGCAACCGTTCTTTGTTTTGCTTGCTTGTTTGTCTGAGTCTTCAGCCTTGTCAAAAATGGGTCGTCTTTGGGCTTTGACATTCACTACTGTCATTTCATGACTTTCGAGTTCTGTCAAAGAGGAGCAACTGTAGACACCCCATTTTTAGACGTCATCGTTTGTGTACTCGATGATTGTGCTTGTCTGTGCTTGTTTTGAGCACCCAAAGTTCTCGGCAGAACGCCTTGTCTTTGAGCCTCTAAACCCTTTTTGTTTTGTGCTTGTTTTTGGGCCAAACCTTGGTGCCTCTTGCCTGGAAAGGGGAGGGGCCTTGTCGGCCACTTTTCCCTCTTGTCGACCACTTGAAGTGGTCGGTTGGCTAGTTAAGGTGGCCGACGACCATTTTTCTCCTCTTTCAGATATTTCTTTGCTAGCTGTGCCAGCTGTTGTTCACTGAAGGCCATCTCCATGTATATCGAGGGATGAATACAAGCCTTTAGCTTGATTTTCTATATATAGGGGGGTCTCTCCCCCATTTGGAGAGGTTGGATATTTTTGAGCAAATTTCTCCCTCTCTCTCTAGAATTCTATCTCTCTCTCTCTCTCTCTCTCTCTCTCTCTCTCCTCTTGTTTTATGCTTGATAGTTAGAATTCTCTACACATTTGCATACTAGTGTAACACGCCTGCGAGGGACCCCGCGCTACACGCTACAGTTCGGACTCGATTTGTGTCATGGTTCTTAATCTAAACCAAAGAGTCCAAATCCGGCAAATCGTTTTGAGAAAACAGATTTTTGAAAAGAAATGTCAAACATGGACTGCTTTGCCAGATACAGAGTCGCCACCTAAATATTTTTTAATGGGCAAATTTAGGAAACCCTGACTCGGTGCCAAAGGCCACGTGTCCGTCATCACCAAAGTTGCCTCGGCTCGGGAACTTGGGTACGATTGGGGAAGGTCAGCTATGAGCACCCCCTCTCGCCCGGTCCGAAGGCCGGCCTCTACTAACCATGATATCCATTTTTGAAAACGTTATGTGTTCTTATTCCAGTTAATTAGCCTAGAATTACTATGTGATGCGCACAACATACAAGTATAGACTAGATCGGCTAACTTGGAAACAGGCATTGCATATCCGTTTGTTTTAGAAAACGCTTTTGGATTTGCTACTCGCAAGTAGGCTAAAACACGGATTTCAATGAGTTGTTCCAACTCAAACAATTCAGCCTTCACCCATAGGCATTCAGGCAGTTTATAACACATAAGCATCTAGCCGCATGGTAAGCATGCTGTCATGTTAACATTCACACTCATGTGGGATGCTAAAGCATAAGATACTCACAGTGTATTCCGTGCCAAAACAGTAAACTAGTTAGCAAACATGCATGGTCCTAGTTCATGTTAAATTGACTAATGCAACACATGCGGGATGCAATTAGAGTAGGCTCGGCTAATCTTAAATTGGCATGTGAAATGCAATCCATAGCACGTATTCAATTTGAAATTGAAGTACAACGCAGTTAGCATGATGTACCGAGCCCGGTGCATGCAAGACAAATGTATGGATGCACGCATGCAGTCATACTGTATACTAATTTAAACGTGCCCTAATCTACCATCATAAACGGGTAAATAAAAGGGAAGAAAGAAGTGGGGGTTGGAAAACATACACACACTCACCCACACTTATTACAGATTCGCCCTCACTCGGAGAGACCCGAAAGAATATACAAATAATTAACCTACAAGCTAATTAAAATATTACAGTCCATCTAATTAGTTAACAAATTAACTAAGCTAGAAGAAACAGTAAACCGCCTCGGAAAGAGAGCCCAATGCAATACATGCTCGGTCTTGCTCGGAAGTGCACTGCCATGCTCAATCTGCCTCTGTTTTCCCTGCTATGCTCCTCTGAAGACTGCCAAAATCTCAAGGTTGCCTTTCTGAACACTGTACAGTACCACCGGCTGGAGAGAATGGCCACCGGCCGTAGGAGATGTTCATCGGCTGAGAATTAATCCATCGGCCACCAATTGTTTGCCGGTCGGCACTCTGTGCAGTTGATCGGCAAAAAGTTCCTGCAGGACCTGTTTGACAGCAGCAGAGGACAGAGCTTTGCATGGCAATGCAATTCAAGCAATGTATGCATCAACCATGTCCCTTATCATGTTTATGACTCAAAAGGACATGGTCCTTGGTTCTCGGACTATCAATCGTGCATTTCCATGCATGATGGCCCAAGAAACCAAGTGTGCACATTTTGATGTCAAATGCAATGCAAACCAACAAACCAAAGGCCCAATTCCTATCACTAGATCAAGGGACAAGACATGCATGCAAGATGGAGTGCAACCTAAGCATATGAACTAGCATGCAACATGAGCATACAAGGTATACATGCAAGTATGCAAACAAACGTGCAAGGTAAGCATGCAAACAAGCAAAGGATGGACTTAAACATGATTTGGGCAGCCCTAATCAGGCCCAAAACAGTGGCCATAATGCTAAGCACATGAAGGCAAATGTACATACAAGCATGCATGGATACATGGTTCAAGACTTAAGCATATTGAAACAACTTCTAAGCACACTTAAAAGAGATAATCATGGACCGTTAACATACAATGGAAAGCTCTGAAATCATGCTAAAATGGTGCCAAACCAAATGAACAAAACAAGCATGGCATGCAGTCAAGGTCCAAAACTTGAGGCAAGCCAAGAGGCTTAAACCAAGGCCAAGTCAACCAAGCCTCACAAGACCAAGGGGACTTAAAATAGGTCTAATGCAGACCTAAACAACACCCAAGGAACACCTAGATGGCATCTAAGTGACTCAAGTATAAAGGCATGCACAAATGCTTAACATGGAGCATACAACACAAACATTTGAAGCATCAAAGAAGCTATGAAATGCAAGCATACAAGCATGCTAAGTGGACTGAAATAACATGGAAAATGGTCCCAACCCACTGAAATGAAGCAAGGATGCATGCTATACATTCACACACTTAAGGCTAACAAGCCAAAAATGCAAAGGGGCTATACTAAGCATGCCAAAGTCGACCCAAACAACTAAGGACAGACCTCAATCATGACACAATAAGCACAAAAGCTTCACAAAGCCAAGCCTAAAACATGCTAGAACAATGGTTTACAACCTAAGGCATATTAAGGCAACAATAAGGCATTACATGGCATGTATGTTAAACTAACATGGTGTACCAAAACCAACATACAAAAACGCTATTTCATGGCAAAATAAGCATAAATAACAGCCAAGGCATGGTCAACATGAGCCTAAGCTAGGTGCTCCCTCAAGAGGCAAAAATAGTCCTTTTTAAGGACAACAAGGAGAGGGGGGTGGCCCTCTCCTTCTTGGGACTTCAAGGCACCATCCTTACCACTGAAATCCCTCAAGATTTCAGTGGCGAGGAGGCCCAAACACCAAAGTCCCGGAGCTCACTCAAAATAGCACAAAAAGGGGGCCTCTCAAGGCTTAAGAGGGGTCAAACACCTCCAAACCACAAAACACTCTTAACAAACTATTTAGAGGGCCCAAAAACAGAACTTTTTTGTGTTATACACTAAGCTCAAAAACAGTTTTAAGACAGGCTAACAAGCTATGCAAGAATGGGGGAAAAAGGGGTAAGATTGTTACCCTTGAAACACCTCTTCACAAATGATGGACCAGCCCCTTCCTTGAGCTCAAACCAGCTCCAAAGCTCCAATATCAGACCTCTGGCCCTTCAAGAACCAAGAAAAGGTGTAACACTATGTGTTTGTGTGCAATAGTAAGCCTAAACACACACAATACAAGAGAATGAGAGATATAGATATAGGATAGATACAAAACCCTAAACCTAAAACCAGAGCTTCTCCCACAACTTTTCTAACCTTTTTGTCTAACCCTCATGCCAAGAGAGGAGCCCTCTTCTTATAGGCAAACCCATCTTGTAAAGCTTATCAAGGAAGCTAATAAGAAGGCCATCCCTCCATACACGTGTATGGAGGGGAACAAAATGCAAGACAGCTGTCTTAAAATATCTGCAAAAGCAGATGAACAGTAGTCGGCCGCTCAAAATTGCCATTTTGACAAAATTAACTGCCGACCGGCAACAAACAATGCCGACCGGCAATATACATTGCCGATGGCAACAAAACACCAGCCGGTGACCTCTAGCCACGGCCGGTGATGTGTGGGGATGCCTCACAAGGCATTCCCTGCCCCTCCAAGGCAACAAACAAGTGTTTGGTGCAAAACCAGACACTAAACAGTCAGGTTCGGAGATCCTGAGGCAAGACGCGTAGCCAAGACCTCCGGGAACTTCGAACGAACACAAACATGGATGATCACCGGGTGTTCAAACGGTGACGTCCAAGTCTTGAGGACGGTCAAAAATGGGGTGTCTACAACTAGCCCTTAACCAAATTGGACCACCTTGGAGCTGAGGCCTCTTGGGACCTATTTTGGGCTGTTGGAAGGTTGTTTGAGCCTAAGAGAGTGGCTATTTTGTGCTGTGCTTCAAAGGTATAAGACTTATCTTATTTAAGCTCTTTGTACATACTTGTTTTGCCATTGCTTTATACTGTTTTGGGCCTAGTTTTTTGATTTTTGGGCCTTAACATGTTGGTTTGAAGTCATTTTGTGCTAAGGTGTTATCTACCCTTCTTGTTTCTTATTTGTGTGAATCTTTGCACCATCTTTTAGCATTATAAAGTCAAACTTTTTGGGCCTTTAAACCACTGAACTTCAGAGTTATTTCAGTGGTAAAAGGTATGTTTTGAAGTCCAAAAATGGAGGGGTTAACCTCCTCTCCTTGTGTCTCACTTGCATGCCTAGTTAGCATCACATGGTAGCATGTTTTTATAGCTTAACTTAGCTTATTTCCAGCATGTGTTTGCCTCTGTTTTGGCATGATTTAGCTCTGTTTTGGGCTGCTTTGGTCATGTGGGCTTTGTTTTGTATAGTTGTAGTGCAAATGGCTTCACTAGCTTAGCATTTTAGGCCTCTAAACATGTTTTGCTTGGAATGATTGCATGTTGTAGTGTCTTTGAACATGTAATTTTAGTGTATACAGCTCTGTCATATGCTCATTTATTTCACTCTTTCATTGCTTTTGAGAGTTGTGTCTTGAGTCTTGTTTGCAAGCTAACATATGAGCATGTTTTTCTATCCTTTCATGCCTTAATCTCAGCATGTTTTAACCACTATTTTGGCATATATTAACTCTGTCCAAAGCTGGTTTGGTCAGTTGAGCTTTGTATTGCATGTCTATAGTGTTGTAATCTTCACTAGCTTAGTGAGTTAGACTTTTTAGCAATGTATTGCATGTGTTACTTGCATGATTTAGTTTTATTTTGCATGTCATTTTAGTACTGAAATATCTGCAACCTCTCTCATTTCTTCACTTTTCCATTTTCTTTGAGGTTGGTTAGCCTTAAGGTTGTGTTTAAGCTTGAGATTGAGACTTGTGCTTAATGATTTTAATCCTCTTTTAAGGGTTTCTACTAACCAATGGCATGATCTCTCTCATGTCTTAAGTCATCCTTTGGTTGACCCCTCTCTCATTAGAGGACACTCACCTTGGACTTAATCGATTAAAGGACTAATCGGTAATGTAAAATGTGTAAACAAAATGAACAAAGTAAAAGAGGCAAGATAAGCATGTTGTGTTGCACTGCATGTGTTTGGATCGGACGTTAATCCAAACACAAGAAAAATGGGACGTTTCATACTCAAAGTGATGAAACATGTCATTTTTCTTGGTCATCGTCACCCTTGATCGTGCATGATAGGGTGGTGGTTGTTTTGGTCTTGTTTGTGCATTCATTAACCTTGTACAAGCTTGGTTCTATGGCCATCATGCATGAAAATGCTTGGTTGATGGGTTGAGAGCCAAGAGCTACACTCTTTTGAGCTTGAAAGATGAAAATAAGGGTAACAATACACACATTTCTTGGAAATGCATTGCTTTGCCTCTGTTGCTCTTTGTTGTAGCAAAAGCAGAAGTCTAGAAAAGGGGCTGGCCGACCGGCCACTTGAAGTAGCCGACTAGCCACTTAAACTAGCCGACCGGCCAGTTGAGGTGGCCGACAACCACTTTTTGTGGCTGACCGGCCACCAGTGAATTTTTGTACAAATGTGGTCCTATGTTGGAGTAGAGACAATCTGGAAGTTGGTGCAATTTTCAGAGATCAAATGAGTGCAAATAGAGGCATCTGATGGCAAGGCAAGGGCATTTTTGAGTGGAGCAACTGAGCATGCATGCATCCCTCGTCCCTTGAGGCCATTTAAATTGTTTTACTAGTTAGTTAGCGTAGCTAATTATTCAATTCAAGTGTTGTTTTTTAATTAGCTTGGCATAGCTAGTTATTCAATTATGTTGTAATAATTAATTAGCTTAGAATAGTTAATTATTTTCATTTTGTAATAATTAGCTTAGCTTAGTGTAGCTTAGCCTATTCATCCAGACCCTCATTCGCGAGGGCGCAATGTTGTAATAAGTGTGCGTGTGTGTGTGCAGGTCTTCCAACCCCACGTCTTTCTCCCTTTTATTTATCCGCTTTCGATAGTTAGATTAGGGACATATTTCAATTAGCATACCTTATGCTTGCATGTTTGCATCATTCATTTGTCTTGCATGCACCGAGGCTCGGCGCATCATTCAAACTGTATTGTATTTCAATACACTTCTTTGAATACGTGTGATCGAATCATATGCCATATTAGTAGCCGAGCCTATTAATTGCATTATTGCATGTGTTACATTAGGCATCTAACATAGTTAGGATCATGCATTGTTTCTAACTAGCTTTTGTTTTGGCTTGGAGTACTTAGTAAGTTTTACACTTTAGCATACTTGCATGAGTGTGAGTGATGCCATGTTTTGCATGCTTGCCATAAGGCTATTTGCTTAAATGATTAACATCATGAATGCCTGTGGATGAAGGCTTTGTTGCTTGAATTAGAACAATTCAACGAATGAGAGTTTTAAGCCCACTTGAAGTGGCAAATCCGTATTTTTAAGCCCACTTGAGGATGACAAATTCAAACAATTTTTGAAAACAAACATGAGTTGAATTCGTTCCAAGTCTTGCGATTTAGTCTATACTTGCTTGTGTGCGTCACATAGTGAAGTTAGCTAATAACCAAAATAAGAACACTTGTGTTTATACAACAACATATCATGATAGTAGAGGCCGATCTTTGATCGGGCGAGTGGGGGTGCTCATTTCAGGACCTTCCTCTCTCGTACCCAAGTTCCCAAGCCGAGGCAACTTCGGTGATGACGGACACGTGGCCTTTGGCATGAGTCAGGGTTTCCTAAATTTCCCGAAAACAAAATATTTAGGTGGCGACTCTGTAATGTAGCAAAGCAGTCCAATTTTGGCATTATTTGATTTAAAATCGATTTTTCAAAATGATTTGTCTGATTGGACTCTTTGGTGTTTATCAGTCTCACACTGCACTTTGTGAGATTAGATTCAGAACCATGACAGGATTCCAAACTGTAGGACCAATTCGAGCTCTCCAAAAGGGGCCGCGAAGAAAGTCGAGTCTACAAATACTCAAGCAAACATCAAAGGAAAACTAGCAAAATAGCCCTAAAAGAAAAATGCTAGAGCTCCCAAAACAGATCTAGAATCCTTAAACCTAGAAACGGACTTAAACATATATATAAAGAAAACTGGGGCTGCGTACCCCGCTTGAGCGCAAGACTTGCCGCTCGAGCAGAGTCACTAAAACGCGTGCGATTAAACAGGTCTACGCTCGAGCGCTGGAACTCACACTCAAGCGCAACAACATGCCTCCCAGTATGTTTGCAAGCAAGCCAAACTACTGAGAAGATGCAAACGCTGCTTGAGCATAACTTTGGCCGCTCGAGCGGGAAGACCAAAAACCAAGGAAAAATTATAACTCAATTAAACTAAGTTTGTTTGCGGAATTGGCAACAAGTCGGGACCTAACATTTTAGATATAATTCTTTTGGATAACAGTCAACCTACATGTATTCTAATATATATATATATATATTACTATTATTATAAAAGTGTCAAGAATTGTCATATTTTTTATTTTTTACGTATCTCGAAAATACCCTTATAAACTTGTTAAACATCAATAAAACCACAGACAGTCATAGACATCTTTCGAAATTCAGACACCTTTAAATATCAAACACCTTTAAATAAACAAATACCTTGAAATATCACAATCTACTATCAATCAAACACCTTGACAAGTTAAATAGTGATAAGCATGAAACTAGAGTTAGATCATGCATCTTACATTTAGAGCTTGTTGGTCAGTCCATAACTTGGTCTTCAATTTGCATCACATTCGGGTATATATTGTTGTATTTTTCTTTCTCATCTCTTCCTCAAACCCTCCTCTTTTTGTTTTTGTTTTTAAAATTATTTATACATCATTTGATTTTGATCATACAAAGATATATATATATATATATATCATATTCTTGTAAAACAATTAATTTCATTTGATATACCAGAACAATGCAAGTAAATTTTATATTATTAGTAGCGATTGGTGCGAACCCTGCAACTGTTTTGGACGGTTTGATTAATAAGGAAGATGTTGAATTTGAAAATAGTTTAGTAGATGTTAATTTTATTTTTTTTGTCTCCTGTACTACCTTCTCATGAACAGTGAGCATTCAAATATCAAACACCCTAAAACATCATAATATGATTATTTTTTTAATAATTTCACCATCATAACCTATTCAATATTTGTCTCATCCACTACTTCTCATGAATGGCGGTTGAGAGAAATTTTGTTAGATTCAAATCAAGAAAAATCACGAAAATATATAAAGAAAATAAATAATTTTGCAATTGATCTACTCATCTATAAGAATTTAAGCTTTTAATATTAAAAACACTTGAAGTTCATTTTTTAATTTAACTAAATAAACAGGGGGAAAAAAAATCTAACTACTCCCTTTTGCAACAATAAAATTATCAAAATTGTTCATTGAAAAATATTTCTCATATCATTAAAAATCGTTAATTCACTTAATAATTTATATTTACAAAAAAATTTAATTATTAATATTGCATATAAAAATTTAATTATTAATATTTCATACAAATCAGAAAATAAATTTTAAATTAAAATATTAAGATGTATAAAATATATAAAACATTAAGATGTATAAAATATATAAAAATACTTCATTTAAATATTAAGATGTATAAAGTGAGAGTTTAAAAGAAGTTTCGTATTACAATTTTGGAACCATGTGAAATAAAATTTTAAAATTTCTACAAAAATAATTGTTTAAAAGAAGTTTCGTATTCCAATTTTGGAACCACACGAGAGCAAATTTTTAGGGCTAGCGAATGATCACATCACTATGATGGAAGTTGCGTATAAAATCAATCTAAAAAAATAGAAAGATTTATATATATATTTTTTTAATGGAGAGGAAATAATTTATAAATATAAAATAAAATATAAAAAAAACACAAAAAATACAATGGTGGTAAGATTTAAAAGAAATTCAAACACTTTCAAATATCAAACACCTTCAAATAACCAAACATCTTGAAAAATCATAATAATATTATTACAATATTAATTGGATGTTTTATTTCTTCACCTTAAATAATAATAATATTACAATATTAGTTCGGTGTTTTATTTGTTCATCTTTTAATTACAAAATGGTTTCTACATACATATACATAACAAAAGTGAAACAACTTGGTGAATTACATATTTAATAGTAATAAGTCTAATCATGTGATATAGATTACAATTATTTTATGTGATTGTTTCAATCTAGTTGATGAATTTTAATACTTTAATATAAATATAAATGCCCCTTCATATGTAGGAATTCATACATTATTTTCTTGAATTGACAAAAAAAAAAATTCACATATAAAGGACATGGAGTCCCGTTATAAAAAAAAATATTTATTATATATATATATTGTCTAATAATATTAATTTCTTCTACAATTATTTTATTTAACTAAACATTACCTAAAAGTGTAAAAATATATTAACGATCAAATATTCAAAGATTCAATTACTTTGAGTTTTTATACTTTTAAACATAAACATTAAACATTAACAAAAAAAATAACAAAATGATTCAAAAGGTAAAACTATCACAAAACCTAAAAATCAAAATATATATATATATATTCACAAAAAGAAATTTAAGAAAAATTACCATCACCACTCTTGTATATATGGGTGAGAAAATGAAATTGGATGATATTAGCATAACTTTAATCTAGCTTTTAGTTGTATTGTATTGTATTATGATTAGATTCATAGTCATTGAGTTGCGCAAATCCACAATTCATATAACTTTAGCCCAAAGCCAAAGTAACTGGAAGACTATAGCAGCCTAAAATAATCGGTGGAGCCTAGTCAATAATCAATTTTTCTACGTTTTCTTTTGTTAGATTTGTTTAGAGCCTTTGACAATATGTTAATAAGTTGATATCAGTCTTTTTGGCACAAGAATTCCAAGAGTGTCCATGTCACCCTACAAGAATTTACACTTTTAGCGACTAAATTTTTAGTCGTCAAAAGCCATCTTTTAGTCGCCAAAAATTTTTAGCGACTAAATATTTTGGTCACTAAAAGATTGTCGGGGAAGGTAATTGGCGACTAAAATTTTTAGTCGCCAAATATAATGCAATGTCGACTAATTTTTTAGTCGCCAAAAGTATTGAAAAAAATCAAATATCACCTTTTTAGCGACTAAAAATATTTGTTGTGAAAAACGTTACTTATATTTAGTGGTGGAGCCAGAAAATTAAATTAAAGGGGGCACTTATTAATTACAATATAGAAAATTTTTACAAAAATCTTTCACTCAAGTTTTTACGATTGATTTCGAGAAACATCAAAAAAATAATATTATTTGTAACTAGTGTATCATGGACAATACAAAAAAAATATGGATATAAGTCTTAAAATAAATTATATAATGATAAATTTTTTTTATAGATAAAATTTGATTAAAAATTCAATATAATGGTAATATCACGTTATCATTGATATGTGATATCACCAGCTAATAGTACACAAACACATAAAGAGTGAATCTCGCATGTCAAATGCAACTAACAATCCAATAAATTTCATATATTTATAGTGAGATTACTTATACTTGCATGTCATTAATAATGACATCACCGTTACATTAAAAAAATTTCATAGATAATATGGTTTATAGTAGTCTCTTCATTTTCAATTAAAATAACCATTATTATTCTCATAATTTTTAAAATGTCATTAACATTTCACTCTTATAATATTTTTGTAATTTTTTTATTTAAAATATTTTCTTTATGTTTACAA
The DNA here is from genome assembly GCA_036172215.1 of Camellia granthamiana. Lineage (NCBI taxonomy): Eukaryota > Viridiplantae > Streptophyta > Magnoliopsida > Ericales > Theaceae > Camellia > Camellia granthamiana. Next base: position 169,946,965 of record CM069904.1, read on the forward strand.
AAAAAAAATTTTAAAAAAAAATCCCAAAATCTAGGAAGGGCACGTGACCCCCCCGGGCCTTCACTCCCTTCGCCAATGCTTATATTTAGCTACTAAAGATTTAGTCGCCAAAATTTTTTTTGGTTCCTCCTTTTTTTCTTTTTTAGCTACTAAATATATTAGTCACCTAAAGTGTGATTGTGTTTTAGTTACGAAAAGTTTAGTCGCCTAAAGTGTCACATTTTTGCTACTAAAATTGTAGTCAGCAAAAGTGTTTTTCTTGTTTATTAAAATTTTTTTGACTACAAAATATTTTAATCGCCAAATGTTAGATTATTTTTGACTACTAAGATTTTAGTCACCTAAAGTCTAGTTTTCTTTTTGCCTATCAATTTTTAGTCTCTAAAAGTCTGACTTTTTTTTGCTACTAAACTTTTAGTAGCCAAATAGTTTGTTTTGCCTACTAAACATTCAATGTAGGTGGCCATCATTTTCTTTCACATATTGAACTTCATTTATTTGATTTATATTTTCAGCAGTTGCACTAAATTTAGTCTGTTATCGATTGTTGTCAAGTGTAGCAAGTTCTCTATCTCTCTAAGTTTTTATTTTTCTCTAGTTTCATTCCCGCAATAGGTAGTTTTGTATTATTTGTTATGAATTGATAAATTTTGGAACTGCAATGTGGATATTGATTCTTAAACATTCTTTCAGATCCTGTGCATATTTGAGCAAGCTAAAAGCAAATTTTATTGAACACAATGTTCTCTCTTTGTTATGATGTAAAATGAACTAATCTATTTGAGTTTGGCTTTAATATTTTGTTTTACATCTACTCATTATATAAACGTGTTAATATTCAACATATTTTCGAGTTCATTAAGTTTCTAAACTAAATTTGAACAATATACTATACTTGGTACGATAATTTTTCATGCACTTAAAAAGCCAAGTTACCTGAGCTCTGTTTGTCATCAAGTCGATTTAAAACTCTTTTGGAATTGGTTTGAATGATAAACATATCTATCTTAAACACAAACATTTTAAAGAAAAAAAAATTGCATATGATAAATTAGATGCCCAAAAATATCTCTGAATATATAAATGGATGTTTTATTACTATAAATATGAAAAAACCACTAAACTGATCGAGGTTAATCTGCTTACCTATCCATGATGATAACAATATATACTATAATATTAACAGTTCATAACATCATAGTTAAGCTACTGAAGTAAACAGGTCACTTTCGGGTTATTGGATGTGCTAGATGTTTCATGGGCATTAATGCAAGTGGATTGAGTAATTGTTCCCGGCTTCATATCAGGCGCTAGCGTTATGTTGATCTGATTCAATGCAATGTTGGTACAAGGTACATTTGAACTGCAGTTGAGTTGGATTGCATGTATTGTTTTAGTTATTCCACAAAATTCAATAAATTAAACATTGCTAATTGCTTATGCCGATGTCTGTCATCAAAGTTTTGTTAAACAAATATAAATTTCATTATTATTAAATTAAAAAAAATGATAAACAATAATAACAAATGTACATAACGATATAAGGTATCAATAATAATGTATATACTAATCCAAGGTATATACTCTTACTTGATTTTTTCAAGTGTCATGTGGGCAGTAATACTCGTCGATCAATATAGGGTTGCCCGTTTCAATAAATATAATGTCAATGAAAATAATTATCTTAGCATATCTAGACCCGCCCTAAGAGACACACAAAAAATAAACATATGAATTTAAGAAAATGAATAGTGAACAAAATATATAATTAAGGCAAATAAAGTCAAATTAAATTAATTGCTAAACTTGGTTTGAGTTTCTTACCTGTCATGTCTTGATCCTTGCCCCATTTTGAGTTCCATTGAAGGTACAGTTGTTCACATGTAGTTCTTCCACTATAGCTCTACTTCCATTGATTCCCAATGTCACGACCCAAACCCGCCCCTATAGGTTTAGCATCATGACCGGCCAGTAATCATAGATTACCTACGGCCTCCATACAATAAACAAATAATATAAAGTACAGGCCTTAGCGGAAGTCTAAAATGTTATAGAATTCATCCATTGAGCCGTGCATATATAAGGAGAGCAAATATGTTAAGTAAGGTTTTGTTTTACACCCAACATAAGTACAAATTCATATCTTACAAAAACACAACCCCAACTATGTACAAAATACAAAACCATTAAACCACACAAAAGGGGTTCGTCAAGCATGCCTCCGCCCAAGCCTGATTACTTCACTTGGAAGCTCCACAAAAGGCTGACCTGGGTAGACTCGAGGCTATCTAACTCTGATGTTTAGTTTGCCCACCTACAATTACATATATAAATAAATAGTGAGCTAGAGCCCAATGAGTAATAACAGAATAAAAAGGTTAAATGAATGAAGTTCGACAATAGTACAAAAACGTGTCTTACAATTTTGAAATGAATCATAAATCATTTTCAAAAGAAGATATTCACCACATTAGATCAAATTCACAACAAGACGTTTGATTAGCAATAATAGCCTCTCTTTGCAGTGACAAAAGCCATTCGTAACATTATATGTGGTACATCCATGAAATGACAAATATTATTCCAATGATAACGTATCATACTAGACATGGTATTGTTACCCCAGGCAAGGGCCTAGCCATGGTACTATTACCCCCAGGCAAGGGCCTAGCCATGGTATTGTTACCCCCAGGCAAGGGCCTATATTCAATGGATGCCACAATATCGTTTCAAAATAGAACTCCATTCATTAGAGGACATAACATTTCAATAAGCCATGCTATCAATTATCAAATCATTTTAAGAATTCATTCAATCAATCACATATCCATTTTGATAGTAATAACATTTTCGAAAGTAAAGATGATTTGAACATATTTTTATAAGGTTATTACTCACAGTGGTTTGTTCGGACGTCCACCTAAACGAAGCGCATAACAAAATACAAATGAAACTCCATTTCATTTTAATTCAATCCCCTTTATGCGTCTCTAACTTATTGTATGATTATCGGAGTCCAAATGGTGCCTAAGAATGCTTGGAATGGCATGAGGATGCAAATATGCACTTAAAAGAGTTGGTAAAATTTTGCTGAAAACAGGGTCTCCGCTCGAGCGCAACTTCCTATGCTCGAGCGGGGGTTCAAAAACAAAGGTGGTCGAGCGTAACTTCTGTCGCTCAAGCGATCTGTAAAAGTACTGGATACATGAAATTCCCGCTCGATGGTCGCTCGAGCAGAAGACTGAGAAAAAGGGTCCTCACTCGAGCGCCACTTTGGTCGCTCGAGCGGACTGTAAAATTTCAAAAACCTCTAGGAGCCCGAATTCCACGCTCGAGCGTGGACTTCCTCGCTCGAGTGGACAACACGAATTTTGGAATTTCCAAAACTGTGTTTGAGGTTCAAACATGGTACTCAAACCTTCAAATCTTTTGTTTTTGGTATAAAACCATGGAGAGTCACTATATAACATGAAAACACTTCCAATTTGAACCCATTTACTCAAAATCATGGTAATTTCCCAACCAATGACTCCAACCTCAATTTATAAAATAAGTTTAACTCAATTTGAGTGTATATTTTTCCAAAACATGTTCAAAATATGATCAAGTGACATGAGAAGCATGAAAACATGAAGGATTCTCCAAAATGAGTATAATTGTGCCATGCATGTATGAATTTCATGGAGCTTAACTCAAAATATGCATGGATGTAAGCAATTCAACTCCATTCTTCCATTTTTATGATATTCATAGCTTCTTTTCTTCAATAACATGCCAATGAGTTCAAAAATGAGAGGAATTCAACTACTATACGCCATAACTACATGAATTAGTGATGAATGCCATACCTAGTGTTGAATTCAAGTGTATTATGGCTCCAATCTTTGAATCTTTCACTAATTCTCTACAATTCTCCTCTTTCTCTCTCCAAATGTTGAACTCTCCTCTCCTCTCCCTCAATTCTCAGCTGAGTGTGTATATAAAATGGGCTCATAAGCTTAATTTGGGTCTTATATAGGATGTGGTTAAGTTAGCCTAATCAAATATGGTTAGGATTAATTAACTAGGCTTAATTCTAACTAATTCAATCAGTTTATTCTAATTATTTTGATCCAAATCAACCATCAATTAAAGTTGCAATAAAATTCTAAATATTCTAATTAGCCTATTGGGCTAGTCAATTTCGGTTCCTGAAGCCGTTTAGGCTCCCAATTTCCAACTCTAAGTTGTCGATTTAAACAGACATTCCATATATCAACAGATAATTATAGAATTAAACATGTAATCACATAATCAAGCACATAATCATGCAACTAAACTCATTTAAATTATATAATGTACTAGTTTGGAGGTCAGGGTCGTCACACCCAAGCTTCCAATGCTAGCAAACAAAAGAAAAGAAATATATATATTTTCAAAAAATAACTCATTGGAACTTAAATTTATTATTCTTATGAAATTTTATGCATAATTTTCTCATAAAATTATGTAGTGGAGGCAATTTTGTAATTAAATTTCATTTTAATGAGAATTTTGACCTTATTCCATGGCCTGGACTGCAATTTACGTGAGTAATATTGATAAATTTGCAACCATCAATCATAGCAATGTAGTCATCATCCACAATTATTGCAATTTTTTTTTGACCAAATTCATATAAGTAAATATTTAGTAAGCAACAAACATCAAATGAAGGAAAACTACTAAAAAGACCAAATAAAAAGTTCTAGAAAAATAAAATACCAGTTCCAATGTTAGAATCGTGAATTTGAATATGGGTGGAATTGCTTATGTCAATGCCATCAATGTTAGGGCTCGTTTCAGGTGCAGTTATATTAATGTTTGAGATGGTGGCAACTTCGCAGTAGGTAATTGAAATATGGTTATTTGCGTTGGGGGTGCAACTTGGGCGGGCTTAACCAGAGCAACCCGAACCCAACCCGAATTTTTTTAGGGCTTAGACAAGATATTTTTGAATTCGGTACAGGATTGGGCAAAAATTCAAAAACCCAATTTAATTTGGACGGGTTTGGGCAAAGACGTCAAACAACCCGAGCAACCCAAAGCCCGAATTATACATATGTAGATATATAAAAAATATTAAATATACATATAAATTATTAGCCATTACATGATATTAAAGTAATTTAGATTATTAAATCATATTGAATATATATTATTATATATACGAATAACATAAAATCTTTTTATTTTTATTTTTATTTTCACTCATAAATTGTAAGGACTACTATAGCGGCATCTCTTTTACATTATATAAATTATTTATTTTGGTGGTATTAATGATTTCCTATATAAAAAAAAAATGTAAATAGAGTCAAATTTTAATAATTTAATAATGCAGTTGAAAAAAAAAAACTGAAATTCATTTACAATTCGGGCAACTTGGGCAATTCGAGTTTAACTCAGGTCGGGCTTGGGCAGGCAACCTTGGGTTACAATTCGGGTCTGGTGTCACGTACCGACTCATTGGCGGTGCGAGTTCTACACCAAGCACCTTGCAAGCGTATTAGTTTGTGAGCCGCAAGGCAAGCAAGGTAGATCTCTATCGCATCTCCTGAGTTGGTCCTTGGGCATAATGCACAGGGGTATGTAGTACCACTCGTGGAGCCGGCTTCTTGGGAGGATGACAAGCGCCCAGTTCGTGACAAGTGGTATTAGAGCCAGCTTAGAGGCACTGTGATAGGGGCGGTACGTGGGACTTACACCAAGCACCTTCATTGTGGGGTCCGCACCAAGGGTGGCGTCCGCGAGGGGCGAGTTTCCTGTGGGTAGGGGAACGGACAAACATGGAGGCAGGTAGGGCAATATCCCCCAGACGAGGGCGTCAGGGACTGTCGATGTTGGCATGTCACGTACCGACTCATTGGGGGTACGAGTTCTACACCAAGCACTTTGCAAGCGTATTAGTTTGTGAGTGGCAAGGCAGGCAGGGTAGATCTCTATCGCATCTCCTAGGTTGGTCCTTGGACATAATGCACGGGGGTATGCAGTACCACTTGTGGAGCCGGCTTCTCGGGAGGATGACAAGCACCCAGTCTGTGACACTGGGCAGGTCTAAGCACAACTTGAGTTGAGCGTGGACAACCTCCCAACCCGACCGAACCCGCCCGAGTTGCACCCCTAATTTGCACTATCGACATGCCTCAATCCACTTAGCTGAAGGTTGTTACACCGATTGAATGTCAAAGCCTGGCAATGAAAATTGTAATTGTTTGAGCTCAAACATCATTAATTTAAGAACAATATGTGCTTCTAATGCATGCTTATAACAATTTACTCTGATTTTTCAAGATACCCACCATGTAGTATTTTCTTAAACTCAAAGAGAATTTTTAAACTTGTTTTAAAAAAAAAAAAAAAAGGTTTAGGGTCAAAGACATAGGTTTATTATTTTTTAAAAAAATAATTTTTATTTTATTTTTATTTTTAGTTTTTTTATATTTTAATATGCATGTTTTGATGAGTTTGAGCCAATAAAGAATATAAATTTCCAGAGAGTAAAAATAGAGATTTTTACTTACAGCAGGCCTCTTCTTGCAATCTATTTCCTGAACATATGTAAGAAATTTTCAAATGAGTAATGATGTACAAACAAAAATTCTATATAAAAATTTATACAAGAATGATACGGTAAAATTAAATGTGAGATAATTATTGAAATATCGAGCATAATCCAAACAATTCTAAATGTTTTAGAACAAAGGAACAGGGATTTGAGACATATAGATAATATCGTGCCATGCATGAGTTTAATTAGGATTAGATGAGATTAATAAGTAACACTCATAGGGATTTGAGACATAGATAATATCATGCCATGCATGAGTTTAATTAGGATTAGATGAGATTAATAAGTAACACTCTATTTGGATTGAGGGTTTGGTGGGAAAAGAAAAGATTCAAAGAGAATGAGATTTTTTATCATCCCTTGTTTGTATGATTAATAAGGTGAGTAATTACAAGAAAGAAAGAAAAATGGTGAGAAAAACAAATAACTCCAAACGTAAGTCTTATTTTTCACCAAAAGTTATAAGATTTATTGAAAAACTAAAATTACTCGTTACAAAAAAATTATAATTCCTAAACTAACACTCTAAACATAGAGGAAATTAAAATTTAAAAAAAAAAAAACACACATGTATCCTCCTCTTTTAATCATTGTCCACCCAAATAAAAAGTGAGAAATTACAATAATATACATATATATATATGTATATATATATATTTTATTTTCTAACAAGATGAAAAACTCCAATTATTATTATTATTATTTTATCTCACACCAAATAGAACCCACCTTTGGACAGGAATCCCACCAAGATTTTCCAGTGCCATCAATTTTTCCAGTTCCATTGGCAATAAGCGCATCAACCTTTGAGAAAACAAGCCAAGTATGAGAGTTAATATCACCAAAATTCATCATGTCTTGTGCTTTAATGTCACCCCAAACCTGTATTTCATCAATGAAAAAAAGAAAAGAAAATTGCATTATAATCACAGTAGAATTGTTGGGTGTTTTCAAGTTATTAAAAAAAAAAAAAAGAACATTAATGCAAAAATAAATCACACAAACACAATAAATGTGGCACTTATCATTTGTGAGTCTTATTCCCAAGAAAGAAAACCTTGTGTCCTTATCTGATTTCAGACCTATTAGCTTGATAAGCTCTATATACAAAATTCTTTCCAAGGTCCTTACAAAGAGGCTAAAGCTTGTCCTACCTAACATTGTGAGTGAAGCTCAATCTACATTCCTTGGAGGCAGAAATATACTAGATGGAGTGCTTATTGCCAATGAGATTGTAGATTGGTGGAGAAAATCAAACAAGCAAGGGGTGATCATCAAGCTTGATTTTGAAAAAGCTTTTGATACGGTGAATTGGGAGTTTCTATTCGATTTGCTTGTAAAGTTTGGTTTTGGTTCCAAATTAATGGCTGGGATGGATGAAATCTTGCCTATCAACTGCAAGTGTTTCCATTCTTATTAATGGTTCACCTACAGATGAAATTCAATCGGAAAGAGGTCTTAGACAGGGTAATCTGCTCTCTCCATTTCTCTTCAACATTGTAGTAGAGGGGTTGAATTTGTTATCAACAAGGCAAAGGAATTGGGTTTAATTAGAGGGGTTGTTGTTGGACCTAGTGGGTTGGAATTCACTCACCTACAATTTGCGGATGATACTATCCTATATAAGTCAGGTTAAGGTTAGGTTAGGATGTGTGTTAACTTGTATAAAAGCACTACTGTACTTACTAATTGTTGTATGGAATATTAAGATCGACATCGTCTACATTCTCTTTATGGTATCAGAGCCCTAGGCTCTTACGAGCATCAGAGGAGTTCATCAATGGCTTCTCCTTCCACCATTGTTGCAGCTTTATCTACTTTTTCTTATGTCTCTACATCATTACCTTCAAATCTTACTCTGTTAATCTCGAATCTCAGTGCATTTGTCACTACAAAACTTGATTCATCCAATTACATAGTGTGGAAGAATCAACTTCAAAACATTTTGTGAGCAACAAAGCTTCTTGGTTATGTTGATGGATTTGAGGTATGTCCTTCATCAACCGTGCTTGATTCATACAGTCTTGAAGTCTTGAATCTAGCTTACACTCTATGGAATACTATTGATGCACACCTCCAAAGTTGTATCACTACTACACTATCTCCATCTATTTTCACATCTGTGATTCATTGTTAATCGAGCCATGAAGTCTGGATTACTCTGGCCAAAATATTTACCTCACTTTCTAGGTCTCATATATATCAGTTAAAGACTAAATTGAGTAAAATTACTAAGAAATGAGTCACAATGGAAGAGTATCTGAATCGCACTACAATAAAAAGCACATTTGGCGACCATTTTTGGTGACCAAATTGGTTTTAGTTGCCAATGACGGCCATTTGGTGACCAAATTACAACTTTTCCCCAAAGGTGAAGAATTGGCGACCAATTGTAATATTTGGTCGCGAAAGATTTTTGGCACGAGGCGAAAGTAAGCACAGGAAGAGGGAAAATTTATGGTGACTATTATTTACCTTTGGTGACCAATATATTTGTCACTATAAATTTATCTTTGGCCACAAGCCAAAATTGGTCGCCAAACCATTTTCTTACCTAAAAGTTGTTGTCATTTTTGAAGCCAAACACCAACCGAACCTTTTCATTCGATTGTGAGAAAAAAGCCCTTAGACCTAAAGGCCCTTTTTCTCCCCTTCTCTCTTAGCTCTATTGCTCACCGTCACTCACCTCTGTCGTATGCCGGTCCAGCCTCCAGCAACCATCCATACCAACACCAAGAATGTCTTTTCTCTTCTCTTACTCACTGTCTCACTCTCTTATTGCTTTTCGTCTCTCTCTCTCTGTCTCTGTCTCTCTCTCTCTCTCTCTCTCTCTCGGTGGAGCATAAAAGCTCTTCCCCCTCTCTCCTCTCACTTAATCTCTGTTTGTCCCTAAATAAATAGAAAGCAATGACTATAGTGTATAGATCATTGTTGCTTGAAACTCAAGCATGTATTATTACCTTCAAGGTTATTTGGTGAAGAATTGGAAACACCTTAATTGCTCTGAACTTGTCAATTATCAAGCATCGATCCCCGATAATCTCTACCCCTAATCACAAACCCCAATAAAAACAAGAACAACCCTTGGTTTGAGTCACCAACAAGTTTCTCTCTCTACAAAGTGTGAAACGAAACCAAAACCAAAACCAAAACAAAGATCGATCAAACAAGTGTATTAAATCAAGAGGGAGAGAGCGCAAAAGACAGAGAAAGAGGTCAATTTATGACGATTCATTATGATTTGAACCTCTGTTTGTTATTGCCTAACCACTACCATTTCTATATATATATATTTTTTATTTTATTTTATTTTGGTTCTGTTTTGGGTTTAATTTCACAATTTTTGCTGTTATAGATCCAACTTGTTTTCAACATAAACATAGTTTTACCCAGGTTTCTTCTCATGCTCAATTGATCTGTTGTTACTTCATTGATTTCATCTCTTTTCCAATTAATGACTCTTTCCCCTATGGCAGTAAAGCTCTAATAAGTCTATTTACGTTGTGTTTGGTTGAGAGATTTGGGAAGAAAGAAGCAAAGTCTGTAATTTTTTTTATTACTATATAATTTCTATGATTTCTGACTCAAATACATTGTAATTCTTTGTGTTCCTTTGTTTGTTGATTTACTTATGACTATTGCTATAATACCCAATAAATAGTACCCATGCACTCAATTGTTTGTTGGAATGGTGAAATTTGGATTTTGTAAAATTTTGTGAAAATTTTGAGTTACAGGACTGATCTTCTTGTTTTGCATAATATCTAGGAATGTCCCTCTTTTTTCATCTTTTCTTTTTATTTTTCTATTTCAATTGTACATTTAATAAGACTTTCTTCCTCATAATACTTCCTAAAGGCATTTAATCAATGATGATGATTTTTTATTTTTATTTTGAATATGATGTCTTCATTTTGCAATATTGATATATTTTTCCTCATTTGCTCTTAAATCCTATGTAATTCATGAAGATATTCTTTTTAATTTTCATCCCACTTTGCCAAGTAAAACGGAGGCATCTCTAAAATGATAAAGCTGATAATTAAAACAAAATCACTTATTAAACTTACAAAAATGACTTTATCTAGGTAGTGCTATAGAAAAGAACAATCATTTATGCTATAAAAGAACTCAATTCATAATCCACACAGTTTTAATGTGATGCCTAATACCTACCATCATATAACACATTCTTGTGTGTGCCCTAAGAATAAATGTCTATGTGACACACAATGAACATAGGTGCTTCCTACTTAGTTTCAATATAATATAAAAACAGGAATTTTGCTTGGGATTCTTTGAACTGACTATGTACACCCAAGAATATGTCCTCCTTTCTTAAGCATGCCTAATAAATATATATTGGATGGACATTTTGTAAACATCCATGCCCATATGTGTCTTGTCCAACATGGGTACCTTTGTTTATTTCCAAGATATGTGTATCTTGTAATGTATTACAAGTAGTGGTTTTTTATTTTTATATATAATGATGTAGTGCTACTGCATTTCTAAGAATAGGTATTGTTAATTATATGCAATGATTTTTCCTCTTTTTTCTTTAATGCTACAGGTTATGGAGAGATACATGCAGTCAATGTCAAGGAAATGATATTCATAATGATCTATGTCTCTTTTGATATGATTATCGGTGCCTATCTACTTGGTAACATGGCAGCATTGATTGTGAAAGGATCAAAAACAGAAAGGTTTAGGGACAAAATGGCATATCTTATTAAATATATGAATACACACAAACTTGGAAAGCCTTTAAGTAATGAGATCAAAGACCATATGAGGCTATAAAATGATAACAGATACACAAAAGTTGTTGTTCTTCAGGATATTCCAATCTCCATTCGAGCTAAGGTACTATAAAATGATAAAAAACTTAACATGCCTCATTTATATTATGCTCAATAGCCCATGTTGACACCTAAAAGTAAAAAATAAAACTTAAAAAACAGTATATGCTGATTTAGTGCTTTAAAATAGTTGACCAATCTCTTGCATTTTGTTGGAAGTGTGTACCTGCAGTTTGCTTCGTCACCCAAAAAAGAATCGTATGTTGTAGCTTGTTTTGCCCTATTAACTGTTTCTTCTATGCAGATTTCACAAAAGTTATATGAGCCATATGTTAAAGAGGTTCCACTTTTCAATGGGTGCTCTTTGGGATTCATCAAACAGATTGTAAGTCATCTTGTTACTAGTAAACAGATGCTAAGATCATACCTGCATTGATTTTACAAAGTCATGCGACATTTATTAGCTTAATTATCTGTGCAAGGTAAATATTTACTGCTAAGGAGGTTAATGAATCTAGCAACTCCTGATCCTATACAACTTCCAACTTATTTAAGAGCATCAACTTACTAATGTCTAGCTATCTTCAGTGCATCTTTTATAGGATTTTTGGAGTAACCTAAATATTGTCTATTGCATTTCCATACTTGTTCTGTCTTTCTATATTATCTATATTATTTTAATAATTACTGGTTTCTTGGTATTCCTTTTTAAAATGCCTTATCTGAAGTGCCATTTTTTTTGTTAATTTGTTTTTTTTGTTGTCTACTGTCATAATTTAATGTCATGTTCATTTATACTGGAACATTAGAGAACTGATAAGATTTGGAGCCTAATATCATATTAATTTATAGTAGTCGGCCTTACTCTTTTTTTTTTTTTTTCTTCTGATTTTCAGGCAACCAAAGTCTATGAGGAATTTTTCCTCCTAGGAGAAGTAATTATAGAGCAGGTAGATATAGTGGATCAACTGTATCTTGTTTGTTTTGGTGAACTGGTATAATTTTTTCTTACGGGAAACTTGCTCAAGCCTAAATAGACTTGTAGGAACAAACGCGACCTCGATTGGATTTCCGTTTAGAAAATTAGAAAGAAAATTGTAAAATACAATACTTAAAAGGCCCGTTCGGGGGGTAAAATTGCAAAATGACCACCAAAACCGCCGAAACTTGGCACGGGCAACTTGCTCAAGCCTAAATAGACTTATAAGAACAAACGGGACCTCGATTAGATTTTTGGTTTGAAAATTAGAAGGAAAATTGTAAAACACAAGACTTAAAAGGCCCATTCGGAGGCCGAAATTTCGAAATGACCGTCAAAACTTAGCACAATCAGCTTGCTCAAGCCTAAATGGACTTGTAGGAACAAACGGGACCTCGTTTGGATTTCTAGTTAGAAAATTAGAAGGAAAATTGTAAAACGCAAGACTTAAAAGGCCCGTTCAGGGGGGCAAAATTGTGAAATGATCACCGAAACCGCCGAAACTTAACACGAGTAGTTTTCTCAAGACTAAATAAACTTGTATGAAATCAAAATTGGACTTCCCATTATAAAATTACAATCAAAATCGTGAAATTCATACTGAGTTTTTTTTTTTTCAATCTAATATTGTTTTTTCTTTTTCATGTGACAGATTGGCAATGGTGGAAAATAGTTCAAGCTGCATCAGAAGATTTGATTTTGTGTTTTTGGAAATATTTTGACATAGGATTTTGATAAATGACTTATGGGTTACATGTTTAGTATCAAAATATTTGGTTTTGTGTTTTTGCAAATATTTTGACATAGAATTTTGGTAAATGACTTGTGGGTTAGATGTTTAGAATTTGGTTTTGTGTTTTTGAAAATATTTTGACATAGGATTTGGTAATGGATTTGTGGGTTTGATGTTAATAGTTTGTAAGTACTTTGGTATGAATGTTTCAGATTGTTAGAGAATTGTAATTATGTTTATTAGGATGTTTAATAGCTATTAATTTTGAATTATTATGAATGCTTTGCATAGGTGTATTACTATTTACATTGCATTTGTGCATATATTTTGTAGAGAAAAATAGGTGTTTTGGATTATTTTTAACAAGAAAATAATAAAAATCAAAATTTATGCAGTGAATTTTTAGTGACAGGTGATATTTTGGTCGTTGTTAATATATTTGGCGACAACATATTGTTTTTGTCGCTAAAAGTTAGTGGCTATTCCAAGAACTTTTTAGCAACCAAAACTTAGTCATCGCTAAAAAGTTGATTTTTAGCGACCAAATTAATTTTGTTGCTAAATAGTACTTTCAGCGACAAATAAATTCGTTGCTAAAACTACATAGCCTATCCAAATCTTAACCTTTTAGCGACAAATTAGAATTTTACATCGTCGAAATATATGATTTTTGGAGACCAATTTTGCTTGTCACTAAATGTTTACATACGGTGACAATTTATGATTTGGTTGCCAATACTTTTAGTGACAAGCCTTTGGCGACCAATTGAGTACTTGTCGCCGATTCTTTTGGTGACGAAATTTGTACTTTTGGCGACCAATTTTTTGGTCGCCAAATGTGCTTTTTGTTGTAGTGTCAATTCATGGTGATAGTTGATTAGCTTGCTTTAGTATCTTCACTTGTTGATGATGAAGATCTTATTCTTCTGATTTTAAATGGCTTGCCTGATGAATACAATGCCTTGAAGACTACTGTACGTGCTAGATCAGATCCTATCTCCATGGATCAACTGTGCTCTCTACTTTGTTCTGAATCAATTCATGTAGAGGCTTCTCTTAAGCACATGCAAGCTGCTGAAGCTCTAGGTCTTTTCGCTTACAACACACACTGAGGCAATTTTTCCAATAGAGAAGGCCATAAAGGCCATTATAGAGGCAGTGGTAATTTCAGAGGAAGAGATAGAGGTAGGTTTTGAGGAGGTCAAACTAATAAGTCTAGTTATTCTCAGAGAGGTAATAGCTTCAACACTTTTCACAGAGGCAGACAAGGTTATAATGGCTATAGCTATGCTCCTGCAAGCAGTTCATCTACTTCCTCAGTGACTTGTCAAATCTATGGCAAGTCCAATCACATTGCCCTAGATTGTTGGCATAGGATGGATATAGCTTTTCAGAATACTCAGAATACAGGTTCTTAGACCTCACCAAATTCAGGCAACTCTAAAGCATATGTAGTATCTGCTCGTTCCTTAACTTCTGAGGTCAATTGGTTTTTAGATTCTAGAGCTACTAGTCATGTGACTAATGATCTTAATCATCTCTCCTTCTATCAACCTTATCAAGGACATGAGCAAGTAGCCATTGGTGATGGATCCACCCTTCCTATTGCTCATACTGGTAAAGGTCTTCTTCCTAAACCTTCATTTCCCTTTCATCTTATTAACATGCTCCATGTTACTTCTCTTTCTTCCAATTTACTTTCAATTCATCAATTGACTAAAGATAACCATTGTACTGTTATATTTGATGAGCATTCCTTTATCATTCAGGACAAGGCTACACGGTAGATTATGTATAAAGGCTTCTATTCTCAAGGACTTTATCCACTCATTTCATCTTCTCCTGCTGTTGTGCTACCTTCTTCTCCTACTGTTGTGCCACCTTCTTCACCCATCTGCCTTTCTTGTTCTACTGCTGCCTCTCTTGCAGTCACACCAAATTGGCATTTTTGACTTGGTCGTCCTTTTTCCAAGAAGTTACATCTCATATTGACTCATCATCGTTATAGCGATTCTAGTTTTGGCCCATCACTTGTTGTGTTCCAAACTCAGGTTGTATAGTTCTGAATAGTGATTCATATCTTGTTTCCCTTGTCTTCCCTTTTATTTTGGTTATCGGGTTGTGGTTGTGTGTTTAGAACAAGTTGGTTGCGTGTTTTTCCAAACTTGTGATAACCAGATTTTGGCTCTTCCGCTCGAGCGGACTTCACAAATTTGCTCATTCGCTCGAGCGGCCATTCTTGCGCTCGAGCGGGATTTGTCAACTCTCAATATTTTTGCAGACCTACAAATACTGGGAGAGTGTGTTTGATGCTCGAGCGGCATTTCTTACACTCGAGCAGGTGGACACTCAAACGTCCAGTCCTGCCCTTGAGTAGGGTCCTTTATTTGCAAAACTTCTGGAAATGTATATTCCACGCTCATGCGTAACTTTTCACGCTCGAGCAGAACTTTGTGTTTGACGCTCGAGCGTCACTTTCCACGCTCGAGTGGACTGCGTGTATAGCAGTCTATGAAATGATGTTTTTGTTCATTTTTTCACTTCTCTCTCTCTCTAAAACCCTTCAAAACCCTAGATCTTGAGTTTCTCTCTCTAAATACTCTCTCTCTCACTCTGTCTCTCTCTCTCTCTCTCTCTCTCTCTCTCTCTCTCTCTACATTTTGGCCTAGATCCTTTGATCTCTTCACCCTAGTGTCTTTGGAAAAAGAGTAGAGCATCTTGAAAGCTTCATTTTGATCCAATTGGAGTTTGGTTTCGGCACCTTTGAGGTTTCTCTCTTGCTTTACTTGGTCTTCTAACTTGAGATAGGGATTTTTTCTACACTCTCATATGGTCTTTAGCTTAATTATTTGTTATTGTGTAACAATGGTGGGATTTGGGGATAATTTGAACAAACCTAGGGTTTGAGTGTGAATGAAAAAGAGGGGTTTTTGGCGAATGTGAAATAAATGAGTTTGGGGTTTGAATATGAGGTCATGTTGTGTCAAAATGGTGGATTTTGGTACTCGGGTTGATATTTAGAAAAGAGGGGTTTTTTTTCCCTAATTGAATAAAATTGTTATTTTGTATAAGTAATTGTAATTGACATTGAAAATGTGAAATTAGAGGATTATTGATATGAATGGTGAAATTGGATATGTATTATCTCATACCTTTGGAAGTTTTGAATAAACTATATGTCTTGAGATTTAATATTTGTTTAGAAATAGCTGTATTGGGCTATCGGTGGAGGATAACTATGATTGTTGTAGAAATTGCATGAGGATTAGGCGAATTAAAACTAATCCATGGTTGGCTATCATTGTACATGATCATGTTGAAAATACATTATATATGTATGACTATTTGGGAGGAGAAAGGGGATATACTCCATGTGTGATTATATTTTTTTTTAAATACATTGCATATGTATGATTGTTTGGAAAGAGAAAGGGGATGGACTCCATTATAATTAAGTTGGCCGGAGTGTCCTATGTGAAAGTCCCGAAATTTATACGTGAGTGTCGATCCCGCGGACGAAATATCAGTAAAATGGCAAATTGAAGTGTTTATGTGTGTTTTATGTGATTAGAAAACCATTGAGTTGTAGTCTCAGTTTGGTTGTTGAAAGATAATGGGTTTGACTCATGAATTGAGGAGTATAAAGGAACTGGAAATGAATTGAAGGAAAATGGATTAAGGTTTGAATTGGGTATCTGTAGACACCCCATTTTTGACCGTCCTTAAGACTTGGACGTCATCGTTTGAACACTCGATGATCATCCATGTTTGTGCTCGTTTTGAACGCCTGAAGTTCTTGGCAAAGTGCCTTGCCTTTGAGCTTTTGAAACTTGTCTGTTTTGTGCTTGGTTGTGGACCAAGAGCTTGTAGCTTTGATTCTAGAGAAAAGGGTGACCTATCGGCCAACCCTACAACCCATCGGCCAGGGCTTGTTCCCATCGACCATCAGTGGTGGCCGGTCGGCCACATTGATGGCCGATCAGCCACCAATGATGACCGACGACCATTTTTCTCCTTTTTCAGATATTTTATGTGCTAGATGTGCCAGCTATTGGTCACTGAATGCATCCTCCATACACGTGTATGGAGGGATGGGAACAAGCTTTTGGCTTGTTTTCCTGTATAAGGGGAGGTCTCTCCCCCATTTTGAGGGTTACAAAATTTGTGAGCAAATTTTTCCCCCTCTCTCTCTAGAATCCTCTCTCTCTCTCTCTCTCTCTCTCTCTCTCTCTCTCTCTCCTTATTTTGTGCTTGAAAGTGAGCTTTCTCCACATATTTGCATACAACCCCTTAGCCAAACACCTTCACCTTCAAGCTGAGGTTCTTGGAGGCTTTGTTTGAGCTTCTTAAAGTGGTTTGAGCTCAGAAATTGTGCTGTTTGTTGCTGTGCTTCAAGGGTGTTAAGCTTACATCTTTAAAGCTTTGTTTTAGTTGTTTGTTTGGCCACATTTGCATGCTATTTTAAGGCTGGTTTTAACCTCTAAAAAATTCTATTTTTTAAGATTTAAAATGTTGGTTTGAGTCTTGTTTGGTTAGGGGGTGGTTTCCTCCCTTTGCTCTTTGGCTTGTAAAGCCTTTTGAGCCATCTTTCAAAGCTTTTGAAATCCCCTTTTCTTGGCCTTTTAACCATGGATTCCAGGGGAATATCAGTGGCAAAAACTTGGTTTTCAGGTCCAAAATAGGAGGGGGTGGCCTCCCCTCATTGTATCTTGTTTGCATGTGTGGATGGCCTAAGATGTGAGCAAGCTTTTCTACCCTTTTGTAGTTTAGTTCAAGCATGTTTTTGGCTTTGTTTTGACATGCTTCAACTCTGTTTTTGGTTGGTTGGAACACTTCTTGTTTGCTTTTTGTACTTGTAGTGCAATCATGCTTACTAGCCTAACATGTTTGATGATTTAGCCTATCATGCTAGCTTGTGTTAGCTTAATTCCAGCACATTTTTGCTATTGATTTAGCATGCTTTGACTCTGTTTTGAGTGGTCTTGGTCATATGAGCTTTGCCTTGCATGGCTATAGTGTAGTTAGCTTTACTAGCTTTGTGATTTAAGGCTTCTAACATGCTTTGCTTGGGTTGTTTGCGTGCCATTGCATCATTTAGCATGTAATTTCAGTGCATCTATCAATGTCACACTCTCACATATATCACTCTTTCATTGTTTCTAAGAGTTGTGCTTTGTGTCTTGCTTGCGAGCCAACATACGCGCATGATTGTCCTGCCTTTTGTGCCTAAATTTCAGCATGTTTTGGCTATTATTTTGGCATGTTTAAGCTCTGTTTAGAGTTGGTTTAGTCATTTAAGCTTAATATTGCATGCCTCTAGTGTAGTGCTCGTCACTAGCTTTAATGCTTTTGGCCCTTAGCATGTTGTGCATGTGTTGCTTGCATGTTGTTGTATTATTTTTCATGCCATTTCAGCACTGAAAGTCTGCCACCTCCCTCATTTCTTCATTTTTCCATTTGTTTCAAGGATTGGCTAAGCTTAAGGTTGTGTTCAAGCTTGAGATTCAGACTTATGCTCAATAGTTTTAGCCTTCTTTTGAGGGTTTCTACTAACCAAAGACATGATCTCTCTCATGTCTTGAATCATTCTTTGGTTGACCCCTCTCGCATTAGAGGACTTTCACATTGGACTTTGTGGGGGCCGAATAAGTTCTATTACGCACCTAGGCCGAATAGATTGAAGAGAGAAATCAAGTTGTGAATTACAAGGCTCCATCCCAGAGGGATAAAGGCCGAATAACCAGATCAGCCGAATAGTCAGCTGTAGACCTGGCCGAGTACGAACAGTTAGCCGAATAAGGGATTATTCATTGGAAGAAAAGTGGGCCCAACCGTCAACATCAAGGACGACTATAAATAAGGAGAGTGTCAGCTAACACGAGGTATGTGAGAACAAGTACGTATAACTTAAGATATAAGCAACCAACATAGTGGATACTGACTTATCCGTCGGAGTGCTAATTCCGGCACCCTTGACCTGAGTGTTCATTCTTTTTCAGGTGACTAGCTGAGGATCATGAGTGCCCTCTAGGATCTGAAGAGTATTTTCGAACCACTTCTCTACAATTGGCGCCGTCTGTGGGAATACTCCAGCATATCCATGGCAAGCGTGACGGAAGATCCTCCGGTGGTCACTGACGACCTTACACCACAAGATGATACCACTCCAAGCAACATGCTTGGACCAGAGAATATTGCCGCACAAAGGGCCTTGAACTTCGACTCACCTTCGACTTCAGCGCACGAGACAATGCAAGCGATTATGGATCAAACGAAGCAAAATGAACAGAGGTTGGAAAACATGATGGTTGAGAACGAGCATCTTCGACAGGATTTGGCCTTGGAGGTGGCAAAATCCCAACAGGCAGCGCGCCAAGACCAAGGCCGACCTCTGAGAAAGGACGGTCGACGACCTCGAGTTCGGAGGCACGACAGTGACAGTGATTCTGACTCATCATCCCCAGAACCTACAAAGAAGGAACGAGTCATAGTCTCTAGCTCTTTTGAAGGAAGTCGGCGTGCACGAAATAAATGCAGAAGAAATGATTCAGACGAAGAGGACCAACATGATCCCTTTGTGCGACGGATTGCAAGGGCAGTACTACCCAAAAAGTTCAAAGCGCCATCGTTCACCCTATATGACGGGAAATCGGATCCCACTGATCACATCCGTCATTATAAGCAAGCCATAACGATGCATGCAAATGACGAGGCCCTCATGCGCTGAATATTTGCGAGCAGTTTGGGACTGTTGGCCGTTAGATGGTATTACAAATTAGAACCGGCATCGATTAAGAGCTTCCACCAACTTCGAAAATCCTTTCGGGCAAGGTTCATCACCAATGAGGTCCAGCCGACGCAAGCTGATTCTCTCTGGGCAATGCAAATCCAGCCAGGGGAAACCTTACGTGCGTATTCGGCGCGATATTGGGAATGCTTTAATCTCGTCGATAATGCCTGCAATGACTCCATGGCCATCACTGCCTTTAAAATGGAGTTGCATCCTGATAGTGCCCTCCGCAGTTCCTTGACCAGGAGGCCCCCTAAAACAGTCTGGTCGTTAATGAAAAAAGTCGAGGAATACTGCAAAGTGGAAGATGACTCTTTGTAGGTCAAAGCCGGGCACAAGGCCAACAAGACGGCCCCATCTGAAATCGTTCAGCCGATAAATTCTGTACCACCACGGAGCCCTGAACCACGAAATCGGACTAAATGAAACAAAAGATGAGATTCACGCCAATCAAATGACCAATGCCATCGGGCTAATGAGCAACTTCAAGTGGATAGCAAGCGCATAAGGCGCGCGGACAAGAAATATACGGAGTTGTCGGAGCCAATCAGCACGGTTATGTCTAAAATTCAACATCTGTCGTTCTTCAAATGGCCACCCAAAATGGTGGGACCTCCCGACACGAGAAGACGGGATATGCGGTGCGAATATCATAAAGACCACGGTCATGATACCAACAGCCGTTATGCTTTGAAAGATCACCTTGAGGAGTTGGTACAAGACGGTCGGCTTAAGCAACACGTCCGAAAGAACAACTCAATCAAAACGGTTGCTTGACGGCAGGATTTACCTCCGCTCGGCGTAATCCATATGATATACAGCTTGCTGACAACATCCGCTGTACACACAATTCAATCGCGTCCTAATCCCCATAAGCAGATCACTCCAGCGAAACGGCCCCATGAAGCTACGAGTGTTATCTTCGATGATTCAGATCTGGTCAGTGTAACGCTCTCCCACATTGATCCCTTGGTCATCGAACTACGAGTAAACCGATTCACCGTTAAACGTGTTCTCATTGACCAGGGGAGCACTTCGGAAGTTATGTACTACAAGACCTTCATCAAACTCCGCTTCACTGAGTCGGACCTGTCACCAGCCCATTATCCGTTATTCGGCTTCAATGCTAATCCGGAATATCCGTTGGGCAAAATCACGCTTCCAGTCCGAGCGGGCTCCCGATCAGTGGATGTGGAATTTTTGGTTATCAAGCTTCCTTCACTATATAATCTCATCATGGAACGAACTTAGCTACATACCATACAGGCCGTGCCAAGCACCTATCATCAACTACTTCACTCTTGCCGCAAAAACACCAAGAGAGCTAGAAGTGAATTCTATTGAGTGCTGGATCGAGAGAGCCTCGACTATGTTGGGCGGCCCCCAAGTGAAAAGGTAACCGAGGCCCTGCATCGAGTTGAAATTGACGGGGATCCTGACAAGTTCTTCATAGTCGGCGCTACCCTGAATAAAGTCGACAGGCAGCAGCTAATTTCTTTCTTACTCGGCAACCTTGATGTATTCGCGTGGTCGCCGTATGAAATGCCGGGGGTGGATCCTTCTGTTTCTCAACACCGTTTAAACGTTGACCCCAAATGTAAACCGATTATCCAAAAAAGCCAGCAGTCAGCCGCAGAACACACTGTTGCTGTTGTTGAAGAGGTTGACCGGTTGCTTGATGCCGAGGTAATCCAGGAAGTCACCTATCCCACATGGCTGTCGAATACTATGGTTGTAAAGAAGAAAAATAGGACTTGGTGTGTTTGTGTGGATTTCACGGACTTAAACAAAGCTTGTCCCAAGGATTGTTTTCTCCTCTCCAAAATAGACCAACTCATAAATGCCACCGCACATCATCAACGTATGAGCTTCTTGGATGCCTACAGAGGCTACCATCAAATTGCCATACATCCAGAGGACCAAGAGAAAACTGCATTCTTCACACCAATAGAAACCTATTGCTATAAGGTTATACCTTTCGGGCTGAAAAATGCGGGGACAACTTACCAAAGACTAGTCACCGCCATGTTCAATGAGCAACTCGGTCGTACTATGGAAGTGTATATTGATGATATGGTAGTCAAGTCCAAAGAAGAGCAACCACCTGGCCGATCTGGAGGAGACATTCGGTATTCTACGCAAGTACAAAATGAAGCTGAACGCCTCCAAATGTGTATTCGAGATCGGATCCAGCAAATTCCTTGGCTTCATTGTTAACCACCGCGAAATCAAAGCCAACCCGAGGTAAATCACAGCAATCCTTGAACTCAGCTCTCCTCGGTCGGTCAAAGAGGTTCAAAAGCTGATGGGGATGGCCGCCGCACTCAACAGGTTCATCAGTCGCTCCATAGATCGTTGCCAACAATTCTTTCATACCCTTCGGCAGGGTAAAGCTTTTGAATGGACCTCCCAGTGCGAAGCCGCTTTCAACGGTTTGAAGACTTACCTACAATCAATTCCACTTTTGACAACACGTTCGGCAAGTGATCCGCTTATTTTATATCTGGCAGTTTCCGACCGGACTGTCAGCGCCGTACTGATAAAGGAAGAACTTGGGGAGCAGCGGCCAGTCTATTATGTGAGCAAAGCAATGGTTGACGCTGAAACACGTAACCTTCCGTTAGAGAAACTCATCCTGGCTCTCATCATGGCAGCAAGAAAACTGATGCATTATTTTCAAAGGCATTTCATTGGGGTACTCACGGACTACCCCCTCCGATCAGTACTCTGCAGTGCAGAAGTATCAAGGCGCATTTCAAAATAGGCTCCGGAACTCGGCCAGTATGATATTCAATTTCTGCCCAAAACCTCGATCAAGGGGCAAGTGCTCACCGACTTTGTGGTCGAATTCACTGGATGCCTCGCCGACTATAAGTCTGATCAAATTCAACCTAAGCCGAATTGGAGAATTTATGTGGGGGACATTTGGTAGTTTTACTGTGACGGATCATCCAACCAACGTGGCAGTGGGGCGGGTGTAGTGATCATGGCTCCCGATGGGGCAATAATCGAGCAAGCAGTCAAACTCGGCTTTGAAGCATCAAACAACGAGGCCGAGTATGAAGGACTGCTAACCGGCTTACGGAATGCGCATCTCTTGGGTGCTCGGCGTCTGCTTATCTTTTGTGACTCAAAGTTGGTCATCAATCAGTTGAAGGGGGAATACGCGGCCAAAAACGACCGCATGGCAGCTTACATGAAAACGACGAGTTCCTTGTTGGGAAAATTCAACCACCATGAATTGAACCTGTGGAGATGTGGTTTGGAAATACTCTTTTGATCCTGGGGGACGCTAATGATCCTCTACTAGTCACCTGAAAAGGAACAAACACTCCGGTCGGGGGTGCCGGAATTAGCACTCCGAGGGGCTAGTCAGTCTTTACACTCACGATTACTTGTATTCTAAGTTAAGCATCATAGTTCTCACATACCTCTTTCTAGCTAACGTTCTTCTATTTATATATTTTCTTTCTTGGGCCTCTGGGCTGGGCCTACCTTTAGTTCTCCATTCGGCTTCTCTTAAAGCAAACTGGTTTTCACTCGGCCCCTTACCCAACCGGCCTTTTGACCGAATAGGGTAGGATTTGAAATTGCGGGACGAAGCTAAATACTATATTTATACTCCAACTCCCCAAGTTCAGCCATTCGGCCCCCACAATTGCCCCCCAAGCACCCCACTAATGACAGTTGGTTGGAGTGTTTGGTTTCGAACTCGAAAAGTCAGAGCTGAAATTCAACGGCTGGCCTCATTCCAATATAGATGTCTGAGCACACGCTTCTCGGTCATCATTTCAACTTCCCGCCCCTTCGTACACTTCTATTTATTATGATTTAAAATTTGGACGTCCTTTCAAATACATACACACTTTCAGATACTTCTCTCTGGACCTCCTTCTGAATTATCTCTGCAACTTCTTTTCCTTCACTATCCTCTTCGTCTTTTGTAAGTTTTCTCCCTCTCTGCTCTAAATCCTTTTTTCCTATTTTGTTTTTGGTTTAGAATATACTTTTAAACTGAAGAAAATGGCAAAACATTTGAAAGATCTCCTCTCCTCATATCAAATTTCTGGCTTTCAACGCCATTTTTCCATTCCTGATGGCGTCCGTCTGTCTCTTGTGACAGATGGCACCCTTGATATGGAGAGGACTGATGAAACCATGATCGTCTTCCCTCTCTTGTTAATCGCAGAGGGTGGTGTCCGATTTCCCCTTCACCCACTCCTAAGGGCTGTGCTCTGCCATTGGGATCTAATTCCTTCCCAACCCAATGTCAACTTCTTTAGAATAATAATGGGAATTGTAGAGCTAAACCATCACCTTAGGATCAACCTCGGCATTTGTCACGACCCAAAGCCGCCCCTATAGGTTTAGCATCGTAACCGGCCAGTAATCCTAGGATTACCGAAGGCCTCTGAGACAAATTAACATAATATTAGGGGCTAGCGGAAGCAAATAAGAAATATACAACGTCCATTGAGCTGTGCAGACTTATATGGGACAGAAAAATTTTAAACTTTTTATATGCATATATACACATCATCCCTACGTCATAATATATATACAGATCAGACAAAAAGGACTTAAACTTTAAATCACATAGCGGTAATCACTTGACATATTCGGAACCTCCACGGGAGGCGCATAGGTTGGCTGACAAAAACAGATTCTAGGCAGATGCCTCTAAGCCTGGTCACGCGCCTGATCACCTACATATATAAATAATACAGTGAGTTAGAGCCCAGTGAATAATAACAGAGTAAAGGGGTTTTATGAATAATGTCCATTACAGAGTCAGAAATCAGATTCTTTTGCATATTCAGATTCCAAATCAGAAACAGATTCATATACATATTCATAATCATTTTCATATTCAGATTTTGCATAAGATCATACATGGTACACCCATTAGCTATTAGATTAGATTGGTCCAGAGACCCACATACATAGTTGGTACCAACGACCATAAAGGTCCATATCTTGCGCGCAAGTAGCCATGGTATTGTTACCCCCAGGCAAGGGCCACATGCAGATTGGCCGTGGTATTGTTACCCCCGGGCGAGGGCCACGTGAACTAAGGGTGCCACAAATACTTTTCAGAAAATTGGACATTCATTCATAATTCGTAAGATAGCATTTCAGAAAACTGATCATACCATACAAGTCAGAAAATACTTAAGTTAAACATAACTTTACAGAGTTATTACTCACTGATAGCTGCAGAAGCAAATCAGACGGATTGGACATATCAGATAAATCAGGCAGACAATGGCGCGTGACCTACACAAGCACATAACATATACACATTGAAATACAATATTACTTCCTTGATCAAACTTGACTTTCCTAGTCTTTTTCCGTCTAAACAATCTGAAGTTCTACTATGCTTAATCTTTCTCATTCAAATAAACCGGATTCTTATTTCACATATTCTTCCATTACTAACCCCTTCTTTTTCAAATAGATTGATCTTTTACTTGGCTTCTTAAACAATTACCACTAGATCAATGATCCATTCTTCAACTAACTAATCTATGTTGATTGGTAGCTTATTAATCTTTATTGAGTCATAAATCATGTCTAGAATGCCTTGGAAAGAGATGAGAATAAAAATGTGAACTAAATGCAATTTTCCAAAATATGTTGAAAATGGGTCTCCGCTCGAGCGCCACTTTGGTCGCTCGAGCGAACTGTAAAATTTGAAAACTACTGGGAGTTTGATTTTCACGCTCGAGTGAGATCTTCCTCGCTCGAGCGGACAACACAAATTCTGAAATTTCCAACATTGTAATTGAAGTTCATATTTAATATTCAAAGTCTCAAAACATATATTTTTGGTACACAAAAATGGAGAACCATTGTATTATTTAGTAAACACTCTCAATTAGAAATCATTTATTAAAAATCATGCTCCAGTTGACCAAATTTAGATTTAACTCATCTTCTCCATATCAAACCCAATTTCAAGCCCAGAAATTTTAAAACTCTTAAAAAATTCATAATGTACGTACAATCGAAACTCAATTTCATGTTAGGACAAATAAACTCAACCCAAAGTAATTAATTTCTAAGTTAGTTTTCATACATTTGATCATAGCTTCAATTTCTCATTTTCTCTTTAATTACATAAAATTGGCATCAAGTTCTTTCTATTTTCCTTGAAATCATGAAATTGGAGTCATGAAACTTCTTATAAATTTTCCAACTAATTTCCATAATCTTAAACTCAACTTAATTTGTAATCAAAATATGTTTAATTCAAATAAAATCTTAAATTACATTACATGCATGGATTAAAAATCTAATCATAAAATCAAAGCTTTATCTAGCATTAGGATTAATTCTAATTTTCCATAAACTTGATGTTCATAAAACATTTCATTTTTCTCTTCAAAATATGAGATTGAATTAATCCAAATTCTTCAAAATCCATGATGTATACAATACAAATAGGTCCAATTTTATTATTAATAACAGAATCAACTTAACTATGAATTACACAAATCAATTTCTTAGAAATTCAACTTAACTCAATTTCTAACCAAAAACTTAATTTATGATCATAGATGTTCGAAAATGTGTTTAAATTGAACAAACCTAAATTAAATCACATGCATGGATTAAACAAATTCCTAGTTTTCATAATAAAATCAAAACTTCCTTTACTTCCAAAATCAACTCTCAAATTTCATGAACTCATGATTTTTATAACTTTTTCTCCAAAGTCAATTATATACTCCATTGCATGGATCCAATCTTCATATATTTATTGTTGCATGTAATTTATAGAACCCAATTTATGAATGATTCTCAAAATTAAACTCAAACATAACAAATTTAAAGAACCATAACTCATATTTTCAACCTAACTTGATTAAACATGCAAGACCCAATTTCTATGAATTTATATAATTAATCCTCAACTTCCTATTTTAATTCTCTCAAATCCACCCTCAATCAATTTATAATTTGACTTCTTAATTTATATCACAACTTAATCTCAAGCTCATAACCCTTAAAATATGAATTAAATTCTAAAATCTTGAAAATTCACAATGCATGTGAGGATAAACTAAAAATATGTGAAGGATGAAGAAAATCAAACCCAAATATTAAATCACAACATCAAACCCAAAATAATTAATTTCTAATTTATTTTCCATAACCATCCACATGCATGTTACCCATTTCAAATTAACTTCTATGATTTTGAATCTAATTCAATTTCATCACCCTTTTACTAATTCCTTTTAATTTACATGCAATTGAACCCAATTTCATTTTGATTCTAGATGTTAGGGGAATTGTTTGCAAGAATTAAGGTAGAAATTGTTAACTATTGTTCTTCCAAGATGAATTCTTGAGCCTCTCATTGTTACTCTTTACCTTCCTCTTTGCTCCTAATTTCTTCCTTTAACTCTAGTTCCAGCACACACAAAAAGAAAACAGTGGCTCTCTCTCTTTCTCTCTCTCTCTTTCCTTTGTTTGTGTTTTCTTCTTGAGCTTCATCAGGTTATACACTAACACACACACTTCACTTCTTTGACATCAACACAGCACACGTGCACTCCTTTTCTTTTCTTTTTTTTAATTTCCAACACACCACTCACATACACACACCTATACATAGATTTCTCAATACACCCATACCCAATTACACCCCCAATTCTAATTTAGTCCATAATTGGATTTATGATTAAAATTAACTTAATTAGGCAACACTCAATCTAAATAAATCTTGATTAACACATAATTAAATTAATCATACATAATCACAAATCTCACATAATTAAATTAGTTTAGTTTGACTCCCGTTAGAGCCTAATTAATTATATTAAATTTATTAATCCGAATCAGATTTTTAGTTAGACTCCCAAAAGGCTCCAAATATTAAATTAAATTTATTATCATTATCAATTTTGATCTCCCAAATCATCTAAGCCTTCAATTTCTGATCAGACTCAAATTTTCATCAATAAATTACATATCTAAATTGGGCACATCATAATTAAATTTAATTTATAATAACCACAATCCTCAATCCTCATGACTTAATCAACTCCAATTATGACCTAATTAATCGAATCTCAATTTCACTAAACTAAATCGAATATTTAATTAAACTCCCAAATGGGCCCGTAATTAAAATTAGATTGATTCAACTTCTTAACTTCACTTCCTTAAGCCATTTGGACCCTCAATTTCTAATTCCAAAATAACTCTTTAATAGATCATATACGAGTCAGATCCCACAATCCTCGTAAATCCCAAATTAAATTATAATACTCGGCAATTAAATTTCAAATCCTCGTAATTAATCAAGTACTAATCATTATACGTAATGGGGTCGTTACAGCATTCTTGCCATTCGGCATTGTTATGCCCTGGCCAAGTCTTCTGGTCGGCACGGTCGTTATTTCCTCAGGGCTAAGGACACCGACCATCAACTAGTGACTATGCTTTCCAGCTCTGGGAAGCGAGTCGATGACGTTATGGTCGTTGTCCGAGGCAACTGGGAATTCGGCGAAGGCGAGGATCGCCTCGATCCTATTCCTAGGCGGAGGGGCGAACCAGGTGGCCGTATAGCCTCTTTGTTTATTTTTCCTCTATTATATTTGTAAAGCTTGATTTTTGAGTCCTAATGGTTTTGCTTGTGCAGGGAACGATTCGAAGAAAGTTTCGACCTCGACCGACGACGCTGTTCTTTCGAAGATAGAAATCGCGTTGAAATACTTCGGCCGTCCGAGCCTTCAGAAACAAGGGAGGGCAACCCATATTCTACTTAAGTACGAGCCGACGTACACGACTTTCTCAGCAGCAGAAAACATCCCGATTCCAAGGGGCGAGGAGTTTCCAACGGCTCTTATTTTGACCAACTTCAGAAACTTGTGCCAAATCGGCCTCGAAAGATCCGACTCGGAGCGTGCAGAAGAGGTCGCTGAAGAATCAGGCCAGTCCGAGGCCGAAGTAGACGAGGCTTTAAGGGTAGCTTTTGAAGAAGCCGGCCTCAATTCAGCCAACCCTCCATCCACCTCGGGTCAAGGGAAAGTTTATGACGACATCTTTATCGCATTAGATGATCTTCCCGGCGCGTTTCCTGAAGATATGGCCAGCTTGTCACTTACAAAACTCGCCAAAAAGGACAACGCCGAACAAATGGCCACGCGGCGGAGGGCGGAGGCCATTCGCGCAGAGGCCAATCGATCCGAAGTGGCGCCCGTCGCAGATATTGAGCTGCCCCCGCCTGTTATTGAGGAGACGATTCAAACACGAGATGCCGAGCCTGAGCCGATCGTGGCGTCAAATGATGAGGCTGAACGACGGTCGGAGAAACGTCCAGTAGAGGAAGTGGGCTCTGGAGAAGAGCCTGCTGACAAACGGCCACGTGTAGAGGAGTCGGATACGGTTGTGCCTTTTGTGGTTCAACCAAAGATAAGAAATATGCCAATCTCCTCTGACGCGTCGGCTATAAAAGACCCAGCCGTTGTGCTGAGCATAGCTTTATCAGTTTCATTGCCGTCTGATAAGACGACTTTCCGCTCGGAGCCAGACGTTTTAGCAGTAGCGTTAGCCGCTCAATCGACTCTTCTGGTAAAGATCTTGATCTTGTCTTTCCTTTCTATGCATATATTTTTGGATCTAATCTCCTGTTTTGCAGACGGTTGGAAGGATAGTCGAGTTAGGCCGCCGCCAGCATGAATCCATCGAGCGAATTGGCTGTTTACAAACCGAAGTTGAGGGCCAAAAGAGCCGGGCCGAGTTTGAGGCCATGAGGGGGAAAATGGAAGCTGCAAGGGCTGAGGCCGAGTTGGAGAGGGCCAGAAATGCGGACCAACTCAGATTGGCTGCCGAGTAAAGGGCGGATGCGAGCGAAGCTGCGCTCAAGTTAGCCCAAGAGGCGATCGCCAAACTTGAGGCGGACTTGGCGGAATCGAAGGCGGTGAAGGAAGTTGCCGATTCTGAAGCTTCGAAGGCGTATAAGGCCGGGCAAGGCCCTGCCCTCAATAATTTTGTGCAAGAAGTCCTCAAATTCAAGAATCGGGGATTCAAACACGGCTGGCTCAAAGCCCTTGCTGCTGCTAATGCGACATTGGCTATGCCAATTCCATACGAGCAAGTGGATGTTGAGCCGCTGGAGTCTGACACTAAGAATTGATGAAGGCGACAGTAGTTTTTGTTTACAGCTTTTGTTTAGTTTTTTATGTATGGCTATAGGTTTTAAGTTTTCTCTAGGCATTTCCCTGCAAATTTGTAGCCTCTTGTTTAGTAGTTTTCATATGTAAAATGGCTACAATTTGTGCCCAATTTACTTAATGAAAATTCCTTTTGCATTCTACTATTATTTGTGCTAAATTGTGTTATTGGATCATTCATTTATGTATACTTGCCGACTAGATAATTAGGCAATTTTAACTTCAAAAAGCCAAAAATTAGTACATGGAGTGGCTGTGGCACATATCGATCGGCATGGGGCCTAGATACCTGGCCGGTTAGATCAATAAATCTGCCCTTGCCCCAGCCAATGTATGAACTCCAAGGCATTCATGTATAATTGCCGTTTAGATAATTAGGCCATTTTAACTCCAAAAAGCCGAAAATGAGTACATGGAGTGGCTGTGGCACATATCGATCGGCATGGGGCCTAGATGCCTGGCCGGTTCGATCAATAAATCTGCCCTTACCCCAGCCAGTGCATGAACTCCAAGGCATTCATGTATAATTGTCGTTTAGACGATTAGGCCATTTTAACTCCAAAAAGCCAAAAATTAGTACATGGAGTGGTTGTGGCACATATCGATCGGCATGGGGCCTAGATGCCTGGCCGGTTAGATCAATAAATCTTCCTTTGCCCCAGCCAGTGCATGAACTCCAAGGCATTCATGTATAATTGCCATTTAGACGATTAGGCCATTTTAACTACAAAAAGCTGAAAATTAGTACATGGAGTGGCTGTGGCACATATCGATCGGCATGGGGCCTAGATGCCTGGCCGGTAAGATCAATAAATCTTCCCTTGCCCCAGCCAGTGCATAAACTCCAGGGCATTCATGTATAATTGCCGTTTAGACGATTAGGCCATTTTAACTCCAAAAGGCTGAAAATTAGTACATGGAGTGGCTGTGGCACATATCAATTGGCATGAGGCCTAGATGCCTGGCCAATTAGATTAATAAATCTGCCCTTGCCCCAGCCAGTGCATGAACTCCAAGGCATTCATGTATAATTGTCGTTTAGATAATTAGGCCATTTTAACTCCAAAAAGCCAAAAATTAGTACATGGGGTGGTTGTGGCACATATCGATCGGCATCCGTCTTTTGGAGTTTAGCGTTAATGAAATCGCCTCGGGGTCGCTGCAAGAATTAGAAATAAATGGGATGGACTCTTCGCTCCAGTAACTTCACTTACGGTGTTCAGGCTCAATTTAAAACAATTTGTTGCGTGGGGTTAGATAAGTGCAAATGTCAAATAGAGTTTTCTTTAATAGCAGAGGAGAAGCGCGAACTTTGGTTGAGCTTGATACTGCAATGAATCACAGCAGCAAACCCACCCGTGCGGGAGGTAGGACGTCCAAAGAACAGGAAAAACGTCAGCCTCCAAGTCGTCGAAGCGGATCACCCCGAAAGGAGAAACAGCAACGGGGAAGTTCTCCGCGACCGCGACCGAGAAATGAGGCCGACGTGGCACCGCAACCATTGAGTTTTACAGTTTTTGTGGGGAATAAACTGATGACAGAGGCGGACTCCATTATCAAGGACCCTGGTGTGGCGGTCGAGTTTGCTCGACAGATCTTTCCACCGGAGGTCCAGCAGTCGATGGTTGGTCGACAGGATTTCGACGCATTTCAAGAGGGCATCCACGGGGCGGTGAAAGGGCTGTATACCGCCTATGAAGTCAGCATGCGCCTACACGCCACGCGACGTGAAATAGAGAAGAATGAGGAAAGAATCCACAGTCTAGAGGCTTGCGCGGAGAAGGCCGAGCGTGAGCTCCGGGAGCTTAGAAGGGCTCAAACCACTGAGCCGCGTGAGATGGGTCAATCTAACCCGATCGTGGAGGAGAGGGTGACTCAACGGCTGTTGAGCCACGCCATCCCTGACCGAGACACGGCAAGCATGTTCGCCGTCGAGAATGCGAGGTCTATGGGTTACGAACAAGGCTTCCATGCGGGCCGAAAGGTCGGCATCGACAAAACCAAAGAGAAACTTGTAGAGGAGGTCTGCCGATGCGAGAACCGGGGATTTAGGCACGGATAGATCGAGGCGCTTCAGGCCATGGAGACTCTTCGTGCAAAGGGTGTTGATTCGGCGTCGCCGCTGTACCAATGTGATCATTTGCCCTTTTGCGCTTTTGAAGTCGAAAAGAGTGACGATGAGGGAGACGCCGGATAAAAACACTCATTGTGATACTGAAAACGCAGATTGTGTTAAAAACTATGTAATCATTGGCTGATTGAATAAAATGCTTTGTTTTCAATGTTCATGTTTCTTTATAATTTTTGTTCGGCACACATATGTTTGCATGTTTTGTGCTTTATTGCATGAATGTTTGAATAAATGTGTTTTAGATGATTGGATAGACATTGATCGTCTGGAGTTCATTTCAAATGTATATACGCCTTAATGTGCAAACGGTTTTTGACGGCTCATCATAACGGAGAGCTCTTCATTAAATATTTATTCAACATGCATGTTATACATGGCCCTGGCTCCGAATCCGGAGGCTTTATCAACCCAAAGACATCATGCGCTGATGGGGCTCCAGATTCAGAGACTTTGGTCAATGGTGATATCCACGAAAAACGCTCTGAATCCGAAGGCTTTATCGGCCCAAAGACATCATACGCCCATAGGGCTCCGAATCCGGAGACTTTATTTGGCCAATCGTGATATCCACAAAGGGCGCTCCGAATCCGAAGGCTTTATCGGCCCAAAGATGTCATGCGCCGATGGGGCTTCAAATCTGGAGACTTTATTTGGCCAATCGTGATATCCACGAAGGGCGCTCCGAATCCGAAGGCTTTATCGGCCCAAAGACGTCATGCGCCGATGGGACTCCGAATCCGGAGACTATTTGGCCAATCGTGATATCCACAAAGGGCGCTCCGAATCCGGAGGCTTTATCAGTCCAAAGACATCATGCGCCGATGGGGCTCCGAATCCATAGACTTTATTTGGCCAATCGTGATATCCACGAAGGGCACTCTGAATCCGGAGGCTTTATTCGGAACACTTTTGAACTGGATTTGGCAGTGAGTAAACTGTAACAACTCATCACGTATAATGATTAGTACTTGATTAATTAAGAGGATTTGAAATTTAATTACCGACTATTATAATTTAATTTGGGATTTATGAGAATTGTGGGATATGACTCGTATATAATTCTATTAAAGATTTATTTTGGAATTAGGAATTAAGGGTCCAAATGGCTTAAGGAAGTGAAGTTATGAAGTTGAGTCAATTTAATCTTAATTACAGACCCATTTAGGAGTTTAATTAAATATTCGATTCAGTTTAGTAAAATTGGGATTTGATTAATTAGGTCCTAATTGGAGTTGATTAAGTCATGAGGATTGAGAATTGTGGTTATTATAAATTTAATTTATTTATGGGATGTCCTATTTGAATATGTAATTTAATTGATAGAAACCTGGAGTCTGATCAGAAATTGAAGACCCAAATGATTTAAGAAATCAAAATTGATAATGAAAATAAATTTAATTTAATATTTGGGACCTTTTAGGAGTTCGATTAATAATCCGATTCAGATTTATAAATTTAATTATATTTAATTAGGCTCTAATGGAAGTAAATTGACTAATTAAATTATATGGGATGTGAGGTTAGTTAATTAACTAATTTTATGCTAATCAAAATTTATTAAGATTAAATGATGCTTAATTAAATTAATCCTAGACATGAATTAAATTATAGAAACAAACTAGAATTATGTGGGTGTGTGTGCAGAGAAATTTTGTGTGTGTGCAGAGAAATCGTGTGTGTGCGCGCGCATGTAAGTCTTGAGGTGGACTTCAAAAAGTGTGTGCACGTGTGCTGTGTTGATGGCAAAGAAGAGATGTGCATGTGTGTGTGTATAACTAAGGAGTTAAAAGGTGTTTGGGTTAGCAATTGGTGGGTATGTGCTGTGAGAGTCCTAGAGGGAGAGAGAGAGCCGAGAATGAGAGAGAGGGAGTGAAATATAAGAGAGTTCATCAGCTTTTATACCTGCTGGAAATGGAGAAGAAAACTAAGGAAAAAGAGAAGAAGCAAGAGGTTGCGAAGGAATTCAGCAAATTGAAAGTTTTGGGTAAGAAATTAAAGCTCAATCTTGTAAATAAATTACCTACATGCTGAAATTAAGAGCTAAATGGGTTCAATTTCATATAATTAGAAGCAAATTAGCAAAAAGATGATGAAATTAAATTAGATTCTTGATTATGGAAATAAATTTAGAAATTAATTAGTTAGAGTTTGATTTCTATTATTCTTCACAAATCGAAACTCATCCTTGCATGCATGTTGGAATTTCAAGGTTGTAGATTTAAATCATGTGTAAAAGATTGATAAGTTTAAATTTGGGTTAGATATAAAGGAAAATGGAATTAAGTTTATGAGCAATGAAATTGATTTAGAAATTCATCCTTTGAGAATAATTTTAATTATCTTTGATGAATTTGAGCTCTAATTTTACATGCATCATTATTTTCCAAAGGTTTGACACTTCAACTTCATATAATTAGAAAGAAATTACCAACAAAATTAAGGTAAGTTCATGTTTATGGAAATTAGTTATTTTGAATTTGATTTTTATAACCTTGCATGAAATTAAATTCCATTGTTACATGCATGAAGGAATTCTATGAATATTGAGTCCATATTTTCATGTATCTTGGATTTTGAAGGAATTGAGCCATTCAAATTCATGTTTTGAGGAATTTAAGGTAAACAATTTCATGTTTTGAAGAGAAGAAGGAAGAAATTTTATAAGAAAAATCAAGTTTATGGAAAATTAAACATTGATGTAATTTTGAATATAGAAAATTAATTAGTTTTAATCTTAATGTCATACATGCAAATATTTCCCTAAGAGTCTTATAACTTCAATTTCATGTACATTAAAAGGAATTAGTAAAATGGTGTAGGAGTTGAATTAGATTCAAAATTATAGAAGTTAAATTGAAAATAACCATTTTGGGTTTAAATTTATTTGTCTTATATGAAATTGAGTTTTAATCACACATGCATCATGTAATTTCAAGAATTGGAAAGCCTAATTTATATTTTAGAATTGTGGGTTGATATTCATAAGATGAATTAAAACTAAATTTGGGCAATTAGAACATGATTTTGAATGAATATTTTCTAATTGAAAGTGTTTACTAAATCATACAATGGTTCTCCATTTTTGTGTACCAAAAATACATGTTTTGAGACTTTGAATATCAAATTTGAACTTCATTTGCAATTCTGGAATTTTCATAATTTACGCTGTCCGCTCGAGCGAGGAAAGTCTCGCTCGAGTGTGAAAATCGAACTCCCAGAAGTTTTTCAATTTTACAGTCCGCTCGAGCGGCCAAAGTGGTGCTCGCTCGAGCGGAGACCTATTTTCAGTATATTTTGGAAAATTGCATTTAGGTCACATTTTTATTCTCGTCTCTTTCCAAGGCATTCTAGACATGATTTATGACTCAATAAAGATTAATAAGCTACCAATCAACATGGATTAGTTAGTTGAAGAATGAATCATTGATCTAGTGGTAGTTGTTTAAGAAGCCAAGTCAAAAATCAATCTATTTGGAAAAGAAGGACTTAGTAATGAAAGAATATGTAAAATAAGAACCCGGTTTATTTAAATGAGAAATAATAAGCGTAGTAGAATTTCGGACTATTTAGACGGAAAAAGTCAAGTTTGGTCAAGGAAGTAATATTATATTTCAATGTGTATATGTTATGTACTTGTGTAGGTCACGCGCCATTGTCTGCCTGATTTATCTGATATGTCCAGTCCGTCTGATTTGCTTCTACGGCTATCGGTGAGTAATAACTTAGTAAAGTTATGTTCAACAGTAGCTATTTTTTGTATGATGAAATAAGATCTGTTTTCTGAAATAAGACGTTCTGTACAATGAATGATTGTCCAATTTCTGTTATGTATTCGTGACATCCTTAGCATCATGTGATATCTGTTCTCTGTTACCCGGATCCGGAGGTTCCTTCATGGAACTGACAAGCTATCTGTGCCTGGCTGGAGGTTCCTAGTTGGAACTGACAAGTTTACAAATTCCCAGTCCGAAGGTTCCTTTATGGACAAGTTATCCTCACCCGGCCGGAGGTTCCTCTATGGAACTGACAAGTATAATCTAAGATGCTT
Source organism: Camellia granthamiana (assembly GCA_036172215.1). Lineage (NCBI taxonomy): Eukaryota > Viridiplantae > Streptophyta > Magnoliopsida > Ericales > Theaceae > Camellia > Camellia granthamiana. The sequence continues at coordinate 169,983,230 of CM069904.1, forward strand.
TGTAATTAATCTGTTAGCGCTAACGGATGGACTATGTATGATCGAACATGACTTATGATTTCTGTATATGATCTGGGCAAAGTATGATTTTGATACGAAACTGAATTATGATTTCTGAATCTGTACGGACTCATTCATTAAAACCCTTTACTCTGTTATTATTCACTGGGCTTTAGCTCACTGTATTATTGTTGTATGTAGGTGATCAGGCGCGTGACCAGGCTTAGAGGCTTCTGCCTAGAATCAGTTTTGTCAGCCAACCTATGTGCCTCCCGTGGAGGTTCCGGATATATCAAGTGATTATTGCTATGTGATCTAAAGTTTAAGTTTTATTTTTGTGTTTGGTTGAACATGTCTTGTGTATTTTGTAAATAGGGTTAAGTCCCTTTTTGTCTAATCTGTGTTTATATGACGACTTAAGTTAATGTGTATATGTGTATATAAAAAGTTTAAAATTTTTCTATCTCATATAAGTCTGTACAGCTCAATGGACGTTGTATATTGTTATTTGCTTCCGCTAGCCCCTAATATTATGTTAATTTGTCTTAGAGGCCTTCGGTAATACCAGGATTTCTGGCCGGTTACGATGCTAAACTTATAGGGGCGAGTTTGGGTCATGACATAAACAAAGATCATTGCATTACAGAAGTGGTGCATTACACGTTAAACCATTCAGAACTCGTATCATTCCCCACAAGTCGGGTTTAATGATAGAATTTTCGTAAGTGTGTTGAATTCCAAGGCCGTGGGAGGCTCCTTCCAGACATGTCTTTAAGCCGATACACCCTTATCCCTGTGATCGAATCGACCTGATAGGGGCCGTTCCAGTTGGGGCCCAACTTTCCGTCAGCCGGTTTCCTGGCCGCCGGGAGTACTTTCTTCAGGACCAACTCTCCTGGTCTATAGCGGCGAAGCTGAACACGTTGATTGTACGACTTGGCAAGCTGTTGCTGGTATCGTGCCACGGAGGCAAGGGCGCGGTCTCTTCGTTCTTCGATCAAAATCAAATCCAAAGCCAGCATCATGTCATTTCGGCCAATATCAAAAACTTTCAATTTCAGGGTTGGGTGGTCGATCTCCAGGGGTATGATCACCTGGGTACCAAAACATAATGCAAACGGCGTTTCTCCAGTTGATCGCCTCGGCGTAGTTCGATGTGCCCACAATACACTTGGTAATTCTTCGACCCATTTGCCCTTAGCTTTCTCCAGCCTCTTCTTGATGCCGTCCAAGATGGATTTTTTAGAGGTTTCTGCTTGACCATTGCTCTGGGGGTAAGCCGGCATGGAAAAGTAGGGCCAGATACCATACTTGCTGCATAGCTCCCGGTAGACGCCATAATCAAACTGGGTGCCGTTGTCTAAGATAAGAGCTCTTAGAATGCCGAATCGTGTTATGATATTTCTCCACACGAAGCGCTTTACATCAGTATCTCAAATGTGCATTAATGCCTCCGCTTCGACCCATTTTGTGAAATAGTCTGTGGCGACGATCAATTATCGCTTGTTGCCCGGGGCCCTAGGCAATGGTCCTACGATATCAAGCCCCCACTGTGCAAACGGCCAGGGACTGGTGATAGAGTTCAACTCTTCTGCAGGCAGATGGGTTAATGGCGGAAACTTCTGGCACCGTTCACATTTTTTCTCATAGCATTCGGCATCAGATCTCATTGTCGGCCAATAATACCCCTGTGTTATAGCTCGATGGGCCAAAGAATGCCCGCCAGAATGTGCACTGCAACTACCTTCATGTATTTCAGCCAGAATTTCTTTAACTTTGTCCGGATGCACACATTCTAGGTATGGGCCAGAAAGGGACTTTTTGTAAAGCTTTCCTTGTGGATCCAAGTAGTAACGCAAGGCTTTGTTTCGCAGCTTGTGCGCTTCTTTCTTTTCTTCTGGGAGCTGTTCGGAAGATAGGAATGCGGCGATGGGATCCATCCAACTCGGTCCTGATTCTATAACATTGAGTTGGACTTCCTCCGAAGGGCCAATGCTCGGCTCCGAGATAAAACCTACTTCGATGGTCCGTTTAATCTCTGAATTAATGGCGGAGGCTAGGCAAGCAAGGGCATCTACATGTGTGTTCTGATCATGTGTTATCTGGTTCAATTCATGATGGTCAAATTTTGCCAGCAAGGAGTTGGTCATTTTCATGTAAGCCGCCATACGGTCGTTTCTTGCCGCGTACTCCCCCTTTAGCTGATTGATCACTAATTTTGAATTGCAAAATACAAGCAAACGCCGAGCACCCAAAAGATGTGCATTCCGCAAAACGGCTAGAAGGGTTTCGTATTCGGCTTCGTTATTTGACGCTTCGAAGCCGAGCCTAACGGCTTGCTCAATTACTGCGCCGTTGGGTGCCATGATTACAACACCCGCTCCGCTGCCCCGCTAATTGGATGATCCATCATAGTACAACTGCCAAATGTACCCAACATAAATTCTCCAGTTTGGCTCTGGTCGAATCTCATCGAACTTGAAATCGGCCAGACCCCCAGTGAATTCGGCAACAAAGTCGGCAAGCACCTGTCCCTTGATTGAGGTTCTAGGTAAAAACTGAATGTCGTACTGGCCGAGTTCAAAAGCCCACTTTGAAACACATCCTGATGCTTCTACACTTAATAGTACTGATCGGAGAGGATAATCTGTTAGCACCCCAATGCTATGTCCTTGGAAGTAATGCATCAGTTTTCTTACTGCCATGACTAGGGCTAGGATGAGTTTTTCCAACGGAAGGTAGCGTGTTTCGGCGTCAACCATTGCCTTGCTCACATAATACACTGGCCGCTGCTCCCCTAGCTCTTCCTTTATTAGTATGGCACTGACGGCCTGGTCAGAAACTGCCAGATACAAAATGAGCGGGTCACCTGCCAAAGGTGTTGTCAAGAGTGGTACTGATCGGAGGTAGGTCTTAAGGCTGTTGAAAGCGGCTTCGCACTCGGCGGACCATTCGAAAGCCTTGCCCTGCCGTAGTGTATGAAAGAATTATCGGTAGCGATCTGTGGACTGACTGATGAACCTGTTGAGTGCGGCAGCCATCCCATTAACTTCTGAACTTCCTTGACCGATCGGGGGGAGCCGAGTTCTAGGATTGCTGTGATTTGCCTTGGGTTGGCTTCGATTCCTCGGTGATTGACAATGTATCCCAAGAATTTGCCAGAGCCGATCCTAAACACACATTTGGAAGCGTTTAGCTTCATTCTATATTTGCGTAGAATGCCGAATATCTCTTCCAGATCGGCTATATGATTCTGCTCTTCCTTGGACTTCACCACCATATCGTCAATGTACACTTCCATAGTGTGGCCGAGTTGCTCCTTGAACATGGCAGTGACAAGTCTTTGGTAGGTTGCCCCTGCATTCTTCAGCTCAAAAGGCATAACCTTGTAGCAGTAGGTTCCTCTTGGGGTGAGGAATGTAGTTTTGTCTTGGTCCTCTGGATGCATGGCGATTTGATAGCAGCCTCTGTAAGCATCAAGAAAGCTCATACGTTGATGGCGTGCCGTCGCATCTACAAGTTGGTCAATTCTGGGTAGGGGAAAACAATCCTTGGGGCAGGCTTTGTTCAGGTCCGTGAAATCGACGCACACTCGCCAAGTCCCATTTTTCTTCTTCACCACCACTGTATTAGAGAGCCATGTAGGGTAGGTCACTTCCTTGATTGCCCCGGCATCAAGCAGCCTGTCAACCTCCTCAACAATGGCGGCAGTGTGCTCTGCGACTGACTGTCGACTTTTCTGAATGATAGGCTTGCACTTAGGATCAACATTCAAACGGTGCTGTGAAATGGACAGATCTATACCCGGCATCTCATATGGAATCCATGCAAAGACATCGAGGTTACTGAGCAGGAAAGAGATTAACTGTTGTCTGTCGGCCTGATTCAGGGATGTGTCGACCACGAAGAATTTGTCTGGGCTTCCATCGATTTCAACTCGGTCTAAGCCTTCCGTGGCCTTTTCATTTGGGAGCCGCCCAACATCGTCGAGGCTCTCTCGATCTGGCACCTCAATTGAATTCACCTGTAGCTCCTTTGGTGTTTTTTCAACAAGGAGATAACATGCTTATGCCGACTTCTGGGAGCCACAGATTTGCTCAATACCGCGTTCTGCCGGGAAGCTTAACAACAGATGATAGGTGCTTGGCACAACCTGCATAGTATGCAACCAAGATCGCCCCATGATGAGATTATACGCGACGGCAGCTTGACGACCAAGAATTCCACATCCACTGTTCGGGAGCCTGCTCGAATGGGTAATGTGATCTTCCCCAACGGGTATTCTGGATTGGCGTTGAAGCCGAATAGTGGATACGGGGCCGGAAAGAGATCCGATTCGGAGCAGCCAAGTTTGGTAAATGTCTTATAGTACATAACCTCCGATGTGCTCCCCGGATCAATGAGTATGCGCTCAACTGTGAACCGGTTTACGCGTAACTCAATTACCAAGGGATCAATGTGGGGCAGGGTTACTCCGGCCAAATCTGAATCATTAAAAGTGATGCACACGGTTTCATCGGGCCGTTTAGCTGGAGTGAGTTGATTTTGGAGGTTAGAGCTCGACTGAATCGTATGCACCACCGATGACAATGCAAGGCTATATATCATGTGGATCACGCCAAGCAGAGGTGAATCCTGTCTTAAGGCTATTACTTTGGTCAGGTTGCCTTTTCGGACGTACTGTTGTAGCCGGTCATCTTGTACCAATTCCTCCAAGTGGTCCTTCAGTGCATAACAACTCTCAGTATAATGGCCATGGTCCTTGTGATATTCACACCGTCTATCCGTCTTCTCATGTCAGGAGGTCCCACCATTTTCGACGGCCATTTGAAAAACGGAAGGTGTTGGATTTTGGACATAACCACACTGATCGGCTCTGTCAACTCCGTATATTTCTTGTCGGCGCGCCTCGTGCACCTGCTGTCAACTTGTAGTTGTTCATTTTCTCGGTGGGAGCATTGGTCGCTTGATCGGCGGGAATCCCGTCTCTTGTCTCGTTTGGCCCGATGCCGTGGTTTAAGGCTCTGAGGTGGTACAGAGTTTATTGGCCGAGCAATTTTAGAAGGAGCTGTCTTGTTGGCCGTGTTCCTGGCTTTAACTCGCAAAGCGTCATCTTCCACTTTGCAGTATTCTTCAACTTTCTTCATCAACGACCAAACCGTCTTGGGGGGTCTCCTGGTCAAAGAACTGCGAAGAGCACTGTCAAGATGCAAACCTATTTTGAAGGCGGTGATGGCCATGGAGTCGTTGCAAGCATCATCAACAAGATTAAAGCACTCCCAATAGCGCGTCGAACACGCTCTTAGTGTTTCTCCTGGCTGGATCTGCATTGCCCAGAGAGAGTCGGCTTGTTTTGGCTGGACCTCGTTGGTAATGAATCTGGCCCTGAAAGATTTTTGTAATTGTTGGAAGCTTTTGATCGAAGTCGGCTCCAGTTTATAATACCACCTGACAGCCAATGGTCCCAAACTACTGGGAAATATTCGGTACATAAGGGCCTTGTCATCTGCATGCAATGTCATGGCTTGCTTGTAGTGACGGATGTGATCGGTGGGGTCTGATTTTTCATCATAGAGAGTGAATGACAGAGCTTTGAATTTTTGGGCAGAACCGCCCTGGCGATCCATCGTTCAAAGAGATCATGCTGGTCTTCTTCATCTGAGCTGTTTCTTCTGCGCTTATGCCTTATACGTGAACTCTCTTCAGAGGAACTGGAAGTTTCAAATCGCCCCTTCTTCTTGGGCTCTGGGGATGATGAGTCGGAGTTGCTATCTGTGTCTTGTTGTCGGGCTCGAGATCGTCGACCACCTGCCCTCGCAGGTCGTTCTGGGCCTTGGCGTATAGCTTGTTTGGACTTTGCCACCTCCAAGGCCAAATCCTGACGAAGATGTTCGTTCTCTGCGATCATGTTCTCCAACCTTAGTTCGTTTTGCTTTGCTTGTTCCATGATCGCTTGCATTGCTTCATGTTCTGGAGTTGAGGGTGAGGCGAAGTTTAAAGCGCGTCTTGCGGGGATAATCTCCAGTCCAAGCATGTTTGTTAGAGTGAGGTCGTCTCTCTGCGTGGTTTCATCAGTGGCTATCGGAGGGTCTTCTGTTACGCCCGCCATGGATGTGTTTGAGTATTCCCACAGACGGCGCCAATTGTGGAGATGTGGTTTAGAAATACTCTTCTGATCTTGGGGGACGGTAATGATCCTCTGCTAGTCACCTGAAAAGGAACAAACACTCCGGTTGGGGGTGCCAGAATTAGCACTCCGACGGGCCAGTCAGTCTCTACACTCAAGATTACTTGTATTCTAAGTTAAGCATCATAGTTCTCACATACCTCTTTTTGGCTGACGTTCTTCTATTTATATATTTTCTTTCTTGGGCCTCTGGGCTAGGCCTACCTTTAGTTCTCCATTCGACTTCTCTTATAGCAAACTGCTTTTCACTCGGCCCCTTACCCAACCGGCCTTTTGACCGAATAGGGTAGGATTTGAAATTGCGGGACGAAGTCGAATACTATATTTATACTCCAACTCCCCAAGTTCAGCCATTCGGCCTCTTTATGATCCCAAATATTCGGCCCCCATAGAACCAAATAACCCGAGATCAAAACACACATGCAGACGCCCTGGCTTGCCTAGCCTCAGCCATCAACTCAAAGATTAAACAGATAATTGAAGTGGGGTTCATCCCTAAACTGAGCATCAGCCCTTTGGAGTCAGTCCAGATCAATGTTATAGAGTCAGGGCCGAGTTGGATGGACCCTATCGCTACATTCCTATCTTCTGAACAGCTCCCAAAGAATAAGAAAGAAGCACACAAGCTGCGAAACAAAGCCCTGCGATATTACTTGGATCCACAAGGAAAGCTCTACAAGAAATCCCTTTCTAGTCCATACTAAGAATGCGTCTATCCGGATAAAGTCAAGGAACTCTTGACTAAAATTCAAGAAGTTAGTTATGGAGCCCATTCTGGCAGACACTCTTTGGCTCATCGAGCTGTGACACAAGGATATTACTGACCGACAATAAGAGCAGATGCCGAGTGTTACATCAAGAAATGTGAACAGTGCCAGAAGTTTTCCCCTTTAACCCATCTGCTTGCTAAAGAGTTAAGCTCTATAACCAGTCCTTGGCCGTTCGCCCAATGGGGACTTGACATCGTTGGACCATTACCTCGCGCCCCAGGCAGCAAATGATTTCTGATTGTCGCGACGGATTACTTCACAAAATGGGTCGAAGCGGAGGTACTAACACACATTCGAGATACAGATGTGAAGCGTTTTGTATGGAGAAATATCATAACACGATTCGGCATTCCAAGAGCGCTTATTTCTGACAACAACACCCAATTTGATTGCGGCGTCTATCGAGAATTGTGCAGCAAGTATGGTATTCGGCCCTACTTCTCCACCCCGGCCTATCCACAGAGCAATGGTCAAGCTGAAGCCTCTAACAAAACCATTTTGGACGGCATCAAAAAGAGGTTGGAGAAAGCAAAAAGCAGATGGGTCGAAGAACTGCCGAGTGTGTTGTGGGCTCATCGCACTACTCCGAGGTGATCCACTGGGAAAATGCCATTCGCTTTATGCTTCGGAACCCAGGTAATCATCCCCCTAGAGATCGACCTCCCAACCTTGAAATCAAAAGTTTTTGATATAGGCCGAAATGACATGATGCTGGCTCTGGATTTGACTCTGATTGAAGAACGAAGAGATCGTGCCCTAGCATTCGTGACACGGTACCAGCAGCAGCTTGCTAAGTCGTATAATCAGTGAGTTCAGCTACGCCGTTATGCACCAAGAGAATTGGTCCTGAAGAAAGTATTTCCAGCCGCCAGGAATCCTGCTGATGAAAAATTGGGTCCCAACTGGGACGGCCCCTATCAGATTGAGTCAATCGCCGGCACAGGGGCATATCAGCTTAAAGACATGTCTGGGAGAAGTCTGCCACGTCCTTGGAACTCCACGCACTTGCGTAAATTCTATCGTTAACCCGACTTGTGGGGCATGATACTTGTTTTGAATGTTCATCGTGTACAAATTTCATTTTTACAATGCGAAGTTTCTTATTCCCTTACCAAGAAATTGAATTCACCAAGTTAAAAGCCTCCGAATTCGGAGCCCCATCCTTGCATGACATGTTTGGGCCGAATAAGACTCCGGATTCAGAGCGCCCTTCATGGATATCACGATTGGCCAAGTGAAAAGCCTCTGAATTCGAAGCCCCATCTGTGCATAACACGTTTGGGCCGAATAAGACTCCAGATTCGGAGCACCCTTCGTGGATATCACGATTAGCCAAGTGAAAAGCCTCCGAATTCGGAGCCCCATCCGTGCATGACACGTTTGGGCCAAATAAGATTCCGGATTCGGAGCGCCCTTCGTAGATATCACGATTGGCCAAGCTAAAAGCCTCCGGATTCGAAGCCCCATCTGTGCATGACACGTTTGGGCCGAATAAGCCTCCGTATTCGGAGCGCCCTTCGTGAATGTCACGATTGGCCAAGTTAAAAGCCTCCAAATTCAGAGCCCCATCCGTGCACGACACGATTGGGCCGAATAAGACTGCGGATTCGAAGCGCCCTTCGTGGATATCACGATTGGCCAAGCTGAAAGCCTCCGAATTTGAAGCCCCATCCGTGCATGACACGTTTGGGCCGAATAAAACTCTGTATTCGGAGCGCCCTTCGTGGATGTCACAATTGGCCAAGTCAAAAGCCTCCGAATTCAAGGCCCCATCCGTGCACGACACGTTTGGGCCGAATAAGACTGCGGATTCGGAGCGCCCTTCGTGGATATCACGATCGGCCAAGCTAAAAGCCTCCGAATTCGGAGCCCCATCCATGCATGACACGTTTGGGTCGAATAAGACTCTGTATTCGGAGCGCCCTTCATGGATGTCACGATTGGTCAAGTCAAAAGCCTCCGAATTCAAAGCCCCATCCATGCATGATACGTTTGGGCCGAATAATCCTCCGGATTCAGAGTGTCCTTTGTGGAATTCACAATTGGCTAAGTTTGAGCCTCCGAGTCCGGAGCCCCATCCGTGCAAGACCGAGTAAGCATTCGACTTCGGCACGCTTTTCATGAATATTCTTATTAACAAGCACCAACTCAATTGAAGGATGGAAGATGATTCTTAACATGTCTAAACATAAACTGAAACGACACGCAACATAAGCTGAAACAACATGCAAACATGTAAAGATAATATGTTTTATTGAATTAATCGATAATACATAATTCACTCCGAATTTACGTCAGAGCGGTACAATGTGTTTAATTTTATTCGGCGTCCCCCTCGTCATCGCTCTTTTCGACTTCAAAGGCCGCAAAAGGAAAATGACGACTCTGGTATAATGGCGACGCTGAATTAACTCCTACTACACAGAGGGACTCTGCGGCCTGGAAAGCCTTTATCCACCCGTGTTTAAATCCATGGTTGTCACATCGACAGACCTCCTCGGCGAGCTTTTCCTTCGTCTTCTCAATCCCAACTTATCGGCCCGTATGAAAGCCTTGTTCATACGCCCGAGCCTTTGCAGCTTCTATTGCAAACATGCTTGTCGTATCGCGATTGGCAATCGCGTGACTTATAAGATGCTGGGTCACCCTTTCATCTACAATCGGGTTAGATAGGCCAGCCGACTGAGTTTCGGCAGTTTTTGCTTTTCTTAACTCCCGCTCGGCTTTCTCCGTGCGGGCCTCTAAGCTACAAATGCGTTCATCTTTCTATTCGATCTCCCGCCGCGCGGCACGAAAGCGCATGCCAATCTCGTAAGCGGTGTATAGTCTTTTCACCACTCCGTGAACACCCTCTCGAAACACTTCGAAATCTTGTCGACCAATCATCGACTGCTGGACCTCTGGCAGAAAAATCTGTCGTGCAAATTTGACTGCCACGCTTGGATCTCGGATGATCGAATCTGCTTCCGTCATCGATTTGTTCCCAATAAAGACTGAAAAACTCAACGGGCACGGAGGCCCAATAGCCTCGCTTCACGAATAAAGGGAGTTCCCCCGCTGTCGCTTCTCCCTTTTAGGCGACCTACTTTGACGACGTGGAGAGTGACGCCTCTCCCGCTCCCCAGGCACCCTAGTTCCCGTTCGTGAAAGTTCCCCACCTCGATTCATCGCTAAGTCCAGCTCAGCCAATGTCCTACCCTCTCCTCTGCTGTTAAAGGATAGTTTACCTGACATTCACACTTAGCTAACCTTCTTCGACAGACTAGTTTGAGTTGAGTCTTAGCACACTAATGGGACCTGTGTGCATGAAGCAACTCTCTTTTTATTAACCATAGATGTACCGCTCCCAAAACGATCCCTTCAATGCTGCCCCAGCCAAATCATAATGACTGATAATCGGCGGCAACATTCACTAATCCACTGGGACCAGGGCCGATTAATTAATCCATTTGGCCCTTAAACAGACAGGCTGCCCCAGCCAATTCATGAACGGCCGATAATCATTATCCACATCCGCTGGGGAAAGAGCAGATTCATCAATATATTTGGCTTAAATATCAGAGCTCCTAGCCAAATATCCACGGTGCCCCAGCAGAGTTTTGACCTACCGTTTTTGGGACGTCTTATTCATTCATTAGGCAGTCTCATTCAAACCTACTGGGCCAAGGGCAGATTCATCAATCTATTCGACTTAAATATCAGAGCTCCTAGTCAAATATCCATGGTGCCCTAGCAGAGTTTTGAACTATTGTTTTTAGGCGGTCTTGTTCAAACTTGTTGGGGCAAGGGCAGATTCATCAATCTATTCGGCTTAAATATCAAAGCTCCTAGCCGAATATCCACGGTGCCCCAGCAGAGTTTTGACCTGCCATTTTTGGGAGTTCTTATTCATTAATTAGGCGGTCTCGTTCAAACCTACTGGGCTAAGGGCAGATTCATCAATCTATTAGGCTTAAATATCAAAGCTCCTAGCCGAATATCCACAGTGCCCCAATAGAGTTTTGACCTGCCGTGTTTGGGAGTTCTTATTCATTAATTCGGCGGTCTCGTTCAAACCTGCTGGGCTAAGGGCAGATTCATCAATCTATTCGGCTTAAATATTAGAGCTCCTAACCAAATATCCATGGTGCCCCAGCAAAGTTTTGAACTGTCATTTTTAGGCGGTCTTGTTCAAACTTGCTGGGGCAAGGGCAGATTCATTAATCTATTCGGCTTAAATATCAGAGCTCCTAGCCGAATATCCACGGTGCCCCAGCAAAGTTTTGACCTGCCGTTTATAGAGTTATTTGTGAGCTAGATCGACTCTGCAATTCGTTTCATTCATTTCATGATTTTATATCTCACTTAGCCATTCACAAGCACGTTCATCAGGCAGAAAGGCAAAAGAAAGGCAAAAGTAATTTTCATTCATAAAATGAGCACAAACAAAAGTCATCTTACAAATGAAAACTACCCTAGATCAGCTTCTCAAAAAACCTGATAACTCTAACAAAACCTACGTACACACAATACCAAAAACAGAATGAAAAAATACTTGACTATAGGTCAATCTTCAGGGTCAAACACCAGCGGCTCAATGTCTACCTGCTCGTATGGAATCGGCTGATCCGATACCACGTTAGCAGCAGCCAAGGCTTTGAGCCAGCCGTGTTTGAACCCCCTATTTTCAAACTTTGGCACTTCCTTTACATAATCCGCCAAGGCAGCGTCTTTGCCTTTCTGGAATGACTTAGAAAGCTTGAACTCGACGTTTGCCATCGCCCTCTTTGACTATTCCAAGTCGGCCTCCAGCTTGGCAACTGTCTCATTGGCAGACTTGAGTGCTTCTTCGTTGGCATTGGCCCTTCCCTCGGCGGCCACTCTCAGTTCGTCGGCAGTCTTGGCCTTATTTTCTTCGGCACCAACCCTAGCTCTCTCTGCCGCCGCTTTCATGGCCTCAGACTCGGCTCAGAGAGAGGCCACTGCTGCCTTAACCCTCTCATTTTCCAACTCAGCTGTAAGAAAGCCGATCTGTTCGATAGCGTCATCCTGGCGACGGCCAATTTCAACTATCCTCCCCGCCGCCTGCAAAACAAGAGATCAATAAGCTAATATAAAAACTTTCTTTTGGGTTAACCTCGCAAAATTATAAAGGGACCCGTACCAATATCGCCGATTGAGCGGCTAAAGCGATGGTCAGCAAGTCGGCCTCAGCCCTAAAGCTGCTTTGTCAACCGGTAGAGAAATGGAAGATGCCAAGCTCAAGGCCACGGCTGGGTCTCTTATAGTCGATGCATCAGACGCAACCGGCGTGTTCTTTATCCTTGGTTGTACTGTAAACGGCACAACCAAGTCAGATGCATCTATGTAGGAATGGCAACGGGGTGGGGCGGGGCGGGGCCGGGGATCACACTCCCCGTCCCCGATCCCCGATGGTGGAAATCCCCCCGTCCCCGGCCCCGATCCCCGACGAGGAACCTATATTCGCCCTTGTCCCCACCCCCCAACGGGGATCGGGTTTCCCCGACCCCGAACAACCCCCGACCCTTTTTTTTTTTTTTTTTTGGAAAACTGCTTTGAAGCTGAAGGATCAAAAAAAAAAAGATCAACATGGAGACAGAGAGATCAACACCAACAGATCATCATCATGTATCATCATCATTAAAAAAAAAAAAAAAAAAGAACAGAACAGAACAGATCAAAAAACATCAACAGATCCAAAAAAAAAAAAAAACGAGATCAACAACATATTATCATCATCATAGAATAGATCTCAAGATCTAAGCTTCAATCTATAATATATATACATATATATGTTTGTATAACACAGAGAAAGAGAGAGGGATAGAGATCGACGCTGTGAAGAGAAGATCGGCGGAGGATGGTCTCTTCTCTCGACGAAGGAGATCGGCGACGGCGGAGGATCGACTCTCTCTCTCTCTCCCTCTCTCCCTCTCACTCCATTTTTCTCACGCAGCGAAGTGATTGTGTGTGGTGGATCGTTCACTCAAGACTTGATAAAGTTCAGTGAGAGAGAAAAGAGTGGAGAGTTCAGTGAGAGAGTTGAGAGAGAGAGAGAGAGAGTGGAGAGTCAGAGTGAAAGACAGATCTCAGATAAAGTTTAGCATATATATAATATATAATATAATAAAGCTGAGATCTAAGAGTGGAGAGTCAGCCTAGCCTAAACACATATATATAATATATAATATAATAAAGCTTAGCATATGTATATATCTATATAAAGATGGTTCGGGGATGTTCGAGGCGGGGCCAGGCCGGGGCCGGGTCTGGAGAAGCTATCACCGTCCCCGGCCCGAAAATTATCAGGGATTTAATTTTTAATACCATCCCCGACTTGTCGGAGCTATTTTTTGGGGAAAAACCATCCCCATCGGGATCGGGGGGTCGGGTCCCCGTCGGGCCGGTTTCAAATTGCCATTTCTACATCCATGTGTGGTCGTTTATCAATTGGTTCTTCCGAATAATCGGCCTCGTGCTCGGCCGGGTGTTTTTTCCCCCTTTGCTCCGACACTTGACCCTCCTGTTGATCGACAACAGGTTCCGTTTCAACTACTTCGGTCTCAACCACCTCAACCGGAGCAGGTGGAGGAGTTTCTTCCCTAGCGTCAGGTGGAGGGGGTGGAGGTTGGTTTCGCTCAGCTTCGGCTCTCCTATGCGCAGCCATCCTCTCGGCGTTTTTCTGTTTGGTCAATTGAGTGAGCGACTCACCAGCCATGTTGTTAGAATAAGAGTCGAGTAGGTCCCCTAAGTCGGTAAAAATATCCTCGAAGGACACGTCCGTTAGGTCGGAAGTGGATGGAGGATTGAGGCCGACTTCCTCAAAAGCAAAATTTAGTGCCGGGTCAACCTCCTCTAGAACGTCGGATCTGTCCAAAGATGGCTGATTCGGCTCCTCTTCGACTCCTTCGGCAACTTGTTCAGACGTCGACTCTGAATCTGATTCCGCAAAACCGATCTACCTAAGATTCTTGAAACTCGGAAAAACAAGTGCCGTAAGGTGCTGTTCGCCCCTTGGAATCGAGATATGTTCTGCCGCTGAAAAAGTGGTATAGGTTGGCTCGTATCGCAGAAGAATGTGGGCCGCCCTCCCTTGTTTCTGGAGATTCGGACGGCCAACGAACTGGAGTACCGTTCTGATCTATGCAAGTACGGCGTCGTCGGCCGGAACTAGAACTTTCTTCAAGTTGTTTCCTGCACAATTAAAATGGTAAATACATGGAATTTGAATAGAAAATATTTAGTAAAAATTCGTGGGAGGTTAAACGGCCACCTGGTTCGCCCCTTCACCTGGGCACTGGATCTTGGCGATCTTCGCCCTCGCCGAATTCCCAGTTTCCACGAACCACAACCATAACATCATCAACTCGCTTGCCAGAACTGGCAAGCATAGTGACCAAGTGATGGTCGGTGTCCTTGGCCCTGAGAAAGTAGCGCCCCTACCGTCCAGAGGATTTGGCCAAAGCATAACAATGCCAAATGGTAAGGACTCCAAGGTTAAGCCTAAGGCGCCGGTTTAGTTCTATAATACCCATTATTATTCAAAAAAAAGTTTACGTTTGGCTGAGAAAGGATTAAACCCAAATAACGAAGGACAGCCCTTAAAAGTGGATGAAGGGGGAAACGGACTCCGCCCTCCGCGATTGACAAGAGAGGAAAGACGATTGTACTCTTGTCAGTCCTCTCTGTGTCAATCACGTTCTCTGCCAAAAGTGATAGATGAACGTCATCAGGGATAGAAAAGTGGCGACAGAAACTAAAGACTCGCTCCGCAGAAAGAAGGGCTCTCAGATGTTTAGCCATCACAGCATAAAAAACGGACACTCTACACAGCAAGCAAACAAAGAAAAAGGAGTCGAGGTGGAAGAAAGAGAAACTTACAAAAAATGAGAAAGACAACGAAGAGCGGAAAAAAGTTGCAGAAGGCGAGAAGCGAGGAAGTTGAACTGACAGGCAACGAGAAATCTTGAGCATTCAAGAAAGAACATACAGACGAAAAGACAACGCGGTTTCAAATCGTATTAAATGAATGAAATGTACGAAGGGGTGGGAAACTGTAATGATGCTCAAAAGTAGTAGGCGCCCTGACACTTGCATTGGAGTAAGGGTTACCACCGTATTTTCTGACTCTCTAGGTCCAAAGACCAAACATGCCGACTAACTAACATTAATAGGATGTTTGAGGGGCAATTGTGGGGGCCGAATAAGTTCTATTACGCACCTAGGCCAAATATATTGAAGAGAGAAACCAAGTTGTGAATTACATGGCTCCATCTCGGAGGGATAAAGGCCGAATAACCAGATCAGCCGAATAGTCAGCTGTAGACTTGGCCGAGTACGAACAATTAGCCGAATAAGGGATTATTCATTGGAAAAAAAGTGGGCCCAACTGTCAACATCAAGGACGACTATAAGTAAGGAGAGTGTCAGCTAACACAAGGTATGTGAGAACAAGTAAGTATAACTTAAGATATAAGCAACCAAGAGAGTGGATACTAACTTATCCGTCAGAGTGCTAATTTCGGCACCCCCGACCGGAGTGTTCATTCTTTTTCAGGTGACTAGCTGAGGATCACGAGCGCCCTCCAGGATCCAAAGAGTATTTCCGAACCACTTTTTTACAAACTTAATCGGTTAAAGAATTAATTGGTAAACTAAAATGTGTAAATAAGAATTAAGCAAAGTAAAACATGAACAAGATAAGCATTTGTGTTGCATTGCATGTGTTTGGATCGGACGTTAATCCAAACACTAGGAATGTGGGACATTTCATACTCAAAATGATGAAACGTGTCACATTTCTTGGTCGCCATCACCCTTGATCATGCATGATAGGGTGGCGGCCATTTGAGTCTATTTGTGCATTCATCAGCTTTGTACAAGCTTGGTCTTTGGCCATCATGCATAAAAATGCTTGATTGGTGGCTTGAGAGCCAAGTGCCACACTCCTTTGAGCTTGAGAAATGATAAGGGGAATGGCTGTACACACATTCCTTGAGAAATACATTGATGTGCCTCTGTTGTTCTCTACTGCAGCAAAACCAGAAGTCTGGGGAAGCTGGTGGCTGACCGGCCACTTGCAGCAGCCGATCGGCCACTTATACTAGCCAACTGGCTAGTTAAGGTGGCCGGTAGCCACTTTTTGTGGCCGACCGGCCACCAGTCCATTTTTGTGCAAAAATGATCCTATTTTGGAGTACAAACAGTGTGGAGGTTGGTTCAATGTTCAGAAACCAAGGCGAGTGCAAACAGAGGCAATTGATGGAAAAGCAATGGATTTCCGAGCGAATGCCAACTGAGCATGCATATTTCCCTCACCCGCGAGGCCACTCTGTCGTTTTAATAGTTAGTTGTAGCTAATTATTTGATTCAAGTGTTGTAATATTTTAATTAGTCTGTGTAACTAACTATTCAATTTCAATTGTGTTGTAATAATTAGCTTAGCTTAGCTTAGCATAGTTTAGCTTATTCATTCAGACCCTCCTTCGCGAGGGCATAATGTTGTAATAAGTGTGTGTATGTGTGTGAATGTCTTCCAACCCCACGTCTTTCTCCCTTTTACTTAACCACTTTCGATGGTTAGTTTAGGGTCATGTTTCGATTAGCATACCTTATGCTTGCATATTTGCATCATTCATTTGTCTTGCATGCACCGTGCTTGGCGCATCATTCAAACTACATCACAATTTCAATACATTTATTTGAATACGTGTTTAAAAGCATGCTATCAAAAGTGTTGCAAATGCCATCTTAGGAAGCCGAGCCTATTACATAGCATATTGCATGTGTTGCATTAGACATTTAACATAGCTAGGATCATGCATTGTTTCTAACTAGCTTTTGTTTTGGCTCGGAGTACACTGTAAGTGTTACGCTTTAGCATACTTGCATAAGTGTGAGTGTTGCCATGATAGCATGCTTGCCATGAGGCTATGTGCTTATATGATTAACTGCATAAATGCCTATGGGTGAAGGCTTTATGCCTGAATTGGGACAATTCGATGATTATGTGTTTTAAGCCCACTTTGCGAAGTGGCAAATCATGTTTTTAAGCCCACTTGAGCGCTTCAAATCCGCACTTTAGCCCACTTGAGAGTGGCACTTTCAAACCATTTTCGAAAATAAACATAAGTTGTTTTGTTCCAATTCTCGCGATTTAGTCTATACTTGTATGTGTGCATCACATAGTAAAGTTAGCTAATAACCGGAATAAGAACACATGAAGTTTATAAAATAACATATCATGGTAGTAGAGGCCGATCCTTTGATCGGATGAGCAGAGGTGCTCGTTTAAGGACCTTCCCCTCTCGTACCCAAGTTCCCAAGCCGAGGCAACTTTGGTGATGACGGACACGTGGCCTTTGGAACGAGTCAGGGTTTCCTAAATTTTTCAAAAATAAAATATTTAGATGGCGACTCTGTAATCTGGCAAAGCAATCCAGTTTGGCATTATTTGATTTAAAATCTGATTTTCCAAAATGATTTGCCGGATTGGACTCTTTGGTGTTTATCAGTCTCACATTGCACTTTGTGAGATTAGATTTAGAACCATGACAGGAGTCCAAACTGTAGTAAGACCAATTTGCACCTCTCCGAAAAGGGGGTGCGCGGAGAAAGTCGGGTCTACAGTATCATATGAACATATGAATTTGTGGATGTTTTATTTCAGGCATTGTCTATGTACATTGTACTTATATCTCTACTAAACCTCATATATTGTGTTAGATGATTCCTACTGGGTTGTGGCTCACCCTATTTGGGAAAAATATTTTCAGGTATTGGTGACATGCCTCCGCCAAGGCAATAACTTGGAGGGACATTTGGGAGCAAGAGCTTATTTCTTTTGATTGTATATTTTTGTAAAGCCAAGGGCTTAAGATGTAATGAGCTAGGCTCACTTTTGTGTAACCAAGTAGTGACTTGGAAAAATGTAAGCCTATAGGGCATTTATTTATGATAAACTTTTTGTACTATTTATGTTATGGAATAAAAGAACATTATACTCTGATTTATGCTGTCGTTCATATGTGCTTTTGAGTTGTATTTATTGTGTATTTTGAGGGCGTTACAACTTAGTTCCTAAGTCTTCTGTTTTAGTTAATAAAGGCTCTCCTCTGTGTGAACATTGTTGTGTTTCTAAGAGCCATAGGTTGGCTTTCTATTTGTCTAATTCTACTGTAAATAAACCTTAGGCCCTCATTCATACTGATGTTTGAGGCCCCTTTTCAGCATCTGTTTCTAGCTTTAAGTACTATGTGCTGTTCATTGATGATTTTAGCAAATTTACTTGGCTTTTCCCTCTTCATTATAAAAGTGAAGTGTTCGCTAAATTTCTAGAATTTAAAGCTTTCGTTGAAACTCAATTCACCACTAAACTTTAGATTTTAAGAAATGACAATGGGGGTGAATATCTCAGTCATGCTTTTCAAGATTTTCTTAAACAAAAAGGGATTGAGCTCACACTCCCTCTGAAAATGGTGTGATTGAGAGAAAACATAGGCATCTTATAGAAACAACTATCACTCTCATGCATCACTCTTCTATTCTGTTTATTGGTTTGATGCTCTTGTTACAGCTGTTTTTCTTGTCAATAAGCATCCTACTCTTAAGTTGAATAATCTCACTCCTTATGAAGTTTTATTCAAACACAAGCCTGATTATCAGCTGTTAAGGACTTTTGGTTGTAGATGTTATCCTTGGCTTAAGCCTTATAACTCTCATAAACTTCAAACCAAGTCCATTCCTTGTGTGTTTATTGGTTACCAACCTCCTTTTAAAGGATATAGATGTCTTGACCCTCAAACTGGGAAAGTGTATACCTCTAGACATGTAGTCTTTGATGAATCATCCTTTCCTTTTCAATCCTTATCTTAGACTTCTTCCTTAGTCTCTCCTACTCTGCTTGATTTCTTTTGGCATGCTTCTTCAGACCTGCAGCCTTTTTCACTATCTTCTGCACAACATCCTTCTCTTGCTTCAAAAGTTCCTACCAACTCTCCTTTATCTACAACTTCCTCCACTCCTATATCTGTCCATCAGCAACTTCCTATTTTTGTCCTTTAGCAGTCAACTACTCTGCCTCAGTAACCACCTATTTCTGTCCATCAGCAATCCCCTGCTCTGCCTTTGCCTTTACATTTCCCAACTTCTTCTGAATCTTCAATTCCTCTTTCTGAATCTCAAATTCTTATCGCTTCTATTTTTATTGATCTCTCTTGTCTTCCTACTCATACTCATCCTATGCTTACCAGTTGTAAGACCAGAAATCCCACTTGTTTCACTGCTACCTCCATTGCTACCTCCATTGTTACTTTTGAACCTCAAACCTATTAAGAGGCTGCTGTTTTTCCTGCTTGGCAAGCTGCTATGTTAGATGAGTATGCAGCCCTCCAAAGACAGGGAACTTGGTCTTTGGTCTCTCTCCCCCTTGGTAAACAAGCTATAGGTTGCAAATGGGTTTACAGATTGAAGAAAAATTCAGATGAAACCATAGCTAGACATGAGGCTTGACTAGTAGCTAAAGGTTTTCTTCAAATAGAATGAGTGGACTATTATGAAACCTTTAGTCTTGTGGCTAAATAGCCCACTATCAGGGTTCTTCTCTGTCTTGCTCTTTATTTTAATTGGCCCATTAAACAACTTGATATTTCCAATGGCTTTTTGTATGGTGTTCTAGAGAAAGAGGTGTACATGACTCAACCACAGGGTTTTATTTATTCCACCCAACGTTCTCTTGTCTGCAAGTTACATAAAGCTCTCTATGGCTTAAAACAAGCTCCTAGAGCTTGGTTTTCTACATTTTCCACTTTTCTTCTTTCTCAAAACTTTGTTGCAAGTCACTGTGATTCTTCATTGTTTGTCAAAAAGAGTTCCACTTCCATAACTATCCTTCTTATCTATGTAGATGATATTCTACTCACAGATAGTGATCCTTATTACATTCAATCTCTCATTCAGCAAATGCATGCTACATTTTCCATGAAGGAACTTGGTTTTATTAATTACTTTCTAGGCATTTCTGTCATTAAGCCTTCCTCAGGTTACATTCTTTCTCAATACAAGTATGCTTCAGAGATTTTGGCCAAAGCTAGTGTGATGACCAAGTGTGTTACTCATTTCGTTTTCCCTCGTTTAACTTTGGATTTGTCTCATTGGGATGTTGGTTTAACTTAGGACTTTGTTAATCGTTTGGGTTTATTGTGTTCAGGAGTTTTTCTACAGGATTTTTGTTCGCATTTTTTTTCGATGTTGAATTTCACTTGTTCCGGAGGTTGCGAGATCAGGTCGAAATGTCTAGAATTGAATGCGCGGCCTTAGGTCGCACATGTGGGAGATGAGGCCACACGTGCGAGGAAGTGGGGAATTTTAAGCTTACACACTGCATTATATGCAGGTGCGGAGTGAGATGCGAAGGAGGGACCGTCGCACGTACGGGGGTGAGGGCCGCACGTGCAGGGAGACGCTCAGCACGTACGGGCCTGTGTGCAGTCCGAAAATCTGCCTTTTCTTCTTTTCTTGGGCTGAGTGTAAATCATTATACACATCTCTCTCTCTCTCTCTAAAAACCCTTTTCTCCTCCATCTCTCCACATTTCCTACACCAAACCTCACAAAATCTTTAATCCCTCCAAACCTATTGATATTTTGACCTGAGTTCCTTCATCAAAGTGGGATAACTTCTCGAGGGCTTTGTTGTGTGCGGTGAAGATTGCGTTTCAATACCGTTGAATTTGGGGGTTTCTCATCTCTCTTCTCCAAAAACTTGAGGTAGGGTTTAATATTGGAGTTATATATATATTTTTGCTAAATCTTCTAAAGATTTCAAAATTTTCAATTGTAAATGTTGAAACTTGATTTTGGCTCAAGAATGTGGGTGGTTTGAGAACATTTTTCCTCCTCGTTTCTTTTAAAAGTATTCTCTTAAAAATTTGAACTATATTGATTGAGAAAAAGAAACTTTTGAAGAAAACCCATTTCTAGAGTTTAGAATGTGCTTGGTTATGGTGAGGAAATCTAGGGATTTGGGGTTTGAAGGGTTATTGAGAACTCACTGTAACAACCCCGATCCCTGCGTAATGTTAATCCATACTTAATTATGCCTAATCCGTAATTAAGGAGGAATTCTGAATTTATTTGCATGTGTGCTTTGCGTTATAGTGTTTATATCTATTTAGCGTAGAAAGACCTGTTCATGTTTTAGTTTCGGTTTGTGAATTGAAGGCCTTATCGGCATCCAATTCAGAAATTGACTTGATATATGTGCTATGTGGAATTTATAGAATTTTATGGAAGGTTTAATTGAAATTTTATTTGGAACGATTAAATTAGATTAAATTTATGCCATTTGATTAGTCTTGTTACCTATCACTTAGTGAGCCTTTTTAACCCCACTAGCTCATCTCCTTGCATTCATATACACATTTGACCCTCTTCAAGGAAGAAAAACGTGAGAGAGAGAGAGAGAGAGAGAGAGAGAGAGAGAATTGAGTTCAACCCAAGTGATTTGCTAGAGAATTGAAGGCAGCTAAGGAGAATTAGCTTGATCACTCAAGAATTAGACTACTTGAAACTCAATTGGGAAGTTTAGGTGAGAATTCAAACTTTTGATGATATAATTAAGTTAGCTAACTCATGAGATCAAAAGAAAATCCATATTAGGAGAAGGTTTGAGCTTGAATAGGTGAATTCCATACATGCATGCATATATCATAGCATATCGAGTTGAACTTCACATAATTCTCACATGCATGTTCATATTATGGTTATAAATTAGGAATTCACCATGTTTTCCATCAATTTATCAAGTTTGATCATGCTTTAAAGTGAGTAAGGACAAGGGAGTTCATGCATGTCTAGTTCATGGATCATTCTTGAGTTTCAAGTTGAATTTTTGTACAATAGCCATTGAGCCATGATTTCTTGAATTGATCTTTAATTTATGTTGTTTTAAGGGTCTTCATGTATTTTCTCAAGTTTTGGCCCAGAAAAATAAGGTTTGATGCCTTGGAAGTCGAGTTTGGACTTGAAGATCAAAGCTGGAAATTCCAAAAATTTGATCTACGCTCAAGCGAGCACTCTGAGTACGTGTACTTCCGCTCGAGCGACGTAAGTCGCGCTTGAGCGTGAAATGCATATACCCAACAGTTCATATGTTTTACAGTCCGCTCAAGCAAGGGAAGTCACGCTCAAGCAAGGATCTAAGTCTCACGCTTGAGCGGGGATCGAGCGTCCGTCGAGCGTAAAAATCATGCAACCAGTACTTTTGTCTACGTTTCCAGTCCGCTCGAGTGAGGAAAGCCACGCTCAAGCAAACCTTCATATTCTACATGTCCGCTCGAGCGAGAAAAGCCACGCTCGAGCGTGGACCTTGTTTTCAGCAAATTTTGGAAAATATTTTCAAGTGCATTTTTACATCCTCATTCCATCATAAGCATTCCTAGGCCATGATTAAGACTCCACAATGAGGTTGAAGACTAGAAACACGCCAAGAACAAATAAGCAAGTTATGAATAATTCGAACGTGTATTTCAAGTGTGTATTTGTATGTATGTTCGTGTAGGTCACGTGCCTCGAACCATTTGATTAATCTGCTCTGTTTGTCTGCACCCGAAGCCAACTATGAGTAATAACTTTGTAAAGCTATGTTCAATTATAAGTATTTTCTGAATGATATAACATTTTTGAAATAACATTTTCTATATGAATGATTGGTTGTCTAATGTTTCTGAAATGTATTCGTGGCATTCTTAGCTTCAAATGATATCTGTTATCTGTTCTGTTACGTCCCAATTATGGGTCAACTGTATGTCTCATGAGCCAACTGTTATAGATCCTTACGTCCCATTTATGGGCCAACTGTACGTCTCATGAGCCAACTATACCGTCTCCGTGCACGTGAGTCAACTGTATGCCTTTATAGTCGTCCCTTTATGGGCCAACTGTCTCTGCTAGGGATAATGAATGTACCACGTACGATTAACTACAAATTTTGATTATGAATATGATTCTGAATCTGTATATGTTATGAACTATGATTTCTGAACAGGTTTATGAAGCCATTTCTGACAGCTACTGAATACCATTTTCTGTAACTATTATGGACAACATTCATTAAACCCTTTACTCTGTTATTGTTCACTGGGCTTCCGCTCACTATTTATTTATATGTTTGTAGGTGAGCAAGCGCATGACCAGGCTTGAGATGCTGCCTGGCGAGTTTTGGTGTCAGCTAGCCATCATGCCTCCCGTAGAGGTTCCCTCTTGTGATCTGTTGAGTTTTGTGTCCCTGGGACTTTTGTACTTCCAAAATGTTTATGTCTAGTCTGAACACGCTTGAAATCTTGTGTATGTGGCTTGGGTGATGTAAGGTTACTGTACATATATGCATATATGTATATGAAGAGTTTTTAATTTCCTGTCCCATATATGTCTGCACAGCTCTATGGACTATGTAAGTTTGTTTATCTGCTTCCGCAACCCCAAGCTATATGTTAATCTATTCAGAGGCCTTCGGTAATCCAAGGATTGCTGGCTGGTTACGATGCTAAACCTATAGGGGCGGGTTTGGGTCGTGACACTCACAGACAACATTGTCATTATATTATCCCATTTGTGCCAAAATGCTTAATGATTGGAAAATTTCTCATCGATATATATATATATGTGTGTGTGTGTGTGTGTATTAATTGATATACAAATGATGGATTTCATGAAATATGAGAAGTGGAAATTTTGAAAATTGTTGTGCCAAGATATTGATACGGTTGTGAAATGAATAAATTGTTAGGAAAAGTTCGGAATATGGAACATTGCTAATTAAGTGATAGAATTAAATTCATAGGTGGCTATTATGCGTAATTACATTGAAGGGAGGAAGAATGGGAAATGTGATTGTCATGGTATCATTGTTGAGATACTTGAAAATGGAGAAATGTTACGTAGTAATGACGATTAATGCATTGCATATTCATTCAATTGATTATTACAAGTTTATTATTTAGCTTTGGCATATTTTGTATTGGCATTTCTAACATTGCATTGTTGCAAGTTTGAGTTGAGATTTAAAAACATTTACATTGAGAAAGAAATGTTATAAAATGAATTTATTGAAAAGTTTTGGAGTAAATACGTTGGTAAGTTCGGATGGGAGGTGTACATGAAATTGATTAAGTTGGCCTGAGTGTCCGGGGTGAAAGACTAAAAACACGCAGGGAGGAGGTACCATTTCCCTTCCGGTTAACAACCGGTAAAGTGGGGTTTTGGTAGTGCTACTTATGCCTACTTGCAGACACCAACCTAGGGATTACGTGAGTCGTATTTACTACCCCATTGAATTAAATTGTAAATTTCTGAATCGTTGAAATTTCAAGTTAACATTGAGCATGGTGGTTTTCAAACGATGTGAATGTAATCTTCTTTTAAAAGGCATAGCATGGCTTAAGATTTCTCTACTGGGCCTTATGCTCACCCCTAAGGGATTTTGGTGCAGGAAAATACGTGGTGAACTGGTCGAACTAGGGCGTGGAAGTATGTTATGAGAGCACAAAGCTCTACCTTTTGTTGTGATTGTATTTTTTTTTTTTTTTGCAAGCTAAGGGCCATATGGGTTCGAGAAATCATCTTTTGTGTAACCGGACTTAAGCCTCGGAATCTGTAAGCCCTTGAGGGCATTTAATTATTTATTTTTGGATTGAGCATCCTATATGCTATAGATTCATGTATTAGGAATCATTGAATGTATACCCGCATGTAGGATCATTTTGTATAAATCTCATGAACTATGTAACACAATGTAGACACCCCATTTTTGACCGTCCTCAAGACTTGGACGTCACCGCTTGAACACCCGGTGATTATCCGTGTTTGTGTTTGTTTTGAGTTCCCGGAGGCCCCGGCTGCGCGCCGTGCCTCAGGATCTCTCAACCGGCCTGTTTTGTGCTTGGTTGTGCACCAAGTACTTGTGTGTTTTTGCATTTGAGGGTAGGGGAAGGCTTGTTAGCCATCCCTAAAGCCCACCGGCTGCCCCATACCTCCACCGGCACTCCCTAGTGGCCATCGGCACTATTTTATCCAAATCCTTGGCCGGTCGGCGCTATATGTTGCCGACCGGCATTGTTTTGTGCCGATGACTGATTTGACCGGCCGGTGACCCTTCTGAACCTCCCCAGGGATGGTGCATGCCAGCTGTGCCAGCTGGAATGCACCATCACCACTCCCCATGCACGAATCAGCCTGTATGCACCTTTGACCCCTCTAGAGCTTCTAGAAGGGTGACCCCTTTTGGCCAAGCTTCTTGGAGAAGCTTGGCCAGCTGTTTTGGCTTCTCCAAGAAGCCTTGCACCCCCTTGGTCCCTTGACCCCTTTCCTCTTGCTTAGCCATTAAGCTTAGAGCCTTTTGTTGCCTATATAAGCAAGCCTTCTCTCCCTTTGGGAGAGGTTAGCCATTTTTTTGGGTCAAAAACCAGAGCTTATATCTATATATCTGTGTGATACACTTTCTCTCTCTATATTTTCCCTCTCTCTCCTCTTGTGTGTGTGTTTTAGGCCTAAAAAGTGTGATTTCACCTTACTTTTGCACCTTTACACACACTACTACACCTTAATCCGAGATTGGGAGGCTTGGAGGTTTGTTTTGTGTGATCTTGGACTGGTTTTGATCACTAGAGGACGGCTGCTCCACCTGTTCTTCATTGGATCTTCAAGGGTAAACTTTTTGCTTTAGTTTCCCCATTCTTGCACTAGCTTTCTACCCCTCTTGCTTTGTGTTTTTGGATTTGTGTTCAACATAAAAAAGACTTGTTTTTCCTTGCTTAAGAACATTCATCAAGGTGGTTTTGTGGTTTGGGTGGAGTCTCATCCTCTTAGGCCTTGTTTTGGCCATTTTGGAGCCTTTTCTTGAGGTCTCCTTTACTTGGTGTTTTTGGCCTTCTCACCACTGAAAACCAGTGGGTTTTCAGTGGTGGGGAAGATGATTTTAGGTCACATATAGGGGAGGGACACCCCTCTCCCCTTGGCTCTTTGTTTGCCTTTGTTTTGGGTCTAAAGAATAGCATGTGTGTACGGTGAGTTTTGGTTTCATTTCAGAGCATATTTGTGGTCCATATGATGTGTTATGTCTCTGTTTTAGGTTAGATTTATAGCCCTTAACATGCCTCTTATACTTGCTTTGAAATGCTCTCTTATGCCTAAAAGCATGCCATGCATCTAGGCCATGTTCTTTGCATGTTTTAGCTTGGTTCCATAAAGGCATTAGCATCATATCACCATGTATAAGGGTTGTGAACCACTGATTTTGCCGTGTATAGTGTGCTTGACATGGTTGTTTTGCATTTTAGGCTTGTAAGCCTTATGTATTTTGGCCCCTAGCATGTCCAACATTGACCATCCTCATGCTTTGGCATCATTTAGAGTCCTATTTCAGTCCATAAAACATGTTGGTATGCTTGCACATGTGGCTCATTTCATGATTTAAAGGTGCGTCTTTTTTATGCCTAAGAATAGGTCTTGGTATACTTCCATGATTAATGCATTTTGAGGGTGCCATGTGAGGGATTTTGGGTGTCATTTTGCATGCCAATGCTCTGTTTTTGATGGTCTAATTTACGCCGTGAGTGGTTGTGTAAAAGATGGTTAGATGCTCTCTCGAGTGTCCTTGATTTTGGGCTCATTGGCTTGCATGCTTGTATGGCATTTTGCCCATGATTTCAGTCCATTTCGGCCACTGTTTTGGGGAGGTTTAAGGTCTCCCCCATGGTGGTTAAGGCTACCATTGTATGTTCATTGTATGCTTGTTGCATGTTTGGTCCACTAGGTGTTGTAGCACATTGATTCCATTGCATACTTGGCTCATGTTTGCATCACACTCGCATCTCACGCACTTTGGCATTTTGCATGCCTAATATGTTAGTTGTGTGATACCTAGTTTGCTAGCATCCTAATTTCCATAGTGCATTATTGATGCATGTTTGCATGAGTTGCACTTCATTACTTGGTTTGGGGTGTCAAACCAAGTGTGGGAAATAAAGGGGTGTTTGTACCTCAAGTGACAAAACACACCTTAATTCTCAAGTCACTAGGGCCCTTGACCTTAGCATGATAGGGCCTTGGTTCCCATGTTTGCGTTGCATGCATTTTTACATCAAAGTGCAATCTTGGTTCTTTAGGCTATCATGCACCAAGGTGCACAATTGATGGCCCTAGAACCAAGAGCCATGTTTCCTTGATTCCCATTCATGATAGGGAGCATTGGCCATGCATAAATATGCTCAAAAATCCAATACCATGCACTGCTGCCTGCTGTTGCTGTCAAACTGTCTTCTGCAGGAACTTTGTGCCGACCGGCAGGAAAGAGTGCCGACCGGCACTGTATTCCTGGCCGATAGACTATTTTGCAGCCGGTGGCCACCACAAGCAGCCGGTGGTAGTTTCCTCCAGCCGGTAGCACTCAGCAGAACACAAGAAAGGTTTCCTGGGACTTTGGTATTTTTTGGAGAGAAGGGGCAGTAAAAACAGAGGTGGCAGCGGCACGGTGTAGGCTTTTCCAGGCAAGTCGCAACGAGCATGCATCATTCGCGCATCCCGAGGCAAGGCTGAGGCCCCCTTTTTTTTTATTTACTTGATTTAATTTTAGTAATTAGAATTTTGTAATAATTTATTCATTTATTCTTTGGGACTGTATATTATTCTTTTAGTCCCTCCGTGTGAGGGCATATTTGTAATAAGGGTGTGTGAGTGTGTGTATGTCTTCCAACCCCCATTTCTTTCTCCCTTTTATTTACCTGCTTATGATGGTAGATTAGGGCATATTTAATTTAGCATACCTTATGCAATGCATGCGTGCATCCATGCATTTGTTGACATTCATCGGGCTCGGCACATCATACAAACTGCATCGTACTTTCAATTCCGAATTGAATACGTGTTATTTGTAGCATTCCATATGCCATGTTTAGGATAGCCGAGCCTGCCTAGATTACATCTTTGCATGTGTTGCATTAGACATTTCAGTATGCTTAGGTCCATGCATGGATTTCTAATAAGCTTCTGTTTTGGCTTGGAGTACTAGGTGAGCTTTTATGCTTTAGCATATCGCATGTGTGTGAATGTTGCCATGATAGCATGCTTACCATGAGGCTAAGTGCTTACGTGATATAACTGCTTGAATGCCTGTGGGTGGAGGTCAAATTGCCTAAATTGGGATAATGCATTAAAACTGTGAGTTTTAAAGCCCACTTGAGGGTGGCAAAACCTGCATTTTAGCCTACTTGCGAGTAGCAAATCATTTTCAAAGCAAACTTACAATGTTTTTGTTCCAATTTAGGCGATTTGGTCTATACTTGTTTGCTGTGCGCATAACATAGTAAATCTAGGCTAATAACCGGAATAAGAGCACATAACGTTTTCAAAAATAGATATCATGATTAGTAGAGGCCGGTCTTTGACCGGGCGAGCGGGGGTGCTCACGAAGTGACCTTCCCCAATCGTACCTAAGTTCCCGAGCCGAGGCAACTTTGGTGATGACGGACACGTGGCCTTTGGCACCGAGTCAGGGTTTCCTAAATTTCTCCATAAAAAATATTTAGGTGGCGACTCTGTATCTGGCAAAGCAGTCCATGTTTGGCACTACTTTTCAAAATCTATTTTTCTTCAAAACGATTTGCCAGAGTTGGACTCTTTGGTTCAGATTTAGAACCGTGACAAATTGAGTCCTTCGAATTGTAGCGAACCCAATGTGAACAGAACAGGACTTAACCCTCCCGGGGCGTTCGGGGACGTCTACACACAAATATCGGTGAAATACTCTTTTTTGATAATTGGCGTTGATTGATGTATTTTAATGGCGTTATAATTTTTGGGGCATTACAGCTGGCATGAGTAATTGCAAACCTTATTCACCTTCTGGCTTCTAAATGCTCCTCTTTCTCTTTTGAAGATGTCTCACTCTTTTTTCAACCTTCTCTTTATCGAAGCTTGGTAGGTGCTCTTCAATACCTCACTATCACTCAACTAGATTTGGCCTTTGCAGTCAACATTGCTTGTCAATTCATGCAGTCTCCCTTAAATTGTCACTTTGCTGCTGTGAAAAGGTTGCTCAGGTATTTGAAAGGAACCCTGGCCCATGGTCTGCATTTCTCTCACGGCACTCTTCTTCTTAATGTCTACTCAGATTCAAATTGGGCTAGTAGTACTCTTGACAAGAGATCTACAACTGGATACTGCATTTACCTTGGTCCCAATCTCATTTCTTGGACTGCTAAGAAGTAGCCCACTGTGTCCAGATCTTCTTCAGAAGCTGAATATAGGGCCTTAGCTCAGACTTCAGCTGAACTCTGTTGGTTTGGTATGTTACTTGCTGAGCTTCATGTTTCTATCCCTATTCCTACTCTATGGTGTGATAACCTTTCAGCTATTGCTATATCTCATAATCCTATTTTTCATGCCCGTTCAAAACACATTGAGGTGGACTATCATTTTATTCGAGAAAAGGTTGCTGCTAAGACCCTGCACATTGCTTATATTCCTACTACTGATCAGGTTGCAGATATCTCCACTAAACCTCTCTCGGTGGCTCGCTTCCAGTATCTTCAAAGCAAACTCTTAGTTATTCCCAATCCTATGAGTTTGAAGGGGGCTTAAGGTTACACCACCATCTGCTGGCCCATCTGCTCAGCCTCAAGAACAAGAAGTTCAAGAAGCTCAGTGCAGCTTACACTCAACTGCACGTGTATTATTGCTCAGATAGTTTGTTATAGATATTAACCAAAGCTGCTAGGTTGTTAGAGTAGTTAACTAGAGAAGGTTAGGCAATTATAAATTAGGTTAAGGTTAGGTTAGGATGTGTGTTAACTTGTATAAAAGCACTGTTGTACTTACCAATTGTTGTATTGAATATTAAGATCAACATCTTCTACATTCTCTTTAGCTACAATGCCCATGATAACAAAAATAGCATGACAAAAACCCTACATGTATGTAATACAACACAATAATTTAAATCAATAACACATTAAGTATATAAAATTTTAAAAAGAAATTACTAAAAGCACATATTCAAAACACGTAACAATTTATAGAAAAAAAAATATATATATATGTAAAACAGACATTTTGGTGAACCATTTGTTCTGAGCGAGGGAGAGACAAGAGAAGAATATCCATGTTGATTTGAAGAAAAAATAGTGAGAGAAAGAGAGTGAAATATTGTATTGGACGATGAATGAATTCAAAAGTATTTGCGTTGTAAATTGTGTAAAGATATGTGCCATAATGCAAGTATAAAGCTTGGAAGTGGAAGACTAAAATGGAAATAATAAGGTAATTGTTCCCACTTTCCAAAATCATGTTTAAACAGAATCTAGAGTTTGTGACATACTAATCTTACACATGTGCATTTAGTAATATGATAATTAGAAAATTGTCAATGTTAATAATAATGTTAAAAAAATAAGAAATTACTTTTTCATAATTACCGAACCCTCTTCGAAGTGTAAATATCATGCTCTATGGCATCCACACAAAAAAAATTACTATTGCATTATCATGTTGTACTCCGTATTTGGATTTTTTTTTTTTTTTTTTAAAAAAAATGATAAAAAAGGAAAGAAAATTCTATGAACTAAGAAATTTTGTCTTAAAATTAATCCGACAAGAAATGTATGGTATAAATTTAAAGTAAGTAGGATTGCGCTTTACCTAGAATGATTGTGATTTTTTTTTTTTTTTTAATTTTTTAGATGGTAGATTAACTGTGTATTTGGTTTGGTTTCTACAAACTTGTTTTAGAAAAAATTTCTAAAAAATTTAAAATTAATTTACTGAAATAAGTATAAAAAATAAAAATATTTATCATTTTTATATAATTTTATCTTTTGGGAAGTTTGCAATATTTTTTTAAAATTTTAAAATATTTTTTTATATTTATTTTAATCAAATTAGTTTTATGTTTTTAAAAAAATATATGATTTTTTTTTTCTCTAAAAACCAAGCATGGCCGCACATTTCTTTCCTCTTTTCTCCTTCTTTTTCTTTTTTCCTCTACAAATTTATGATTCAAATACAATCTTGTTGATGTCAAAGCAATATCACATATATGTAAATCAAGAATATTGTATATCCAAAAAAAAAAAAAAATACAAAAGTGACTATAATTTATAATGTATGAATTAGATTTATTCTATGTGTGACTAAACCATATATAATCAAAATATACACTGTAAATTTAAATTTTATATACATTTAAAATTTTTTTTTTTTAGTACAAAACAATTTTATTGCCAAGTAGATCAAGAGGAATTCTTACAATGACAAATACTCATAATATTCAATCTAACGTTCAAATTCATTTAAAATGTGAATTATACCATACAAAAATGGGGAAAAAAAAAATCAAGGGAAAAGTGAACAAAATAAAAGTATTTTTTTACATTTTTTTTTTCTTCTACACAAATTCATCCTTAATTTTTTTAAAAAAAAAAATTCAAATAGAGACTAAATTACCATAATATAATTATATCAAACTAGTAAAACTTTGTATAATTTTTTAAACTTCAAAAAATATTAGTGTAATTTATTTTTTTAATTTGAAAATTTAATTTGGATGGAATTAACCTTACGTCACTATTGATTATAATTACAACTCATACTCTACACATGTTCTAATCTTTAAAAAAAAAAAAAAAAATTGAAAGAAATTACTATATATCTAACATGAGATTAAGGAAACTGCCACGTTTCAACTTCTATTGATAGTTTCAATAATGCCTATTATTATAAAATAAAAAATTAATATATATGACAAAAAAAGAAATTTCCATAATAATGTTGAATACAACAATACCAATAAGAATAAAGATTGGGACCCCCTTTCTTCCACCCCCTTTTGACCCCCTTTCTTTTTTGATTGATCACTTTTTCTTTTTCTTTTTCTTTTTTTCCTCCTCCTCCAATCACCACCCGTCACGTGTGTGTGGGGGTGGTGGGGGTTGAAATTTGAGGGGGTCTAAATCACTACTGTACCAATAAAATCTATCGAAAAGCTTTTTCCATAATGACAAAATAATATCAATAAAACCTATCAAATTCCACGTTTCAGCGTTTTTTTACTTTCTTAAACCATGCAAGGTGTTTTCCAACAATATAAGCTATAAAAATTATATTTATATAATATAGCAAAAACGTTGTAGTGTCTTTGTTTGAGGTTCAAAGGCTAAATTTTTTTTTTTAATATTTTCTGTACGAGCACAAAATAGTCTTCTCATATAATTTTGTTAATCAAGTTTGCACTCTTTCAAACGTCATCGCTTTACTACCTGAAAATACAAACATGAGCTAGCCGACGAGTGTGTGCCGGAAACATTTCCGATGCTTAAGTCAGCAAAATAGACAATAGACATAAAAACTTTGTGTATTTGAGAGTAAGAATTGTGAAACCTGTACATAGGTTTTGCTATAAGTTTTTATAAATTTTGCCTGGCACAATCCTAATAGGACTCTAACTCTCCTTAGCGGAGTCCTCCTAAAAATCACATTCCCAAGGATAATGTATATTCTGATAACACCATATTCACTGCCAACCAAGTGAGATGGTTGCAACTCTCACCTCGACTGATACCACACTCAACCGAGCTTACACAGCTGGTAGTCCTAACTGTGAGATGGTGTCCTGCAGAGTTACCCTTAGCTCGGTCCTCCTTCCTACTAACACTTTAGTCCTCTGTGGGGTTTAGCCTGGGATAGCTAGGTTGGGCCCCTGGCAGCCCATCTCTGACTGACTTGATACCCAGATGATCCATGATCGTGCTATCCAAACACTTACTTCGGCCCGTAGTTCGGCCCAATGTCTAAGATATTAACTTAGCTCGGCCCACACTATTCACATAAATTACCCTTTCAATTGCCCCTTATTCAACCCAACCAAGCTAAAGCGCGTCCGTCAATAGGTAGCTCGGTCTTCGGGAACCGCGCCGGTCGTACAGTCGGTCGTCCTATGTAACTAACATTGTGTCCTTACTGGGACACGTGGCATGTGCCCATTGCCCCTCCATACTGTAATAGCCGTCTCACACTTACCAAAAAATTTGAAAAGGCCCACCATTTTACCTTCGTTATAAACACAGCCTCTTAATTTCGAACAGTCACCGTTTATTGTTCACCTTCAAATCCAAAAAATTCTTGCGACCAATACTTGGAATACACATGTCATTTTATGATTAGTCCAAAATATATTTAATAATTGCCAAAAATATATTACTAAAATAAGTATCATTTCCTTAAATTTTATAATGACTACATAAAGCTGACTTGTTTGAGAAAACCGTGCAATATATAAGGAAATTTTATGATGTTTACGTTAATTTGAGGAAATTTTAGTAATAGGTAGTGTTATGTTATTATATGGTTGAAGCAAATATTTTAACATTACATAATATTAATGGCAGCATAATAAAAAAAATTAAAGTGTAAGTTATACCAATAGTCTTTATATTTTGGAGTGTTTTGGGAATATGGTAAAATGTGACCTATTGGCTTTTAACCAAGCTTTTAGTTTTTTTAGACAAGTGATTTGGATAATTGATAAAAAGTTGTTGTTGCTTTTGCTTTTTTGATAAATACTTGTTTATGATCACAATAAAATGACCAAACTATTCCCCATTCAATTTAAAATATTTACAATTTCACCCATATAGCACATTTTGACCCATGAGAGGTAGTTGTAATTTCACCAGTACTTCCCAAATGTCTTTAAATACAAAAAAGCCAACTTTTCACTTTTGCTACAAAGACACAAACGTTGCTAAAAGCCAAGTACCCAACAGAGGCCTTTATATCTTTTGTCATTTTGGTTCGTACATTTTTAATTGACTCAATTTTTGACTAATTGATAATGCCGTTAGTATTTTTGACAAAAAATTGATCACTAAATTAGTTGAAATTTACTCACTAAGTTAAAAAAACTTATAAGTTTGACCATAAAATCATGACACAAGCTACTTCTTGTTCTTTCTCATCTCTTCCTCAAACCCTCCTCTTTTTGTTTTTGTTTTTGTTTTTTTTTAATTATTTATATATTGTTTGATTTTGATCATACAAAGATATATATATATCATATTATTGTAAAACAATTGATTTTATTTGATATACCAGAACAATGCAAGTAAATTTTATATTATTACTAGCGGTGGGTGCAAACACTGCAATTGTTTTGGACGGTTTGATTAATGAGGAAGATGTTGAATTTGAAAATAGTTTAGTAGATGTTAATTTTATTTTTTGTCTCCTCTACTACCTTCTCATGAACAGTAAGCATTCAAACATCAAGCACCCTAAAACATCATAATATGATTATTTTTTTTAATAATTTCACTATCATAACCTATTTAATATTTGTTTCATCCACTACCTTCTCATGAACGATGGGTGAGAGAAATTTTGTTAGATTCAAATCAAGAAAAATCATGAAAATATATAAAGAAAATAAATTTTTTGCAATTGATCTACTCATTTGTAAGAATTTCAGCTTTTAATATTAAAAACACTTAAAGTTCCCATTATTATTACTCTTTGTTTAATTTTTTAATTTAACTAAAAAAATAGGAAAAAAAATTCTAACTACTCCCTTACGCAACAATAAAATTATCAAAATCGTTCATTAAAAAACTATTTCTCATATCATTAAAAATCGTTAATTCACTTAATAATTTATATTTACAAAAAATTTAATTATTAATATTGCATAAAAAAATTAGTTATTAATATTGCATACAAATCAAAAAACAAATTTCACTACAAAAAATTTGACTTTTGCGACGGCAAAATGCCGTCGCAAATACTCGAAATGCCATCTCAAAAGCTTTTTTGCGACGGCAAATGACTTTTAGCGACAGCAAGTGAGGGGTCGCAACAAAGGGTGTTGCTAAAAGGTTTTAGCAACGGCACAATGCCGTCGCCTTTTTTTTTGCAACGGCAAAGTTGCCTTTTTGCGACGGAATTATGCCGTCACCATTAATACGAAAAAATCTGGGATTTTTTGAAACGGCACTGTGTTGCCGTCGCTAAAGGTGTTATTCGCGACGGCAAAAATGCCTTCGCGAAAGTATTTTTATTGCAACAGGATACCTGCCGTCGCTAAAAAATACTTGAGACAGCACGACATGCCGTTGCTAAAAGATTATTTGCGACGGTAAAGAATACCGTCGCAAAAGGTTTTTGTCTCAACTCTGCCAATATTATCTGCGACAGCAATGTGGTGCCGTCTCAAAAAAAAAAAAAAAATCCTGCAATAAAATTATTAAAAATATAAAAATTACTTGTATTAAATGAAAAATAACCGGAAAAAAAATAATAATTACATAATAATATAAAAATCCCAGTATAAAAATAATAATTCATCCAAAATAAAAATATTCTTGCATTTATTACAACACATTAGCAAAATTATCCCACTACATAATACATGTACAATGTTTAAATACATAATGTTGTTCACAATTCAAAATAACGTAAATCAAAAACAAAAGTTTCCGTCATCATTCTTCTGTGGGTAACAAAAACAAAAGTTAATCACAATCTTCACACGCCTGCATTCCACAAGAAGCAAACTGCTATTCGGGAAATATCTGAAAACAAAAAATAAAAATAATTAATGACAATATAATTATGTGTTAATATTTTAATTACAAAAAAAATAAAAAATTACCTACTATATAATTACAAAGATAATTAAGTAAATAATTTGGCTAGACAGAAATCCGGCTCTCACTCTCAAACCGGGAACCCGATTGGAGTTCCGTCTTCTCCCACAAGTCTCTCGTGCCTAGGCGGTCGTGTGTGCCAAGTTTCAAGCTAAACCGACACCGTTTGGTGATTTTGGGCGTCAACACCTCCAATTCAAGTTTCTTAAGGAACTAGTTTGCTTAGAATGAAATCCGACTCTAACTCCCAAACTGAGAACCCGATTGGAGTCACATCTTCTCCCACAAGTCTCTCGTGCCTAGGCGGTCGTGTGTACCAAGTTTCGTGCTAAACCAACGCCGTTTGGTGATTTTGGGGTATCAACACCTCCAATTCAAGTTTCTTAAGGAACTAGTTTGCCTAAAGTAAAATCCGGCTCTAACTCCCAAACCGGGAACTGTAACAACCCTCGTACTGATTACCGATAAACCACTGAATTAGCTACTGGTTACTGCTAAACTGAACTGATAATGACTGATAATTGAATTAACTGAAGTACTGAATGGACTGATTGAACTCGAAATTGAAATTGAATAAGCTATCTATTGAATTGCATATTGTATCTGTTTGATTGATTGATTATCTGTTTGAATTTATATGTGTAAACTGTTAATTGAAGGCCTTATCGGCGGCCGAATTAGGAACCGTTTAGTGTTTCATGATCAGTAGGATATTTGTGATTTAATGGTATATTTATTTGAAAATTGATTAGGAATGACTAAATTAGATTTAAACGAGTTAATTTCCAAG
This sequence comes from Camellia granthamiana, assembly GCA_036172215.1. Lineage (NCBI taxonomy): Eukaryota > Viridiplantae > Streptophyta > Magnoliopsida > Ericales > Theaceae > Camellia > Camellia granthamiana. Next base: position 170,019,664 of record CM069904.1, read on the forward strand.
ATTGACTTAATTACCACATTGCCATAGCTAGTGGATCTTTGTTTATTCAAATATATTGTGCCTTATTACATCTAGATCACCATTTGATCAGCCCTTTTCTTGCTCATAACCGACCAAACTAGAGAGAGTGAGAGATAAGAGAGAATTGGACTCACATTGATGAAATTGCTAGAAGAACTTGAAGATTTGTAGCATAAATTGACAAATTGAGCTTGCAAGACTTGTAGTTGACACTCTAGGTAAGGAATTCATTGTCTTCTTGTTATCTTTAAGCTCCATCTTGCATGTATCATGGTTATAGAGAAGTTGAGTCTTGATTTTGTTCATAATTGTTGCATTGGAGTTCCATTCATGCATGCATGGCCATCTTGGTGCATCTTGAGTTGAATTCATGTTGAAATTGTACATGCATGTCCATGTTTATATTATGGTCCATGTTTTCAAAATGTTTCCCAACTATTGAGCTCTTTAGAGCAAGGATTGAAGCTTGAATTTGGTTTAAAACTCATGCATTGCATGTTTACATATTGTTCTTGAAAATGGGTTTGAAATTGGGTTTGAATTAAGCACCCTTGGGCTTTGATTTCTTAAATTGAGTTTTGAAACATGTTATTCTATGTGTTTAAAAGAGTTTTTCCAGAAAATAGCCCAAGAGGATCGAAAATATTGCTTTTGAACTTGGTTTTGAGCTTGGGACTCAAATCTGGGATTTCCAGATTTCTGTTGTCCGCTCGAGCGGAGGAAGTAGCGCTCGAGCGGAGAAACCGAGCTCCCAGCATCTTGCACTGTGCATCAGTCCGCTCGAGCGGAGCATTGGCCGCTCGAGCGGAGGACTGGGTGACACGCTCGAGCGGGCGTCGAGCGGAGATTTCACCTATCCAGTACTTTTTGGTCCGCTCGAGCGGGGATGTTGCGCTCGAGCGGGGACCTTTGTTTGCTTGTCCGCTCGAGCGGGGAAACATGCGCTCGAGCGGGGCTCTGTTTCACTGAAAATTCTGGAATTGTTTTCTAAGTGTATTTTCACATCCTCATTCCATCCTAGGCATTCTTAGGCCTAGTTTAAGACATCTTAATGAGGATATAGATGTAGAACACACCGAGGCATAATAGGAAGTTAATTATTGTACTTCCCCAACTGTTAAATTTAGAGTGTGTTCTATTTGTTTACTGTTTAGGGTTGGCACTCGGGGACGCGCTCTAGCATACTGTAGCCCAATCTCTGTGAGTAACAGATTGTGTAAAGATATGTTCAAAATGGTTATCTTTTGAATACTGAACAGAACTGTTTACTGAACTGATATTGTTTATTGAATGAATGTATGTCCTGTATTGTGAACTGTACTGTGGCATCCTTAGCACTTATTGCTTACTGTTATTGTTACAGAGCTCTGTCGGTTTCCTTGTGGAACCATACTGTTTATTGATTGATGGCCATCACTACTGTTGGGTCTGTTGAGGCCCAGTCCTTTTGGACCTACTGTTTATAGGCTAATGGATGTACCACATATGATTGATTGACTGACATACTGAAAGACTGAAATGCTGTTTAATGAACTGTTTTCATTACCGTAAGGACATTCATTCATAACCTCTTTACGCATTATGTTATTCACTGGGCTTTAGCTCACTGTTTATATATATATGTAGGTTCTCAGCAGCCAGACCGGAGCTAGGAGCGTGGGTTAGTCCCCAGTTTTGTCAAGCCAGCCTATGTGCCTCACTGCGAGGTTCCGAGACGCCATGCTATGGCTTGGGGTGTTTTATGTTCCCCACCTGTCTCCTGACTGTTTTGTATTATTGTATAAACTGTTTACTGTTTGACCGTACTGTTATCGAGGGATTAGGACCCCGTACTGAACGTTTGTATAGACTGTACTGTTTGAACTGTATGAATGCATGAAAAATGTTTTTGGCATACAGATTGTCACAACTCAATGGACACTAGTTATTTACTGTATTGGCTTCCGCCAGGCCCTGTACTCTGTTTTACTGTATTACTGTTCAGCAGGCCTTCGGTAATCTCGGATTACTGGCCAGTTACGGTGCTAAACCCATAGGGCCGGGTTTGGGTCGTGACAGGAACCCAATTAGAGTCCCATCTTCTCCCACAAATCTCTTATCCTAGGCGGTTGTGTGTGCCAAGTTTCGTGCTAAACCAACGCCGTTTGGTGATTTTGGGGCGACAACACCTCGAATGAATCAACCATTATGGGAAAGAGGGAAACCAAAACACAAGAACAAAAGGAGCCAAATTATGCAAAATGGATTGGGGTGGATCACATTCTGGAGATGTAGAAGAGAGTCATGAAATAAGGAAAAGAAAAATTAATGTGGCACGCTTATTGGAGCAAACACACTGAGCATCTTCCAAAGTATTTGTCAGAATATCCAAAGAATATTCATTAGGGACCCCTCCATAGATAAGAAGTGCAATCAAGTTCCTTGACAGATAATTTTTCTTAGGTTTATTGCTAGAAGATGAAAAATGAAACTTAGGAGTGTCAATTTTAACAATAGAATCCAAACCTAAGATAATTTACTTGGATGTCCTATCTCTATCACGATAAATTATTGTCATCCTAAAGTATTATTACGATACCAATTATGGAATTTGGAACCCCAATCTTGAAGTAAAAATTAGATAGATTTCCTGGTCTAACTCAAGTACAATGACAATTTGAAGCTATAGATCATTTATCAATGTAAGATAAGGAAAGACAACTAATTATATCAAGTGCCACTAGTACATGACATAGTGATTGTATATGACCACAGTACAAAGTCAATTTTCAAAAAAAAATACATACCTAATTGCAACTATCTCCAATGAGTTAAAAGTTTGCACATTTGAGAGTCTTGAATCCGCCTTAACCTTTATCATTGAAGACCTAACCTGAATTGTTTTTTCTGGAAGCTACAAATATTTAAGAGGAAATTTGTCAACTTAAAAACTTTAAATAAAATAAAATAAAAAAATAGAGGCAAAAACTTAAACCTGTAATTCAAAAGTGAGAATATTGTCTATAGCAACAATACAGTGATTAACAAAATGTTTACAACAAACTCTTCCTTTTTGGAACATAAGGAAGCTATTTGATTTTTCCATAACCTGTTATTTTCAGCTCACCTCTCCTCCACCATCGACAACTCTATTGCCACTAAAGCACACTGTCAAATAAATGGTTAGAGTTCTATTTCTCAAAGAGAAGATTATCACAAAAGAAAAGAAAGAGATGCACAAAAGGTGCAAGGGTGACAAGAAGTCCACAAAACCATAATCATTAAACAGAAAATACAAATCATTTCTGCATTGGCATCAGGCACTTAACCAAGGACTTGGCAACTACTTTCATGAAGTGAACATATGCATAGTTATGTAAAACACAGAGAAAAGAATGGTGGTGTTGTTGGGGGGGGGGGGGAGGGGGGAGGATATAGAACAATTAAAGATTGGTTTGAATAAACTAGAGTGCTCCTAAAGTCATAGACAATAAAGATTGGAAACTTTAACAGTGGATAGGCAAAAGTCGAAAACAATTTCAGCAAACTAGTCCTAATTGACAAGTTCCCTTTTGTTACAAGTCCAGTCGTAAATTTCTCAAATGGCACCAAACAACCCACAAGGAACATATATTATCTACTATAGGAACCTAATCAAAGTACAATAAAGCGTGAAGTCATGGACACTGTCAGTGTTCCCAACATTCTAAAGTCTACAATTGTTCTCATTAAAAAGGGGATGTTGCACGGCAAATGCATAGGACACCATTCTATATTTCAATAGAAATTTCATTAAAATAAAAATGAAACAAATAAATTTTCAACCTTAATAACCAAAAAAAATAAAGAATAAAAAAAAAATTCATTGACTATAAAAAAGAAATTTATTTTAACAAAAAACTAATTTTTTTTTTTTTTAAAAAGAGTCATTTTGTTGTTTAAATATTCATTTGTGACAGAAACCAAAGAACAAAAAAATATTCCCGCTCGATTTTCTACTCCCCTTTTTTTTCATTCCGGTTCGGCTTTCCCCCCTCCCCATCTCTTGAACCAAAATCCCCAATCTCAAAAACCAAAAATCCCTAATTCTTACGGCTCCGCCGAATACGAGAAGATTTGACTAAGAGGGTATCTAGGCTCCAATTTGTGGAGATCGAAGCCATGGCCGTTTGCCACTCATTTTCCACGATTGTACTAATGGTTGTAGCCACGACTACTGCCGGCGAGTGATGAAGAGAAGAGATGAGAGGCGAGCGTTTAGAGATGGAGGTGCAAGAAGAAAGTGAAGAAAAGGTGTGTAGCTTTGCAAAGTTATTTTTTTT